>JACEHZ010000281.1:0-604062 GCA_017893485.1 Hemerocallis citrina
AACTGGGATCCTCTCCACACAGAACACCAAATGGCAAAAACAACCACTCACGTTCTTTCTTCTACTCAGATGCGCCAGAGAGAGTGAGAGAGAGGGAGAGAGAGAGAGAGCGGGAGAGGGGACATCGACTGCGATGGCGGCAACTGGGGATTCGCGATGCTGGCGGCGGCAACACGGGTGGCGACGTAGAGGCGCTGGTAGTCGGGAAGCAAAGGCAGCGACTAGGCTTCGACGTTGAGCGGGCTCTGTTTTCACTCTGAAAACAGGGGAGAGCGGTGACGGGGGGTTCTCGGTGCTTCGATGGTGACGAGGGTCTGCGGTGGTTGCGAGGTGAACGGAGAGACAAAGACGAGGCAGTGACAAGTGGTGGTGAGTAAAGGCAAAGGTGCAATGGGTTCGATGGAAGTGAAGGCGATGGGTTCGACAGAGGCTTGGGCGAGGATAGGGATGATCGGAGGTGACGACCTTGGGTTTCGGCAATGGCGAGGTGGGAGGTTGAAGACGAGTGGGCTATTGAGAGGATGGGAGAGCGACGTGGCTAAGGCTCGACAATGGGTGAATGGGAGGAAAACAACGAAGGAGAGAGAGTTGTGGGGGGGGGAGGGGGGATGAATAGTAGAGAGGGGGTTTCAGTGGTAGGGGTGAACAGTAGGGGTTTTCTTGGGGTTAGGGTTAAACAGTAGCGGCTGTGTATTAGGGTATTAGGTTAGGGTTTGATTAAAATAGTAATGGGAGAGATTATGGGGCTGAATAATAGGGATTCAATCTTTGATTTTTGGGGGGTTACAAATGTGGGGAGTGATTATGAGAGATCCTAAGGGATTTGACTGTTAGGGGGGGATATGGAGTAGGTTTGAGTTAGTGGGTTTGGCTACAAGATCCAATAGGAGGTGGGTATTGGGCTTTGGGTACAATATGGATCAGGTAGGAGGACAATTCACAACCCAAATAAGACAAAAGGCAAATTTATGAAATTGAATCTGAATTAGGAATACAAGGAGTAGATTCAAATAATCAAATTGAGATCAGGAATAAATTATGAATAACATTAGAATTAATATTATTCAATACAATAATGAGGCAAAAAGAAATGAAATAGAATTACAATGCAGATTACAATGGGGATAAATAATAAGGGGGGAAAATAAAAACGGGAGTTACAAGAGCTCTTTTAAGATTTTCAAAAGCGACATTAACCTCCTCCGACCAACGGAAAGCCCCTTTCTTGGTCAGAGCCACAAGGGGTGCTGAGATGGAAGCATATTGAGCAATGAACTTGCGATAGTAACCTGTAAGCCCAAGGAATCCCCTAAGAGCCTTCAGGTTCCAGGGTTTTGGCCATGCTTGTACTGCTTCCACCTTGTAGGATCCACCGCTACTCCATTATCCGAAACAATATGGCCTAGGTAAGCAACCCTGTTCACCCCAAAGGTGCATTTGCTCATTTTAGCTGACAAGGAATGGTCTTGCAGGATCTGCAGGACTGTGCGTAAGTGTTGGAGATGGGTTGCCCACGATTTGTTGTATATAAGTGTGTCGTCAAAGAACACCACACAAACTTCCTGAGGTAAGGTTTAAAAACCTCATTCATGTAGGATTGAAAGGTAGAGGGTGCATTCGTCAAGCCAAATGGCATTACTCTGTATTCGTAATGTCCTTCATGAGTCTTGAAGGCTGTTTTGTGCACATCCGCCTCGTCCATTCAGATTTGATGGTAGCCGCTCCTTAAATCCAATTTGCTAAACAGCTGTGCTCCATGGAGTTCATCTAGTAACTCGTCGATGATGAGGATTAGGAATTTATCCTTAATGGTCATTTGGTTGAGTTCCCTGTAATCCACACACATCCTCCACGATTCGTCTTGCTTCTTAACCAGGACAACTGGAGAGGCAAATGAGCTGGTGCTTGGTCGTATAACTCCTGTCTGTAGTAAACCATTTCCTTGACAAGCCTTTCAATCTCATTATTTTGACTCCAGGGGTGTTTATAAGGCCTGAGGTTCACTGGTTGCGCACCATGATGCAGAGGAATTTTATGATCTTAAGGCCTACTTGGAGGGAGGGCAGTACTTTCTTTGAAGACTTCAAAAAACTCATTAAGGAGTTGGGAGAGATCAAATGGAGTTGCAGTTAGTGTGGGAGGGAAATCAGGTGCTGCAGGAAGTGGAGGAGGAGAGCCCTGTGTTGCGGTGACTTGTAGTAGTAAACCATTCTTCACACATCTCATAACCTTAAGCAGTCTTGGTGACTGACACATCGATGCCTTCACTGTTGATGCCCCTTAACACCCTGAGCCTTCCTTCATGCTCAAAATGCAATGTATAGTCTTTAAAGCTAAGCCACATTCCTTTGAGAGATTTGATCCACTGAGCGCCTAAAATGAGCTAACTGCTACCAAGCGAGAGCACATGGAAATCAGCTACAATTTTAACCCCTTGGCATAGAAATTCTACACCCTCACAGATCCCCTCACACTGCAGCTTCTCACCTCCTGCCACAGTGACTTCAAAGGGAGTGCCCTTAATAATAGGAAACTTGACTCTCTTGGCTAACTGAGAATCAACGAAATTGTGGGTTGAGCCTGTATCAAACAAGGCATACACTTCTTTCTTGGCTATAGTCCCCTTGAACTTGAGAGTTTGGGGTGAAGAAGAGCCCATGATGGCATGGGGGGAAATAGTGGGGTGGGCATTTGATCGCAGCTCAGCTTGGATGTGTTGCAAGTCTCCTTTCTCTTCATCAGGGCAAGGTGGATCTCCTGCTACTACTTCTTCCAACTCAGATTACTGAACTCCCCTTCAATCTGCATCAGTGCTCTACCCTGGCACCTATGCCCCTTCATCAATTTCTCATCGCATCGGAAACATAGACCCTTCGCCTTCTTCTCAGCAAGGAACCTATCAAATTGGGATTCCCTGTGATTACTAGTCACCTTCTCCTCTGTTGTTGGTGGCTTGTGTATTTGCAATGCGGCTTTCCCTACAGTTAGCTGATTGGATTTGTGAGTTGTGGTGTAGAATCTAGCTACCTTCTTTTGGCACATGAGTATGGTTTCTCTGGCTTGGGCCTCTCGGTATGCACTTATGATAGTATTGGGATGCTTCAGAAGCACCTTCTGTTGTAGTTCCTCTTTAAGTCCCGAAACAAAGCAATCGACGAACACAGCCTTTGTCAAGGGCTTGCTTAGGTGGCTGTACTTAATGAACTCACGATGATACTCCTGGACGGTACTGATTTGCTATTGAGCAAGGTTGTAGTGGGGTTGTGTAGCTCCGCAGGTCCAAATTGCAAGAGAAGCTTTCTTTTGAACACCTCCCAGCACACATCTAGGCCATATTGCCTTTTAAACCACTGCCACCATATGAAAGCATCCTCCTTTAGAAAATACACACCGTAGTCGACCTACTGCCTATCTGAAATCCCTTGAGTATCAAAGAGGTGCTCCAAGTGAAAAATCCAGTTCGAAATGTCTCTATGCCCATCAAAAGTGGGGATCTCCAGTTTGGCATGTTTGGGATAAGTGAAATGATACCTTTCGGAGTCTTCTTCGTTACGTTGCCATCGCTGCTCATCTGATCTGCCCCATCGATAGTTGGTACTAGGACTTTGGGTTTGAACTGGTGGGGCCAGAGTCCATGTTGGGTTGGATTCGATCCAGCCCCACGTCCCTCTTCTCTCGCTTCCGGTGGTACCATCCTTTCAAGCAGCATTTGGATCCGATTGATCTGAGCTTGCATCCTTGATCCCTGATTCCTTACTTCCTTGGTGACGTTCCCCATAGAGATCTCAATGTACTCCATCCTGCTCTCAAGATCGGTCGACTTGTGAGGCTCTACACCACTAAGGGTGGGGCCTTGCGTCGACTGGCCCGGAGATCCGAATATGGAGTTAGATCCAGACTCAAGAATTGGTGAGCGCTCGATCATCGGAGAGACAGAGACGATGGGCTCTGATACCATTGATACAGCCCCGAATAAGATCGGTGGCAGCATCGTAGGAGGGGGAGGTGGGTCGCATCCAAAACACGTGACTGCCATTAAAACAAGAACGAAAAGAAACAAAAAAATAAGGAAGACGAAGCTCTATTATAAATCAAAAACTCAAAATCAACATAACCCAACAGAGGAGGCACAGTCTGCTTATAAGCACCGCCCCTCTGTGATTTTGTTTCCCCCAATCAGGCGCTGATACGTATCACGTGCAGCACCCATATTACAGCTACTCTCACACACACCGACTTTAACTAATTTCATTGTAGATGGTCCCCACCGCCTATGAACCAAGCATTCCTCCTCTGCCAGCTAAGCATGTGCAGCGAGCGAAAAGTAGGAGAGAAGGATTTATTCTAAAGCGGAAACCACACTTTTGCAAAAACACCCACACAAGAACTTTAATCACCCGAGGACTGAAACGCAATGATCAGGGAGTGAAACGCAACAATAGTAACCTAGTTTCTTCATTTTGCAGCCGATACAGTAGCGCTGTGTCACACCTCTCCGTCCTCCTCCAAATTTAAAGGTCAAGGCCGAGTTCTTGGCTCCTCCTCCTCCTCCTCTTCAAACGCCTCCAGTCTCACCTCTAATTCCTGCCTCATTCCACCTGTAAAACCTAACGCTAAACCCTCCACCACCAAACCTGAAACCCTCACCACCAATGGCTATGAAACCCCCGCCAACATGGCGGAAACGGTGAGCTTGTTCCTATCCAGGGAGCCCCCGAAGGAGTCGGTAGAGATCATACTCAAGTTGCTGGGCAATGTGGTTAGGGAGCCGGAGAACGATAAGTTTTGGAGGATTCGGTTGGGGAATCCAAATATTAAGGAGGCGATTGGAGATGTGGTTGGTGGGGTTGAGCTGTTGGAGAGTGTTGGGTTTGTAATTGGGGAGGAAGGAGGGGAGAGAGATGGAGGTGTTGACGAAGGATGGGGTTAGGGTGGTTAGGGATGCAGTGGCATTGTTAGAGCGGTGGAGGGAAGGAGGAGGGGTGAAGGATGGGGGTGGGCGTAATGAGGATGAGGAGGTTGGGGGTGGTGGGAAGAAGGCAATTGATCGACAGGTAATTTGTTTTTTTTGTAATTGTTGAGGCATTCTTTGAAAACAGAGGTATATGGAGGTGTTTAAGATAGTTTGGTATCTTACATTTTTGGGTCGTGAAAGTTAAGATATCTCGAGGTATCTCATCTCCAAAGAAGAATGAAGCCCTGGGTACTTTTAGCATAGGTAGAGGCATGCTGCATTGCTACGTATAGGCTATAGGTTGTGAAATAAGTTCTTTATCCTATAGTAGCTCTCCTACCAAACTAATATTGTGTTAGGACTGTCAGTGCCCAGGTCGCACATAAGCAGCTTTCGAAATGCTGCTTTAGTTCAAATAAATCCGCTTCCAAATTGCAACAAGAAATGTGAGGGAAAAAAGTAAGAAAAGAAACTGCAATTGGAACTGTGGCTTCGTTTGTGCTAAAGTCACAATTTGGAACTGCTAGTTCTGTGTAGCATGAATTCTACAAGTGCTACTAGGAAATTAATTTGGGAGGGAGAGTTAATATGGGATATATTTTCAGAAGGAGGGTTAATTGGAGTAAACAATCTTGCAAACTTCTATGTGCACTTAAAGGATACCTATAGGTATCTTGACTATGTTTCCAGAAACGACCTATATTTGGCTTACAATTTCCAATTATATGCTTAATATTTGGTATGTTGAGGTGTGTAACGGTTGGTGTTTAGAAGAGGTATATATTCAATTTTAAGTGTCACAATGGATGTTATTTATGGATGATGTATTTATTAGGCAGTGAAGTGAGCTCGAAGGTATAAATATTGACTAAAATGTTGGGAAGCTTTGGAGTTTAGAAATTCTAAGGTGAAGATTAAGATTACATCTAGAAACTAGAAAATGGTTCACAATAGATAGCAAGTACCTAATAAAGTTGTTTCCCTTCCATTTGATCAATCATTCACCTTATAGGAGATATCAGATAGGAAGTTGCTTAAAGAACTTAGTAAGGATGGTTCAATTTAGAAGATATGTTTAGTGTGATATGCATTGTATATGGGTGTTTGAAGTATATGTTTTATCATATGACAATACCGATATTGGGGGTCGAAAGTCGCTTCAAAAATATTGTAGATGAAACAATAATAAAAAGATGGAGGGCAGCAATAAGAAACTTATTGGGGTGGGAATAGATTTTAGCGGGCCAGTGAAAGACGAGTAGGCAGGGTACGACGAAGCCAGTGGATCGACACATGGGTTTTGTACTGGTCAGCTTTGGGCTGGAGATTGGTGATTGACTGAGCGTGCTTTGTCATGGTGGAGTACTCTCTGACAGATGCGCTCTCTTATTGCCTCCTCTTAAAGAGGGGGTGATCGAGGTTAAGCCGCGTGATGAAAAACAATGGACTATTCGTGGGGGGTGGGCCTTTCGTACTATAGTACGACTTCAGTGCACTTCAATCTAGTGGATTGGTTCAATAATTGGAGTTTTAAATGATCCGTGTTACGGAACGGTTAAGGGCCTCCAACGCCTATAAATAGGGAGACGGGGCTGAGCTTAGAAGTCAGAAAGAAAAGCCATGGATATCGCGGGAAGACTTGAGAGCATTGAGCAAGAAATACGTTAGATAGAAGATCTGAAGCTCCCATTGGAGCTTCAGCTGGGTGTATTCTGGGAACATCTTCCAGCTATCGATCCAATTATCATACTGAATCGTATGCGTTTTCTCCAGAACGAAATACACTCTCGAGAGCAAAGAAAAATGGACCTGCTCGCTAAAAGGCAGGCACTCATCGTGCAGGATGTCACCCTCGGAGACCAAGGAAATTAAATGAAAAAGTACTCCACTCTATAAGATTTAAATAAGTAGTCTATCGACGCAAAGTAGTGTGCTTTAATGCATGGCTTTCTTTGTCTTTGTTTGGTGGAGATCTACTCCTATGCTAAGTGTCTTTGTTTTGTTAGTGCATGTAAAGTTGATGTGATTTTCATGTAGTGAGAGGTGTCTGTAAAAGCATCTATTTGTATGATCGACTGTACGATCGATATAGCTGCATGATCTTATTTAATCTATTAGAAATTGTGATTTCTCTCTTCTTATTTTAGTAAGCAGCTATTAAATAAAGTTGCTCTTTTTCCTAAGTTTAGTACTAAACTATTACTAATATATAAAGAGCTTTTATTTAGGAGCTGTTTGAAGGGTATGTAGCTGATCTTAAGGAAAGGGCTTCTTATGGGGCCCCTGCCTTCCTTTGAAAGGAGTGAACAGAGTGAAAACTGGCTAAAGATAGCCTTTTGTGGGCCCGAGCTTAGTGAATGAAGTGAGCAAAGCGATTATTGTTAGAAAGCGAATGAAGTGAACAAAGCGAGGGGGAGGGAAGACTAATAATACCTTTAAGGGTTCACTCTTCTTTTAAGTAAGGTGCGGAGCATTGACGTTTCATAGGCATTTTTCTGAAAGAGTTCCGGTAAGAGCTCTTCTTCCTTCATGGAATAGCCAGTGCTTTAAATGTAGGCGACATATGAATAGATGTAGTTGATGTAGTTTGAAGGAATGTGTTAGCAATATATCGGGTGTCGGGCGATATTGCGGTCGAAATTTCCCCATAATGTCTCTTTTGTCAGTTTTTATAATGGATTCAAGTTTAGGGTTTGTATCAAATGAACCCGAAAATCATTTATCCATCTAAAATATGCATGATGAGTGTTGCGTTCATTAATGTATTTAGTTTCGTATTATTTGTGTTACTTACATGATATATGTGATAATCATGTAGATGATATTTAGAATATGCTTTTTTCTATTCGACATAACAACCCAACATTTATTAGAATAAAACCTGGTATATCTTATCCGACATGAAAATTGTGAGGCTAATTTGACACCAATATCTCGGTATTTGAAACCATGAGAACAACAATGTGCTATTTCATTCTAAATTAGGAGACCAATTTACTCAAGAAGGTGAAAATAAAACTACACATGTTTCGGACATTTTTAGAAGCCATTATGAGTAGTGTTTGGAGGCTAAGTCAACATTATAAAATGAGAAGGACATTTTGGGAAGAACTGCAAAGACCACTGTTCTAAAAATCGGTCTAGGCAGCCTCATAGGCAGCGCTTAGTCGCCAGGCGGTCCCCAGGCGACTCTCCTAGGCCCTAGGCATTTGAAAAAATCGGTTTGGCCTATTGGCAGATCCAGACGGGTCTAGGTGGATCTGGGCGGCCTAGGAGGATCCGGATCATAAAATAGAGCTTAACCCGATTCGACCCGGACCCGTTTCAAAATAATTCCATTTTCGTGTCCAAAAAGAGTTAGAGACTTGGTTCATATTAGTAGTAGTAGTAATAGTTCTTAGGTGATGTCTTTTGCTTGTAGTAGTAGGTGTCGTCTGGTTGTTTGTTTTAATCTTGAGGATTTAACGTTATTGTTTCGATATCAACTTATCAATGAAACGGGATGGCAACAGTCTTCCTATATGCAAAAATATATATACTTATATAGCTACTACATATTTAGACAATTATTAGATTAGGAAGAGACAAAATATAGCTACTACATATTTAGACAATTTCAGTTCTCCGGCTACAATGCTACCTTCTCTCCATGGTTGCTAGACTTTGGAGCGTGATTGAGGCCGAAACCCTGCTTCGTATGGATCAACTTACCACTCTTACCTTTTCATCTATAGAACAGGGAGTCCATTGACTGCCTCGTTAAGCCCTTTGGTAAGCTCATCACACTCATCCGCGAGATGCTGAATGCGGAAACCCGCGATCAAGCACTGGTTCTTATCGAGGTTGAAGACCTCACACTCGTCCCTAAATCCCATACTATCAAGTACACTACACCTTGGAATCTTCAAAGCCATGTTCATGATGTGCCAGTCCTGCTGCTTGGTAACCCAATCCCAGTTGATGATGTTCAATCTGGCAAAGTTCAACTATTCACCACTGCTGGGGTCTCCGATGAGGTGGGCAGCACTAGTTTCTGGCGCCATAAGATGCAAGCTGAGCCCAGGGCTGAGAGGGCTGGTGATCACCGGTGCCAATCACCGGCCAAGGTCGACATGGAGGATGTTTTGAAATCCCGAGATTTGGAGAAGGGGTGCCCAACGGTTCTGCATTCTCTGCATGCAGAAACAAATTTGGAAGTTTTTTCAAAGGTCCATAATTTAGTGGGATCGGGCCCAATTGAGAGGATCCCAACTGCTCCTACTTCTATTCCCAAATCTGTGGAGGACCACTCGCCAAAATCTAATCCTACACCACTGGCACTGCTTTTTGTTCAGCTCTCCGAATAATCAAATAGTAACAAGAATGCAGACCCACAGGGCAGCGACAACAGTCCAATGCCCTTTCTACGTCCCAACGGCATGCCATCTCGAACCTAGATTCACCCCAAGCTTGATGAAACCTTCCTACAGTCGTTTTTTGTAATAGCTTTTAACTCTTTTCATACATACATACATACATATATATATATATGTGTGTGTGTGTGTGTGTGTGTGTGTGTGTGTGTGTGTGTGTGTGTGTGTGTGTGTGTGAGGTAGGATAATCCTACCTTCTGCTTGTATTTCTCTGTGAGGTAGGATAATCCTACCTTCTGCTTGTATTTCTCTGTTCCTGATAGTGTAGCAGCTAAAATTGACTTGCTTGATTCCTTCTATAACGTATCTGCTGTTGAAGTAAAAAGAGAATCTGAATTAAGGAGGAAAAAGATGGAAGAATCTCAGTTGTTGATTCCAAAATCTTTCAAGGAAAAGCAGGCCATTGTTGCAAGGAAGAAATACAAAATCACAGTCATCCAGGTTCAGTTTCTATATGGAGTAGTGCTTCAAGGAATCTTTCTCCACCACCTCAAAGAGACCCCTAGACTGCACCGAAATCCGATGTTGAGCGGGCCCATGAGGGGGAGCCGCACAACGGGATTATAGCGCAAGCAGGGGCCCCTGAAGTCAAGGAAGTTGGGGAGCAAGATAACAACCAGAATCTCACAAAACAGAACCACTTTACAATCCCCGATCCAGAACACAAGAAGAAACAGCGAAGAGGGAAGCACAAACCAATACCCTGTTTCAATTGTGGAGATATGGGCCATTACCGGAAGGACTACACAAAAGAGGTCAGATGCCTCAAATGCATGAAGTGGGGACATCTCTCCTATGTGTGCACTAATGTGATTGAGTCCAACAACGATGAAGAACGCCTGGTCCACAGAGGAAGATCCCCCGATAACCCCACTTCCATTCGACTTGCAAAGAGCCTGGACATCATCAAGAGCAAGGAGAAGTGGCTGCGCCAATGGTGCGCTATAGCCAGAGTGAAGGTGGGGAGCCCCTCGGAGACTCACCTTCTCCAAGCATTAAATGCAAAATGGCCAATGAGAGCCCATAGAGACTGGGTAGCGAAGAAGCTATGCCACCTCCAGTTCCTGGTCTCCTTTCCGTCACCGGAGAAGGTGAGCAAAGTAACCGGGATGGGTACTATCGACTTTGGACACTTCAAACTGGAATTCTTCGCATGGTCTCCTAGCTTCGGAGCGGAGTTACCACAGGGGGAGAAATACTGGGTATGGATTCATAATGTACCTCTCCACTTTTGGAAAAGAGAAGCCCTACAAGAAATCATCGCAGACTTCGGATCCATCGAAGATATAGATGAGAAGACAGTCTGCCGGTCGGAGATTGTCTCTGCTAGGATCCTTATACGAAGTGTTGACATAGCATTGATGCCTCGCTTCGCCAAAGTCCACTCCTTTGAGGACTCCTATCTGATCAGATTCATACTCGATAGGCGAGTGGGGTCGGAGGCGGAACTTACGGCCATCACATCCCCCACTCCCCCCCTCGGCGCTCAGAGATAGCCGCACCTACAGACAAGTGGTCTCAACTAAGTGGGATCTGACAATAGACGGGGCCCACGAGGTGGAGCGCGCTCACAGAGAAATCATCAGGGCGGTGAGAGGGAAAGAGTACAGCCATGAGGACACGGTGGAGGGATCAGTACCAAGGCAGGTCTCTCCGATCAAAGGTGCTCAACAGACCATCAGATCCAACGACCTACGTCCAACGCCTCCGAAAGATACGATGATTCAAACAAATCCAACGGTGGACCTGCTCAGATTACCGAATTCGGAAAGGATCGGTACCCAAAAAAGTGATCCTCGAAAGGAAGAACAAAAAAACCCCCCAAAATGGCAGTCAAAACCAAGGAGTTGGAAGTGGAAAGCTGTGAGAGAAGGCAGTCTGGGCAAAAGCTAATAAGGGCAGGAATCTCTTGCAAAACTCCAAGCAAAACGACATGCAAGGACTGGAGTTGGTAGCTTTAGGAGGAGGGGGGAGGAAGGAGACTTCCATTTTGGAGAAGGCGACAACAGATGTCAGAGAGCCCACCCCAAAGAGAGGCACTGCAATTTTGGAGAGTGGTGAACAGGGAAAGAGGAGAGCTCAAAGTAGCAACGAGCATAAAAGAGACAGAAGCGACCAGAGCACCATTAAAGAAAAAGAGATTTCTACTTTAACGCTTAAGGAGAAAGAAGGATTCAAATTGGCGCTTAAACCTTTGTTTCCACCGCCCTCTGCATTGGTACCCACACCCTTTGCTACAGCCGCTGTTCCCCCTAAGCAAATGAGGCCACATGGCGAGGGGGGTGAGATTACCGCCCAGGGTAAACAGACTGTGTGCTCGTCTCTTAAGAGAGACGATAGGATGTACCACGGAGCAACAAACAAAAATCTCACAGATGCTGCTCAAGTTGATGGGCTAGAAAAGGAGAGTTTTATAGGCGTTAATGGGCCCAAAGAGGGGCCTATAACGCATATTATTACTTCTGGGCCTAGTATAACTATAAATTTGAACAATCAGGTACAACGTCAGACGGGTAGTGGGCCCATTGAGGGGTCTGCGACGGGAAGCACCGCTATTCTTGTGGAATCTTCATCAATTTGCAAGCTCAATGAGGAGTCCGCAACGAGATAGTCTACTCTACAAATGGAAATTCAGCATGCAGATAGTGATGAGGACCTAGAAGGGCGCTTAAATCTGGACGAAGAATTCTCATTTACCGATGAGGAATTAGAGGATCTAGAGTTTATTGCTGATACACAGAGGGAGATCTCGCCAGAGATGGTATTATCTACACTTCCAGAATCAGCACCTGTATACAACCCGGGAACGTCTCGCAGGACGGTTGGGTTCAGAGTTCAGCGGTCGCCTAAGAGGGCTCATGTGGAGTCCTTGGATGACTATCTGGAGGTGGTAGCGGCAGCCAAAGCTACAAAACTCGACGATGGAGGTACGAGGAATTTTTTAGCTACTATATTAAATTTCATGTCAGATTCTGAAGTTTTTCTCCCAGCTAAAACCTATGGTTTAGAGGTGTGTGACACAGATCGTAATGCTTTACTACTGAATAAAATTAGGGGTTGGGAAACTGAAAGGGTTAAGACTAGTTATCAGAAGGACCTAGGATCCAGCTCTAGGTTGACAGAGATCTTCGAGGAAGAAACCTGTCCAACACCCACCCCCACGATCAACCCAGACACGGTCCCCCAATGAATACACTATTCTGGAATGTTAGGGGGCTGGGGGATAGGGGGAAGAGAGATATGGTGAGGGACGTCATTAACAACTCCAAGGCGGAAGTGGTAGGGTTACAGGAGACCAAACTTGCGCACGGGTTTAAACTCAAAAGAATAGGGGGCAATAGAATCAAGGAATGGGTGCTACGCCCGTCCGCAAGAGCTTCGGGGGAGATTGCTATTGGGTTCAACCCGGATACTCTCACTTGTACCGAGGTATTAGTGGAACGTTCTCCCTGACGATCCGACTGAAACGACGGTCTGATAATTGGGTGCAGACAATCACTGTCGTTTATGGACCAAACGTGGCTACACATCGAGATGCCTTTTGGCAAGAGCTTGTCGATATTCGACATCGATGGTCAGGAGCCTGGATTGTTGGGGGGGACTTCAACATTACCAGATTTGCTTTCGAGCACAAGGGAAGAGGCTCCAGCGATAGACACAGAGAAGAGTTCAATAGAGTTATCACGGAACTAGAGCTGATCGATATCCCAATTAATGACGGACTATTTACATGGTCAAACATGCAAGCTGTTCTGATTATGACCAAATTGGACAGGATACTAGTATCGATGGAGTGGGAGAATAAATTCCCATTAGCAACAGCTAGATCGATCCCTAGACCTACGTCAGATCATACCCCGATCCTGCTTGATGCCGGGTACAGGGAGCTCAAAGGCAAAGGATGTTCAGATTTGAGAAGGCCTAGCTAGAAATTTAGGGATTTCACCATATGGTGATGGAAAACTGGGCGCTTCCAACTACTGGTACGGATGCTGCATCCCGATGGTGCAAAAAAATCTGCGGATTGAGAAAGCGGCTGCGTAGATGGAATCGATCTAGATTCTCGATCATCTGGCGTGCAAAATATTCCTTTTTGGAAGGAATTGATGATCTAGAAAGGTTGGAAGAAACGAGAGTCCTGTCACAAGATGAAAGAAACAGGCTACTAGAGCTCCGAGGAAATATTGCCAATCTTTATAAGTTGGAAGAGATCAAATGGCAACAAAGGTTAAGGATTTCGTGGCTTAAAGAGGGAGACGCGAATATGGCCTACTTCCACCGAGTGGCAAGCGCAAGACGTAAATCCAATCTAGTACTGTCAATACAGACGGATTCGGGAACATCGCAAGACGAAAATGTGATTTCCAAAACCTTTCAAAACTACTACAAGGGCCTCTTTGGGAAGAAGACTGACTTCAGGATCCTGCTTAGGGATGATTACTGGCAGGCATACCAGAACGAATCAGCGCAAATTATCCACGTTGGAAGCACCTTTCTCGGAAATGGAAGTGAAAAAGGCCATTACTCAAATGGGAGCAGACAAGTCACTTGGGCCTGACGGCTTTCCAATGATGTTCTTCCAAGTGTTCTGGGAAGAAATCAAAGGGGACTTTATGGTGCTGATGGATGAATTCTTCCACAACAATCTCAGATTGGGAATGTTCAATTTTGCAGAAGTTGTTCTCATACCCAAACAGGAGGAGTCTACGAGAGTGGGAGATTTTAGACCGATTAGCCTCATAAACTGCTCGGTTAAGATCATCACAAAGGCCCTGGCCATCTGACTGGGAAGTATAATGGTCAGTTTAATTAGCAAAACCCAGATGGTTTTCATCAAGGGAAGATGTATCCTAGACTGTGTGACCACCGCTGAACAAGTTATCCACCACTGCCATACGGGCAACACTAAGAACTTCCTCCTCAAACTGGACTTTGAGAAAGCACACGACTCCGTCGATTGGGAGTGCTTGCTGGAAGCTCTCAGAGGGAGAGGATTCGGGGTTAAATGGATAAGATGAATCAAACAGTATATACATACTAGTAAAATAGCAATCTCGGTGAATGGGCGGCCGGGTACACCGTTTTCTTGTAAGAAGGGGCTCTGGCAGGGTGATCCGCTATCCCCACTTCTATTCACTATTGTAGTGGATGTGTTGAGGGACATGCTAGAGAATTGTCGTAGAAAAGGTTGGATAATGTCCATGGCTAGCAGCAACTCTAATCAAGGTGCACGATTCTCCAGTATGCCGTTGATACCTACTCTTTGGTAATGGGACAAGATCAGAAACAGTCTGCTTTAAAGGGGTCATCTACTGTTTTGAAGTCTAGTCTGGTCTCAGGATAAATTTCCACAAGAGCGCTTTGATTCCAATTTCACTTTCCGATGTAGAAGCACGGGAACATGCTACCATACTAAACTGTATGACTGATGAGTTCCCAATCAAATACTTAGGGCTCCCACTCAGACCAGGAAAACTTACTAAGACGGACTGGCTACCTATTATAGACAGGGTGGAGGACAGATTGTTTGGTTGGAAAGGAAAATCGCTTTCACTCGGGGGCAGAGTGGTACTGATCAACTCAGTGTTATCTAATCTGCCTATTTACTACATATCATTTTTTGAGCTGCCTAAATGGGTAATCCAAAGGATTGACCGAATCCGAAGCGATTCCTTTGGAAAGGGGCGGACTCGAATAGGGGGGGATACCACTTGATCAAGTGGGATATTGCATGCATGAAGAAGAGACATGGAGGACTAGGCATCATTGACTTAAAAGATATCACTACAAGGAATTTGACATATAGTGACAGCAAAAATTTGTGGGTAAAAGGCGAAAAACCGTAGGTATAGCCCTTAAAACCTATACCAACAGACATATTTTTCCGTCGTTTTTAATTAGCTATACCCACGGCAAAATGCCGTCACTATAGCCTATAGCGACGGTTTTTTCACCCGTTGGACAAAACCTCGGTGTTATACCCACGGTTTCGTATCCGTTGGTATAGGTTTTAAAGACACCTTTTGTTTTCCTATACCCACGGTTGAAACTCCATTGCTATAGGTTTTAGCGATGATTTTCGCATCCAATTATTTGAATATGTACTCATCGCTCTATACACAATTTTTTCTTATTAATTACGCTTATAATAATTTAATATTTTCTTTTATAATATTAATCCAATTATAAACTAAATACACAATAAAATAGATAAATCTGTTTATGAAACAAAATTTTAAAAAAATAAACTTCAATCATATTAAAAATTAATGAAGTATTACAAGCATGTCAAATTACAAAATAGTTAATAACCAAATACACAATTGAATTCATGTGTGCAGACATGAGAATCAATACTTTAAACTACGATCAACATATTCAATGACATTATAAGATAACATTCAATTAACTCCTCATTTGAGATACAACACTAACAATTTTCTTATTTTACGGCAACCAGATCTTGATTGATCTTGATTCTCTTTGCAGTAATCTTCTTTTAGCATCCTGCAAATCTTCTTTACAACCTTCTTCACTTCATCGTTGGCAAACACAAACTCGGCTGCATTTTGAGCGAGTTCAATCATTTCTCGCTTGTTGAGAGCCCTTCACAAACAAAAAAAGCAAAAAGATCCAACTTTGGTCATCAACAAATAGTCATAAAGAGAACAGTGTACTCTAGATCTGATTGATAGGAACCAGTCTGCTAGTACGTAGTCAAAAAGAGAACGGCGTACTCTATATCTGAATTGAGATTCTCCTATATAGAAAAATTGAACCAAATTACAACTATCAGATTGATGTCAACACTAGAAATTACCTAATTGATGACGAACTACAGCCATAGACATTCCGGCAAAATAAGTATAGGAATCACCAACAAAAACTGAAGAAGGATACCTGTCATTTAAGGGCAAACAGATAGCAAAGCATAATTTAAAGTAAAATGTAAAGATTACAGAAATATTTAGCTATTAATTTGTAACTATATTAACTTACCAGTTGAAGAAATGCAAAGCCAATGAAGTAGTCAGAAGGGGCATGACAAGATAAATAGAGAACGCATGTGCCTGCTTATATTCCGCATCTGAAGATGCACCAATTTGGATAATGTTGTGTATCAAAATCTGTAATGAAGATACAGGGATTATTTTCAGCAAGAAGCTTGTAAATCTAATTCACAGGAAAAGCATGAGTTAGTTCTCACTGCAGCCGAAATAACAACAGTCTGCCCAACTTCAAGGCCATTCAGGTCAGCATGAATGTTAGTAGAGTTTGTACAGAATACCGTCAGCAAGCACATATATAGCTTGTATATCCAACCTGCTCACGGAAAGCAAAATGTAAGCAATCAAATATAGCACTATTGAGCTATTGACACATATCAAATAATATTATTATTATTTGGAAATACTATGGTTCTCAGAGCAAGTGCAATGTCCATATCTCCACTGAATGAGACTCCACCAAATCCCCCGTTGTATGCTCCTCGCCTTGTTACTTCAAACTCGTCAATTAACTCCATGGCTCTTACCTGTCCATCTCTCACAATAACAGCAGCACAAGGAATTGTTAGTTTCAGTTATTACCAGACAATGGTGGCCACTTCAATCTTTTTCAAATGGGCCAACTAAAAGGAGAGAGTATCATGTGATACTGTAGATAATATATAGCACCCTTTTTAACAACTGAAATAATATTGCATTCCCCACACAGCATAAGAAACTTAAAAGAACAAATTTAGCTACCTTAAAGTGCAGATTGTATAACCAGTTCTATAATAGTACGAATAAAAATGAGAAAAATATAATATATATGTGCACATATGTTAGAGCACTAAAATTTGTATTGCTCGAACAAGTGAACTAAAGCCCATAATGTGAGGCAGGAAAGGAAATGAGAACAAACCTTTGGAGCTCCGCTGACAGTTCCCACAGGCAATGCAGCACGCAGAGCATCCCAGCGGCAGAGTTTGTCCAACAACTCACCAGTAACCTGGATAAGTCAGACCCATTTCATAAAAATAATTCTCATCAATCTCAGTAAAATAGATGACTATCAAAGTATCACAAGTTTTTGGCTAAAACATTAACATTAGTAGCAGTTGATATAATTTCGCCACTCCCCTACTCCTAGCTGAGATCAGCGATAACTGATAAGAAAGGACTACTACGAATTTCAAAAGAAAACATCTTCTGAATTTAAGTTGTTGTTCACAAAAACACCATGATAATAACTTTGTCCTGATCCTTAAATATAGACGATTTTGACTACACTAATTTGCACTTATTGATGTGCCAGCCTCAGATTCTTCTTGCACTAACAGTCAAACATTAATACAATCTGAATCCTGTTCATATGAAAAGAATAAAGCCTGACCATGGAGCTGATGTGCATGACATGGGAGTATCTTTCGATAGACATCAGTTTCTCAACCATTACTGATCCTGGCTTTGACACCTATTGCAATACAACTTTCCAAACATAAGCAGAAAAATCAAAACTAAAAGAAAGCACATCAAGAATATAAAAAACTAAAATGAAGACAAAACTTTCCGATATCATTGCAACCCAGATCTACTAACATAATGTGTTCAGCACATTGTTTCTCATCATTCAGTAGATGTTGTTCAACCAACAGATCCTCCACTTCTGTTCTGCCTCAGAAAGACATACCTGAAACCCTTCTCTCAGAGCTCTCTCCACCAACTCCTCCTCCGAGTAAACCCTAAGCTCCTCAACCCCAAGTTCGTCCTCGAAATCGGCGGTGGAATCGAGTTTGGCTTCGATACTCTGCAACCAAAATCAAACCAAATCGTCAAACTAGGGTTTCGTTGCTTGAATTGAAAGAGAAATCGAAAGAGTAAGAAGAAGGGTTGAATACCGAGATTAGATCGAGGGAGGAGATGAAGGCATGGATGGAGGTGAGGGGGCCGATGAGGTCAGGGACGAAGATGGGGCCGCCACGTGCGAAGCGCGGGCGACGGTAGCGGGAAGAGGCGACGGCAGCAGGGAAGAGGGGGGCGACGGCAGCGGGAAGAGGAGGATTTAGAGATTGGGTTTGGGGAGAGAGGGATTTAGGAGTTTTAGAGGGATAAAATGAAATATTTTGGGGAAAGAGAGAGGGAAAATGAAAAATTTTGGAGAAAAATAAATTAGGACTATACCCACAGTCTTTTATCTCATTTGTAGGTATATGATATCTATACCCACAGTTTTAGAGATCCTTCACTATAGGTGTCCGTTGGTATATGGTAAATTTCTTGTAGTGTATGAACCTTGCCCTATTGGGGAAATGGTGGTGGAAAGTCTTCCTACAGGATTTCATTCAACCATACCTACGGGGAAAAGGTATAAGAAGCTTAGATTTCTGGGTAGGGTCTAGAGTTTCTTGCTTCTGGAAAGGGATTACCAAAGTGAGCGGTGTAGTACCCCGTATTTTTAAATATTATTTTAAAGATTTGAAAATGAATTAAAATGATTTTCTGGAGATTTAATAAATATTTTCTAAAGATTTATCTTTTTACACGTGCGAAACACGTGCAAATATTTTGGTGTAAATAACCAATTTTATATTTTTATTAAATTCTCCTAATTATAATGGAGTATATTCTAAATTTTGGGATTTTTCTGAGTAGAGAAACTAATTTTATAAATATCTCGAAAGAGAGGGATTTTTATGTAAAAAGCCGTTTGAATCTTAAATAAATTATGAAAATTCATTTTTACTGATATTTTGGTTCTCCATGGTTATCATTTGAATTTAAATATATTTAGATTTTATTTAAAGTCGATTTGGTGAATATTTACACAAAAAGGGTGTTTTTGCAAATATGGAATTCATGTAGAATTTTGTGCAAATATTTTCTGGAAAGTAAAAGTCAAATATTTTGATTGGAAAATATAATATGTATTATTAGATATTATTTCTGATTTTTCTGGATTTTTATGAATATTTTATGATGTAATTGCAAATATTACAAAAGGGAGGGCTTTTGTGCAAAATCGCCACCTTGAGTTGTAAATCTGAATTTTTCTTGTTTACTGGGCTGCTCTGGATTGTTGGACAACTCAGTGATAAAATATTTGATTTGTTTTTAACTAAGGAAAAGTTATATGAGAAAAGTTATATTTTTGGGATGACTATTTTGCAAATACATTTCTAAAACCCTAATTCCTTTCAATCCCGGCCTGTATAAAAGAGGGTGTGCAGCCGTCATTCGCTGCACAACTCCAGATTTATTATATTATTATTTTCTTGGTGATTGAGAGGAGAATTTTTGGATCTCGCAAAAAGGAAGGCTTTTTGTTGGATCTTTTCAATTCAAAGGTGAGTGATATGAAATTGTTTTGTTTTGTCTTGTTGTATGAATGATATGAACTTTGTGTGGTGGTTTGATTGATGTGGTCGATTGTTATATTGTTGTTTGGCATGTATGTTTATTTAGTAGTTTGCATGGAAACGATGCAATGATTGTTGTTTGTATTATGTATGTGAAATCTAAAAATGTTGAATAGATCTTGGTTCATAAAAGTGTATTGATAGAAAACATAATAAACTTCGAGTATGGTTATGATCGGATGGTGAGCATCTGCATCTTGTGTTTACGAATCAGATCTTGACTATGAGTTGTGAAGAGATTCAGTATTGAGAAACCCTAATGGAAGAATTAGGAATTTAGAACATGAGAATTGAGTTTTGAAATATTGGATGATTGAGTAATGTATCCATAATGAGGATTATTTGAGATTGTCATATCTTACCTGAATACAAATTATTTTAGTAAACAATGAATCTTTAGAAAAACTTCAGTTTTGATTATTGTATACAGACCTAAACTATGCAAACTGTAGTCCGACAATCGACTGGTAGACTTTTCAGTCGACTGGCACGACCCAACTGCTGTATCTTTAGTTTTTTTTGAAAATCCGTTCTGGACAGTCGACTTAGACCCTTTTCAGTCGACTGGTATACTTAGAATTTATTTTTCAAAGTTATCTTAGATTTTTCTCTGGTAAGTCGACTTATGACCTTTTAAGTCGACTTATATTGTATTTTAAGTCGACTTATGACCATGCAAGTCGACTTATAACACTTAGAATATTTTCTTAAAGATTTCTGGAATTTCTCTCTGGTAAGTCGACTTATGTTTTTATAAGTCGACTTATGTCTCCTTAAAGTCCGACTTATGTTTTTATAAGTCTACTTATGATCTGGTAAGTCAACTTATGATTTTTATAAGTCATCTTATATTATTGGTAAGTCAACTTATGATTTTTTTAAGTCATCTTATATTGTTGGTGATATAGCTAAAAATGGGGTTAAATCGAAACCGTCCAGATTGGGCACGAATCTTGAAGCTCAGGGGTAAAACGGTAATTTCACATACAAATGGATCCGAAACGGGTACTGGGTCTCCTTCTCACAGATCCAACACCCCACAAACGGATCCACTCCAACTGGGTACGGGTCCCGACCCAAGACAAACCCAGACCAGCAAGAGGAAAATCAGGGTCACTGATTTGACTGAATCAACGGGCCTGATTTGCTCTCACCGGGAATCAGGGGTCAGTTTCCTAAACAGATTGGGAGGATTTTTCTCCTGACAGTTACACAGGAAATCAGGTCCCTAATCACTCCCATGGCGACTATAAATACCTCCCCCCTACCACTGTGACCAGGTAATCACTCTTTTTCCACCTTAAGCTCTTTCTTAATCATCACTGGTTACTGACAAGAGCGTCGGAGGGTGCGTCGCCGGAATCAACCCCGGTGTATCGCACTTTCTTGCAGGTAGCGGCAGGAATCAACAGGAGCGGATCCGCTATTCAGGTTTTTCCCGCAAACTCACAAATCTCATCTGTTTACCCCCACACCAGAATCAGCGGTAACAGATTGGCACCGTCTGTGGGAAAACCACACGAACAACCTCCGCCTCTTCCTCGTCGACTAGCCCTTCTCCAACCATGCTGTAACACCCCGAATTCCAAATACAACCGAATTCGATAGTTCTACAGGATCTTTTCACTTCTTTCGTACAATTTTACAAGGAATTTAAAACTTTTATTTCAACAATAATTACATCAGAGTCTTTTACATCAATAAGCAGCGGAATTAATAAAATGCAACAATAATGAATGTACAATTGCTTAAGTAATCAACAGCATCAACAATCATCTTTATATCTTCATGTAACTCCATTTCCTGCATATGAAACTGTGGGCACGTCAGTTGCTTACAACTGACGAAATATTATACACGGCCATCCTCTCTATGCCGAAAACAGTATAATGATTCTTAAATACTTTAGCAAACACAAACTTGATCACAAACAAAGCTACAAAAGGGACTATCCTATAGATGTCGTGTCGTGCGGTGGACTTAGTCCTTAATGCAGTTATTATATTACATGACACTAATGCACATTTGTTCGGATTCTATGCATCCCATACTACATAGGTCCGAGGGCAAGCCCTTAGTCGTTCTTCATCTTTGTAGGGTTCAATTCCTCGTCATGACTTAATCTAGTACTGTAACTACGGTAAGTATCCTAGATGTTCTATGAGTATGAGCTCATGTACAGAAAACCTGGAGGGGAATCCCACGTCATGTCACGATGCATCGTGAAGAACCTATGGACAATTCAGCCTCCTTCATGGCACATGACACCACCCGCAGTCACCAAATATCCCATGAGCGTCGCCACCGGGACGGTACTCTGGAGCAGTATCCACGTCATGTCACGACGCATCGTGAAGAACCTGTGAATACTCTCACGCCGCCAATCCAATGGCTCTCATACTCATGTTTTTCTCCTACTTTCATCACATCTCCACTATATCTATCTGTGATTTCGGTAAGTATCATAGATGTTCTATGATTACAAGCAGGTGTACAGAAAACCTGGAGGGGAATCCCACGTCATGTCACGACTCATCGTGAAGAACCTATGGACAATTCAGCCTCCTTCATGGCACACGATCCTCTTGCAGCCACCCAACATCCCACAAGCATCGCTACTAGGATGGTACTCTGGAGTAGTATCCACGTCATGTCACGACGCATCGTGAAGACAGCCTGTGCATACCCTCAACAACACCCATCCAATGGCCCTCAACTCGTGTTTTTCTCTCACTTCCATCACAGCCTTGCAAAATTTGTTTAAAAAGAAAATCATCACAACCTAGAGCTAGCTTACCCTACCGGACTTAATTCAATCAATAGAGACAGTCAGCCTACCTGGCTACTTCTCAAGAGACACTAAACCCTCAACGGTTAGCTCTCAAAATCATAAATAATACTGCCGGTCACTAGGGTCTCGCCTAGCCTCTAGATTCCAACAATTATCTCTTTCTAGAGATCAACAATGATTCATAATCAATCTCCAGTAATAATTCCATTTCCTTTGTTCACAAATCTTTTTCTCAAAACATTTCTTTTATAATCTCATAACATGAGAACTATTCAATTAGATTTCTTTATCAATTTCATCTTTCATAACCTGGTGTGCATTTCACAATAAAACTCAATCACATATCAATAACCATAAAATCTCATATTCAACTTATTTAACTTTCATTTGTCAAGAATCAAATCCAAATTCAAGAACCAGAAAATAGTTCGGTTCAGTCGACTGGTGGCAGTATCAGTCGACTGTTCCGTGAGTACTTTGAACATCAAAAACAACAGTCAGCTCGATCCAGTCGACTATGAAAGCAGACAGTCGACTGCTCTACGAGACTTGAACTTCAGTAATAACACAGTCGATTCAGTCGACTGGTGACAGTATCAGTCGACTGTCCCGCGAATACCTTGAAAACTCAAACATCAATTTTATGACAACAGAAGTCGACTGTGAAAGTATTCAGTCGATTGTCCTGCTGACGAAAACCAACTTTTTAACACTTACCAGTCGACTGTGGAAGTGAACAGTCTACTGTCAATCACACAAATTGCAGCCTACATATAATTTTCGACCTTGTAATTGATTTGTACTTCCATATAAAAGTGTAGATCATTTTCAGAAATGTATTCCTTTAAAACGATATCGTATATGTTATCAAATTCTCAAGTTTCTCATTTTTCAATGAAACCCTTAAAATGCATCAAAGCACATATTCAAACCATTTTCCAAATAACTTGTTTTCTTTTATCAAAATTACTTTACAAAAAATCTCTATACTTGTATAAATAACATTTTAAGGCTATAATCGCACTTCTTTGCCACATTCTCAACAAACAACATAATTGTATTATTCTATTCATGTCTCAATATGCATCAATTTCATATAAATCATTTCAATTCTAGCAATTCAACTAGCAATCATAACAATTTAAGGAATAGCATAGCAATTTGCATCTACCACAATCAATCAAAATGTAACGATTCATTAATTTGCATGTAATCTCATAATATTAAATTCAATTTCAACCAAATGAATCATATATCAACTATCATGCAATATCTACTCCTAAATTAGAAAGCATTTAAGAAACACCCACCTAAAGTGAAGATTTGCACTCAAAATGAACTCCTAGAATTAGGAGCTCCTAAAGAAAGCTCCAATTGCAACTCCTCGAAATCCGCGCACCAAGGCAAGCCTCCAAGCTCCACATTTCGGCAAGCATCCATCTTCAAGAGCATCTCCATCCCCACTCCATTTCGGCAACATCAAGAACAACTCCCATCTTCTTTCATATACACATACTATGTATGTACATATATATACATTAGTATATGTATATAGGCAAGTGGAATGGTGATTAGGTGGAGAATGGACAAGGTCTTGCTGGTTTGTTGCTTTCGGCATGGGCAGGAGAGAAGAGAGAAAAGGAGATGAGAGAAAGAGAGACTAAGGGTGCACTTTTATAAGGGAGCTAATGGGTAGTTATAGCAACCACCCCACATGAACTCCACTAACCCTATATTTAAACTTTGTAACTTGTTTTCCCTCCCATTTCAAAATCAAATGTTCAGATTTTCCCTCTCCTCATGAGCAGCCCGGTTCCCAAGAAGTGTGCACATCGCACGTGTGCACGTGCACTTGCTTTGTGTACAAACAATTTATTTACTTAATCCCTTTAAAACAACTTATTTAAATTTGTAATAAATATACAAAATTAACTTTAAAATTATACTTTTCATGCACAATTAAAATGGAAAGAAACACTTCATGAAAATTTATTTTGAAGGAAGAACGCGCTTACAACACGTGCACCAAAACACGTGCGTCGCCTGTAAAATCTCAAAATACAAAAATTGACTTTATGAACCGAAAAATATTTATAATCAATTTGGAATGCAATAGAAAGTATATTTAATATACATATTTGATAATATACTCAAACGTACAGAAAACACGTGTATTGCACGTAAAAATTTATTTTAATAAAGATAGTCAAAAATTGAATTTTTGTTTACAAAATAAATTCAAACATGTTTATAAAGATAAATAATTGAAATCCATTGAAAACTTTGCACGTAACGGTGGAATACCCGAAATCGACACGTGCATCGATAATACGTAAAAGCATGTAAAAACTCCAAGATTGAAATTTAGCAATTGAGTTATCTCAAATGCGATTTTAAGAATACAGGATTGCATAAATAATTGGAATTCAAAATACATATCAAAAATGCGTTATGGATATAATCAATAATAGTACAAAATGCACGTGCGTAACACCCGAGGGTAAAATTGTCATTTAAATTTTGCGGGGGTGTTACACATGCCTCCCAAAAAGGTCAGATCTAGGGGGTCCAACCGCAGACCCAATCCCGCCGGTCAGCCAGAGGAAGTCCCCGTCCATCCCGCTCTACAGCCTGAACAACTTCCTCCCCCAGTCCAACAGGGCCAGCCTCCTCTCCCGAATCAACAACCCCCAAATGGTCCTGCTGGTCAGAACCAGCGGAGGCAGAAGCAACCTCTCCCCCCAGACCATGTCTCAATTCACAATGCCTCCTCAGACTCTATGGCTTCCCATCACCCCCGAGCCTCCGATCTCCGCAACACCGTTCTGAATCGCCAAAAGGATGAGGACCTTCGCAACCACCTAGATGAGAGGCGGGCCCGAGAGGGAACCTCCCGCCAGCATCATGGTGAGCGATCTCCTCATCGCCGAGACGGTAGGAGGTCTCCGGACCGAAGGGGTCAGGGGGAATCTCCCGAGCGTCGTAGGAGGAGGCCACATTCCCCCACGGATCGACATCATCCGAGGAACGATGAGGCACCTATCACTCGTGCCGAGTTCCTACAATTTCAGGAGACTGTGTTGCAGGCCCTTAACCTTCACCCCAACAACCATAATGCCCAGAGGGTTCCAACACCCCCACGGGTTCCAAGTCCTCGCCACTGATCCAGAAGTCCTTTCCGGGCTCCCAGTCGCCGGCAGCACCACTATAGTCCTTGCCGATCCCAGGACTATCGACGCGCAGTCCCCGCTCCGCTTCCTATGAAGAAGAGTCCAGGAGATCGTTTGATTACCAGCGGAGGGACGATGCCCTCTACCGTCGTCTCCACGAGATGGAGAGGCGCATCGGTCGCATGGACAAAGAGGAGGAGTCGAGAGCAGGGACCGTCCACCCCAGCAGACCCCCTTCTCTCGAACAATCATGGAGGCCCCCATACCGAGGGGTTTCAAACCTCCGCAGTTTGAAACGTACTCAGGGGAGTCCGACCCAGTTGATCATGTCGAAAGCTTCAAGACCTTAATGCCGATCCATCAAGCTTCTGACGCCATGCTCTGCAAGACCTTCCCCGCCACCCTCAAGGGGTCGGCACGGGAATGGTACTCCCGGCTCGCTCCCTCTTCCATCTTCTCGTTCGAGCAGTTCGAAACGCTCTTCATAACTCACTTTGTGAGTAGCAGGCGAACAGAGAAGACGAGCCTCTCCCTACTCCACCTCCGACAGGAGAGGGGAGAAAAGCTAAGGGACCATGTGAGGAGATTTACCACAGAGGTCAGGTCTATCGCCTCCCTCGACCAGTCAGTGGCGACCGTTGCGTTCCAGTCGAACGTCCTTAACTCCAACCTCCGGTCGTCCCTCGCCAAGAAGCCCCAGTACAACTTCGCCAATCTTCTCCTAAGATGCGAGTACATTCGGGCAGAGGAGGCCGAGTGCCTCCCGAGTTTCGGAGGACCCGCCTCCGGCTCGAAGAGGAAATCGGCAGAGGAGGAAGGGTCAAAGAAACTACAAAAGGACAATAGCGGTCAGCGCCGTCCTCCCCCCAGGTTCGAGAAGTTCACCCCTCTCACCACAAATGTCTCCACCATCCTGATGGAAGTGGAGAAGGAAGGTGTTATACCTCCTGCTCCGAGGATGAACAACCCGGCCAAGAGGAGGAACAAGGAGAAATGGTGCCGTTACCACCGGGACCACGGTCACGACACCAACGACTGCCGGGCGTTGAAAAATGAGATAGAGGCCCTCATCCAGAGGGGGCAGTTGGCCAAATTTGTGAAGGCGAACAATCAGGGGGAACGCACCACTCCTCCGCCTCGGGGGGCAAACAAGCGCTCCGAGCGGCGCGATGAGACCCCCGAGTTCGAGGAAGAACGAGTTCTGCACCTCATCCATGGAGGCCCCATAGGGGGCTCCTCCAACTCCTCTCGGAAGGCCTTCGTCCGAGAGGTCAACTCAGTTCACAGCGCCCCTCCCCCCAAGGGCCTCGGCGTCCCAGTGACCTTCTCTGATGAAGACCTCGAGGGGGTCCGAACTCCCCACTGCGACGCACTTGTCATCGACCTTCGCATGGTGAACTTCAAAGTGCAGAGGGTCCTGGTGGACAACGGGAGCTCGGTGAACATCCTCTTCCTCTCGGCCTTCCGAGGATTGCAGCTGTCTCGGGATTGCCTCAAACCAGCCGGCTACACGCTCCACGGGTTCACGGGGGTACCAGTAACTGTCGAAGGGGTTATCACCCTTGACGTAACTGCTGGGAAGACCCCTACTACCCGGACAGAGCCAATGGACTTTATGGTCGTCGACGTGCCGGCTGCATACAATGTTATCTTGGGCCGGCCTGGCCTAGCCGCCCTGGAAGCTGTTCCCTCGGCGTACCACCTTAAAATGAAGTTCCCCACCCGGTCGGGAGTGGGAGAAGTCAGGGGCAGCCAAGAGACGGCTCGGAAGTGCTATATGACTTCCACTGGGGGTCTGGTGCTCTCCCTCGAGACCCTGGAAATCCCCGAGCCGAATGTCCGACCCACGTCCGAGCCGGCGGATGAATTGGAAGAAGTACTCTTCTCGGACGAGGACCCGAGTCGAAAGTTCCTCATCAGCAAGTCCTTGCCGACTGCCCTATGCTCCGACTTGGTGCAGTGCATTCGGGAGAACCGCAACCTATTTGCTTGGTCCGTCGTAGATATGCTCGGGATTTCCGAGGACCTTCTAGTGCACAGCCTCAGCGTCGAACCGGGGTGCAGACCGGTTCAGCAAAAGAGGCGTAAGTTCGCCCCCGAGCGACAACAAGCCATTAAGGAGGAGGTGGACAAGCTCTTAAAAGCTCGGTTCATACAGGAGGTGAACTATCCCGAGTGGCTCTCTAATGTGGTCATGGTTAAGAAGTCCAATGGTTCTTGGAGGATATACATCGACTTCACCGACCTGAATAAGGCGTGTCCGAAGGATCCATTCCCTCTCCCAAATATCGACACCCTCATCGACGCCACCTCGGGCCATGAGCTCCTCAGCTTTATGGACGCCTTCTCCGGCTATAATCAGATCCGAATGTTCCCCCCGGACATTCCGAAGACTTCCTTCATTACCGACCAGGGCCTCTACTGCTACAGAGTCATGCCGTTCGGATTGAAAAATGCTGGAGCCACCCACCAGCGCCTCGTCAACAAGGTCTTCCAAAGCCAAATAGGCCGCAACATGGAAATATACGTCGACGACATGCTCGTCATGAGCATCCGAGGTACCGACCACGTGGCCGACCTCCAGGAGGCATTCGGCGTATTGAGGAGGCACAACATGCAGCTTAATCAGAACAAGTGTGCGTTCGGGGTCTCATCGGGAAAGTTCCTCGGCTTCATGGTGAGCCAGCGAGAAATCGAAGAAAATCCCGAGAAGATCAAGGCCATGCTGGACATGGCCCCGCCCCGGAACGTTAAGGAAGTGCAGAAGCTTACGGGTCGCCTCGCCGCTATTGGCCGGTTCCTTTCAAAGTCTGGGGAAAAGTGTCTCCCTTTCTTCAAAACTCTCAGGGGGGCTAAGGGTTTTGAATGGGGCCGACCGCAGCAGGAGTCGTTCGACCAACTAAAGGCCTACTTGGCGAACCCTCCCCTCCTCAGCAAACCCGTTCCGGGGGAAACCCTCTTCATCTACTTAGCTGCTTCCGAGCAGACCCTAAGTGCTGTTTTGGTGAGGGAGGAAGACCGGGCTCAGAGGCCAATCTACTATGTGAGCAAGGTGCTTCGGGACGCCGAGCTCCGCTACCCGAAGGTGGAAAAGATGGCCTACGCCCTGATCATGGCGGCGAGGAAGCTCCGCCCATACTTTCAGTCCCACTCGGTTGTGGTCCTTACCGACCAACCGCTGAAGCAGATCCTCCACAAGCCCGAAACCTCAGGTCGGCTTATGAAGTGGTCCATAGAGCTAAACCAACACGACATCTCCTACCAGCCTCGGACTGCAATCAAAGCTCAGGCCCTCGCCAACTTCATCGTCGAGTCCACTATTCCCGAGGTCAGCCACGTCCCGAATGGACCCCCTATTTGGACGGTTTTCGTGGACGGATCCTCATGCAACGAGGGTAGCGGCGCCGGTATCATCCTGAACGGCCCTGATGACTTCGTCCTCCAGTATGCCCTCCGCATGAATTTCAGGGCCTCAAACAACGAGGCGGAGTATGAGGCACTAATCGCGGGCCTCGAACTCGCCCGAAGTGCCGGGGCGCAGCGCCTCCGAATCCATAGTGACTCTCAGCTGGTTGTGAACCAAGTCTTGGGCGAGTACGAGGCGCGAGACAAACGGATGGTGAAGTACCTCGCCAAGGTCTGAACCCTCATGAGCCGTTTTGAAGAGGCACTCATTCAGCGAGTCCCTCGAAAGGAAAATTCGCAAGCCGACGCCCTCTCCAAGTTGGCCTCGTCCTCCCTCCAAGGTCTCGAACAGACCATCTTGATCGAGGTTCTCACGAAACCGAGCATAGAAGACGAGGCCCTCGACTCAGTGGAGTCCTTACCGGTCCTACTGCAAGAGAATTGGATGAAACCCTTAGTGGAATTCCTAAGGGACGGACTCCTCCCCGAGGACCCCAAAGAAGCACGCCGAGTCAGAACCAGGGCCGAGCGGTACGTCTTGATCGAGGGAATCTTATACAAGCACTCCTTCTCGTAGATTGACGGCCGACCGTACCTGAGGTACCTCTCCCCAGAACAGGCCAACTATGCCTTACAGGAGCTCCACGAAGGCATCGGCGGAGCGCATTCAGGGTTTAGGTCTTTGGCTCGGAAAGTCCTGAATTACGGATACTTCTGGCCGACTCTCCTCCAAGACGCCGAGCAACACGTTCGGCAATGTGGCTCTTGCCAGAGACACTCCAACATTCGTCGCCTCCCCCAAGCCAACCTTGCCTCCCTATCAAGTCCTATCCCCTTCGCAATGTGGGGGATGGATTTCCTAGAGCCTTTTCCTCCAGCTCCGGGCCAGTTCAAGTTCTTGGTCGTAGCCATCGACTACTTCTCGAAGTGGATTGAGGCCGAGCCCCTCGCCACTATCACCGAGAACAAGGTGCTTCAATTCTTCTGGAAGAGCATCATCTGCAGATTCGGCGTCCCCCGTATCCTTGTAACGGACAACGGGACTCAGTTCACCGGTGCCGCATTCTGAGCTCTGTGTGAAGACCTTGCCATCCAACAGCGCTTCTCGTCCGTCTCCCACCCTCAGTCGAACGGACAGGCGGAGAACGCTAACCGGCAGATCCTCTCTGGTATCAAGAAGAGACTGGACAAGTGTTCTAGAGGCTTATGGGTTGACCAGCTCCCCAATGTGCTGTGGAACTACCGCACCAACAAGCGTACCCCCACGGGGGAGTCCCCGTTCAACCTCACCTATGGGTCCGAGGTGGTGATACCGCTCGAAGTTGGAATACCTTCTCCTCGTCTCGTAGCCTACAATGAGGAACAAAATGCCAGAGACCTCCGGGCCAACTTAGACCTGGTGGACGAGCTGAGGGAAAGAGCATCGATACGCCAACAGAACTACCGGAAGAGAGTCGAACTGGCGTACAACAAGAAAGTCCGATCCACCGATCTCAAAGAGGGGGACTTGGTCCTCAGAAAGCTAGCCATCTCCTTCCCCAATCAGAGGAGCAAACTGGCCCCAAACTGGGAAGGACCCTACAAGATTACAAAGGTTGTTCGGCCCGGAGCTTATCGTCTGGAAGATCTAGAGGGCAGAGAGATTCCGAGGACCTGGAATGCCGACCACCTCCTAAAATACCAAGAAAGCACCCCGGCGCCACTCTGAGTATCACGAGGTGTCGAACCATTCCTCTCCTCTAACTTGTAATTCATTTCTTAAGTTGTTATATGTAAAAACGGCTCGCCGTCAATTATCAATGAAGAATGCTCTTTCATACTTATAAATTTGCTTGCATCTCTCCGCCTTTATCTTTTGTTCTTTAATTTCAACCAATGGTTCGGAGTCCAATGTTCGGCTCGACTTTACTTCCCCGGCTCGCCCTTAGGCGAGCCAGAAGTAGATCGCCGTTCGGAAATGCTTCCACAACCGTTAAACTACACCGATGGTTCGGAGTCCAACACTCGGCCCGACTTTACTTCCCCGGCTCGTCCTTAGGCGAGCCAGAAGTAGATCACCGTTCAGAACTGCTCCCAGAACCGTTGAACTACACCGATGGTTCGGAGTCCAACACTCGGCTCGACTTTACTTTCCCGACTCGCCCTTAGGCGAGCCAGAAGTAGATCGCCGTTCGGAACTGCTCCCACAACCGTTGAACTACACTGATGGTTCGGAGTCCAACACTCAGCTCGACTTTACTTCCCCAGCTCGCCCTTAGGCGAGCTAGAAGTAGATCACCATTCGGAACTGCTCCTACAACCGTCGAGCAACGCTAACGCTGGTTCAGATTACATCGTTCGGATCGACTACGCCCACTCAAATCCTCGAGCCGAGCGGACGAGGGACTGACCCTCGTATATGGCGAAAATCCTTCCGAGGCGAAGTCACCGTTAGATCATCCCAAAATGCTTGCTAGAGTGATGAACGGACATGACCATGCCACGTGTCCACAAAACGACAAGATAGTGTTTTCTTGGAACTCGCGCCTCCCTTCTTATGATCCGCACCCTGATCAAGATCCACCGTCCAGATCAGGCCACGTGGCCGCAGCCTCGAAACAGTTACACCTCTGCCGAGGCACCAAGCCACACCGGTATGTACCGAGCGAGAGTCGGAACTGCGGCTAAAGCGTGAGTTTCGTGGCCAAGGTGCTCGACGAAGCAAACACTCGCTTCTCGCGGTTCATTTCAAGCCAACTCTAGCTAAAGCAATTACAGCACTACAACAAGCAAGCCAACTCCAATTTCATTAATATAACTTGGATAAATTTACAAAAAGGTTACAACAAAAGACAGTTCGGAGACCCAAAAATACAATACGACCCGTTTAGTGCCTCCGCGGAAGGGGGACGCTCTGGTTCAGGGATACCCGGGGTCGGCGCTTCTTGGCCTCCGAGCTCGTCTCTAAGCCGACGAATCGAGATGCCCCCTCGCCGCTGACCCTGACAGTCGCTCCAACCGAAGCACCACTTGAAGATACCGCTACTGCACTTTGGGTGTCGGCTACTGTCCGAACTATGATGGGGGTTCGGCTCGCGAGTTGATAGAACGTGATCCCTTGGTCAATCTCTTCGCGAGTACACGAAGTACTTCGGACATTAGCCCTCACCGGCTGAGGTTTAAGCCGAGCAACCTCTTCCTCCAGTTCAACGATCCTGTCCTTCAGTGTGTCGTCCCTCACAATTACCTTGAACCGAGGAAGCTTCGCCGAACCAGGATACTCGGCGCTATCAGATATGACACGGTGCAAATGGGTCACCTCGATACTCTTGTCGGCCGTTACCCTTTGCAGCTGCTCTACCCTCCTTGCAAAATCATCTTGCTCAGCCAATGCCCGGGCCAACTCTTCCTCCTTCGCAGCGAGTTCGGCCTCGACTATCCGCAGATGGTGCAATTCGGCCAACAACTCGCTGTTTCTCTTCTCTACGTTATAGAGTATTCTCCTCGTCAGATGGACCTCGCCCTCGAGGCGATCCTCCCGGGACTGCTGAAACAACTCCGCACGGCGCCGAGCTGCCGCGGTGATACGAGTTTGCTTGGCGATCTGAAACAAAAAAGGACAACAATGAAGAACTACATGACCGAACCAAACACTTAGACAAGTCCAAACACCAAAACAATCTTTTTCATTCATCATCAAAGCGGTGGCCAGTCCGCAAAAGGCATTACACTGTTTTTGAAAAAAGAAAAAAAAACAAAAACTACAAAAATTACGAGGAGATCAGGAGTCCACCTGCATCGCCGCTTCGACCACAGGCGCGTCGCCAGATGGCCCCTCGTTTCTCCCCTTGACCTGGAGGTCTGCCACCGAAGGGTCGGCCTCCACCTCCTCGTCGTTGTCACCTTCCCCCTCGTCACCTTTGCCTTCCACCTCCTTGCCGCCTGAGGGTGACCCCGGCCACAGCCTGTAGCCGACCCGCTCGAAGCCGGGGATACGGTCCTGAACATGGTCGAGCGCCCTCTGATAGGACATCTCCATGTTCCTGGCCATGTGCTTCTTCGCCTCGGCCTCGGCCTCGGCCTCGACTTCGGCCCTAATCTACGTGGCCAGGGCCTCTTTCTCCGCCTTCAGATCGGCCAGAGACTTCGCCGACGCAGCCAGCTCCTCAGCAGCCTTCGCGGCTTTGGCAGACTCCGCATCAAGTCGCCCCTTGGCTCTTTCCAGGTCGGCCACAAGATCGGCAACCCGAACTTCCAAGGCCTCGACTCGCCTCTGCTCGGCCTCGAGTTGTCGAACCGCCTTGACCTTCTCTGCCCTGTCTTTGTCGCTGGCGGCCTTCAGCTCTTTCTCCTGCGCGGCGAACGTCTCGAGGAGATGGCCGAAGTGACAGGTTTCCTGTGAAGACAACGATAAGCGCAAGATACAGGCCGAGCAGTAGACTTCAAGAAATCCACAATGAAAAACTTACCGATACGAGCGACCGAGCCACCTCGTAAGTATCATCGCCGACCGTCCCTACCTTCAGCGCGGCTCTATCCTTCGGGGTCGCCAGGTGCTTGACGACCTGCACCGACATCTGCGAGTTTCTGAGGAATCCGTCGTGATTCTTCACTCGCCAGTTCGGCACAAATAGCTGTTTGTGCTGCTCGGTCAGGATCTCCTCAGCCGCATCGGTCAACGGCAGAGCCTCGAGTGACAACGCCGCGTTAACATCGAAGGCCCCATCAACCGGGACCGAGGCCACAGGAGCCGAGGGTTCCTCGGCAACAACCACCACCGAAGGCGCCTCGGTGGTCGGAGGAGGCGGAGTGGTAGTCGAAGCGACCTTGGGCTGCGAAGCTGACGAGGCAGCCACGGTCGGCCTCTTCCTCTTCTTGCCACCGGCCAATTTGGACCTGTCGGCCATCATGGCGTTGAAATCTATCTTCATCGCTTCTGCATCAAACGAAACAAAAACTGAGTCAGTAAGACGAGCTAAAGACTTGAAAGAAAAACAAAATAAACGAGATGTTAGGAGCATACTCGGGTCGATGGGGCTAAGGCCGGACCCGAACAGCACCTCCTCCGTCAACTCCCTCCAACTCAACAAGGGGAGGGCCATGATCTTCCTCGCCACCTCCTCCTCGGCCGCAGACAGTACGGGGCCGGCTCTCGCAAACTTGGGCACCTCCGGTTTCCACCGGGTCGGAATTTGCAATATTGGTTCCCCCCTTAATATAAAGAACTTCTCTTTCCAGCCTTTAATTGAGTCCGGGTTTTCTATGATCCTAACACCCTTCCTCGGCACCAAGTAGTACCGATGCTCGGTCTTGTGCATCCGGTTTATTCGATACAGGCCTCGGAAGACCGTTAGGTCCGGCTCGACTTCAGCGTTGCGGCACTGAAGCAGGAAAGCGTTCACATGACGCCATGTGTTCGGCATAAATTGGGTCGGCACGAGGCAGAACCACCCGAGGATCTGGAGAATGAAGGGATGCAACGGAAAACGCAGTCCGGCATTCAGGGAGTCGAAGTCGAACATGCACATATCCGACGACGATAGTTTGGAATTCACCCGCATCCCAGTGCCGGGGACAATTAACTTATACTCCGGAGGGATGGCGAATCCCTTTCTTATCCGAAGGAGATCCCTCTCGGATAGCACCGACCCGATCTCGTCTGCCTTAGTAGGAAGTGCCGGATTGGGTTCCTCGTAAACTTCCGACTGTTCGAAGACCGCCTTCTTCAAAAGATCGCCTTCGTACTGCCTAACCCCCGAATGCCCGGATAGTACAGAAGGGTATCGCCCCATCTCGGGGGCCTGCTTCGGGTTCTCCACGATCACCTCGACCACGGGAGATTGGGTAACCACCCTCCTCTTCTTCTTCTCCTTCCTCGCCTCGGCCGCAGACGGCTCGGCGACCTGTTTCCCCTTCCTTCGGATCTCCGCCTTCCTCCTCTCCTCGTCGCCATCGTTGCCCGAAGACGAGGCCCCACTCCCCGAGTTCACTCTTGACATCTCTAAAAAATGCTAAGGCTAGTAGACTGACCTTTGAAGTGACGTTCACGGTCGGAATGAGCTCGCCGGAAATCGCCTGACCCACGCGACAGCTAGCGCAACCGCCTTGGAGCAAAAATCACCACTAGCAGAGAGCAAAGAGTAAAAGTGAAATCTTAAGAGTGAAAAGTGAAGAATGAGCTTGGGGGTGGGGGAATGATCTTTTATAACCCCAAAAGCGAGTTTGGGCCGCCTTGGGAATCTAAAAAGCCCATTAAGAAGCCAAAATGCCAAAGTGGAGCGTTACGACGTTTTAGTTTCAACAACAGAGAATCCTCAAATCACCAAGTCCACGACTCGGCCACCGGTGTGCCTAACCGAGCTACCGAACAGCTTGACTGGGCAACCGAGCCACTGAGTCTCTTCAAAACAGCTCCAAGCTACTAAGTCTCCACACCTCGGCCAACGGCACCGAGCTTCCGAGCTGAGAGGACGAGGAACCGACCCTCGTATATGGAGAAAAATCCTTCCGAGGTGAAATTATCGTCGGATCTCTCCAAAATTCGTGTCAGAATTCGATGGACGGTTCAGATTGCGCCACGCCCACAAAACGACAAGATAACATTTTCTCGTGATCTGAACCCCATCCTCGTGATTCGCACCATGATGGACGCACCAGATCCGACCGCGTGCACCTTCCGAACTGCCTGCCACTGGCCTGCTTAACCGAGCTACCGAACAGCTTGGCCGAGCAGCCGAGCTACTGGGCTCAAAAGATAGCGACCCCTCAAAGACATCCTTCAAAATCTCCAACTCAGTGCCTCGGCCAATGGCACTGAGCTTCCGAGCCGAGAGGACGAGGAACCGACCCTCGTATATGGCGAAAAAACTCGCCAACCTACCTCAACCGTTGGATCTTGTCAAAAAGCGTGCTCGTCATGATGGACAGTCCAGATCTCGCCACGTCCACTAAACGACAAGATAGTGTTTTTTGGGGATCTGCACTGAGATGGATGCTCAGGATCATGCCACGTACTTCGGCTGATTCCGAGCTACATGTGCCGAGCCGAGGGGACGAGGAACCGACCCTCGTATATGGCGAAAAAACCCACCGACCATCCTCAGCCGTTGGATCTTGTCAAAAAGCACGCTCGTCATGATGGACAGCCCAGATTTTGCCACGTACCTCGGCAAATTCCGAACCGAGGGGACGAGGAACCGACCCTCGTATATGGCGAAACATCCTGCCGAACCGAGGGGACGAGGAACCGACCCTCGTATCTGACAAGATACCCGGCCGAGCCGAGGGGACGAGGAACCGACCCTCGTATATGGCGAAAAAACACGCCGACCCATATCAGCCGTTGGATCTTGTCAAAAAGCGCGCTCGTCATGCTGGACGGCTCAGATCTTGCCACGTCCACTAAACGACAAGATAGCATTTTTTGGGGATCCGCGCTGAGATGAACGGCCCAGATGACGCCACGTACCTCGGTTGATTCCGAGCCGAGGAGCCGACCTGCCGAGCCGAGGCACCGAGGAACCGACCCTCGTTAACGAAGAAACTACCTGCCGAGGAATAGGGATCGTCTGATCACTCAGAAATTCGCGCTCGGCACTGATCAAGGGTCCAGATTGCGCCACGCCATAAATCGATATTTAAAAACCAATTTTTTTTATTTAAATCGTTTTATTTATTTAAAAGTTGCAAAAAATTGCTAAAAATTCGAGAAAATTAACTAAAAATTCTAGAAAATAATTAAAAATTCGGGGGGATATTTTTGAGCCCCTGAACGAACAATTATTGCCTAGAATGTATTGTTAAGGCCCCCGAACGATTAGTTAATACATCGCAAAATTAAATAAATAGTCCGAAAAAATAGATAAAAACCGTCAAATACTCGATACGGCTACAGAATAGCATATGGCTTCAAAAAATTACCTTACTACCCACTTCGAGATTCAAAATCCTCCATTCAGACTCCGATACAACTCCACTAGCCACTGAAACAGTTAAACTACTCCTCAAAGGCTGATCACACTCAGTCTTTAGGAGTGGTGGGCTCGTGATATGGATAAAAATGGGGTTAAATCGGAACCATCCAGATTGGGCACGAATCTTGAAGCTCAGGGGTAAAACGGTAATTTCACATACAAATGGGTCCGAAACGAGTACTGGGTCTCCTTCTCACAGATCCAACACCCCACAAACGGATCCACTCCAACTGGGTACGGGTCCCGACCCAAGACAAGTCCAGATCAGTAAGAGGAAAATCAGGGTCACTGATTTGACTGAATCAATGGGCCTGATTTGCTCTCACCGGGAATCAGGGGTCAGTTTCCTAAACAGATTGGGAGGATTTTTCTCCTGACAGTTACACAGGAAATCAGGTCCCTAATCACTCCCATGGCGACTATAAATACCTCCCCCCTATCACTGTGACCAGGTAATCACTCTTTTTCCACCTTAAGCTCTTTCTTAATCATCACTGGTTACTGACAAGAGCGTCGGAGGGTGCGTCGCCGGAATCAACCCCGGTGTATCGCACTTCCTTGCAGGTAGCGGCAGGAATCAACAGGAGCGGATCCGCTGTTCAAGTTTTTTCCGCGAACTCACAAATCTCATCTGTTTACCCCCACACCAGAATCAGCGGTAACAGTTGGTAAGTCATCTTATGACTCTTATAAGTCAACTTATATTACTTAACTTATTTTCTCAAAATCATGGACATTTTCCCTCTGGACAGTCGACCTACTACAGTAATAAGTCGATTGGTACTGATGAGTTTTCATAAATTTGAGGGTTCTTTTGAATGATTAGTCTTCAGATATTTTGGTCTATATTTTGTCTTCAGATAAGCATTTGATTTTAAGATATTCAGTTGAGCCACTTTGTTTAGTGGAACTTTGGTTTAGACATTTGAGTTGAATCTCTAGAGGTGAGTGACCCTAGTATACTGGTGTTGAGTTATTTTGTTGAGGCCCGTGAGGCATTTCAGTTAGTCAGTTTTGAATTTAGGTCGGTAGGGTACACCAACTCTAGGAGATTCTTTAAGTAATTAAATAACCCAAATAATAAGGACAGGTACTAGTGGTGATATGATGAACGGGAACATGGGTTATGCACCTCAGTATGGCTTTAGATGTGGGATTTAATCTCCGGAATTATCCAAGTAACTTATTTGAGATGTGAGATTTATCTCCGAAATTATCCAGGTAAATTACCTGCGATGTGAGATATATCTCCGGAATTATCCAAGTGATTTGCTTGAGATGTGGGATTGATCTCCGGAATTATCAAAGTCGAGGCGACGCACATGGGGTATTCATGTGATGATGTGTCAATGTTTAGATGTGGGATGATCTCCGGAATTATCCAGGAACATTACCTGAGATGTGGGATCTATCTCTGGAATTATCAAGCATGGGCTAATTCTCACAGTTTATTTCTATCTCGTAGTAGTCATCGTGATAGGATTAGTATCATAGCGGGGGATTGAACCCTATGATGTGGATACGTTAAGGGCTTGCACCGAACCTATGTAGAATGGGATGCATAGACTTCGACAAGTATGCATTAGAGAGTCCGCATAGAGACTTTGTGTTGTCTTGACTTGGTTTCGTGCATGTGTTTTCCAGTTTTCCTACACTTGACACTTAGACTAGATGCACTTGTTGTTTTCATTCTATGATGTTTTTATGTTTTACATCTTTGTTATTTCTCATTCATTTATCATTGTGGTTAATACATTGTAACACCTCGGATTTTAAAATACCGGAAATATTCGTTTTTATATTTTGTAGGGGCGAGAATTATTTTAAAGCTATATTTTATTATTATTATTTTTATATTGATATTGGTATGGATATTTGTGGTTGATTGGTGCTATTGATATATTGGGGACTATGAGTTGAGATTTTATGTGAATAAATATTGTTTACCTTATTTTATAATTTTGGAGGATTGTTATGAGATGATTTAATGTATTTTGTATTATTAGTATTGTTAAAGTATAAAGTTGGTGTTTATTTGAAATATTATAGGGTATTGGGGGTTTATTTGCAAATAGCTTTTATTTAATTATTATTATTATTATTATTTTTAAAGAAAACCCCCTCCCCTTTTCTCCTCCTCCTTCTTTTCTCCCCATCCATTCCCGATTGCTACCTGGGTGACCGAAACCCATTTCGGTCCCCCTCTCCCCCATCCAATCCACTTACATACTTCATGAAATCCAAATTAAATTGGGAACTAGGCTAATTGAAGCGTTCTCTACCTCGTGGAAGTGTTGGATTTTCAAAAAGGATTCCGAAAAGGTATACCCTATTTTATTTATTTGTATAAAATTAAGTGTGGTTAGTTTTATTGAGTAGGATTATTATGGTGGAGAGATTTAGAGATGTTGGAAGTGGTAGATTTAAGGAATTAGTGGATTATTAAGGAAATTGTAAGTTGTTGATAAATTAGGGTTTTGAGTTTGTAAAATAGAGTTATATATATATATGAATTATCTCTTGTATGGTGGTAAAAATTCTAGTGAGCCATTAGAATAAAATGGGGAGTAGTGATGTTGGCATAAACTCGGATTATAGGGTTTACGGAATCGGGTAGAAAACTCGATCCAAATAATTATAGAAAATGCATATGAGGGTGTAGAGTATTATGAAAGTATTAATATGAATTTAGAATGATTTTTATAGACTTCCAGCTCAATTAAATTGAGTGGAATGGATTATAGGTGAAAAGTGCACGCCGGGTGTTCGATGAAATGCCCGAGCGAGATTTAGTGAGAATTTGATGGGTTCGGAGGTGTAGTTGAGTCTTATTATTATTATTAACCCTAATAGGTGAGATTAGGACAAAGGGGATTAAGGAATTTAGAAAATATGAATTTTTCTCATTAGAAAGCCTCCGATCAATAAGGGAGTGTTTGTATTAAAACCCGAATTCGAAATTCATCGATGTAGCTCACCTACATATGTCATTTGTGACGCGCGGGTGAAGACGGATCGAAATTTGGAGGTCCGTAGGTTGAGTTTTGAGCTTTAAGCTAATCGGTCCTATAATTTCCTATTTAGGTGGACAAAGTCGAACTTCGACTGGCTACAGGACGGACGTGGGACATCGTTTGCTCGAGCCGTCAGGTGAGTACGTTGTGTTTATGAATATTTTATATTGTGGCCAAATTTCGTGGCCTTTTGATATGTTTTGTGGGAGTTATGCGAAAAATGGATTTTCGTTGAAAATACGGATTTTTAAGGATCCAAAATGGGTTTTTGAGACATGTGATGAAATTAACTATTTTAAGTATATAAAACCTATATTATGGGTTAATGTGACGTGTTAAAGTATAAAAACTAAATATATTGAATTGTTTATGCATATTTTCGTCACGTGCATGTTTCGTGCATGTTTTTGGGTATATAGGCCGATATAGGTAATTTGGCATATGCGGAGCCTTGTGTATGGGCTAGCATGTTATGGATGGAGGTTATATGATGTAATTAGACGAAATTAGTGATTGTGATCATGTGTTGGAAACTCGTGTATTTATAATGCATGTTTTAGACATGTTTTGGGACATATAGACCCTTATAGGTGATTTTACTTGCATGAAATAAGGTGTATGACCTAGTATGCTATAATTGGATACTATGAGATTTAATTAAAGGAAATAAGTGATTTTGGCCCCTTTGTCTGGGACACCCGCATGTGTGGGGTATATTTGTAATATATATATAGATGATTATGACGTGTGATGCAATAGTGGATGAAATTAATGATTGGATACATGTTTACATTTTAATTATGTTCGAAGTGAAATAATGGGCAATAATATGATATTATTCTGTGATGATTTATATATTTTGATACGCTTACGATACAGACTAACGTCTTATAATTCTTTTATTTACGATATAACTTGGTGTATGTTTATGGGTGATTTAATGAAGTAGTAAATAGCATGGTATTTATAATGGGTGATGTTATGGCAAAAATAAATAACATGGTGTGTATATCTGTGATATACTGAGATGATAATTATATCGTGGACATCAGATGTGCATTAAATGCAAGATAAAATGTGAGATGGTAAGTGTTAATAAAATGTGTTTTTATTCACATGATTAAAGTCAAGAATGTGGCTATTGTGCAAATAAATGCTGTGAGGCTTTGTGTTTATTTAATAAGATGAAAAGATGATATAACGAATGGTTTTGTTGACCAGTACCTACAGCAATCCTGGGGGTTTGGGCTAGACCTCCTAACGCCCAAGGACCGGCTTGGGAATAGTGGACTCAAACTATGTTTGGGGTAAGTAGATTTTATCGCCCAAGCTATCGGCTTGAGGCCCGGTTTCCCTCGATGACAGCCGTCGCGAGGAAGAACCCAGTTTACCTGGGGCGATGTTTTTCCCTCCTGGCTATCGGCTGGGAGGAAGTACCCAGTTTACCTGGGGCGATGTGTATTTCCCTCGATGACAGCCGTCGCGAGGAAGAACCCAGTTTACCTGGGGCGATGTGTTTTTCCCTCGATGACAGACGTCGCGAGGAAGTACCCAGTTTACCTGGGGCGATGTGGTTCCCTCGCTAGTTCGGCTAGGAGGAAGACGTAGCCTCGGACGAGTAAGACTCTGTGTGAGCATCGGGCCGCGTGTTTACTGGGCTGTCGGCTTTCAGTATGTTGGGATACTGTGGCTCACTGGTCGACAAACTAATAAAATAAATAAGTGTTAATAATAAATGTGGTAGTAAAGAAAGTGGTAAGTGGAATGTGAACTGTGTGTGGGATAGAGAGTTGTTGTGAATGAAGTAAATGTGAAAGTGAACGTGCTATGAGTTAGTGTATGAAAAGAAGTGATAAATGCAGCTTGTGATTAATTTAAGATGAAAATAATAAAATAGATGTGTTATCATGAATAATACAAAGTAATTGTATTATGTGTGATCATTAAAGTAAAATATAGTTGATATGAGTTGTACCTTGGAATTGTGTCAAGGAACTACCTGCCCACAATTTCAGTGAAAATTGTGGGAACTACCTGCCTTGGCATAATTCGCAGGGTGAGTGGATATAATAGTGGTAATGATTAATAGAAATGAGAAATAAAGTGAAGTGAAGATGATAAGTGATTGAACTAAAATTAATAATCAAGCTATCGGCTTGAGATGTGATGTGATATTACCCAAACTATGTGTTTGAGGTACAGTGATTATTACCCAAGCTATCGGCTATGGGATGTGATATGTGGTGGCCCCAGAGTGTGTTTGGGGATTAAGTGAAAATGATAACAAGATTTATTGTTATAAGAAAAAGTAATTACTAAAGTGATATAATAAGATGTGAACGAGCTATAAAACATGGTTTTGATGCAATGAGTATAAGTATTCTAATTAATGAGGTGCTAATGATGTGATGAAATGTGAGTAAATCGCATGGGCAATGAGATGTGGTAATTATGTCATAAGATATGAAGGAAGGTGGTAGTATGAGAATAGATGCATATGTTTATGATGTGATACTTTTATAACATAATAAAATAAATACCTGTTTTATGAGATTGGGTATGACAATGGTTATTAAAGAAAGTATGTGGTGATATGAGTTTGTGTACCTTGGAAGTGTGTCGGGGAACTACTCGCCCGCTATTTCTGTGGAAATGGTGGGAACTACCTGCCTCGGCACAACTTCCAGGATGAATGTGTGTGTTGATGACATAATATAAGTAAATGAAACGCATGTCTAAATAGAGCTGGAGAAATGATGTAATAACATCATGTAGTTGTATTAATGTAAATAGTAAAATGCTATTATGACGATACTTGTGGAAGAATGAATATTGGGTTAGAGTAGTTAAATTGAAAAGTAATGGATGTTATGTGTATTCGTACTATACGGATGTCGAATAAGTATATATATATATATATATATATATATATATATATATATATATATATATATATATATATGAGGCTGATGTGAAGTATATTATGAAATGTGAGAAGTTATGGATAATTAAATAATTAAATGCAGGATTGGCTAAGTATGTGAATGAACACTGTATTGACGATGTGTTGTGTTCAGGATTCAGGTTGCATTAAATTAATTTGGTATTCGTTAGTTTAAATTATTTTCTTTATACTATTTTAATTTGTCGTTAGATTAATAATTATACTCACACCAGAAATGGCTAACCCCTTAGTGTTTGGGGGGTTAGGGGAGTCTGAGGACTACCCTAGATCCCCCACTGTTGCAGGTTCTCATCAGTGCAGAGGTGAGGCGTGGAGTGATAGTATAACTTTTTATTTTAAAAATTTGTATTATTTAGTTATAGGAATAGTGAAATTTATGATTTAAATTGTATTATGGGTGTATAAGTATGTATATGACGAAGATGAGTGTAGTGTAAGGTGGTGTGGTATGTTGGTAACCCGTACCCATCTCGTCGTGGAGTACCAGGCTCTGTGGTAAGTTTTACAATGATTTTTCTAAGATTTTACCTCGTTTTTCAAAGAAATTCATAGTTTTTAATTGATATTTGTTAATCCGTTATGAGTTTGGCCCCCAGAGCATTATATTATATTGCCTGTGTGTATCTGCTCATTTTGGCCTGGGGAGCCCATGAAAATATTATGTGGTTTGTGTGCTACGGAATTTTGAGCAGAATTCCGTAAGCTTTTTGTGTTTCGGGGCAAAATTTACAGGGGAGGTTCTGTCAAAATTTTTCCTGAAATATAATTTTCTTAGTTCATGTTTAAAGTGATATAGAAATTGAAAGAATTGAATTTGGAGACTTAGTTTGCAAAAAAAAAAAAATTGGGGGTGTCACATACATGTTGTTGATGACCTTATGTTTTACGATTAAATTATGTTGTTTGTTCTTATGTCACTCACACCATTTACGGCTAACCCCTTTAGTTTTGGGGGTTATGGATCATCTCTAGCCTCATATGTTACAGGTTGTTGCTTAGAGTTTGGAGGTTGGATGCTTGAGATAGTTTTGGAGACAAACTGATGTAATAGAGCTTTGTGTAAAATTTTAGTAAAAGAAGTGTTGCGAAAAGAAAGATGTAATTCAAGGTGTTTGTAATTAAGCTGTGTTTGAAAAAGATTGTTGTAATAAAAGTTTGGAATAAAATTATTTGTGTTTTTGGGCTATGTGTACTGTTACATTGAAGTTGATGCTGGGATTATGACACGTATTTTCTAAGTTATTATATTAGAAATTCGGGGCGCTACAAGCGGGCCTTTCAACTCAGCAGTGGCATCGACGATTGGTAATGGAAGGTCCACCAGATTCTGGTGGAACAAATGGTGTGGCGCCCATACCCTCAAAGAGACCTTCCCGGATCTGTATGAGAAAACAACTCGCCTGAATGTTTCTGTGGCCGAGACATGGAAGAGGGGCAACTAGAGACCGTATTTTCGAGGGCTGCTAAACCCAGGTTTACAACAGCAACTGCATGAAATACAAACACACATTACACGGAATGGGGTGATGTGTACGCAAGGCCCAAATCAGTTGGGCTAGGGATTAGAGACCAAAGGAGCTTTCACTGTTAGATCTCTGTACCACCGAATCCACTATCGAGGATGCAGACCCAGTTGGGCACAGGTATTATGGAGGGCCAAAACACCCCTTAAAGTAAGGGTCTTTCTCTGGCTAGTGCTCAATAACGCAATCCTCACCAGAGGAACCTTGCCAAAAGACAACCCCAGATAGCGACCAACTGCGAATTCTGTAACACACACACGGAGACTCTGGATCACCTTTTCATTCACTGTCAAAGGAGTAAGGCAACTATGGAGGGGGTATTACGGGCCTTAGGGACATGTGACTATCCCAGTGAATACGAGAATTTGTGAATTGGCCCCAAATTTGCCTCAGTACACTACGAAATGAAGGATGCTTGGTACATTGCCATTGCGACAACTACTTGGGTGTTATGGCTAGACAGAAATAATTTCTATTTTCGTGCTTCATGTAATAGTATTTCTGGTAATCTTACTCATATCATGCATCTTATTTCTTTTTGGGCTACAGCTACTGCCACAGGAGTAAGAGGGAGGATTGCCAGAATCTTCCAGGTGGAAGAATTCGATGATGAGGAGGTCAAGTTTGGACCGACACTGGATTGAGGGATAGGCGCCCCTTTTGCTCACATGATACATCGGGTTCCCACAGGCCGCAACTACCTCTACTTTGCTTTCTGTTTCGATCTACTGTACTTTTGGTTGTACTTTGTATGGATGGTTAGACCCACCTCCCAGGGTGTTGTTGGGAGGTTATGTTTTATTTTCTGCACTGTACTTTTGTATTTCCCCCGGTTCACTGGGGTTATTTTATTAACTTTTTATTAATGAAACATGATGGTGTTATTCCACCTTTAGTCTAAAAAAAAAGGATCTTTCTGCCTTCCGAACCAACTACTGCACTCTATGAGGTTAGATATCGTTATTTAATTTATGGTATATTTTCCAATAAGCGTACTTTTTCAAGGTGTCCGGTTCTTAGCAAGTATTGCAGTAGCCACCTACGTTACCTACGTTGCTAGTGAAAAGTAACTTCCTCTACTTGCAACTTAAAAAAGTTAACTCCCTCAAAATGTTTGTAACAAATCCAAATTGTACTTGTGTTGTGATCACTTTGTCACATTACAGAGGTCAATTATTTATTGATATAGTGGTTGAAGATGCATCAGTTTATTCTTCTTTCCTTTCTATTTTTTATATATAACATAAATCTTTAGCAATATTTTCCATTCAAGAGCTGCTTTATTGAAGATATGCTTGACTCGTAGCCATTTCGAACAATAAAAAACTCCGTTATCTCTAATTCAAGGGGGGAAATAAATAATGAAAGTTCTGTTTCACACTTGTGTGTAAACTGAACCTTCATCTAAATTTCCCCGGTAAACCGTGATTTCTTGAATGAACGTACCATAGTTCATTTACCATCCTAGTTAGATTTCATTCCATGTTTATACATGAGCTTATTGCAAAATTGTCCTCCAGATACATTTATTCATTTGTCCTAGGCGCATCTATAGCTAAAGTAGCAGTGTGGTAGTTGCATGTACAAGAGAAAATTGGATATGAGGTGACATTATGCTAAAGTAGCAACACCCAAGTGAGGATTTGGTTGTGTAATTGCATTTTCTTAATTACATTTTGGCAATGTTATAAATATTGCATGAAATGACCATCATAATCAAGTCTAAAAAACTTGTTTTCATTCACTAACTTCGATTTGGTGATAGTAGGGATGATAATGGGCTGGGTTGGAATGGGCTTACAATAGATCCAAGCCTGATCTTTGCCCTAGTTTTCAATATTACAGACCTAGCCTTATCCACTGAACCCTAGGCAAGAGCTTTTTTTTTTTCTTTTTTTTTTCTTTTTTTTTTTTGTGGCCAGCACCAAGTTTTCATCTTTTAAATTGAGGGGCTTACAAACTATCACACAATCTAATAAAATAAAAAATGGAGGAACAACTATAAAAATCAATCACCCCCTTCCACCTCGATAAAACTAAATTAGTAAACGGAACAGAAATATGGAGAAAAAAATAATATTATACATGTGACCTAAATAAGATAATACAATATTTCATAAATACATTAGTCTTCACACATTAATAGTATATTTTAAAATATAGAAGCGGAAAAGCTTAGGCAACAAAGAAGATAACAAAAGCCAAACAAGATGTCTAAACAACTAAATTGGTAGTAGGAACCTTAGGAATGCAATGATAGATTCTAACCATCATAAATGGTTTCAACTAGACTCCTCCCATGAAACCACACAAACCCAAATTGCATAATTCCATTTCCTACAAGCTAGTAGGAGAAAAAGGATTCTTTTTCTTGCTTCCGATTGTTCCGTTTTAACTATCAAGTTCTATAGGTTAGGGTTCTGGTTTGGTGAGGTTGGATTGGTAATAATTTGGTGGGAATCATGTGTTCGTGCAAGGGCATATCCAAAGCTTGATTATGGTGACCATCTTGAGATTGCAATATAAAACAACACGAAGGCAGGAAAGATCAAAGCTGAACACTATTTTGCCCACCTTATACGTACTCATTAAGATACATAACTAGGTAGGACCCAGTCAAGTGGTTTACTGGTTTTGAAAAGAAAAGTGTTGGGTAGTGAAACCCATATGCCCCAAAAATATACAACTTCTTAAGGTTTTAAATAGTTGAATTCTCTCTCTTCTTCTCAAGTTTGAACATCAAGAAATCTAGACATTAAGTTAGTCTTTTTTTGAACTTTTCATTCAACAATAGTACAACTGCAGGGATTTGTTTTTAAGCCTCTGTCTCATTTACTTGGTCATCACCTGGCGAATTTTTTCCCAAAATGCCCCATTTTTGCAAAGTTTTTCCCAAACCGCCCTACTTTTTTTTTTAATTCCCAAAGCGCCTCACTCGGTCTCTCAAAGACCGAGTCTAGTGCAAATAGACTCGGTCTTTGAAAGACCGAGTCTTTCAAAGAATTGTCTCAAGTTTGTTTTCGTGAAGAAAACACATCTTCTATATCAAGAAAATAGATCTTGTATAACAGTTATAACAGTAAATCTGGCAAACCAATCATTTGAATGAAGTCAAACAAAAACCAATAGGAGGTCGGGATAAACAGAGCTATTTATCTACGATCGAATTATATTTGTTCGATACACCATTGTCAATATTAATGGAATCTTGAGAAAACAAAAAACAAATGCAATTAATTCAATAAATCAATTAAGGATTTTTGTTGGATTGGCACAACATAAAAAATCCAAAATTTAGATAAAAAACGGAAGGTTTCTTTAGTAAATAAAAGTACAATTTAAGTAGGGTTCGTCCCTTGTTTAATGCCGGAATGCCGGATTCCTACAACAAAAAAAGAAATGAAGTTGAAAGTCAATTAAGAAATTAAGATTAAGTATGATATGAATAGAACAAGAAAAGAGCAAATTAGGTTACTCAAAAATGAATACTAGTTACGTTTTTATTTATTTTATTATTTTTCTTATTCACCTTTTTTTTTCTAAAGCTCTCTCTTTCAATAATCCGGCCTTCCTTAAAATATCATGAACAGTTCCTGTAGGTTGAGCACCCTTTTCAAGAAAATAAAGAATAGCGGGAACGTTTAAATAAGTTTGAAAGACCGAGTCTTGCGCTTTGAAAAATCAAAGAGCAAGACTCGGTCTTTCAAAGACCGAGTCTATTTGCACTAGACTCGGTCTTTGAGAGACCGAGTCTTCACTCTGCGCGTACTTGAAAGCGCAGATCCCCTTTCTTTCTTCTTCTTCTTCTCGACTTTAACCTATTCTATTTCTCTAACCCATCTTCCTAAATCTAGGGCGACCTCCTACCCACCAAATCTAATCTTAATCTAAATATATACACCAATATCTTCCTAACCCTCTAACTATCTCCACTATAACAACCCAAAACCCTTATTTTGAAAGATCCATTTTTCTGATTTTTGCTAAATTTGGAGCGGATCGCAACTTCAACTCTTTTAACGAAATCTATACGGCTCTGTTCCTGACGCTTGTGAAGGTATGATGAATATTGGCCTTTAATTTTCTGAAATTTGGTATAGATTTTGTTTGCATTTAGATAATAACTCGCATATTTTAATAAATATACCTAGGTATGGATCTTGAGATTCCTATTTGGTTATACTTTGGTGGTGAAATTATTCTTGATCCAAAGATTGGTAGTAGTTATAGTCATTTGGAACCGGAAATAGTTTGGGTACCCCGTACCATTACATTTAAAGAACTAGTTGAGAAAATCTATGAAGTTACTAATTGGGATAGGAATGAATGGAATGCGAAAATTTTAGCTCGATACGCAGCAGGAAGAGGAGGTGTTCAGTATTTTATGACAGTGCCCGTACCTACTGATAATGCGCTGAGTCATTGATTGCTAGGACATTTGATCCGAATTGTGCTTGGTCTGTATTAGAGTTATATATTCAGCAAATTCGAGTTGTAAATGCTCAGCCCCATGATATCCCCAGTGCAAGCTTCATACGGGTAGTACCTACTGATATGGCTAAAAATAGGATTAAATCGGGACCGTTCACATCGGACACGAATCTTAAAGCTCAGGGGTAAAACGGTAATTTCACCTACTAACGGGTCCGAAACGGGTACTGGGTCTCCTTCTCACAGATCCAATAACCCACGAACGGATCCACCTCAACTGGGTACGGGTCCCAGCCCGAAACACACCCAGTCCAGAAAAGATAGAATTAGGGTTTCTGATTAATCCTAATCAACGGCTCTGATTCACATCTATCTTTTTACCGGGAATAAGGGATTACATTCCTAATCTGATTACGAGGATTTTATACCTTATCAGATCACAGGAATCACATTCCTTATCTGATCCCAACGGCGACTATAAATACCCCACACCCATCTCCATTAAGAGGTAATCAATCTTTTTCTAGTTAAACGCTCTTTCTTAATCATTCCTGATTACTGACTTGAGCGTCGGAGGGTGCGTCGCCGGGATCAACCCCGGTGTATCGCACTTCCTTGCAGGTGAACTGCGGGAGTCAACGGTCAAGCTTCGGCGGAACAGGTTAGGTGTTTGCTATTCAGGTTTTTCACGAACTCACAAATTCTATCTGTTTGCCCCCACATCGAAATTAGCGGCAACAGATTGGCGCCGTCTGTGGGAAAACCAAACGAATAGCAGCCTCTGTTCCCGTTGGTCCGATCTTCTCCAGCCATGCCTCCGAGAAAAGTCAGGTCCAGAGGGTCCAACCGCGGGCCCAACCCTGCCGATCAGCAAGAGGCAGTCCCCGTCCAACCCGTTCCGCAGCAGGGACAACCCCCGCCTCCGACCGAGGACCATCTTCAGCAAGATCAACCTCCTCTTCAGAATCAGCAACCCCCCAAGGTTCCCACCGGTCCTCAGAATGCCGGTGCGGGGGGCTCTCGTATGAAGCAACCACTCAATCAGGACCGCGCCTCCATACACAACGCCTCTACGGATTCCATGGCCTCTCACAATCCCCAAAATCAGAAGAAGGAAGAGGACCTACGCCACTGTCTGGACGAGAAACGGGCCCGAGAGGGAGCCTCCCGCCAACAACGTCCGAGTGAGCGGTCCCCTCACCACTGAGCATCACAGAAGAAGACCACGCTCCCCCGCGGGTCGGCAGCAGCCTAGGAACGATGAGGCGCCAATCACCCGTTCCGAGATCCAACGAGTTGGAGCACAACTCTCTCCTAGAGTTCCTCCTCACACTCGTCCCGCAAACAGCTCTTTCCCAGAGCCGGGCTCTTCCGCTCCGCTCGCCTCCGAAGCGGACCTCTTCTCAGACAGTTCTGAGCTCACAACTCTCTCCTAGAGTTGCTCCCCAAACTCTCATCCCAAATGGCTCTCTTCCAGAGCTGAACTCTTTGCTCCGCCCACCTCCAAGGCGGACCTCTTCTCAACGAGTTCGGAACTCACAACTCTCACCAAGAGCTCCTCCTCACACTCGTCCCGAAAACAACTCTTTCCCAGAGCCGGGCTCTTCCGCTCCGCTCGCCTCCGAAGCGGACCTCTTCTCAGACAGTTCGGAGCTCACAACTCTCTCCTAGAGTTGCTCCTTAAACTCATCTCCCGAATGGCTCTCTTCCAGAGCCGAGCTCTTCCGGTCCGCTCGCCTCCGAAGCGGACCTCTTCTCAGACAGTTCGGAGCTCACAACTCTCTCCTAGAGTTGCTCCCCAAACTCTTCTCCCAAATGGCTCTCTTCCAGAGCCGAACTCTTTGCTCCGCCCACCTCCAAGGCGGACCTCTTCTCAACGAGTTCGGAACTCAACTCTCACCAAGAGCTCCTCCTCACACTCGTCCCGAAAACGACTCTTTCCCAGAGCCGGGCTCTTCCGCTCCGCTCGCCTCCGAAGCGGACCTCTTCTCAGACAGTTCGGAGCTCACAACTCTCTCCTAGAGTTGCTCCTTAAACTCATCTCCTGAATGGCTCTCTCCCAGAGCCGAGCTCTTCGCTCCGCTCGCCTCCGAAGCGGACCTCTTCTCAGACAGTTCTGAGCTCACAACTCTCTCCTAGAGTTGCTCCCCAAACTCTTCTCCCAAATGGCTCTCTTCCAGAGCCGAACTCTTTGCTCCGCCCACCTCCAAGGCGGACCTCTTCTCAACGAGTTCGGAACTCACAACTCTCACCAAGAGCTCCTCCTCACACTCGTCCCAAAAACAACTCTTTCCCAGAGCCGGGCTCTTCCGCTCTGCTCGCCTCCGAAGTGGACCTCTTCTCAGACAGTTCGGAGCTCACAACTCTCTCCTAGAGTTGCTCCTCAAACTTGTCTCACAAATGGCTCTCTTCCAGAGCCGAGCTCTTTGCTCCGCCCACCTCCAAGGCGGACCACTTCTCAACGAGTTCGGAGTCCAACTTCTTCTACATGGCTGCTCCCACAACTTGCTAAGCACCACACGATGGTTCGGAGTCCAGCACTCGGCTCGACTCTTCTTCCTCGGCTCGCCCACAGACGAGCCGGAAGTAGATCGCCGTTCGAAATTGCTCCTGCAGCCGTTGAATGGATCGAAGTCCAACACTTGGCTCGATTCTACTTCGCAAGTTCGCTCCTAAGCGGACTAGAAGTAGCTCGCCATTCGAAACTGCTCCTGCATCCCTTAAACTAACCACACGATGGTTCGGAGTCCAGCACTCGGCTCGACACTTCTTCCTCAGCTCGTCTACAGGCGAGCCGAAAGTAGATCGCCGTTCGAAATTGCTCCTGCAGCCGTTGAATGGATCGGAGTCCAACACTTGGCTCGATTCTACTTCGCAAGTTCGCTCCTAAGCGGACTAGAAGTAGCTCGCCATTCGAAACTGCTCCTGCATCCCTTAAACTAACCACACGATGGTTCGGAGTCCAGCACTCGGCTCGACACTTCTTCCTCGGCTCGTCTACAGGCGAGCCGAAAGTAGATCGCTGTTCGAAATTGCTCCTGCAGCCGTTGAATGGATCGGAGTCCAACACTTGGCTCGATCCTACTTCGCAAGTTCGCTCCTAAGCGGATTAGAAGTAGCTCGCCATTCGAAACTGCTCCTGCATCCCTCAAACTAACCTCACGATGGTCAGGGTCCTATGGCTCGACTTTACTTCACCGGCTCGTCCTTAAACGGGCCGGAGGAAGATGGCCATTCCGAACTGCCCCCACGACCATCCGAGCTGAGCTACCCATCTGCCGAGAAGCAAAGTGGCGGAAAATGTGCCCCAAAATCCGTGCTCGGATCTGCCGAACAAGATGCATCTACCGAGCAGCTAAACAGATGAAGAGCAAGAAGAAAAAGAGGCTAACGGGTCAGGGTCGGATCCAATACCCTCGGTCCGACCCATACCCTTCTTAGCTCCTTCATTCTTCTCCTTCTTCAGTCTTCCCGCCAAAAGTACCCAACACTTCTGCTCTTCTTCACTGTGCGAAAGAACGAGGCAGGGGAGAGAACCCGAATGCCTCTCCTCCCCTTCCTCTTTCTTCTCAAAGTCAAGACTCTTCACTCCGCTCACTTCCAAAGCGGAGCTCTTCTCCACAGGTTCGGAGCACAACTTTCTCCTGGAGTTCCTCCTCAAACTTGTCTCTCAAATAGCTCTTCTCGACGAGATCGGAGCTAAAACTCTCTTAGAATTGCTCCTTGCGCTCACTTCAAAGAATGGGTCTTCCCAGCACCTCTTCTCCTAGGAGTGGAGCTCCTCTTCAATAATCTCCAAAACCAAACAGAATAGAGACAACTTCAGAGCCCCTCACCTCTCCCATATGCTGACCCATCCTCCCGAGCCGAGGAGCAGAGCTTCATCGACCCATCCCCTTCATCAACTCACTGAGCTTCTCCTCACGCTCGAGCCATCCGAACAGCCGAGCTACCGAACAGCTCAGCCGAACGGCCGAGCCACTGAGCACGGAGGGGCAGAATCTTCAAGGAACACTTCCTCCAAAATGCCTCAGCGCCTCGGCCAACAGCACTGAGTCTCCGAGCCGAGGTACCGGGGTACCGACCCTCGTATATGGCAAAAAATCGTCCCGAGGCGATTTCGCCGTTAGATCATCTCCAAATTCGCACCCAATCGTGATGGACGGATCAGATCGCGCTACGTCACCACAAAACGACAAGATAACGTTTTCTCGAAACTCGTGCCTCTTGTCTCGTGATTCGCGCCACGATCGTGATCAACCGTCCAGATGGCTCTTCTACAAATCGAGCTCCCCACTCCGCTCGCATCCGAAGCGGAGCTCTTCTCAAACGAGTTCGGAGCTAGAACTCTCACCTAGAGTTGCTCCTCAAGCTCCTCTTCCTGATGGCTCTTCTACAAATCGAGCTCCCCACTCCGCTCGCATCCGAAGCGGAGCTCTTCTCAAACGAGTTCGGAGCTAGAACTCTCTCCTAGAGTTGCTTCTCAAGCTCCTCTTCCAGATGGCTCTTCTCCAAATCGAGCTCCCCACTCCGCTCGCATCCGAAGCAGAGCTCTTCTCAAACGAGTTCGGAGCTAGAACTCTCTCCTAGAGTTGCTTCTCAAGCTCCTCTTCCAGATGGCTCTTCTCCAAATCGAGCTCCCCACTCTGCTCGCATCCGAAGCGGAGCTCTTCTCAAACGAGTTCGGAGCTAGAACTCTCTCCTAGAGTTGCTCCTCAAGCTCCTCTTCCTGATGGCTCTTCTACAAATCGAGCTCCCCACTCCGCTCGCATCCGAAGCGGAGCTCTTCTCAAACGAGTTCGGAGCTAGAACTCTCTCCTAGAGTTGCTCCTCAAGCTCCTCTTCCTGATGGCTCTTCTCCAAATCGAGCTCCCCACTCCGCTCGCATCCGAAGCAGAGCTCTTCTCAAACGAGTTCGGAGCTAGAACTCTCTCCTAGAGTTGCTCCTCAAGCTCCTCTTCCTGATGGCTCTTCTACAAATCGAGCTCCCCACTCCGCTCTCCTCCAAAGCGGAGCTCTTCCCAAAGCAGAGCTCTTCCCAACGAATTCGGAGCTAAAACTCTCTCCTAGAGTTGCTCCTCAAACTCCTCTTCCAGATGGCTCTTCTACAAATCGAGCTCCCCATTCCGCTCGCATCCGAAGTGGAGCTCTTCTCAAACGAGTTCGGAGCTAGAACTCTCTCCTAGAGTTGCTCCTCAAGCTCCTCTTCCTGATGGCTCTTCTACAAATCGAGCTTCCCATTCCGCTCGCCTCCAAAGCGGAGCTCTTCCCAAAGAGGAGCTCTTCCCAACGAATTCGGAGCTAGAACTCTCTCCTAGAGTTGCTCATCAAACTCCTCGTCCAGATGGCTCTCCTACAGCCGAGCTCTTCACTCCGCTTACCTCCAAAGCGGAGCTCTTCTCCACAAGTTCGGAGCGCAACTTTCTCCTAGAATTCCTCCTCAAACGTGTCTCTCAAATAGCTCTTCTCGACGAGATCGGAGCACAACTCTCCCCTAGAGTTGCTCCTTGCACTCACTTCACAGAATGGGCCTTCCCATGGCTCTTACGAGGATCTTCCCAGCACCGCTTCTCCACTATGCGAGAGAACAAGGCAGAGGAGAGAACCCAGATGCCTCTCCTCCCCTTCCTCTTCTCCTCTTCTCCGAGCTACTACGGGCAGAGGGTGAACTACTGACGCGCCGAGCCGAGGTACCGGGGTACCGACCCTCGTATATGGCAAAAAATCATCCCGAGGCAAAGTCACCGTCAGATCTCTCCAAAATTCGCGTCAGAATTCGATGGACGGTCCAGATCATGCCACGCTCACAAAACGACAAGATAACATTTTTTCGTGATCTGAACCCCATCCTCGTGATGCACGCCATGATGAACGGCCCAGATCCGGCCACGCATATCTTCCGAGACGCCTGCCACCGGCTTGCCCAGCCGAGCTACCGAACAGCTCAGCCGAGCAGCCGAGCTACTGGGCACAGGGGTGGAACCCTCAAGAGATACTTCCCTCAAAACGTCCAACTCAGCACCTCGGCCAAACAGCCCTGACGCGCCGAGCCGAGGTACTGGGGTACCGACCCTTGTATATGGCAAAAAATCATCCCGAGGCAAAGTCACCGTCGGATCTCTCCAAAATTCGCGTCAGAATTCGATGGACGGCCCAGATACTGCCACGTCCACTAAACGACAAGATAACGTTTTCTCGAAACTCGCGCCTCTTGTCTCGTGATTCGCGCCACGATCGTGATTAACCATCCAGATTGAGCCGCGTAGCTTGGATCTGCCAATCTACCAAACTGCGGAGCGGAAAAAAATTCTCCTCAAAATCCGTGCTCGGATCCGCCGAACAAAGCAAGCAGATGAAGAGGAAGAAAGAAAAAGAGGCTAACGGTCGGGGTCGGATCCGATACCCACGGTCCGACCCATACCCTTCTTAGCTCCTTCATTCTTCTCCTTCTTCCCCAACACTTCTCTTCTCCACCGTGCGGAAGAACAAGGCAGAGGAGAGAACCCAAATGCCTCTTCTCCCCTTCCACTTCTTCTCTTCTCCACTGTGCGGAAGAACAAGGCAAAGGAGAGAACCCAATTGTTTCTCCTCCCCTTCCTCTTCTCCCCTTCTCCACTGTGCGGAAGAACAAGGCAGAGGAGAGAACCCAAATGCCTCTTCTCCCTTTCCACTTCTTCTCTTCTCCACTGTGCGGAAGAACAAGGCAAAGGAGAGAACCCAATTGTCTCTCCTCCCCTTCCTCTTCTCCTCTTCTCCACTGTGCGGAAGAACAAGGCAGAGGAGAGAACCCAATTGCTTCTCCTCCCCTTCCTCTTCTCCTCTTCTCCATTGTGCGGAAGAACAAGGCAGAGGAGAGAACCCAAATGCCTCTCCTCCCCTTCCTCTTCTCCTCTTCTCCTCTTCTCCACTGTACGAAAGAACAAGGCAGAGGAGAGAACCCAAATGCCTCTCCTCCCCTTCCTCTTTCTTCTCAGAAGAGCTACCGACCTACCGAACAGCAAAGTGGGAAAAAATTCTCCTCAAAATCCGTGCTCGGATCTGCCGAACCAGACTCATTTGCCGAGCAAACCAGATGCCCCCAGAGAGGATCCGAGGTGCCGATCCGAGGTGCCGATCCGAGGTGTCGGGGTACCGACCCTCGTATATGGAGAAAAATTCGGCCGATCCCATCTCACCATCGGATCATCTCAAAATTCATGCTAAAACATGATGAACGGCTCAGATTTCGCCACGTCACCACAAAACGACAAGATAACGTTTTCTCGAAACTCGTGCCTCTTGTCTCATGATTCGCGCTACGATCATGATCAACCGTCCAGATTGAGCCACGTAGCTTGGATCTGCCAATCTACCAAACTACGGAGCGGTGAAAAATGTACCTCAAAATCCGTGCTCGGATTCGCCGAACAATGCAAGCAGATGAAGAGGAAGAAAGAAAAAGAGGCTAACGGTCGGGGTCGGATCCGATACCCACGGTCCGACCCATACCCTTCTTAGCTCCTTCATTCTTCTCCTTCTCCCCCAACACTTCTCCTCTTCTCCACTGTGCGGAAGAACAAGGCAGAGGAGAGAACCCAATTGTCTCTCCTCCCCTTCCTCTTCTCCTCTTCTCCACTGTGCGGAAGAACAAGGCAGAGGAGAAAATCCAATTGTCTCTCCTCCCCTTCCACTTCTTCTCCCCTTCACTGCACCGAAGCTCCTCGCCCATCCCGTTCGTCAACTCGCCGAAGCTCCCCTCTGTCCTCTAGCTCGAGTCGACACGAAGGAAAAGAAGTAGAGTCGAGGTAGGAGACGAGACGAAAAGAAGAAGAAGCAGAGGAGAAAAGAAGAAGAAGAGGTGAAGAATGAACAGCAGCGAGAAGAAGAAGAAGAAAAAAAAAAAAAAAAAGGGGCCACGTGGCATCATCTCAATGATCCGAGGTGCCGATCCGGGGTGCCGATCCGAGGTGCCGGGGTACCGACCCTCGTATATGGAGAAAAACTCGACCGAACCCATCTCACCGTCGGATCGTCTCAAAATTCGTGCTAAAACATGATGAACGGCTCAGATCTCGCCATGTCACCACAAAACGACAAGATAACATTTTCTCGAAACTCGTGTGTCTTGTCTCGTGATTCGCGCCACGATCGTGATCAACCGTTCAGATTGAGCCACGTAGCTCGGATCTCAAATCCGAGCTACCGACCTACCGAACCGCAAAGTAGCAAAAAATCTCCTCAAAATCCGTGCTCGGATCAGCCGAACAAGAAGCAGATCCGAGGAGCTCAGATTTGCCGAACAACAAGGAAGAAGAGAGAGAGAGAGAGAGAGAGAGATAGAGAGAGAGAGAGAGAAAAAAAGGTACGTGGGCCGGGGTTCGACCCGTTAAGGATCCGAACCCGTAAGCCCACTTCACCTTCCCTTCTTCTCCACTCTCCCGCCAAAACAGAGCAAAAAACCAACTCCAAAAGCTCCGTCGCCCCGAGCTCCCTCTCCATTGCCGAGCTCCCTCACAGTCCACCGAGCCGAGCTCACGCATCCACCTCCGTCGAGCTCCGCCGTCGACCTCCATGCTCGCCCATTCGCCGAGCTCTTCGCCCAAGCTCCGAACCCATTCGTCGAGCCCGTTCTCCCGAGCTCCGCACACGACGAGCTCCACAAGCTGCTCCCCACCACCTTCGTCGAAGCTTCTTGCTGAGCAAATGTGCCGAAGAGCTCCATAGCTCCCCCGCCGAAGAGCTCCATCAAGCTCACATGAGCAACCGTTCAGCTCACTTCTTCTTCCCCACCGAGCTCGAGCTCCAACAGACGAGCTCCATCACCACATCGAACCGAAGCTCCAACATCGTCAACCTCCATAACAGTCGAGCTCCGAACCCATCACCGTTCGCCAAAGCTCGCCCATTCTCCTCGTCGTCGAGCCGAACCTAACTCCAAACGCAGCGCCGCTCCGAGCAGCTCACTCGTCGTCAACCTCCGGAGCACCAAGCTCCGCCATGTCTCGACTCCGAGCCGAGCTCCTCTCCACGGAGTCGCCGGGCTCCAAGCACGAACCACCTTCGCCGAGCTCAAGAACCCGTCACCATGGCTCTAACGAACTCCCTACTACGCAAGCATCCCCTACATCGAGCTCCGCCATGCTCCTCGCCGAACCCATGCCGAGCTCCACATCGCCGAAGCTCCGCATCACCGAGCGCTTCGCTGAGCTCTCCTTCATCTCCCATCGAAGCCCCGGTGCCAAGCTCGAAGCTTCGTCGAGCTACAAATCCACTTCGTCGCGAGCTCAACCCATCACCGTGCTCGCCACCTTCGTCGCCGAGCTCGCAACAATCGCCGGAGCCTCCCACTGTCGAGCTCACGACGGCGAAGAAGAAGCGAAGAGAGAAGAAGAGAAGCGAAGAAGAGAAGCAGCAGCGAGAAGAAGAAGAAGAAAAAAAAAAAAAAAGACCACGTGGCATGCCACGTGGTCGGCTGATCCGAGCCGAAGTGCCGGAGTACCGAGGCTGTAAATTGAGAAAAAAACAGGCCGAACAACACGATCCGTCCGATCGTCTCAAAATTCGCGTCGCGACACGATCGACGCTCAGGAACGCGCCACGTGTCCAGATCGTGATCTGCCTCACGATGCGTGCTCATCTGATCATGATGGACGGCCAGAAATCTGCCACGTGTCCAGATCGTGATCTGCCTCACGATGCGTGCTCATCTGATCATGATGGACGGCCACTAATCTGCCACGTGTCCAGGTAATATTTAAATTGTTTATTTATTTATTTAATTGTTTTTTTTATTTAAAAAATTCGAAAAAAATATTTAAAAATCGAAAAAAAAATTAATTAAAAATTCTAAAAATAATTATAAATTTAGAAAAATTATTTTTAAATTCTGAAAAAATAATTATTAAATTAGAATAATTAATTAATATTTTTGATAATTAATTATTTAATTCGGAAAATGAATACAAAATTCAGAAAAATGAGAAAAAATTCAGAAAAATCTGGAAAAATCACCAAAAATCCAGAAAATTCTGAGAATATTTTTGGGCATTTTACAAGCCCATAATAACACTGTTACACCCCGAGCAAGATTCCAAACTCCCTTAAGAACACCAATAAAATCCCGTACGCCATTAAAACAGTAAAACTACTCCTCAAAGGCTGATCAAACTCAGTCTTCGGGAGTGGGGGGCTCGTGATATGGCTAAAAATAGGATTAAATCGGGACCGTTCACATCGGACACGAATCTTAAAGCTCAGGGGTAAAACGGTAATTTCACCTACTAACGGGTCCGAAACGGGTACTGGGTCTCCTTCTCACAGATCCAATAACCCGCGAACGGATCCACCTCAACTGGGTACGGGTCCCAACCCGAAACACACCCAGTCCAGAAAAGATAGAATTAGGGTTTCTGATTAATCCTAATCAACGGCTCTGATTCACATCTATCTTTTCACCGGGAATAAGGGATTACATTCCTAATCTGATTACGAGGATTTTATACCTTATCAGATCACAGGAATCACATTCCTTATCTGATCCCAACGGCGACTATAAATACCCCACACCCATCTCCATTAAGAGGTAATCAATCTTTTTCTAGTTAAACGCTCTTTCTTAATCATTCCTGATTACTGACTTGAGCGTCAGAGGGTGCGTCGCCGGGATCAACCCCGGTGTATCGCACTTCCTTGCAGGTGAACGGCGGGAGTCAATGGTCAAGCTCCGGCGGAACAGGTTAGGTGTTTGCTATTCAGGTTTTTCACGAACTCACAAATTCTATCTGTTTGCCCCCACATCGAAATTAGCGGCAACACCTACACAGCAGTCGAGGCCTAACCCCGATCAATCTTCACAACCAAATCCGGTATCCTCACAAGAGAACACCTTCACAAATACAACAATTCCGGATTCTGTAAATGTTGAGCTGCCACGCCAACCAAGCCCCGTTCCTGACTCTGTTCCAAATGACAGTATGTTTGAACTCTTTCAAAATGCAGTGATTAACAACAGCTTATTAGATGATGATGAAGAAGAGGAAGAAACAGACGATGATGAAAGTCTAGAAAGTGATGATGGAGAAGAAGATGATGATGTAGCTAATGTAAATCCTTCGAACAATAGTTCGAATGAAGTGAGAGCTACTGATAGGTATGCTAATGTCAACGCTCATGTTACGGAGGAGATGGCTGAAGCTGCTAGAGTACCCCCATTTCCACAAGAGTCTTCTGGTTCATCCAATGTAGACGAATTTTACGTTGGACAGGAGTTTGTTAGTAAAGACTCCCTTCTACATGCTGTGAAGGTGTATTCTATCAAGAAACATCGTGAATTTGTCACATTGAAAACATCGCCGTCACTATACACTGTTAAATGTAAAATGGCACCTAGAAAACGTACAATAGAGGAGATCGTACAAGGTCCCCCAGGAGTAAGTGACGGTGGATGCCCTTGGAGATTACGAGCTATTGTTCCAAAAGGAGGGAGAAATTTTGTGGTGAAGAAGATAGTCGGCCCGCATACTTGTACGAATCCCACGTTGAATCAAGACCACTGCAAAATTGATGCTAACCTTGTTAGTAATTTGATTATGGGTGTGGTGAAGAAGGATATTGCTGTATCACCGGGGGCAATTATTGAGATTGTGAAAATAGAATATAATTATCAGATTTCATATAAGAAAGCTTGGAAAGCAAAACAAAAGGCAATTGAGAGGTTGTACGGTACCTTCGAAGAAGCATACACGAAGTTGCCTTTTCTACTAACAGCAATTCAAGCAGCAAATCCAGGTACCGTTGTCCACTGGGACAAATTTGAGTCTAGCCCCAGCGAGGAAACATTCAAGGGAGTATTTTGGGCATTTGGTCCTTCGATTGAAGGTTTCAAGTCTTGCAGACCGGTTATTAGTGTAGATGGAACTCACTTGTACGGTAAGTACAAGGGTTGTTTGCTAATTGCTGTTTCCCCGGATGCGAATGGTTGCTTATTTCCTTTTGCATTTGCATTGGTTGATGGAGAGAGTATAAATACGTGGACTTGGTTTATGACTTGCGTCCGGCATTATGTCACCGATCGCACTGAGTTGTGTGTTATCTCGGATCGTCATGCTGGTATATTGTCTGCTATGGATTTGCAAAACGGTGCTTGGAACGAACCGAATGGATTTCATCGTTATTGCATGCGTCATTTTGCCACAAATTTTTTTAGTAAATTTGGTAGCAAAGCATTGCGCAAGAAGGCCAAAAGTATAGCTTGTCAACACCAACCCAAAAAGTTCATGGCCAAACTCGCCGAACTTGAAACCGTCAATGTCGAGGCGGCTAACTGGTTGAAAGAGAAACCGGTTCAGAAATGGGCACTTTATGCAGATGAAGGTCGACGATATGGAATGATGACTACGAACCTGTCAGAATGCTTCAATTCAGTACTGAAAGGAGTCCGTAGTTTACCAGTAACTGCAATTGTTGAGACGATTTTTTTACGTCTCAACTCTTACTTTACTACTCGTCGACAGGAAGCTAATAAGCTATTATGTGAAGGGAAAATTTTTGCTAAATGAGTACAAGATTTAATTGATAGTCACCGTGAAAGAGCAAATCAACATGTGGTTACAATGTTTCATCATCAGCCTGGAATTTTTTCCGTCAAAACTGGTATACGCATGGTAAATGGAGAACGGAAGGGTGGGAACTTGCACACCGTGAATTTGGGTACGAAAACATGTACATGTATGAAGTTTCATCTATATCATATTCCCTGTTCTCATGTATTAGCAGCCTGTGCTTATCGTGCAATCGATCACAAGCCTTATGTTGATAAATTTTACCTTATCACGTCATTAGCACAAACTTGGGCTCCTGTGTTCAGTCCTATTCTAGATGAAGCATATTGGCCTACTATCGATGTTTATTTGTGGCTTTTTGTTGAGTTTTTTTGTGAAGTTGGATGTGGTGTGGGTGTATGTTGAGTTTCTTTGTGAAGTTGGATGTGTTCATATGGCTGTTTGAAAGAAGCTTGTGAAATTTGTTTGCAAGAAGCTTGTTTGAAAGAAGTTGGATGTGTTCATATGGCTGTTTGAAAAGAAACTTGTTTGAAAGAAATTGGATGTGTTCATATGGCTGTTTGAAAGAAGCTTCTGAAGCTTGTTTGAAAGAAGCTTCTTTCAAATTTGTGAAAGAAGCATATGGCTGATACAAAAAAAATTACACAGCCTTAAGGGTCGGTCTTCCAAAGACCGAGCTTAATATTATTAGACTCGGTCTTTGGAAGACCGAGTCTTGAAGCTGATAGCAAAGTTTTGCAATCAGCTTCAAGACTCGGTTTTCCAAAGACCGAGTCTAGTAATATTGAGCTCGGTCTTTGGCAGACCGACTGTTGTGTTCAATCACTTACAGAGGCTCGCTTGTTTCTGGAAGTGAGAGATAGTCAACAGTCGGTCTTCCAAAGACCGAGCTCAATATTACTAGACTCGGTCTTTGGAAGACCGAGTCTTGAAGCTGATAGCAAAGTTTTGCAATCAGCTTCAAGACTCGGTCTTCCAAAGACCGAGTCTAGTAATATTGAGCTCGGTCTTTGGAAGACCGACTGTTGTGTTCAATCACTTACAGAGGCTCGCTTGTTTCTGGAAGTGAGAGATAGTCAACAGTCGGTCTTCCAAAGACCGAGCTCAATATTACTAGACTCGGTCTTTGGAAGACCGAGTCTTGAAGCTGATTGCAAAACTTTGCTATCAGCTTCAAGACTCGGTCTTCCAAAGACCGAGTCTAATAATCTTAAGCTCGGTCTTTGGAAGACCGACCCTTAAGGCTGTGTAATTTTTTTTGTATCAGCCATATGCTTCTTTCACAAATTTCACACATCCAAACTCACAAATCTACACATCTGAACTCAACATCCAAACTCAACATCCACACTCAACATCCAAACTCAACATCCACACTCAACATCCAAACTCAACGCATCCAAACTCAACATCCAAACTTCATAAATCAACACATCCAAACTCAACATCCAAACTTCATAAATCAACACATCCAAACTCAACATCCAAACTTCATAAATCAACACATCTGAACTTCACAAATAAACACAAGAAACAATCTTCAACTTCACAAATAAACATCTGAACTTCATAAATCAACACAAAAAGCACCACTCCAATATCACCACTCCAACTTCACAATAAACAATCTTAATCACAAAATATAGCCACACCACACCAATATCAACACTCCAACAAAATCACCACTCCGACTACCAATATCACCACTCCAACTAATTCCCAAAACTGAGCAATTTTAATAACTTCATCAACTACCAATATCACCACTCCAACAATCTCAACCACATCAACAATTTTAATAACTTCATCTCAAACAGAAGAACATTTCAAAAATACTACATCAACACAGCTACAAGATCAGCAACCAAGTTAAAAAAATAAAAAAACTACATTAAAAAAAACTACATTAAAAAATACTACATTAAGAATACTACATTGAAAATACTACATTAAAAAAACTACAAAATCAAAATAATTAAAAATATTACATCAAGGGTCCGGTGTGAAGTAAACTGGGGGTCTTCTGTGTCGTCTACGACGATGGGGAGTTGCCTGTGTCAGTGCAGACAACAGGATCTCCGGCTCTTCTTCAATCTCATCCCCAACGAGCTGTTCTTCATCACCTTGTGCTTCAATATCAGGGTCTGCTTCTTGTTCGTGTTCCGAATCACTTCGAGGTTGAGGTGGCGGCCTATGAACAGTTCTCTTTCGTCGTTGACCGGTACGACCACCGGTTCGATGTGTGGGGGTCCTAAGTATCGCATCTAATGTTGCGCCCTCCCCCACAAGATCAGCTTGTGCACGGCAACACGATAACATCTCCCGTACAGTAACCTTCGTCTGATCGGCGATGTTGCTATTTAGCATATGAGCACATTTCTTGGCAAGGGACCAAGTCTGGGTCAACTGAGAAACATGAAAGGTTGAATTAGATGCACATAAATATATAAAAACATATTGATATATAAATTTTGAAAATTTAAAACGAAACATTAAAACTTACAAAGCCACGAATAGCGGATCCCTTTGGTTGGTACATCGGCAACCTCACCGAATGCTCATCTACTGGTTCGGTCCCTGGTCGACGTATCGGTACAACGACTCCGGCAGGAGCCTGCAACGGTGGGGAAATGAACCGTCTAGTGACTCTCTCGTACCAAGACAAGTACACACCATGCAAGGAGAGGTCAAAAGGTGGGGTGTCAACGATGATTTCTTCGAAACGGTTAATGTTCCATCTCTGAACGTAATCGAAGAAGCAAGTGGCCCAGTTGTGTCCCGGTGTACGGCCCATTCCAGTGATGTTATGCATCTCGGCATTGAATGGCACGGTAACTGGAATCCCCTGGTGCAGACCAAACTGCCGTAAGACCCTATCGGGGTAGTAGAACTCAACAACCCCAAAGTTGATTAGAGGTGCTTTCGTGAGCCACAAATTACGCCTGAACGTACAGATAGGTGGCAGTCGAATCAATCGCTCCTCTGTGTACGGGGTCCACACCACACAGTCGGCGGCCAACCTGTCCAACTCGTCGTGGTAGTATGTCAAGCACCTGTTGGGGTTGGCCGTCCATGTCAGTTTTCCTGTCCAATACACACCAATCGGAGGTAGCATGTCTATATCTTCAGGAAGAACTCTCCAATGTTGGGACTGGATCCGTACTACGGGCCGACCTACGTGAATCCGTTCCCAACTCCATATCTGCAGTAGAATTAGAGGTCCATTCATCTGGTTCGAACCTATACTGCACAGACACAGACTCCGATACAGTGCCGATAGAATTGCACTGCCCCAACTGAAACGGCCGATCCTACCTATATCGGCGATTAGGGGCAAGAACATCAGTGCTACGGTATTCCCGGTCGAGTTTGGAAACAGGACCGTGCCGAATAGCGTTAGAACATATGCCCTAAAGTAGCATTCCACCTCCGCTGCAGTTGAAGCGTCATTCAATCTATCTTTGAACGTATCCTTCAACCACTTTAGGCGGATAAATTTCCCATTTATCGCGCCAGCTTCCACTTCAACCCCTAGGAACTCCTCCACTATATACACGGGATCGAAGTCCATCGATCCTGTCACTGCCTCTCCATCGATTGGAAGTCCGGTTAGTATAGCAACGTCTTGTAAAGTCACCGTCATCTCCCCGACTGGCAGGTGAAATGAGTGTGTCTCGGGCCTCTATCGTTCAAGCAGTGCTTCGAGAAGTGGACGATCGCACTTGATGGATGTCATCATGGAAATACCGTAGAACCCACAATCTCTAAGCATCTCGTGTATGCGTGGGTGCACAGGTAGCGGATGCCCAGTCCTAAAACGGCACTCCGTAGCCTCGCCGTTCCAGACATACTGCGATCGATGCATCGGCTGGAGAGTGAGAAATGAAGGGTCGAGTGGTCCGGGGCCTACAGGAGGGATGTATGACGACGAAGGGCCCGCCTCATTTGGATTGAATTCAACCTACATAACAATAACAATTACATCAGTAGACCGAAATATAATACAATTCTATTAGAATCAACATTTAATTACTTACATTAGTAGCATCGGTAGAAGCACGACCACGTCCACGACCACGACCACGATCACGGCCACCGCGATTACGTGGAGGTCTACTACTTTCTCCTACCTCCATGTTACCCCTTGTGCGTGCCATTTACAATAGAGTACAAATCCTACAAGTTCAACAAAAATGTTATTAACTACACAAAAGCTAGATATAAAAACAAATTATATATAACAAAGCCGTTCATTCTCTAATTTTAGCAAAAAACTAGAGTATAACAAATTCAACAAATTCTATACATAACCTAGACTCTATAAAATTCTAAAAAACTAGATTCAACACATACTATATGGAATTCTATACAAAATTGATTCAACAACAAAATTTTATTCAACAAGGTTTCAATAACTCTATCAACTATTTCAACAAAATTCTATACCAAATTGAACTCTTTCAACTCCATATTTCTTTCAACTCTTTCAACAGAATTCTATTCATTCCAACTTCAACTCTTTCAACTCTTTCTTTTTGAAAATCAATAACTCAACAAAATTTGGGTATTAATACTAAAAATAACTCAACTATTTCTTCAACATATACAATCATCGTCAAAGTCTTTCCATGTAATATTATGCTTATATCATTATAAACACCATAATATTTCAGTTTTTTCCGACAGAATTAACACACCCAATGCATCCATCACCATCATCATTGAAACTCTAAATTTCTTCGCACTGGTGAAGATATACCTTCAACTTCCTTGGGTCACTTGTCATATAAGGGTTTTATTTTATTTTGAATCATTGTTTCAATTTTAAAAGGAGCAGGAACATATTATTTGGAGTATCAGTCTTACCAAATGCCTTGTGTGTCTGAATACTTTTCCTTGTTGGCCTCCAATTAAGTATCAGTCTGGTATATACCTTTTTTTTTGTTTTTGTAAAAAGACCTTAGCCCTGTGTGGCACATACTGATAGTTCAAATATCAGGAAGTGCTCACTATTTCTTTTTGAACATCAATTCAACTAATGCTAAGCATCAACACTAACTCTTTCATTTGGAACATCAATGCTAAGCAAAATTAACAGTGAAAATAACATCAATAAACTAATCTACTTTGTCAACAACAAATCAAATTCAACTAATGAACTTCACAATAGCATCAACACTAACACAAATTTTGCTTACGAAAAGCTTCAGAAATATACCTAACAAGTAGGAGAATCCGAACACGAAGACGAAATTGGCGAGAAGAGCAAGATCCTACAACCGAAATCTTCCAATTATGGGTATTCGGGGTTTAGGGTTTAGAGAAAGAATCGATTTTGGGGAAGAGGATTTTGTAAAATCGAAAATGAATTAAAGAGTAATTGGTTTTGGGAAGTTCAACATCCGATTAAGAGAGTAATCGAACGGAAAAGTAGGGATTGCGAGGGATTCGTTGAGGGAAAGAGCGAAAAGAAATAACAATCGAAAGTGAAGAAGAAGAAGAAAGAAAGGGGATCTGCGGTTATAAAAACGCAGAGTGAAGACTCGGTCTCTCAAAGACCGAGTCTAGTGCAAATAGACTCGGTCTTTGAAAGACCGAGTCTTGCTCTTTGATTTTTCAAAGCGCAAGACTCGGTCTTTCAAAGACCGAGTCTATTTGCACTAGACTCGGTCTTTGAGAGACCGAGTGGGGTGCTTTGGGAATTAAAAAAAAAGTAGGGCGGTTTGGGAAAAACTTTGCAAAAATGGGGCATTTTGGGAAAAAATTCTCACCTGGCTCGCTTTCTTCTCATTTAGGTGTAAGGTTATTTCCTTTTTAGATTTTTTTAAAAAATTATTTCTAATTTGAGAGAGGATTTAGTAGTTGTTAGGGTAAACAGAAGAGAGGAGGTATTTCAAGAGATCTAGAGAGGAAGGAGAGAAAATAATGATAATATGACATTAAAATCTCCTTGAATGAAATTATTAGGGATTTTCTTTCTTTTTTAGTAAATGAGTATTGGCTTTATTGAGATGAGGATGTTAGAAATTTTTCTGATTTATGATCTTCGACTAAAATTCTGCATGTGCTTCTTATCTATTTGGGGTTTATCTTCAATGATGAGAAAGCCTTTTATTTACTTGCATCAATGATAATGATGATACTATCATGTGTTGTTTTCAAAACATGAAGTCTGGTTGAGCCACGGTTATTTTTAGTTGTATAGTTGATATTTTTGAAAATCATGGTTGCATGGTCATAGAAACTTGATGTGAATTACTATGTTCAGCTTTCGTGAATACTTGTGCACTCTCACTTTCAATACTTCTTTAATAAAATATGTGAAATTTTCTTGAAATTATTTGTATTATTTATTGTAGTTTGGTTCTTCTCAATAAAAATGTTCGGTAAAAGCAAAAGAAAAAACCATATCACATTTAAAAAAATAAAAAACCCCCTAGTATTTGTTTTGAGTCGAAAGACCCTACACCATTTAAAATAGGACAATTTTACACTTTCCCCTTTCAGGGTAAAAAACAAAAAGAATCCTATAATGTTTTTTTACAGTATTAAAAAAACTCCTAACGTTTGTTTCGAGTTAGCAACTATTAATAAAAGGGGAAAGGGTGCAATTGTCCTAATTTAAACGGTGGGGGGTCTTTTGACTAAAAACAAACACCAGGGTTTTTTTTAATTTTTTTTGGTTTTGTTCTGTTTTTTTGCTTGTGACCCAAAAATGTTGCTATTACTTTTGCCCACCTTGAAGAAAATTGTGTTTGGGTTGTTTGTATTTGCATGGACTAATTGGGTTATTGGAGTATAGATGAATTTAAGAGTTAGAATTATCCGGCCAGATCAACAACAATGGCGAATGCTATGTGGATATTGTTTCGTCAATTTTGAGTGGAGAAAAGCAAGATAAAAACAAAAATAGACAACTCTAACTTCGCCAAGAAATACCTCAAATGTTTGAATGTAAAATTCGATATCAAGTTCTTTTAGGGAAATAAAGTAACTACCCTTTATATAAGGCTTATAATCTTTGAGTGGCAAGACATGCCTTACCAATTGAAGACTAAGAAAACTAGATAACAAGTTAGTTAAAGGCTAAACAAACTGCTACTAGGCAACCAATAAAGCCAAGCAAACTATAAAACTTAGCCCTAGTGTTCCCTTGAAAATTGAAAAAGAATTGATTATTGAAAATAATGAATAGTCATTACTCAAAAATCAATTTGATTAATTTTTGCCATTCAAGAAACAAAATTTCATTGAAGATAAACACTGAAGAATCGTTCACTAATTCAAAATAAGTTCTTATCTTGATAGTCTTAATAGTTCCAATTTGTACTGCATTTTGCAGTATGTGACCAGAAATTCGTTATTTCTTCTCTCAATAGAATAGAAAAGAGAGTGGAATTCTTTAAGCAATGTATAGTTTGAGATACTATCAATCAAAGAGAATAATATAAACTAGATCCAGTAAATAATACAAATTTCTTTTAAAAAAAGATAAACTAGGATTCATGAGAAAGTTTACTATTATGAATACAAAATGGATAAATTATTATTTATTTTGAATTGCTTTTGGCTATGCAGAATGGCCAAGTGGTAAGGCTTGGGGCTGCCAATCCTTTAACCCTGGTCAAATCTGGGTGTCGCCTTATCGACAAAAGAAAAGATTTGGGAGGTCAATCTAATTCGAAAAATATTTGTGAAGCATTAGAATCACTGTATAACGACTCCTTCTGGTATTAAATTCGGTCGGATACGTATGGGAAATCCTTCTAGAGGTTGTGGAAATGTCTGAAAATACTTTACCTTGTATGCAGACTCACAAAAGTCTACGAGTGCCCAGAGATGCAATCAGAGTTGTTTTCTGACCTCATATAGGTATAGAGTAAAGGTCAAAGTTAGAAAAAAAAAGAGCTATGTAGTAATAGTGGTTGTGGGTTCTCCCAATTCTTTCACTAAAAGAAATACATGAAACTTAGTCAGATAGGAAATAAAGCAATCTAATTATTAGTTAGATAGTTATCGATATTTGTGGTAATATTTTTATGTTTTTTGCTTAGGAAAGAAGGCTATCAAATCAACAAACAATAGGTGGTCTTCTTGTTCTTACATGCTCCATTCAATTAGAAACATTCCTTCTATATTTCGAAAGAAAAGGCATGTATATCATCACATATTAACTTGATGATTCCCGATTTGACTAGAAATCTTAAAATATATATTACACTTGTTATGACTGTAGTCGTTGAATGAGTTCGGTTCATTCTATTTTAACTCTCCGCCATTGATTTCGCTGTGGTGATTAATCAATAATAGAAATTTTTCTTCATCAAAATAGGAGACATAATTCACATGGATGTAGTAAGTCTCGGTTGAGGTGCTTCAATGGAAGACTTTACATTCTCCATTTTGCTTGCATTATAGAAGGAGTGGACTCTAGGGTTGGGAGCATTACTAATTAAGCGATTGCTTAATCAAACTATATCAATTATTTATTGATTGCTTTGTGAAGGCTTAAAAAATTGTTTTCAAATTGTACTCTGGGAAACAATATTGAATAAGAAAATTCAATAACGATTAATAATGACTCGGTCAAACAATGAATGATTACCCTAATTGTAATTGTATTTCAAAATACAAATCTACATATGATAGTAGATTCTTTCCGACTTAATTTTACCTAAATATTGTATTTTGGTGAATCTCTTATCAAAATTTATGAATATTACGATGGAAAAAAACCAATACTTTTTTTCTTTATATATTTTACTTTTTTATTTGTACATTTCTAATCTAAAAGAAAGTCGTTCCTGCAAATGACTAATCATTGTCCAAAGAGGTTATTTTCTGTTGAGAGACACACATAGGACACATTACACTTATATTTTTAACTCCTAGAAATTTTTTTTGGATATAATTTAAAAAAGAAACCCATTTCATGTTTTAGGATGAACAATGGACATGCGTAGTCTACTCAATCAAATTCGAAGAAGTTCCCATGGAACTGCACGGACTATCAGATCGTAATCCGGAGAGTGAAGAGCACAGACTATCTACTAATCGTTCAATCTAGGACTTCTTGAGCTGAAAAATCAAAATAAAAGAAACAGAATTAGAGTGCTATCTACGAGTTGATCTAAATATATACATTTAAGTTTTGGTATATATGAAGCTTATATTAGTATACAGTACAACTTTCTTTATATTATTATATACTTAATAAAAAAGAAACTCAAAAGAAATTCAAAAAACAAAAAAAAAATAAATAGTATGCACTACTAACTAGTGTGGAAGAAAGAACTCTGTATAGCTCAGATACTTACTAAGATACTATTGATTCTGGTTCGATCATTTTATTCAAGACTTATTTTAATTCCTTGCTTTCATTTCTCGAATCATTTATAAGAATTAATTATTCAAGTTTCATTCAATTTGATCATTTTGGCCGACTGTTTTTACGTAGATAATAAGTAAAAGTGCAATAGCAACAAGAATGAATACTGCATTAGCGATAAGTGCGAGAATATTGACATTTTTTGTTTTGTTGGGGATTACGAGAATATTGACTTTGATAATATAATAATGTAATAATATTTTTCTTTTCTTTCCCGCAATAATATTGGATCTAATCTCATAGAGACGATGAATCTGACTTGTGCAAATTCAGTGGGACGAATTGCACTCTGATGATACTCAATAAGATCAATATTATGAACAACAATAATGATCTATCAAATCAATTCATCGTCAAGAATTCAATAGTACAACATTATTTGATTTTACCTTTTTTCCACACTTAATTTTTTTTATACTTATAATATAACGTATCATCTTCCTTATACAACTCCTAAATGGTATCTTGATTAAGTTCTGATATACCCATTATTTGGTTTTCATCTTTTTTCCACACTTAATTTTTTTATACTTATAATACAACCTATCATATTCCTTATACAAGTTCTACTTATACATATACAATTATGAGGTATCATATGACCGGTACTCTCTGTATCATACACAAATCCAAACAGTAAATGAAACAGGAAAAAGAAAAGATTATAAGTATAATATTTTTTTTTTGGAATACTCCAGTAAATTTAATTTCTTAATAAAAGAAAAGGATGCTGCTTGGTGAGTCTTTTATATTATTTTATTAATATCCTCTTTATTGGATTGGATGAACACATCAAAAATTCAGTATGCGATTGGAATGAAAATGAAATATATTGTTTCTAATTAGTATTAATAATTGAGGATAAAAAAAATATGAATTAGAAAGTATGTGCTTTTACAGAAAAGCACTCTGTTGAGGTAATGAATATATGAAATTTCATTCAGAGTTTGATAAGGCAAGTGCCTTGGCGCCTCAGCCCCCAGAAGCAGTGTCCAGGATCTTCGCCTGTGCACTTGACCAGGCGCTCAAGTTCAACCAGGCGAAGGTCAGGAGCCAAAAAGGTGCTCAGGTAGGCGCCTCTATCGAGGGGTAAAACGCATCAAAGGCATTGTGATGTAAAACTTAACCCTAAATAGAGAATTTTCAAGAATTTTAAAAGATTAATTTACCAACATGTAATGCGGATCAAGTTAGAAATTAAAACAGTAATCGGTTTGATTGATTTTCAAGAATTGAATTAAGTTTAACAAACCCAATTAAATATTCAATCTAACAATCAATAATTATACCTAAATATGATTAGCAAGGAAGATATTCAATATTGATTCGTATCTAATTGGCAAGTAGAAGCACACAATCTCAATTATTTGTGGACGACAGATTAATCAAATAATATTATAGAGAAGATAAGGCACTAACAAATATTTCAAAAGTGGAAAGAGTTTACCGGGATTGCAGACGAAGGTTGACGGCAGCAAACAACAGCAAAGGTGGCAGCTGTGGAGTTGTGACTTGGGCTTGTGGGTGGCGACGAGAGTGCTGACGTGGCAAAGACTGGATGTGCGGCAGAGGGTGCGGACGGAGAGGGCAACAAGGGGCTTCGCGGTGAAGGTTGCAGGCAGTTGCGGGACTGGGAGGCATCGATGGTGGGTAAGTGGTTGATGGCGACGGTGAAGGGGGGAGACAACGACAGTGCAGGTGTTGCCGCTAATTTTGGTGTGGGGGCAAACAGATAGTATTTGTGGATTCTTAGGGAAACTGAATAGTAAGCCTGTATACCTGTTCCGCCGGGCTTTGATCGTCGTTCCCGCCGTGCACCTGCAAAAAGTGCGAGACACCGGGGTTGTTCCCGGCGACGCACCCTCCGACGCTCAAGTCAGTAATCTGGAAGACTATGAAAGAGCGCAAAAACTGGTGAAAGATTGATTACCTCTTAATGGAGATGGGTGGGGGGTATTTATAGGCGTCTTAGGGAACAGATTAGGCATGTAATTCCTGTGTATATAGATAAAGAATGTAATCCCTAATTTCCAGTGAAAGGATAGATATGAATCAGGGCCGTTGATTGATATTAATCAGAAACCCTAATTCTATCCTGCTGGACCGGGTTTGTTGCGGGTTGAAACCCGCACCCAGTTGAGGTGGATCCGTTCGCAGGTTATTGGATCTGTGAGAAGGAGACCCAGTACCCGCTTCAGACCCGTTTGTAGGTAAAATTACCGTTTTACCCCTGAATTCCAGGATTCGTGCCCAATTTGGACGGTCTCGATTAAACCCCTATTTTTAGCCATATCACGAGCCCCCCACTCCTAAAGGCTGAGGACAATCAGTCTTTGAGGAGTAGTTTGACTGTTTTAGTGGCTAGTGGAGTTGTACAGGAGTCCGAATGGGTGTTTTTGAATCCTGAAGTGGGTGGTAAGGTAATTTCTTCTTCTTTCTTGAAGCCATGTGGTATATCAAGTTTTTATCTATCTTTTCGGGCTATTTATCTAATTTTGCGATGCGTTAGCTAGTCGTTCAGGGGTTTTAGCCGTATATTCTAGGCAATAATTGTTCGTTCGGAGGCTCAAAAATATCCTCCGAATTTTCAATTATTTCCTAGAATTTTTAGCTAATTTTCCCGAATTTTTAGCAATTTTTCGCAATTTTTAAATAAATAATTTAAATAAATAAAAATCGATTTTTTAATACTTATTTATGATGTGGCGTCATCTGAGCCCTCGATCAGGGCGGAGCGTGAGCTTCGGAGCGATCAGACGGTCCCTGCTCCTCGGCAAGTTTTTTGCCGTATACGAGGGTCGGTACCTCGGTACCTCGGCTCGGAGAGCCAGCGCCTCGGCTCGGAGGGTCAGCGTTTCGGCTCGAAGAATCCGAGGTACGTGGCATCATCTGGGCCATCTATTTCAGCGTGGATCTCCATAAAACGCTATCTTGTCGTTTTGTGGGCGTGGCACGATCTGAACCGTCCATCAGATTCTGTTGCGAATTTTGGAGAGATCCGACGGTGACTTCGCCTCGGGACGATTTTTTTCCATATACGAGGGTCGGTACCTCGTCATCTCGGCTCGGCGCATCAGGGCTGTTTGGCCGAGGTGCTGAGTTGGCTGTTTTGAGGGAAACATCTTGAGGGTTCCACCTTTCCGTGCCTAGTGGCTCGGCTGTTCGGCTGAGCTGTTCGGTAGCTCGGCTGAACAAGCCGATGGCAGGCAGCTCGGAAGAGACGCATGGCTGGATCTGGGCCGTTCATCATGGCGCGCATCGCGAGGATGGGGTTCAGATCACGAGAAAACGTTATCTTGTCGTTTTGTGGGCGTGGCACGATCTGAACCGTCCATCAGATTCTGTTGCGAATTTTGGAGAGATCCGACGGTGACTTCGCCTCGGGATGATTTTTTTCCATATACGAGGGTCGGTACCTCGTCATCTCGGCTCGGTGCATCAGGGCTGTTTGGCCGAGGTGCTGAGTTGGATGTTTTGAAGGAAGTATCTCTTGAGGGTTCCACCCCTCTGTGCCCAGTAGCTCGGTGCTCGACTGAGCTGTTTGGTAGCTCGGCTGGGCGAGCCGATGGCAGGCAGCTCGGAAGATACGCGCGGCCGGATCTGGGCCGTTCATCATGGCGCGCATCATGAGGATGGGATTCAGATCACGAGAAAACATTATCTTGTCATTTTGTGGGCGTGGCATGATCTGAACCGTCCATCAGATTCTGTCACGAATTTTGGAGAGATCCGACGGTGACTTTGCCTCGGGATGATTTTTCTCCATATACGAGGGTCGGTACCTCGTCATCTCGGCTCGGCGCATCAGGGCTGTTTGGTCGAGGTGCTGAGTTGGCTGTTTTGAGGGAAACGTCTTGAGGGTTCCACCTTTCCGTGCCTAGTGGCTCGGCTGTTCGACTGAGTTGTTCGGTAGCTTGGCTGAACAAGCCGATGGCAGGCAGCTCGGAAGAGACGCGTGGCTGGATCTGGGCCGTTCATCATGGCGCGCATCGCGAGGATGGGGTTCAAATCACGAGAAAACGTTATCTTGTCGTTTTGTGGGCGTGGCACGATCTGAACCGTCCATCTGATTCTGTCGCAAATTTTGGAGAGATCCGACGGTGACTTCGCCTTGGGATGATTTTTTCTCCATATACGAGGGTCGGTACCTCGTCATCTCGGCTCGGCGCATCAGGGCTGTTTTGCCGAGGTGCTGAATTGGCTGTTTGGAAGGAGCGCAGTAGCTCGGTTGTTCAGTCGAGCTGTTCTATAGCTCGGCCTGGCAGACCGGTGGCCGAGTCGTCGAGTTAGTGATTTGGAGAGTTTTTGCTTCTCGTAACGTCGCCACTTTTCCGCTTGTCGCTTTGGCTTCTTAGTGGGCTTTTTGCGTTTCCCAAGGAGGCCCAACATCTTGGGGGTTATAAGTTTTTCACCCCCACTCCCAAGCTCATTTCTTACTTTTTACTCTCAAGTCTTCACTTTCGTTCTCTAAGTTCTCTGCTAGCGGCGATTTTCGCTCCAAGGCGTTGCTGTTAGCTGTCGCGTGGGCCAGGCGATTTCCGGCGAGAGCACTCCGACCGTGAACATCACTTCAAAGGTCAGTTTACTTAGTCTAAACAATTTTTCTCGAGATGTCTCGAGTGAACTCGGGGAGTGGGGCCTCGTCTTCGGGCGATGATGGTGCCGAGGAGAGGAGGTTGGAGGTCCAGAGAAAGGGTAAACAGGTAGCCGAACCGTCTGTAGCCAAGACGAGGCAGGAGAAGAAGAAGAGGAGGGTGGAGACCCAATCTCCCGTAGTGGCGGTGATTGTGGAAAACCCGAAGCAAGCCCCCGAGATGGGACGATATCCTTCTGTCCTGTCCGGGCATTCGGGGATCAGGCAGTACGAGGGCGACTTGTTGGAGAAGGCGATCTATGGGAAGTCGAAGATCGTCGAGGAACCTAACCCGGCCCTTCCCACCGAAGCCGACGAGCTCATCTCGGTGTTGTCCGAGAAGGACCTACTTCGGATTAGAAAGGCCTTCGCCATCCCTCCGGAGTACAAACTGATTCTCCCTGGTCCCGGGATGCGAGCGAATTCCAAGCTGCCGTCGTCGGATATGTGCATGTTTGACGTCGACTCCTTGAATGCCGGGCTACGTTTCCCGCTGCATCCTTTCATCCTTCAGATCCTCGGCTGGTTCTGCCTCGCGCCGACCCAATTCATGCCGAACACATGGCGCCACGTGAACGCCTTTTTGCTTCAGTGCTACAGAGCCGAAGTAGAGCCGGATCTAACGGTCTTCCGAGGAATGTATCGCGTAAACCGGCAGCACAAGACGGAGTATCGATACTACTTGGGGCCGAGGAAGGGTGTTAGGATTATAGAAAACCCCGACTCAATTAAGGGTTGGAAAGAAAAATATTTTATAATAAGGGGCGAGGCGATTCGGCCTATTCCGACCCGGTGGAAAGTGGAGGTGCCGAAATTCGCGCGAGCCGACCCCGTTTTGTCTGAGGCCGAGGAGGAGGTGGCGAGGAAGATAATGGCTCTTCCGCTGTTGAGTTGGAGGGAGTTGACGGAGGAGGTGTTGTTCGGGTCCGGCCTAAGCCCCATCGACCCGAGTATGCTCCTGACATCTCATTCGTTTTTCTTTCAAGTTTTTAGTTCGTCCCGCTAATTTGGTTTTTGTTGTCCGATGCAGAGGCGATGAAGATTGACTTCAACTCAATGATGGCCGACAGATCCAAGTTGGCCGGGGGCAGAAAGAGGAAGAGGGCGACCGAGGCTGCCTCGTCGACTCCGCAGCCCACTGTCGCCTCCACCATCGCTCCGCCCCCCCCCCCACTACTGAGGCGCCCTCGGAGGTCGTTGTTGCCGAGGAGACCTCGGCCCCCGTGGCCCCTGGCGTGATTGAAGGGGCCTTTGACATCAATGCAGCGCTGTCGCTTGAGGCTCCGCCATTGACGAAAGATGCCGAAGAAATCCTGACCGAGCAGCACAAACAGTTGTTTGTGCCGAACTGGCGGGTGAGGAATCATGACGGATTCCTCGGCAACTCCCAGGTGTCCGTGCAGGTCGTCAAGCACTTGGCGACCCCGAAGGACAGGGCCACACTGAAGGCGGGGACGGTCGGCGATGACACTTATGAAGTCGCTCGGTCACTTGTGTCCGTAAGTGTCTTGCAAATTTCTTTAAGTTTGTTGCTCAGCTTGCGCATCACTGATAGTTGTCTTTGCAGGCCACTTGCCACTTCGGCCACCTCATCGAGAAATTCGCCGAGCAGGAGAAGGAGCTGAGGGCCGCCAGTGACAGAGACAGGTCGGCAAAGGTTAGGGCGGTCAAGGAACTCGAGGCCGAGCAGAGGAGAGCCGAGGCCTTGGAAATCCGGGTGGCCGACCTTGTTGCCGATCTGGAGAGAGCCAAGGGTCACTTCGAGGCGGAGTCTGCCAAGGCCGCCAAGGTCGCCGAGGAGCTGGCTGCGGTGATGAAGTCCTTGGCCGAAGAGAAGGCGGAGAAGGAGGCCTTGGCGACGAAGATCAGGGCCGAGGTGGAGAAGGAGGCCGAGGCCGAGGCGAAGAAGCACGTGGCCGAGAACATGGAGCGGTCTTATCAAACGGCGCTCGATCATGTCCAAGAACGGATCCCTGGCTTCGAGCGGGTCGGCTACCGACTGTGGCCAAGGTCGTCTTCAAGTGACGAGGGGGAGGAAGGTGAAGGCGACGAGACCGAAGGTGAAGACGAGGAGAAGGAGACCGACCGACCGGTGGCGGACGGCCAGGTCGAGGGGAGGATCGAGGGGCCATCTGTCAATGCGCCCGTGGTCGAAGCGGCGACGCAGGTGGACCCCTGATCCCCTCGTTAAATTTTTGTAGTTTTCGTTTTGTTTTTTCTTCCGAGCATTGTAATGCCTTTTGCGGACTGGCCACCGCTTTTAATGAATGAAAAATATTTTGACTCCGAAATTTTTATCTAAGTGTTTGGTTCGGTAATGTAGTACTTCAATGCTATCCCTTTCTCATTTCAGATCGCTGAGCAGACTCCTATCACCTCGGCTGATCGGCGTCGAGCCGAGTTATTTAAGCGATCTCGGGAGGATCGTCTCGAGGGTGAGGTTCACCTGACGAGGAGGATACTTTACAATTTAGAGATTAGGCATAGTGAGGCGTTGGCCGAACTGCACCATCTACGGATAGTCGAGGTCGAGCTATCTGCTAAGGAAGAGGAACTGGCGCGAGTTTCGACCGAACGAGATGACTTTGCGAAGAAGGTAGAACAGCTGCAAAGGGTGACGATCGACAAGAGCATCGAGGTGACACACTTGCGCCGCATCATATCTGACAGCGCCGAATACCCCGGTTCGGCGAAACTTCCTCGATTCAAAGTGATTGTGAAGGACGACACGTTGAAGGACCGGATCGTCGAACTGGAGGAAGAGGTTACTCGGCTCAAGCCTCAGCCGGTGAGGGCTAACGTCCGGAGCACCTCGTGCACTCGCGAAGAGATCGAGCGAGGGATCACGTTCTATCAAGCGGCGAGCTGGACTCCCATCGTAGGCAGGTCAGCAGCCGATGCCCAAAGCGGTGTAGCGGTGTCTTCAAGCGGTGCTTCGGTTGGAGCAACTGTCAGGGTCAGCGGCGAGGAGGCGTCTCGGTTCGTTGGACTGGAGACGAGCTCGGAGGTCAAGAAGCGCCGACCAAAAGTGTCACTGAACCGGAGCATACCCCTTCCTCGGAGGTAGTAAACGGGTCGTGTCTTGTTGTTGTAACCCATTTGCAAGCTTTTGTTGTTGTAATCCATTTTGTAATTTTACCCAAGTTATTAATAGAATTGGAGTTGTTTGATCCGAACTGTTCTCTGTTGTCTCCTTATTTGTGCTCTAGTCGCGCTAACTAGGGTAGGCTCAAAATGAACCGCGAGGTAGGTGTTCGCATCGTCGAGCACCTTGGCCTCGAAACTCTCTCTTTTGCTGCGCTTCTGAATCTTGCCCGGTCCCTACAGGTGCGGCTCGGTTCGGCTGCTAAGGCTGTAACACCCCGAATTTCAAATAAGGATAAATTCGAGATTTCACAGGGTCTTTACTTCACTTCGTACAATTTTACAAGGAATTTGAAACTTTTCATTCACAATACATTAGAGTTCAATTACAACTTGGTTTTGCACAGCGGAAGAATGAAATTTACAATAAAATATTTACAACATCTTTGAAATAAAACAGCATCAGCATATCCACTTTATAGCTCCATGAATGGTCCTTTACCTGCAAGTCAGTCTGTGGGCACGTCAGTTACTTACAACTGACGAAATGTTATACACGGCTATCCTCTCTATGCCGGGAATAGTATAACGATCTCATACTTTAACAAATCACAAAAAGATTGAATGAACATATAAAGTGCCTAAAGTGATTATTCTAAACATAAGTGTATGTCATACCTTAATGCCTAATGCACACATTTCTAAACTAGGATGACACTAATGCACACTTGTTCGGATTCTATGCATCCCATACTACATAGGTCCGAGGGCAAGCGCCTACGTTCTTCACAATACAGGGCTCGATCCCTCGCCATGAAAACTACCCGGTAGCAAAACAAAGTTCAGACTATTCCACGAATGTGAATCCCAGCCTTGGAGTCCACCGCCAGCTGTTATAACAGATTCCACATCGTACGAACCGTCCCGTATGTGACCCTCTAGCCCAGTATATATATATATACATTGGAGACGGTAAACACAAAAATCCATCCATCCGACTACTCAAGATCCCGGAGTCCACCGCTGACCCGTCCTCATAGTCCCGGACTAAAATATAATAATCCGTCTCCCACAGGGCAACCTCAGTCCACCAACTGGGTCTATAGTCTTGGAGTCCACCAACAACTATATAGAGCACCCCACTTACGTTTCCCTAAGTTTACTACATCTTCACTTATGTGCCTAAATTTTCTTAAGTTCAAGACATGAATAATTTCCATTCAAAGAATTAGTTTTACCTCCTACCGGACTTAATCAACAAATACGAGATAGCTCCATGGCCATATCTCCAAAATCATATCTCAAATCTTTTCTTTCAATAACGCTGGTATCGAGGTCTTACTAACTCTAAGTCATAAACTTTCATGTACATGAAACATGGGTACATATACCCTTTCATAATCATGTTTTAAACTTATATAATTTCATCTTTCAATTCATTTCACAAAAATAATCAAATCTTGTCATCATCCATGATCTAGTCATTTATTCAAGATCTTTATAGAACAAAAGTAATTCCTTTCATATATACAATTTCTATCATAACCCAAGTTCTTGCAATGTCTCATTTAGCATTATATATGAATCTCTTATCATATATATTTCATTCACAAATCAACAACAATAATTCTTCACTCACACTTTCATTTGTAATTTAAAACTCATGTAATAATTCCAATAATCTAGTACAAGGACAATTTATTTCACATACCATATTTCTTTTATCCTTCTAAAATAGTATCATATCTTAATAATAAATCTTAAAACTTTACTTACTTTTTATCTCAATCTTTCTTTTTAAAGTCATAAAAATCTTAGAACTAACTTTAGTAAGTTCTAAATCATTTATAGGAATAATGGTATTTCTTTCCAAAATTTTAACTTGCTTTTAAAATACATTAAAACATCAAAAGAAATAAAAGGGCACCCCTGAGCATCGAACCCGTGACTATACCCAGTCGGCACCCGAGACCACCCGCTAGCCACTAACCCATGTGGACTTGGCTGTCACATGTTCAAACAAAACCCCATATGTATCGACTTTCGGCACTAGACTCACATCAAAGTCTTAAAAAAAAAAATCATATTCTTAAAATAATTAACTTAAGAACAACATTTCAAAATGTCTCTTTTACTTCTCAATCATACATAGAAAATATTTTAAGCAATTTCAATAAAGCATTCATTACATTTATACCATTTGTAACACCGTATGACATCTTATTAAACCTTATGCCATTAATTAAAACTAGTATCATACACGTGCACACGTGCACGTGGGAAAAAGTGAAGGATAATGAAAAGGGTAAGAAGAAAATAATTTCCAAACCGATAATGAAAAGGGTAAGAAGAAAATAATTTCCAAACCGATCCACTTTCGAAAACAGGTCAACTTTCGAAAATATTTACCCAAGTTAGTCCATAAGTAAAAAGAAAATAATTTTCAGACTGATCCACTTTCGGAAATATTCACCAAACAGGTCCAATTTCGAAAATATTTACCAAAGTAACCCGACCCGTGCAACAGAGCGGTTATATCAGAGCATTGGCAATATTTATCCTCAAAGATTGGCATGACCAACATAACTAATATTATAATTCAGTCATATACAGTAATCTTTATAAACCCATCTTATTAATTCTAAAGTTTGGCAATATAATTCAGTCATATAATTTCCAATATACAACTCATCTTTTTGAGCTCGTCATAAACCCATGATTCTTATTACAACATTAGAGATGGTGTGAATTACAAATATAATATTTTTAACTACAAGGGAAAAATCTCATAATTTTCAAGCAATTATATATCTTTAACATTTGTAAATTAACATGCATATTGTTCATAGTGATAACTCATTATTTCATTTTCTTATTTCCAACTAACACGATGACAATTAATTTCTTAATCGTATCAAAAATTTTCACAATTCATGACACACACAAGCATGGATTTGTTCTACATTTATCATATCAATTTTATCTATACTATTCATTTAACATATTAGCATGTACATTCTAAAAAAATTTAGAAAGTAGGAGAACACCCACCTCAATTGAAACTTGACTAATGAAGGGAAGAGCACCACTTCTAGATCCAATGTCCTCCTAGATCTTCTCCTCCTAGCAATGGCCACCAAGTACAAACTCTTTTCTCTCTTTCTTTTATTCTTCTCCTCTTTTCTTTCTCTCTTTCTTTTCTTTTCTCTTGATTTTCTATTCTTTTTGGTGTGTGAAATGAGAAGAAGAGATGTGCTATTTATAGGGTTTGTAGAGGGTTCTATTTGCAAAATTACTCACCTAATAAATCACTCAAATTAATTTTTAACTCTCAAAAACTCCCAACTTTTCAACTTTCTAACTCCTAAGCCATAACTTCCCAACCCTTCAATTCTCAACCCACAACTCTCTCTCTCTTCTACCGTGAAAATACACAATGAAAGCCACGTCCATACCATTCACAAATAGCAACAATTGTTGTTTGTCTTTCATTCTCACGTGGCCCACACCTACAAGTCCATTTAATACTCTCATATTATACCATCAGCCATAATGAATTGTTCTGTATACATCAGCCACTATTTCTCTCAACATAGGCCCTCCATTAACCATACATTTGTCACACAATTACTAAACACACACATATATATATACTATATATATGTTAGCAAAAAAAATAGTTTACTTTCAAAAATAAAAATGTATCATGCACAAAATAAAATAAATACACACACTCCAAAAAAATAAATACACTCAAATATGTTCGCTTAAAACACGTGCGTTGCACGTAAAATATCAAAATGCGAAAAATTAATTTTATTGATGAAAAATTATTAAATAAAATCGAAAACAATATAACCAAAATTATATTTACTAATTTATATATATTTCATGATAAAATCACTACACGTAGAAAGCACGTGCATTATACGTGCAGAAAGTCGAAAAATGCATTTTAATCAAACAAGGGGAAAATAAATTTTCGTTTTATAAAATAGATTTAAATACATAAAAATAAATAATTTAAACCTATAGAAAAATATTATACGTAGTGGTGGAAACACGTGCATCAAAACACGTAAAAAGCACGTAAATCCCAGGAATTAAATATTATATTTTAGTTGACTAAAATCAATACGGAAAATGTATAAATAGTATGAATCCAAAATATGTAGTGAAACACATTACAAAATATACGTGCGTAACACCCAGGGGCAAAATTGTAATTTCAATTTTGCGGGGTGTTACAAAGGCGCAGTTGTTTCTCAGCTGTGCCCACGTGGACTGATCGTAGCTTGAAGACCGGAGTGACTTCTGCCGAGCGAAGTGAAGCGATCAGAGCCGTCTGATGTTTGCACGAATCTTGAGGCAGGTCCAGTTCCCAAGAAAATGCTATCTTGTCGTTTTGTGGACACGTGGCTGAATTAGATCCGCTCATCATGCCCTAGCACACTTTCTGAGATGATCTGACGGTGGTTTCATCTCGGGAGGTTTTTTTGCCATATACGAGAGTCGGTACCTCGTCCGCTCGGCTCGACAGTCGCGGGGCATGTTGGGATGGCCCTCTAACCCCGGCCCGTTTGAGGACGAGCCGATGAGATAAAGTCGAGCCATAGGAGATCCAATCGTTAGATTAGTTTAAGGGTTGTGGGAGCAGTTCCGAATGGCGAGCTACTTCTAGTTGGCTTAGGGGCAAGCTTGCGAAGTAGAATCGAGCCAAGTGTTGGACTCCGAACCATTCAACGGCTGCGGGAGCAATTTCGAACGGCGATCTACTTCTGGCTCGTCTATGGGCGAGCCGAGGAAGAAGAGTCGAGCCGAGTGCTGGACTCCGAACCATCGTGAGGTTAGTTTAAGGGTTGCAGGGGCAGTTCCGAATGGTGAGCTACTTCTAGTTCGCTTAGGGGCGAACTTGTGAAGTAAAATCGAGCCAAGTGTTGGACTCCGAACCATTCAACGGCTGCGGGAGCAATTTCGAACGGCGATCTACTTCTGGCTCGTCTATGGGCGAGCCGAGGAAGAAGAGTCGAGCCGAGTGCTGGACTCCGAACCATCGTGAGGTTAGTTTAGGGGTTGCAGGAGCAGTTCCGAATGGCGAGCTACTTCTAGTTCGCTTAGGAGCGAACATGCGAAGTAGAATCGAGCCAAGTGTTGGACTCCGAACCATTCAACGGCTGCGGGAGCAATTTCGAACGGCGATCTACTTCTGGCTCGTCTATGGGCAAGCCGAGGAAGAAGAGTCGAGCCGAGTGCTGGACTCCGAACCATCGTGAGGTTAGTTTAAGGGTTGCAGGAGCAGTTCCGAATGGCGAGCTACTTCTAGTTCGCTTAGGGGCGAACTTGCGAAGTAAAATCGAGCCAAGTGTTGGACTCCGAACCATTCAACGGCTGCGGGAGCAATTTCGAACGGCGATCTACTTCTCACTCGTCTATGGGCGAGCTGAGGAAGAAGAGTCGAGCCGAGTGCTGGACTCTGAACCATCGTGAGGTTAGTTTAAGGGTTGCAGGAGCAGTTCCGAATGGCGAGCTACTTCTAGTTCGCTTAGGGGCGAACTTGCGAAGTAGAATCGAGCCAAGTGTTGGACTCCGAACCATTCAACGGCTGCGGGAGCAATTTCGAACGGCGATCTACTTCTGGCTCGTCTATGGGCGAGCCGAGGAAGAAGAGTCGAGCCGAGTGCTGGACTCCGAACCATCGTGAGGTTAGTTTAGGGGTTGCAGGAGCAGTTCCGAATGGCGAGCTACTTCTAGTTCGCTTAGGAGCGAACATGCGAAGTAGAATCGAGCCAAGTGTTGGACTCCGAACCATTCAACGGCTGCGGGAGCAATTTCGAACGGCGATCTACTTCTGGCTCGTCTATGGGCGAGCCGAGGAAGAAGAGTCGAGCCGAGTGCTAGACTCCGAACCATCGTGAGATTGAGGAATTAAAAGCAGAGAGATATAACAGTATCGAAAATATGGAAAACTTTATTTATTAATATCCAATGGTCGGCTGCTTCTAAAGTTGCTAGCCGTTATTACAATGAAAAAATAAAGGAAAAATCACTACTACTAACAGGAAGGGAATGGTTCGACATCTCGAGTTACTTAGAGAGGCGTAGTTGCTTTCTCTTGGTATTTCAAAAGATGGTCGGCATTCCAAGTCCTGGGAATTTCTCTGCCTTCGAGATCTTCTAGCTTGTATGCCCCGGGGCGGATCACTTTTGAGATCTTGTATGGTCCCTCCCAATTCGGGGCCAGTTTGCTTTTCTGTCCGAGGAACGAGATGGCCAATTTTCGGAGGACTAGGTCCCCTTCTTTGAGGTCCGTTGGGCGGACTCTTTTGTTGTATGCTAGCTCAATCCTTCTTCGGTAACTTTGTTGCCGTATAGCAGCTCTTTCTCGGATTTCGTCTATCAAGTCTAGGCTTGCTCTGAGCTCTCTGGCATTCCGCTCTTCTTCAAAAGCTATCAAACGAGGAGAGGGTATCCCAACTTCTAGGGGAATGAGGGCCTCGGACCCATAGGTGAGATTAAACGGGCTCTTGCCTGTTGGGGTCCGCTTCGTGGTGCGGTAGTTCCATAGCATGTTGGGCAGCTGATCGACCCACAAGCCCTTGGAGCACTTGTCTAGTCTTTTCTTGATGCCTGAGAGGATCTGTCGGTTGGCATTTTCGGCCTGGCCATTTGACTGGGGATGTGAGACGGAGGAGAAGCGGTGTTGTATGGCGAGGTCGCCACATAAGGCTCGGAAGGCAGCCCCAGTGAACTGCGTTCCATTATCTGTAACTATGACCCGAGGAACGCCGAATCGGTAGATCACATTTTTCCAGAAGAATTGGACGACCCTATGCTCAGTGATTGTAGCCAGGGGCTTGGCCTCTATCCATTTCGAGAAATAGTCGACTGCCACGACTAGGAACTTTAACTGTCCGGGAGCTGGCGGAAATGGCCCTAGTAAATCCATCCCCCACATTGCGAAGGGGATCAGACTTGATAGGGAGGTGAGTGGTGCTTGCGGAAGGCGTCGGATGTCGGAGTACTTCTGGCAGGAGCTGCATTGCCGAACGTGTCGTTCGGCGTCCCGTAGGAGAGTGGGCCAGTAATACCCGTAGTTCAACACTTTGCGCGCTAGGGCTCTGGAGCCAGAATGGGCTCCGCCGATGCCCTCATGAAGTTCTTGCAGGGCGTAGTCGGCTTGCCTGGGGGGGAGGCACCTTAGGTAGGGCCGACCGTCTACCTGGGTGAAGGAGCGCTTATATAGAATGCCTTCGATTAATATATAACGCTCGGCTCGGGTTCTTATCCTTCGTGCTTCCTTCGGATCCTGGGGGAGGAGTCCGTCTCTTAGAAATTCGACGAGGGGTTTCATCCAATTGTCTTCGAGGAGGACAGGCAACGTTTCAACGGAGTCGAGTGCATCGTCCTCTATGCTCGGCTTCAGGAGGATTTCTATCAAAACAGTCTGTTCGATGCCTTGAAGGGAAGAGGAGGCTAATTTGGATAGGGCGTCGGCCTGAGCATTTTCTTCTCTGGGGATCCTTTGGATGAGGGCCTCCTCAAACAGTGCCATGAGGCTTTTGACTTTAGCCAAGTATCTAACCATCCTATCATTGCGGGCTTCATACTTGCCGAGGACCTGATTGACGACCAACTGAGAGTCGCTGAAGATCCGCAGGCGTTGTGCCCCTGCATTTCGGGCCATTCCAAGGCCGGCTATGAGCGCCTCGTATTCGGCTTCGTTGTTCGAGGCTTTGAAGTTTATACGGAGGGAGTATTGGAGGATAAAGTCATCTGGGCCTGCCAGGATGACCCCTGCCCCGCTTCCCTCGTTACAAGAGGACCTGTCGACATAGACCGACCAGATGGGTGGTCCCTTCATTGCTTGGCTGGACTCGGGGAATGTAGTTTCAACTATGAATTCGGCCAGTGCCTGTGCCTTGATCGCGGTCCGAGGCTGATAAGTTATATCATGTTGGCTCAGCTCGATCGACCACTTCATAAGGCAACCGGAAGTCTCGGGCTTGTGAAGGACCTGTTTCAGCGGCTGGTCGGTAAGGACGACCACCGAATGGGACTGAAAGTAGGGTCGAAGCTTTCTCGCGGCCATTACCAGGGCATAGACTATTTTCTCGATCTTCGGATACCGGAGCTCGGCGTCACGAAGCACCTTGCTGACGTAGTAGATGGGCTTCTGAGCCCTTTCTTCTTCTCTGACTAAGACCGCACTAAGCATCTGTTCGGAAGCTTCCAGATAGAGGTAGAGTGGTTCGCCAGGTATAGGTTTGCTGAGAAGAGGTGGATTGACGAGGTATGCTTTAAGCTGGTCGAATGAGTCTTGTTGCTGCTGCCCCCACTCAAATCCTTTAGCCCCCCTGAGGGCTTTGAAGAACGGGAGGCACTTCTCCCCGAACTTCGACAGAAAGCGTCCTATGGCGGCTAGGCGACCAGTCAACCTCTGAACTTCCTTGACATTTCTAGGAGGGGCCATGTCCAATATGGCCTTGATCTTTTCCGGATTTGCTTCAATTCCTCGTTGGCTAACCATGAAGCCGAGGAACTTTCCTGATGAGACGCCGAACGCACACTTGTTCGGGTTGAGTCTCATATTGTGCTTTCTCAGAACATCAAATGCTTCTTGGAGGTCAGCCACATGATCAATACCTCGGATGCTTTTCACCAGCATGTCATCGACGTAGACTTCCATGTTCCGGCCGATCTGGGCCTGGAAAACCTTGTTGACGAGGCGTTGGTATGTCGCCCCTGCATTCTTTAGGCCGAATGGCATGACCCTGTAGCAATAAAGGCCTTGGTCGGTCACAAAAGATGTCTTCGGGATATCCGGGGGGAACATTCTTATCTGATTGTAACCCGAGAAAGCGTCCATGAAGCTGAGGAGCTCATGTCCTGAGGTTGCATCAATCAGAGTGTCGATGCTCGGCAGAGGGAAGGGATCTTTGGGGCAGGCCTTGTTGAGGTCGGTGAAATCAATACAAATTCTCCATGTCCCATTGGACTTCTTCACCATTACTACGTTTGACAACCACTCAGGGTAGTTTACCTCCTGTATGAATCGGGCCTTCAACAGCTTGTCTACCTCCTCTTTTATAGCGAGCTGACGCTCGGGGGCGAACTTGCGCCTCTTCTGCTGAACCGGTTTGGACCCCGGATCAACGCTCAGGCGGTGGACCAAGAGTTCTTCGGAGATACCGGGCATGTCTGCAGCTGACCATGCGAAGAGGTCTTGATTGCTTTGGATGCATTTTACGATATCTGAGTATAGGGCGGACGACAGGATCTTGCTAACAAAGAACTTGTGGGTCGGCTCTTGCTCAGAGAAGAGCACCTCCTCCAATTCGTCCACCGGCTCGGAAGTCGGCCGAGCGGCATCTTGGGGGATTTCCAGTGTTTCCAACGAGAGGACGGGTCCGAGGGTAGAGGTCATATAACACTTGCGGGCCTGCTCCTGATTGCCCCTTACTTCTCCTACTCCGGCCCGAGTAGGGAATTTCATTTTGAGATGATAGGCAGAAGGAACCGCTTCAAGGGTGGCCAGACCGGGCCGACCCAAAATGACATTGTAGACTGCTGGGACATCTACGACCATGAAGTCCATCGACTCCGTTCGGGTAGTAGGAGTTTTGCCAGCGGTTACGTCGAGGGTAATCACCCCTTCAATAGTCACTGGCACTCCCGTGAACCCGTGGAGCGTGTAACCGGCGGGTTTGAGTCTATCCCGCGAGAGCTTCAGGCCTTTAAAAGTGTCGAGGAAAAGGATGTTGACGGAGCTGCCGTTATCTACTAAGATCCTCTCCACTTTGAAGTTGGCCATGTGAAGGCTGATGACGAGTGCGTCACAATGAGGGGTACGGACACCCTCGAGATCTTCGTCAGAGAAGGTGACGGGCACTCCGAGGCCTTTGGGAGGAGGGGTGGTTCGGACTGAGTTGACTTCTCTGATAAATGCTTTCCGAGAGGAGTTCGAGGAGCCCCCCATTGGACCCCCATGGATGAGGTGGAGGACTCGCTCTTCCTCAAAGTCTGGCATCTCTTCTCGTTCCGGACGCTTGTTAGCCTCCCGAGGCTAGGGAGGAAGTTTGGCTCGGTCCTTTCTTACAAACTTCGTCAGCTGTCCCCTCTGGATAAGGGCTTCGATCTCGTTTCTCAGAGCACGGCAATCGTTGGTGTCATGCCCATGGTCCCGGTGATAGCGACACCATTTCTCTCTATCTCTTCTCTTGGCGGGGGTGTTCATCCTCGGAGCAGGAGGCAAGACCCCTTCTTTTTCGACTTCCATGAAAATGGCGGAGATGTTAGTGGTGAGGGGAGTGAACTTCTCAAATCTAAGGGGAGGTCGGCGCTGGCCGGCATTATCCTTCTGGAGCTTCTTGGCTCCTTCTTCTTCCGTTCCCTTCCTCTTAAACCTGGAGGTAGACCCCTCCCAGTTGGGTTGTTGCTCGGCCTCTTTGGCCCGGATGTACTTTTCACTTCGAAGGAGGAGGTCGGAAAAGTTCTGTGGTGGCTTCTTGGCGAGGGAGGAGCGGAAGTTGGAATTGAGGACATTGGATTGGAACGCTGCGGTAGCAACTGACTGGTCGAGGGATGCGATGGTTCTGGCTTCAGCTGTGAACCTCTTCACGTAGTCCCTCAATTTCTCCCCCTTCTTCTGATGGAGGTGCAATAGTGAGATACCGGTCTTCTCAGCCCTACGGCTGCTTACGAAGTGCGTGACGAAGAGGGTTTCGAACTGCTCGAAGGAGAATATTGAGGAGGGGGCGAGGCGAGAGTACCATTCTCGGGCCGGTCCCTTGAGAGTTGCGGGGAAGGTTTTGCAGAGGAGGGTATCGGAAGCTTGATGGAGGAGCATCAAAGTCTTAAAGCTTTCGATGTGATCAACTGGATCGGTCTCCCCGATGTAAGTCTCGAATTGGGGAGGTTTGAAACCGAACGGCATAGGTGCATCCACTATGATCCGGGAGAAAGGGGGTCGGCTAGGACGTAGGGTCCTCCCCCTGAGCTCCTCTTCTCGGTTTATCTGACCCAGGCACCTTTCTACTTCATGAAGACGGCGGTTCATGGTGTCATCTCTCCGACGGTAATCTGCCAAGCCACGAGACTCGTCTTCGTATGAGGGAGAGCGAGGGTTGCGGCGATGGTAACTTCGGGAGCGACGAGGACTTGGGGTACGCCGGGAGTTGGTAGGAGCAGGACGAGGAGATGGGGACCGTCGGTGAAGGCTTCGGACTGGAGGAGGGGACGGGACCTTCGGCTCATTAGGATTTTGACGGAGGTTGAGAGCCTGCAGGACGGTCGCTTGGAACTGCTGGAACTCGGCACGGGTGATTGGTGCCTCATTGTTCCTGGGCTGTTGCCGACCTGCGGGAGAGTGCCTTCTTCGGTAATGATCGGGGGACTCTTTTCTCCCTCTGCGGACGGGGGACCTGTGGTACCGGTGGCGAGGAGACCGCTCGCCCGGATGGTGTTGGCGGGAGGCTCCCTCTCGGGCCCACTTTTCTTCCAGATGGCGGCGGAGGTCATCATCTTTCTGGCGATTAGGGGCGGTATTGTGGCGACCAGAGGCTCGGGGGTGATGGGAGGCCATAGAGTCCGTGGAGGCGTTGTGGATGGAGACATGCTCTTGCTGAAGGGGTTGTTTCTGAGGGTTAGGACCCTTTGGATCAGGAGGGGGAAGGTCCTGTTGGAGCGGGTCTTCCGCTGTAGGGGGAAGTTGCCCTTGTTGCTGAGCAGGATTAGGGAGGACTTCTTGCTGCTGATCAGGGTTGGGTCCTCGGTTGGACCCCCTCGATCTGACTTTCCTAGGGGGCATGGCTGGAGGAGATCTGTTCACCAGGAAGAGGAGAGGTCTCTATTCGTTAGTTTCCCACAAACGACGCCAATCTGTTGCCGCTAATTTTGGTGTGGGGGCAAACAGATAGTATTTGTGGATTCTTAGGGAAACTGAATAGTAAGCCTGTATACCTGTTCCGTCGGGCATTGATCGTCGTTCCCGCCGTGCACCTGCAAAAAGTACGAGACACTGGGGTTGTTCCCGGCGACGCACCCTCCGACGCTCAAGTCAGTAATCTGGAAGACTATGAAAGAGCGCAAAAACTGGTGAAAGATTGATTACCTCTTAATGGAGATGGCTGGGGGGTATTTATAGGCGTCTTAGGGAACAGATTAGGCATGTAATTCCTGTGTATATAGATAAGGAATGTAATCCCTAATCCCCAGTGAAAGGATAGATATGAATCAGGGCCGTTGATTGATATTAATCAGAAACCCTAATTCTATCCTGCTGGACCGGGTTTGTTGCGGGTTGAAACCCGCACCCAGTTGAGGTGGATCCGTTCGCAGGTTATTGGATCTGTGAGAAGGAGACCCAGTACCCGCTTCAGACCCGTTTGTAGGTAAAATTATCGTTTTACCCCTGAACTCCAGGATTCGTGCCCAATTTGGACGGTCTCGATTAAACCCCTATTTTTAGCCATATCAGCAGGGTTTGGACGTTTGGTCGACAACAGTGGAGGGGAGATTTGGGGACTGCAGAATTAGGGTTTTGGGGTGAAATCGATTTGGGGATTTGGAGAATCGATTTTGATGGTGGTGGTGAGAGAGGTGACCGGAGGTGGTGACGAGGAGAAATTCGGGGATGGGTTCGGGGGTTTCGGGGATCGAGTAGAGAAGAGACGAAGAAGGAGAGAGAGCGTTTAGATTAGGGTTTAATTAATTTGGGGATTAGGGTTAGGAATTTGTATTGAATGGGGTAGTTTTAGAGTTTATCACAAACTCTAAAATTGGCTCTCAATTGTATCACACAAAAGAGGGATGAAAATTGAAGAGCAAAACTCAACACAATAATTTTGTTAATCAAGAATAGCATAATTTCTCATTAATCTCAAGACTTATATATAGGTTCAAAACAAATCTTGATACAAATCTCAAAAAATTCTAAATTCTCAAAAATATTTTAATGCATAAAAGAAAATGGTGCAAATTGTAAAACTACTACATAGGGCTAAATATCGAAATAAAGTAAACAGAATTGATGTCTTCATCACGATTGCCTCCTAAACTCTTTTGGCTTTATCCTTTTAGTATTGATGACAACCTTGTTATTTAGGTTTTACTTTCTTTAGTTAGGTGTATGTGAAGACAAAATATTTATAATATTGGGTGAGAAATGAAATGGATATCAAGCTTTACAGGGATATGGTTTCCTCCCATCTCTCAGTTATGTTCCTTTTCCACTCCTTGAAAATCTATCATTCTGTTCCCTTGACTTGGATTGTTTTAAATGTCGTTCATCTCGGTCGAGATCCCGTATCGGCACTCTTGCCGAGATGATAACCTCTATTTTAGAAAAGTTCTTGTTTGGAACCAATTTTCCGATATCTCGGTCGAGATAAGAAAAATATCACGTATAAGTTATGTCTCGATATTTCGTTAGTTCGGCTCCTTTTTTCTTTTGGGTTATGGTTTAAAATAAATAAGGTTTTTTTTTCCCCAATTTACTATCCCGGTTTGTTTTTCTTATGGCAAACTCTAAATCCCCAATCCACGCTCTTTCTTTCCTATTCTTTCTCGGCTGCTGTTCTTTAGTCTTCACAAATCTGAGACTATAAGACAAAATGAGATGTTTCAATGTCTCATATATCTACTATTTCTTTTTCTCAATGAGTGCAAATTCCTGTCTCTAATTCAATGAATACAAAATTTGAGTAAGCAGTTATATTACATCCTTTATAATATTTCTTTACTTGCATTATATAATACTATTAATTTACAAGTGCGATACATGTTTTAATAATTTTAAAAAATAAAAATAAAAAATTTGACATAGGGAGGATTTGAACTGGAACTTCCTTTATATTAGTTATGTACGTGCGTTACACATGTTGGTAGAATGACAAAATAACAAATGACATTAAGGCCTTCTCCCATTATAATATTAGAGATTAGAGATTAGAGATATAGTAAGTCGATGCGGTTTGTTTCTGGGAGACGTGTGGATGCACCAGTGTGAGTTCTTACTCGATTTGTATTTGAAGGAGGGAGCTACTGATCAGACGACCCTCGGCTGGCCGAGCGGTACCGGTGGCAGGCTGGAGTGAGGCGAGGCTGGATGCTCGGCTAGGATCAGGGGGTTCAGATCCGAGGTCTGGTGTACCTGCAGACGGTCTAGGAACACCGGGGTTAGTCCCGATGGCAGACCCTCCGACGATCTAGTTAGTCTCTGTGGGAGAGTAGCAGTAACTAGGGTTTTGTGGAAGAAAGATTGATTACCTGCAGACAGGGGGGAGGGTCTGGTATTTATAGGGGAAGCCAATCGGATCCAGACCCGTTTGGGGCTGGGCCGGACCCGGTTACCCGAGTGGCTAAAGCAGTGGAAAACCGGGCGGTATAGGGCTGACGTGGCAGACGCCGGAGCTGTTTCCGGGCTGACGTGACAGAGCTCCGGACGGTTTTCCGGTGCTGATGTGGCAGATCTGAAGGATCAGAAAGAGCGCGTATCCTGAGGGGATCCCGTGGCCCAAGATGGGCCACGTTATTCCTGGCCCATATCACAAGCCCTACGCTCCTGTAGGGCTGGGTGATCCAGCCGTGTAGGAGTGACCCTTTGCCTCTGGGAGAAGAGCAGATGTTGGGGTAAGAAGTAGGATCGGTTGTTTCCCGAAGAGGCCAGGGGGTAGGAGGAAGGGACCCTTCGTTGGATTCCGCGCGGGAGGTCAAGTTTAGGAGAGAGGAGAGCCCAAGCGACGGTTGGTGGAGTTTTGGGTCGGCAGATGAGCCCTGTGGCTCGGTCGGCGAGCTCCAAGGGTCGGCAGACGAGCCCTAGGGCTGGGTGGATGAGCTTCCCAGGGTCGGATGGTCCACTCGCTAGTTGGAAGAGCGAGGGGACGCCGAGATCTTCTTGAGGGCTCGTTCTGTTCTGAGGGCCAAGGGTCGACAGCCGAGCTCAAGGGGTCGATAGCCGAGCTCTTCACTTGTTGGAAGAGCGAAGAGGAGGCGAGGTTTTCTTTTAGAGGGCCTAGGGTCGACAACCGAGCTAAGGGGGTCGATAGCCGAGCTCTTCGTTAGTTGGAAGAGCGAAGGAGGCGTGGTTTTCTTTTGGAGGGCCTAGGGTCGACAGCCGAGCTAAGGGGGTCGATAGCCGAGCTCTTCGCTAGTTGGAAGAGCGAAGGAGGCGAGGTTTTTATTTTGGAGGGCCTAGGGTCGACAACCGAGCTAAGGGGGTCGATAGCCGAGTTCTTCGCTAGTTGGAAGAGCGAATGAGGCGAGGTTTTCTTTTGGAGCTCGGTTCGTTGAGCGATATGGGTCGGCGGACGAGCTTCTTGGGCAAGAGGAGGGCTTAGAGGGGCTCGTGATTCCGTCCGAGCTCCGAGCCCTTCGTGGTATGGGGAGGGCCGATGGGGCTCGTGATCCCATCCGAACTCCGAGCCCCTCCCAACATCTGAGGGCATTTGGGGCTCGGGGTACCATCCGAGCGCCGAGCCCTTTGTGGTATGGGGAGGGCTGATGGGGCTCGTGATCCCATCCGAGCTCCGAGCCCCTCCCACCATCTGAGGGCGTTTGGGGCTCGGGATACTATCCGAGCGCCGAGCCCCTTTCGAACCAAGGAGTGCAGTTGGGGCTCGTGCTGCCATCTGAGCTCCGAGCGTCGTCCCCTGCTGTGAAAAAATAGAAGAGGATTTATTTGGCTCGCGGTTTGATCCGAGCTCCGAGCCCCCACCGAGAAAGACGAAGGTGGTATGGCTCGCGCTTCGATCCGAGCGTCGACCCTTCTGTAAAAATAGAAGGGGAATTGGCTCATGCTGCTATCGGAGCTCCGAGCCCCCACCGAGAAAGATGATGGCGGTATGGCTCGCGCTTCGATCCGAGCATCGACCCTTCTGTAATATAGAAGGGGAATTTTTGGCTCGTCTGCTATCCGAGCTCCGAGCCCCCACCCCCCCACCGAGAAAGACGAAGGTGGTATGGCTCGAGCTTTGATCCGAGCGTCGACCCTTCTGTGAAAAAAAGAAGGGGAATTGGCTCGTGCTGCTATCGAGCTCCGAGCCCCCACCGAGAAAGATGAAGGTGGTATGGCTCGCGCTTCCATCCGAGCGTCGACCCTTCTGTAAAAAATAGAAGGGGAATTGGCTCGTGCTGCTATCCGAGCTCCGAGCCCCCACCGAGAAAGACGAAGGTGGTATGGCTCGAGCTTTGATCCGAGCGTCGACCCCTCTATGAAAAAATAGAAGGGGAATTGGCTCGTGCTGCTATCTGAGCTCCGAGCTCCCACCGAGAAAGATGAAGGCGGTATGGCTCGCGCCTTGATCCGAGCGTCGACCCTTCTGTAATATAGAAGGGGAATTTTTGGCTCGTGCTGCTATCCGAGCTCCGAGCCCCCACCGAGAAAGACAAAGGTGGTATGGCTCGAGCTTTGATCCGAGCGTCGACCCTTCTGTGAAAAATAGAAGGGGAGTTGGCTCGTGCTGCTATCCGAGCTCCGAGCCCCCACCGAAAAAGATGAAGGTGGTATGGCTCACGCTTCGATCTGAGCGTCGACCCTTCTGTAAAAAATAGAAGGAGAATTGGCTCGTGCTGCTATCCGAGCTCCGAGCCCCCATCGAGAAAGACGAAGGTGGTATGGCTCGAGCTTTGATCCGAGCGTCGACCCTTCTGTAAAAAATAGAAGGGAAATTGGCTCGTGCTGCTATCCGAGCTCCGAGCCCCCACCGAGAAAGATGAAGGCGGTATGGCTCGCGCCTTGATCCGAGCATTGACCCTTCTGTAATATAGAAGGGGAATTTTTGGCTCGTGCTGCTATCCGAGCTCCGAGCCCCTAAAGAGAAAGACGAAGGTGGTATGGCTCGAGCTTTGATCCGAGCATCGACCCTTTTGTGAAAAATAGAAGGGGAATTGGCTCGTGCTGCTATCCGAGCTCCGAGCCCCCACCGAGAAAGACGATGGCGGTATGGCTCGCCCTTCGATCCGAGCGTCGACCCTTCTGTGAAAAATAGAAGGGGAATTGGCTCGTGCAGCTATCCGATCTCCGAGCCCCCAACGAGAAAGACGAAGGTGGTATGGCTCGAGCTTTGATCCGAGCGTCGACCCTTCTGTGAAAAATAGAAGGGGAATTGGCTCGCGCTTCGATCCGAGCGACGATCCTTCTGTGAAAAATAGAAGGGGAATTGGCTCGCGCTGTTGTCCGAGCGTCGACCCTTCTGACTTGGCGAAAAAGGCCTTTTTTGGATAGAAAAGGTGAAGGGGTGGTGGGGTAATTTCACGCTTATTGCTGACGTCATGGCGCAAAGATCAAAGCCTTTTCAGATCTTGGTGGCCGTTGGATCTTGTCAGATAAGATCCAACGGCCAGATCTTTATTGCGAGAATCGAGGAGTCGTTTTCCTCTTTAAAACCCCATCCCCCTCTATCATTTCTTCATCTTCATTTTATTACTCACTTTCCAATTTTCAGCAAGAGCAGGAATCTTACTTGCCGTCGACAGATTTTTCGGTGATCGTAACTTTCCACGCTCCAGGTTAGTATTTTTCCCTTAGTAATGTCGCGAACTCAGTCCGGATCCGAGGCTAGCTCGTCTGGTTACTCTGCGGAGGAGTCAGAGTTGGAAACGTCCTCGTCCTTGAGCAAGTACAAGGTGAAGGAGGAGGTTCTTTCCGACCCTGGTTTAGACGGAGGTGACGATGTTGTCTTTGTGGTGTCCCCGTTGAGGTCCAGGAGACCGGGAAAGAAGCCGATGGAAGAGGGTGACGAGGAGGAAGAGGATGAGGGGGACAGCGAGGATGAGGACGAGGAGGAACCGGATCAGGAGATGGATGATGATGAAGAGGGGGACGAGGATGAGCATGTCGCTGAGGGTGACGAGGAAGGCGAGGGCAACGGGGAGGAGGAGGTCGATGAACAGGATGCTGGTCAGAGCATGGCGAAGGGGCCTACTGGGGTTGGAGAAGATCTTCCTCCACTACCTCCTTTGTCGACGCCGTCCCCCAAACGTAAAGCTCGCCCTCGTCGGAAGAAGAAAGTTATGACAATTCCCCACAGTCCTTCCTCGCCCGACAAGCACGCACCGACATCGGGTCTCGATGTTCCCTCGGTCACCTTCAGGAATCCAGTATCGATTCGTATGTACCCTGACGACGTTAAGGACATCCAACCGATCCCTCCCGTGCCGGGCGAAGACACCCGGGTGAAGATTCGTGCGGACAGTATCCCCAGTAACTTGAGGCCGGAGTATCTCCATGTTGTGCGGCTCGCGTACTTCATTCCACGGGAGTATGAGCTTTTTCTTCCGAGTCCCGGTATCCACCCCATCACAGTTCTGGCCCCGGGCTACTGCATGTTCCCTGAGGACGCTTTCGCCTCGGGGATGAGATTGGCCTTGCACCCTTTTGTGAAGAGGGTCTTGAACTGGGCGGGACTGTGCCCTATGCAGTACGGTCCGAACTCTTGGAAGCATCTTGTTTGCTTTATTCTGAAATGCCAAGAGAAGGGGGTGAAGCAGAGATTGACGTTCTTCCGGGCCATCTTTGGAATTGGTTCGCTCGGAGATCTGGAGGGGGTCTTCTACTTCTCACCGAGGTTGCACAAGAAGGTGATGCACGGCCACCCGGATTCGATAAAGGGGTGGAGGGGCAAGTACTTTGTTGTTAAGACCGACGGGTCTTGGGAGATCCCGATCCAGTGGAACTTCGTAAAGCCGAGACACAAGCCTCCGAAAAAGAGCGACTTATCGACTAAGGAGTGGGAGAAGGTGGAGGCAATAGTCGGGGGTCACAGCATTGCATGGCCCCGAGTGACCGAGATTCACCTTGCGAGGGCCGGACTGAGTCCCGCCGACCCTAGTATGTTTCTTTCCATATTAGTTCATCTTTCTGCCTTCGTGTTAACATTAGCTCCTTTCTTATCTTTTTGCAGGGATGTCGGCACAACAGGCGAACGCCAAGAAGTTATTGCTCGTCGTGGCTGAGAAGACGAGGGCGGAGAAGAAGAAGAAGGAGGAGCAAGATCGGATTGCGGCCGAGAGGAAGAAGCTGGCCAAATAGGCCGCCCAGGCTGCGCAGGCCGGAGGGTCCTCTCAGGTGCCTGCCTCGGCGGCCGAGGGTCAATCCCCGGCGAAGAAGCAAAAGAAGCACCACTCGCACCACTCACACCACACTCACTCGTCGAGATCGGCTCGAGACGCTGCGGGCGGCTCGGGTAAGATCTTGGAGACCCCAGAAAAAGGGCTCCTCCCGATACGACCGAGTGCTGCGGAGATGGTGGGGAGGATGGGTACGATGCCCTTTGCTCCCGACTGGTCGATTGTGAAGGGGGATTTTATTCTCGACGGGGCCATCTCGATGGAGTTCGTCTCGAAGGCCATCACCGAGCACGATGGGATGGCCTTGGCGGTGCAGACGGTCGACCAGGCCTATATGCGGTGGGTCCAGGCACACCTCTCGGTAAGTCGGTTCGGCTCTGCTTTTTGACTTTAGCATGGAACTATCACTAATTTTGATTTCTCTTCGGACAGGCGATGCTCCACGGCCAGCACTTCCATAAGTGCCTGGAGAAGGAGATACTCATTGAGAGGAAAAATGCGGAGAAGTACCTTCGGGAGCTAAATAAGGTGACGGATGATCTGAAAGCGGCCGGGGACCAAGTGCTCGTTCACAAGGCCCAGATAGAGTCTCTCGATAAGATCCATAAGCAGGACCGGGAGGATCTTTTGGCAAAGTTCGCAGCCGAGGCGGAGAAGGGGAAGAAAGCCCTGGCGGATATGGAGGCAGTTTTGGGGGAGACCGTGATGACGGCGCAGGACGAGGCGTATGAACAGGCCAAGTCCCACTTTAGGCAGATCTTCCCCGAGCTGAACGTCGACCACCTCAGCTATGGATGGCATCCGGACTTGCCTCCGACCCCTGGCGGTGATGGGACGGGGGGAGCCCAGGGCGATGACGAGGTGCCACCCGACCCTCAAGAATAGATAGTTGATTTTCTTCTTATTGTTTTTGATGTAAATGCCGAGAGCGGACTGGCCACCGCGGTTTTTTGTATCAAATTTTTGAAGGAAATGAAATATACTTTTTGGGCCGACCCTTCAAGACTTGCGTTTTTTGTGATATTCGTTATATCTTTTGGTAGAGGCGTGGGACTCGGGACCCCGATCCCCGTTTTGGCTCACCAACGAAAGCTAGCTCGGGACCGAGAGGCCGCCAAGAATTATTTTCTGAACAAGTCAAGGGAGCTCGGCCTAGAAGTTGCCCGTCTGAAGAAATTCGCAGCCGACCGGGACTGGTGGGTAATCGAGACGGACTGGTCTGCCTCGGATGCCTCTAGCGGGCGCTCGGCTTCGGAGTCTTTTCTTCGTGAGACCGTTGTGGAGAAGGAATTGGAGATTCGCCGGCTGAAACTCATATTAGGTGCGGGTCTGATTGAAGAGGCGAGCAACTCGACCCCGGGGCGGTCGCTGCCGTTTTCATTGGCTGAGGCCCAGCCGGATGATGCGGGGAGCTCGGTGGCGGGAGTGTCTTCCCTAGTCGGCCCAGCCGAGCGCGACAGGAGCCCTGAATTTGAGTTCCCTGGCGAGTGCGAGTGAGTTGTGAGCCTTCTTTTTTCTTTGTATTTGTACCGACGTTCATTTAGTTGTAAGCAATGAGTAATCAATAAGAACATTCGTTTTCCGTAACCTTGATGGCCTCGGATGCCGAGGGTGGTTGGTGTGACAGATACGAAGGGTCGCTACTGACGTGACTGCGTCCTTAATTGCGACATTTCGCATTTCCATGAACATTTATGGCGACGTTTCGCCTTCCGTCGTTTCGCATTCCCAGACGCAATAAATGGGGGCCTCAGGGGGCTATATAATCCCCCACTCCCCTTGTTGGTTGTCAAGCAGTGAGCCGTCTGGCTTGGGTGCTTGCCGAAGGCGGGCGCCCAGAGAATGAAATATTTCCGAGTACCTCGGATCGGAGGCACACCGATCACCCTCGGACTATTCGGGGTTCAGGCTGTTAGGGCCGTGAGACCCCGGGTGGTTCGTTGATGAGCGGTGTGCCGATCGATTGGTTCAGGGGGTCGGGGGGAGCCGAAGCGTGGTGGCTCTCCTGCCATTCGGGAACAATTCGAGGTTTTGGGCTCGTAAGAGCCGTAAACCCCGAGTTGTTTGGGGGCGAGAGGAGGGTCAGCTGAACAGCTCGATGGCTCGGAGCGTTTTTTCCGGGACGGAGAGAGCAGCGGGTCGACGTCCCTCCTGCCATCCTCGAACAGTTCGGAGTTTAGGTCGGTCAAGGCCGTAAAACCCCGGGTTGTTCGCGGGTGAGAGGGTGGTCAATAATTCGACACGAGGCTCGCGGGGGTCTGCCGAAGGCGGACGCTCTAAACCTTAATAAAATTTTGTCAACCCTGGGTGGGGACCGAGCTTGGTGCTTCGGTTCGCCGAGCCCCCATGTTTGTGAGAACCATTTTTGGAAGAGTGTCGAGGTCGCTGCCGAGTGTCAAGGTCATGGTGCCTCGGAGAAGGCACCCGTCTTGCTCGGGGTCGACGCCGAGCTCCTGTACATGTTCTCGGGGAGAGACGGAGCGGGTGTGGCTGGCGGATGTCGCCTCGTACAGGTTGATGGGCTGTAAGGAGCCCAAACCGAGCGAGGGACGGATGCTGATCCCCCATACCGGTGAGAAAAGCAACTGCAGGCGTACCAGAGGGTCGCTGCCGAGCGTCAAGGTCGCGGTGCCTTGCAGAAGGCACCCACCTTGCTCGGGGTCGATGCCGAGCTCCTGCACATGTTCTCGGGGAGAGACGGTGCGGGCGTGGCTGGCGGATGTCGCCTCGTACGCAGGTTGATGGGCTGCAAGGAGCCCAAACCGAGCGAGGGACGGATGCCGAGCCCCCATACCGGTGAGAAAGGCAACTGCAGGCATAGCAGAGGGTCGCCGCCGAGCGTCAAGGTCGCGGTGCCTTGGAGAAGGCACCTACCTTGCTCGGGGTCGATACCGAGCTCCTGCACATGTTCTCGGGGAGAGACGGTGCGGGCGTAGTTGGCGGATGTCGCCTCGTACGCAGGTTGATGGGCTGTAAGGAGCCCAAACCGAGCGAGGGACGGATGCCGAGCCCCCATACCGGTGAGAAAGACAACTGCAGGCGTAGCAGAGGGTCACCTCCGAGCGTCAAGGTTGCGGTGCCTTGGAGAAGGCACCTGCCTTGCTCGGGGTCGATGCCGAGCTCCTGCACATGTTCTCAGGGAGAGACGGTGCGGGCGTGGCTTGCGGATGTCGCCTCGTACGTAGGTTGATGGGCTGTAAGGAGCCCAAACCGAGCAAGGGACGGATGCCGAGCCCCCATACCGGTGAGAAAGGCAACTGCAGGCGTAGCAGAGGGTCGCCGCCGAGCGTCAAGGTCGCGGTGCCTTGGAGAAGGCACCCGCCTTGCTCGGGGTCGACACCGAGCTCCTGCACATGTTCTCGGGGAGAGACGGTGCGGGCGTGGCTGACGGATGTCGCATTGTACTCAGGTTGATGGGCTGTAAGGAGCCCAAACCGAGCGAGGAACGGATGCCGAGCCCCCATACCGGTGAGAAAGGCAACTGTAGGCGTAGCAGAGGGTCGCCGCCGAGCGTCAAGGTCGCGGTGCCTTGGAGAAGGCACCCGCCTTGCTCGGGGTCGACGCCGAGCTCCTGCATATGTTCTTGGGGAGAGACGGTGCAGGCGTGTTTGAAACAGAGTTGTTTGATTGGATGCACGTTGTCAGAAGACTAATCAGGCCGAGCCGTCCGAGCTCTGAACCTTTAAGCTCGCAAGGGAAGCTGTTTGGCCTCGGGCTGTAAGGGAAGCTGTTTTGGGCTTGGGCTGTTATCCGAGCGCCGAACCCTAAGCTTTTAAGGAAAGCTTTTTGGGCTCGCACTGTTATTCGAGCGCCGAACCCTAAGCTTGTAAGGGAAGCTTTTTGGGCTCGCACTGTTATCCGAGCGCCGAACCCTAAGCTTGTAAGGGAAGCTTTTTGGGCTCGCGCTGTTATCCGAACGCCGAACCCTAAGCTTGTAAGGGAAGCTTTTTGGGCTAGCGCTTTTATCCGAGCGCCGAACCCTAATCTTGTAAGGGAAGCTTTTTGGGCTCGCGCTGTTATCCGAGCGCCGATCTCGTTATGTGTCCTTTATTTGTTACAAGTTTTGAAGCCATGGACTTGTTTTAAGAAAGCTGGCATATTTACAATATATTTAAAACTTACAAAAGACTAGGCACGGCGTGCCGATTACAATCATTACATTTTACATGGAGGCTACTCTCCTCCTAAGAATTTAATTAAGTGTTCCGCATTCCAGGGCCTCTTAATGGGCTTGCCGTCGGGGTTTGTCAGGCGATATGTGCCCGGTCGTACGACCTCTGATACCTTGTAAGGGCCCTCCCAGTTTGGTGCCAACTTTCTTTTCTGGCCGGGGTTGGATACCACCAGCTTCCGGAGGACAAGATCTCTGAGTTTGATGTCAGTTGGGCGCACCTTCTTGTTGTAGAACCTTTCGATCCTTTGCTGGTAGATACTCATTCTAATGGCCGACTTCTCCCTGACCTCGTCAACGAGGTCCGGGTCAGCTGGTAGCTGTAAAGAGTTACTTGCCTCGTCGAAGGCCATGATCCGGGGAGAGGGGATCCCTATTTCCAGGAGAATGACGGCCTCTGTGCCGTACTTCAGATTGAAGGGCGACTCCTCTTTTGAGATCCTCTTCGTCGTTCGGTGGGCCCAGAGAACACTTGGTAGTTCGTCGACCCATAACCCTTTGGAAGAATTATCGAGTCGCTTCTTGAGTCCGTCATGGACCTGTCGGTTTGCGTTCTCCGCCTGCCCGTTGGACTGAGGATGACATACTGAGGAGAAGCACTGCTGGATCACGAGGTCTTCGCAGAACTTGCGGAAATGCTTGCCTGTGAATTGGGTCCCTTTATCTGTGACGAGCACTTGAGGGATCCCGAACTGACAGACGATGTGCTTCCAGAAGAATTGTTGTGTCTGTTGCTCGGTGATCGTTGCTAATGGCTCTGCCTCGATCCATTTTGTAAAGTAGTCGATCGCCACAATGAGAAACTTTCGTTACCCTGTTGCCTTTGGAAAGGGGCCTACCAGATCCATCCCCCACATTGCAAAGGGGGTCGGACTGGCCATGGACCAGAGGTTTGCTTGCGGAGCCCTTTTGATGGGCGAGAACCTTTGACAGGGGCCACATTTCTTGACAAGGGTTAGGGCGTCTTACAACATAGTGGGCCAGTAGTACCCGTGATTCAAAGCCTTCCGCGCGAGCGAGCGGCTTCCCATGTGGCATCCTCCGATCCCCTCGTGTAGCTCCTTGAGAGCGTATTTGGCTTCATCTGGAGTGAGGCAGCGGAGATAGGGTCGGCCGTCCGAGGTTGTGTAGGACCTTTTGAAGAGTATTGAGTTGATCATTGTGAATCTTTCTGCTCAGGCCCTGACCCTTCTCGCCTCCGCTCGGTCTTCGGGGAGCTCTCCCTTGACGAGAAATCGCCTAATAAGAGTGGTCCAGTCATCGGGGGGAGCTCCGTCTTCAATACATAGGACCTCCGGGATGTCGATGCTCAGTTTCAACATGACTTCGATCAGGACCGTGCGGTCGAGACCTTCGAAGGATGAGGAAGCCAGCTTTGACAAGGCGTCAGCCTGGACATTTTGTTCCCGGGGGATTCTCAAAACAGCCGACTCGTCGAAGGACGCCAGTAGGCATTGAACTACAGCTCGGTACCGGACGATCGTCACGGGCCTCGTACTCCCCGGTGATCTAGTTGACCACGAGCTGGGAGTCGCTAAAAGCCCTAATCTGTCTGGCGCCGGCCTGATGAGCCAGGGTGAGCCCAGCGATCATGGCCTCGTACTCGGCCTCGTTGTTGGAGGCCGGGAAGTTGAGGCGGAGGAAGTATTGGAGAAGAAAACCATCTGGGCCTCGCAGGATGATGTCAGCTCCGCTACCCGCCTCGCAGGAGGAGCCATCGACGTAAACTTTCCACGTTTGGTCGGCCTCCTTGCTCGCGGGATGCTCGGAGATGGTGCATTCCGTGATGAATTCTGCGAGCGCCTGCCCCTTGATGGCTGTTCTGGGTAGATAGCCAATGTCATACTGGCTGAGCTCGATCGACCATTTGACGAGTCGACCCGAGCTCTCCGGTTTGTAGAGCACGGCCTTCAGGGGTTGGTCTGTCAATACCTGGACCGAATGAGATTGAAAATATGGACGGAGTTTCTGCGAGGCCATGACCAAGGCGTACGCTACTTTCTCCATCCGAGAGTATCTGGTCTCGGCGTCGAGCAGGACCTTGCTGACATAGTATAGAGGCTTCTGTGATCCCTCCTCTTCCCGAACAAGAACGGCGCTGAGCACCTTTTCTGAGGCTGACAGGTAGAGCCAGAGTGGCTCTCCCGGTTCGGGCTTGCTGAGGAGGGGAGGGTTTGTGAGGTACTCCTTCAATTTGGCAAAGGCCTCTTGCTGTTGGGTACCCCACTCGAACCCTCCGGTGCCGCGCAGGGCTTTGAAGAATGGAAGTGACTTCTCTCCAGACTTGGAGAGGAAACGGCCGATGGCCGCCAGTCTTCCCGTCAGCCGTCGGACCTCTTTGATGTTCCTGGGAGGGGCCATGTCTAATATGGCCTGGATCTTTTCGGGGTTCGCCTCGATGCCTCGCTTGCTGACAATGAAGCCAAGAAACTTTCCCGCAGAGACGCCGAAGGCGCATTTGGCCGGATTGAGTCTCATGTTATGGGTTCGAAGTACCCCAAAGGCCTCCTCTAGATCGGCAACGTGATCCTCCCCCCGCTGGCTCTTGACGAGCATGTCATCTACGTACACCTCCATATTGCGCCCGATTTTCTCCTTGAAGACCCGGTTGACGAGCCTCTGATAAGTGGCACCGACATTCTTTAGCCCGAAGGGCATGACCCTGTAACAGTATAGCCCCTGGTCTGTAACGAAGGACGTCTTGGCGATGTTGGGAGGGAATATGCGGATCTGGTTGTAGCCTGAGAAGGCATCCATGAAGGATAAAAGCTCGTGACCCGATGTCGCATCGATAAGAGCATCGATTCTGGGGAGGGGGAATGGATCCTTGGGGCACGCCTTGTTGAGGTCCGAAAAATCTATACAGATCCTTCAGCTTCCGCTCGCCTTCTTGACCATGACGACGTTTGCCAGCCAATCAGGATAGCTGACTTCTTGGATGAAGCGAGCGGTCAGGAGCTTGTCGACTTCCGCAATGACCGCCTGCTGTCGCTCGGGGGCGAACTTACGTCGCTTTTGGACAACCGGCTTCGACCCGGGGATCACGCTGAGTTTGTGCATGATGAGATCCTCCGAGATACCGGGCACGTCAGATTGATTCCAGGTGAAGAGGTCGACATTGCGGCGAATGCAGGTGATGAGGGCGGACTTAAGGTGAGGGGTGAGGGAGCGACTTACCCGAAAGTGCTTCGACGGATCCCCTGTCTCGAACGAGACATCTTCCAACTCGTCTGCCGACTCGGGCTCTGGCTGGGTCCTCTGGGGCTGCATCTCGACGGCGTCGAGGGGAAATACGCCACTCCCGATTGCTGTCATGTAGCATGAGCGAGCAGCTTCCTGGTTCCCCCGGACTACTCCTACTTCGGTATTGGTAGGGAACTTTATTTTTTGGTGATAGGCCGAGGGGACATCCTGGAGGGAGCAGAGGCCCGGGCGACCGAGTATTGCATTGTAGGCTGCCTTGACGTTTACCACCATAAAGTCCATGGACTCGGTTCTCCGGTTTGGGGTCGTGCCTGCCGTGACGTCGAGCGTGACGATCCCCTCAATGGTTACAGGGACGCCCGAGAACCCGTGCAAGGTGTACCCCACCGGCTTTAGCTTGCTGCGGGAGAGCTTTAGGTTCTCGAAGGCTTCGAGGAACAGAATGTTGACCGAGCTCCCGTTATCCACAAGGATTCGCCGAGCGTCAAAATTGGCCATGATGAGGTTGATAACGAGGGCGTCGCAATGAGGGAGTCGCACCCCCTCCAGGTCTTCCCCCGAGAAGGAGACAGGCAGTTACTGGATCAGAGGGGGGAGAGGACCTTGGACGGCGTTAACATCCCGGATGAACGCCTTGCGGGAAGTGTTGGACTCTCCTCCCATGGGCCCCCCGTGGACGCAGTGTAATATGGCTTGGCCCTCAGGCTCGTCCAGCTCCTGCTCTCGCTCGAGGAGCTGCAGGGGAGCTCGAGGAGGTGGAGTCCTCCTGTTCTTCATGTCCCTCTGTCCCCGAGCTTCCTCTCGCTTGTACTCCAGAAGGTACCCTCGCTGAATGGGGGCCTCGATCTCGTCTTTTAGGGCACGGCAGTGATCCGTGTCGTGCCCGTTGTCTCGGTGGAAGCGGCAGTAGAACCGCTGATCCCTTTTCTTGCTGGTATTGTTGGACGGACGAGGAGGGTACTGGACGAGGTCCTTGTCCTCGATCGCCAAGAGAATGGAGGACACATTTTGGGTTAGCGGGGTATACCTCTCGAAGCGAGGGAGCGGCGGGACCTTCTTCATGGCACCCACATCCCTTGGAGCCTTCTTTGATGGCTCCACTTCTTCGGCCTTCCGCTTTCCCTTCCCGGGGGCCTCCCTGGACTCTTCCGGGTTCAGGGCCTCTTCCGCCCTAAGGTACTTCTCGACCCTGTTGAGGAGGTCGGGAAAATCGATGGGGAGTTTCTTTGCCAGAGAGGCTTTCAGCTGTCCATGACGGACGTTGTGCCAAAATGCCACGGAGGCGACACCAGGATCAAGGGAGGAAACCGACCTTGCCTCTGTGGTGAACCTCCGGACGAACACCCTGAGCGACTCCCCCTCCTTCTGCCTGAGTCCAAGCAAAGAAGCACTTGTCCTCTCGGTCTTCCGGCTGGTGACAAAGTGGGCGAGGAAATTGCCCTCCAGCTAGTCGAAGGAGTAAATGGAGCCGGGGTCAGCTTGGAGAACCATTCACGAGCCAAACCCCGGAGGGTGGCAGGGAAGGCTCGGCACAGCAGGGGATCCGAAGCGCTGTGAATCATCATCAGGGTTTTGAAACCCTCCATGTGATCAGCAGGATCTCCCTCGTCGTCATAGGTCTCGAACTGAGGTGGTCGAAAATTTCGAGGTATTTCCGCTTGGAGGATGAGGGCGGAGAAAGGAGGTCGGACAGGTCTGTACCCCTGAGCCGCTCCAGGACCGCCGTCGCCTATGTGGTCGAGGCGATCCTCCATTTCTTGGAGTCACCTTAGGAGATTGCCATCGTACTCTGGTGGGACCGTTGATGGGCGGGACACGCTGGCCTCGGCGTTCGACCTGGTTTGAGAATGGCGGACATCCCCCCAGAATTTCCCTCCGGAAGTCCTAGAACTCCTGGTGAGTGACTGGGGCTCCCTCGACCCGGTTCGGTTGAGCCGAAGGTTGCCGTCCGACGCGGCTGAGCACTGGCCTCCGTCCTTGGGGCGGTTGTTTTGGATGGTTCGGGGCCGAGTTGGAAGCGGCCCTTCCCCTGCTGCGATTAACCTGTCGGTTTATGATTACCCCCCGTAAGTCGGGCTGGGCTGGACGGGAGGCGCTCTTCTGGGGTCCCTGACGGGGAGCCCCGTGATTGGATGCGTGCGCTTCGGCGGCGGCACCCGGCGGGGGCAAGTCCTGCTGAGGTGCGGAGGTAGCAGCCTTCTTGGCTTTGGGGGCCATGAGAGTTCGGCTGTCGAGGTACCTTGATGGTCGGGCTCGGGTCGGCTTCTGAAGTAGTTTTCCCACAGACGGCGCCAACCTGATACGGTTAGTTTCTGGAAGATGTGTGGATGCACCAGGTGTGAGTTCTTACTCGATTTGTATTTGAAGGAGGAAGCTACTGATCAGACGACCCTTGGTTGGCCGAGCGGTACCGGTGGCAGGCTGGAGTGAGGCGAGGCTGGATGCTCGGCTCGGATCAGGGGGCTCGGATCCGAGGTCTGGTGTACCTGCAGACGGTCTAGGAACACCGGGGTTGGTCCCGGTGGCAGACCCTCCGACGATCTAGTTAGTCTCTGCAGGAGAGTAGCAGTAACTAGGGTTTTGTGGAAGAAAGATTGATTACCTGCAGACAGGGGGGAGGGTCTGGTATTTATAGGGGAAGCCAATCGGGTCCAGACCCGTTTGGGGCTGGGCCGGACCCGGTTACCCGAGTGGCTGAAGCGGTGGAAAGCCGGGCGGTATAGGGCTGACGTGGCAGACGTCGGAGCGGTTTCCGGGCTGACGTGGCAGAGCTCCGGGCGGTTTTTCGGTGCTGATGTGGCAGATCTGAAGGATCAGAAAGAGCGCGTATCCTGAGGGGATCCTGTGGCCCAGGATGGGCCACGTTATTCCTGGCCCATATCATAAGTAATAATATTTCTTTGCTTGATTTGTAGTCTTTACTTACATTATACAACATTTTATATGGTAGGTAACATTTGGAATGTCTATTCTTTTGCACAATAGTTATTTAATTATGTTTACTAAATTTCCAATATGATTGCTCGAAATGATACCATCTCCCCGAGATATCCTCTGATATCTCCTTTTCAAATGAAAAATTCCTTACCGAGATGAGTCCGAGATCCGAAATTTAAAACGTAAACGTGTCGCTTGGTTAGTTATCTATTACTACATTATATTTACAAAAGACGTAGTAGTTGGAGTAGCATTATATTTCTTGTCTTATTAATTTTTAATTCTGATCATTCTATATTTTGTTGTTATGTGAGTGGCTATGTGCAATCCTACATTCTTTATTGCTTACTAACTTAGGTGCTTTTTAAATTAATAAATTGTGATATGTTAGTAGAATAATCCTTATACAATGAAATATTTTTGTGTGACGCGTACCACATAAATTCTGCCTATAGGTGTATATTTATTTTGCCTTGTTATTTTCATATTTTGGTTGTCCTCTAGTTAAAAATTGACTAGATTACTACATGCTATAAATAACATATTATTTATGTATACACTCGTTTTTTGGCACTTTTCTTTAGTCAGGCGAGTGCCACCTTTAGCGCCTCTCGCTTTAGGGGATAATGGAGTCTAGCGCCTTGACTTCGCCTTTTGCATTTAGAACTCTCATTTCATTATGATCGAAAGATAGATGAAGACAGTTTGTATATGTACTTTCCTTCAAAACATAATCCGATTTCATTTCATTGATCATGACAAAAAAGCAAGTATGGTAACTCATAAATTTAAAATACTAGATTGAATATTGTATGAGTATTGTGATAATACCAATTGTACCAATCTACATGTCTCCCTTATCAATAGATAGTGGAAGAAACGGAAATTTCCGTTTTTGTGTGGTGACAAATGTAGAACAAAAATAAAAGAAATCAAAATCCTCTTCCGCACCAGGATTTTTCTCCGCGTCTCCCCTTTAGCGAAAACTAGAGAAATGAATTGAGAAATTCAACACAAATCTTAGTTCGGGACTACGGACAGGGCTTGAACTCGTAGCTTCCGCCTTGATAGGGTGGTTCTCTCACCTAGGAAACTACATTCCCCAACATGTGTAGCATACATATTTATATGGTTTCATTTTCTATACATATTTATATGGTTTCATAAGAAAATTCTACTCGGCATACTACGGATTATCAGTTACTAGGAATTACCTATTTTGAACAATTAAATAAACTAGTATCATACACGTGCACACGTGCACGTGGAAAAAATTGAAGGGATAGGAAAAAGGGTAAAAAAAAAATAATTTCCAAACTGATCCACTGGCAAAAATATTTACCAAACTGGCCCACTTCCGAAAATATTTACCAAAGTTAGTCCATAACCCAACACGTGCTTTGCACGGGTTGGGTTAAGGACTAAGGGGTTCTCCCATTATAGTAGTAGAGATAATCAACCTTTCAATGAAGGGTGGATTTTGGCCCTTTTCTCTTTATTTCTACTGATCAGTTATTTCTTTTATGTGGGAAAAATTTGTTATATCATATCCATGTCATGGAGGGTGAATTTTTGGACCAAGACATGTTCCAAATGAATTTACATTCCGTCATGGTTGATCACTTGGGCATCGACCCAGAAAGAATTCATTAACTTCCTCTCGAAGTAGGAAGTACCCTACCCCCAAGGAAAGTTGAATTCTCGCTGCCTCCTTGAAAGAGAGAAGTCCTGAACCGCTTGATGATGGGGGCATATCTGCCATATATACCGAACAAGGAAACTAATAAAGCCTAATCAAACTAAATTAGGAATCATGCTCCTGCATCAAACAACCTGGTTTTAAGGCCCTACCCCACCCCTTTGATCAACAGGACTAGGGACACATTAGGCTTTTTCCAGGGTCGGATTGAGGGGCCGCTGAGATCAGCCTTAACTCATCATCATTCCTAGGTTGTAGATAATCCACATTTTTCTAACTAGGCTATTCTAGTAATCTGATACTAACAAAAGGTGATTGTTTTGGTGAAATTCTCTGTACCTCTTGTGCCCTGATATGGGTACACACGAATCAGTCACATGATAATGCAGTTACCTCAGACTAGTAATTTACACGTGCGTTGCACGGCTTAATAAATACATATATTTATTTTTAAAAGTAAAAATTCAGGCACGCGTGTTGCACGGGTTGGTAGAAGGACAAATTACACTAAGGCCTTTTCCCATTATAGTAGTAGAGATTTAGGCAAGTTTATATTATGCACATACACTCACTTCTTGGCCACAAGCTAGTGACTAGTAGCGAGCCCGTTTTCCACAAGTCGCTTACAGTGATAAATAACTGATTCTGTATAATAAATATTATTGTACTTGTATTCTTGGCATCCTCTTGGTGCGTGTTAAATTAGCTCCTTTGATCTGGAAAAGACAATGGAAATTACTGACTCATGAATGCTTTCAGTTAATGTGAGTAGTGTGTTCACATTTCTCTGGTTCCATATGCCAAGAGACGGGTACATCACACGTGATAATTGTTCTGATGCTCTCCAGATTTAACAAAAATTTCTGATTTGGATTGATCACTGAACAAACTCAACATACTCAATAGCAGTAAACAAATATACCTCATGTAGATGGTGCAAAACAGGCTCTGGAATGACACTGAACAAACATGCAGAAACCATGGCAATGGATGAATATATCACAAAAAGATGTAAAATAGGATGTATCTATGATTGTATTGTTAAAGTGTGATACATAATGTCTTGCTCCGACATGAAAACTTGTCTAACTGTATTTGTATGGAACTCTTATGACTGATGAGGCTTGGCCTCCTGACATTGTCTAATGCCCAATATCTCTGTGTCATGTCAATAATACCCTTGTTTTGTCATTTTAATTTAACCTTCACCTTCGTCCCTTATAAGTCCCACCTACACGTACAGTCCATCCTAATTAGTCCCATCTACACAGTCCCACTGAAAAGGAAGCAGCAGTTATTAGTGTCATAGAAGTTTTATTTTGGTGAGTCATAGCATGCCTAAAAGGCTAAAACATGATTCAAACCTTCTGTTTCTTCTTTCCTTCTGGAGTAATAACTGATTAAAACATTGCTGAGATTTCTTGAGCCATGTTCTTGTGATTGCCTACTAACATTTCAATTGGTTCCATGCATCGATAAAAGGTGCAGATGCATGTGAATGCCTTTGATGGTCGTTAAAATGTTTTTTCTTTGTTTTATGTGAATTCATTGTAGAAATGTTGTTTAGACGTTTTAATACAAGTTAATTTCAACAACTATTGTCTATATATGCTAATATGCAGTTTGTGAGCTCGTCATTGAAAGAGCAGAGCTTGGAGTTTGACCTTCTGAGCCCAGCAGTTGCTAAGCTGCGTGTGATCCCTCGTTTCATGACAGTAGGCGATAGAAGACCTCCAACGCTTGAATAGGAACGTTTGGTCCCATCTGCACTTGTCAAGTTCAAACCTATCGAGACAGATTCAGTAGTGTTTACTGGCCTCACCAATGAACTACTTGAAGATAGTGAACCACTTACAAGCGAGACGACTGTATTATAGCCTTCAGCAGTCAATAAAACATTCAAACAAGACGGAAACTTCATTCATGGGAAATACTTTGTTGTTTACACCACCCTTGTACAAGGAGATTTGAGATCAAATTGTGAGCCTATTCAGTTGAATTGTTGAAAATGTATCTGAAGCAGCTTTTTTATATTGCCAGATAGATAGAAAACCGGAGGTTGATAACCATATATGGTAAATGTTGGATACCGATAATGAGATTTAGAATTTCATTAAATTTGTGAGGTTCAGGTATACAAGGACTTGTTTGCTTCAGTGCAGTTGAACTTTATGTGCCTAATTTTTTGAAATTTCTGATGGTGGTTTTTAACTGTAAGAAAAACTAATTATGAAATTAAAGAGTAGTGCCGTAGGTAATGTACCTGTAATGTAATTGATGTGTTACAGGAGATTTGGTGCGAACAAATGATAAGGCTGCCCTCTGAATGCTCTACATTCTGTATGTTGAGACCTATATCATTATGTATGGCCCAACCTAAACCAAACCAAAACACAATTTATTGAAATTTGATGATACAAAATTTGTTCTTTTCGTACCATTATATAAAAGGACCTTTAGCAAAATGGCTCCACCATAATGATAGTCGCATTTGTCACGTATACACTTCAACCCATGTGATAATTTAAGTAATAATAATATTTGTAATATAGGACGGATAAATTTCAGTATAATCTATTTGAGTTTCAATAATTTGCAGGTAACAAACACTATCCAAATTTAACGTACAATATAATTTTTTTGTACTTTTGGAGCTGTATAAAACTTATTTCGAAAGAATTCATTTCCCAATAGTAATCTTTATAGGTTGGACTTTACAACCAACCAAACTACCTCTTAGGGGAAAAAAAAAAAAAAAAAAAGCAATTTGGTCACAATTTTGTGGAGGGGCCTATAAGAACTTCGTTAAGTAATTTGCTAAGAGAGTGGTTAATATTTTAATTTTGGTTGCTTAAATATAGGCATATCACTAAGTGTATCTTTAATCACAAGTATATAAACCTCTTTTTCTTAACCATTTGCTTGGGTGCATGGAGATAATGACAAACCCACTTACTCACATGGTTGTTTGTTGCTTGTCAAAAATAAAAGTAGGTAAATAATAAAATAAATAAAAATATATTGCTGTTCTGGGCTTTGATAGACATTATCAGATAGCAATGATGGCTCTTGTATGGTCAGGTGCTGCAAAGGAATCAAGGAAATCTGAGTATAAGAGAAAAAAATCTGTTGTGAAGAAATAAAATAAAATCACATGGCGTATATCACCAATTCCTTTTCTTGAGATGTTGTGATGTATGCGGACCGTGGAAATGAAAGAGACGTGGAGTAGGATAGGATCATATGATAGGAGGAGCAAGCAAAGAGATGAATATGTGCATGTGGTCAAGATGCAAAATGGGATGGTGTTAATTTTTCAGTCCTTTTATTTGAATTTTTATTGCTTGGTGGAGAAACTAAGAATTTTTTTAATTTATGCCTATTTTCAAAACTATTTACAAGTTGTCAAACCAATTGCGTTCGGGAACTCATCAAGTACACTTGTCATTTCCAACTGTGAGTTTAATTATTTTATGCTTATCATTGGGACACAACGAGTCTAATTCTAAATTATTTGAGAAATTAACTTGCTGATAGTTCAAAATTTTCCAACAAGACAAGACGTTCCCAACAGCGAGGTTCTTTGTACTAGACTTGCTGTTGTGAACGGCGACTGTACACTTTTTTGAAATTTCACAGAGAGTTAAAACTCTCTGTTGGACTTGGTGAAATTTCTAAAAAACTTCAAAGAAGAGCTTGTTGTTCTGAACAGCGATGGGAGATGAATTAAACTGTTGTTGGGAAAAGCGAGTTTACTAGGTCACCACTTTATTCACCTGAATTCATTCACTTCTTCTTTCAATTCACTCAGTTCTCTCTATCTTTATTCATCTCCTTCTTCATTTCACCAAAATCTTAGCTCTCATCTTAATTTTCTATCTCATTCATTGGTTAATAAATTCAGTTATCCGAACCTGTAACTTTCTCCAACCAATCTCTATCAACTACACTCGGGTTCAGATCACAATCATCCATAGAATTGTATGTTTTAATTTGACTCGTATCACATGGTAAGAAAGTATAACAATTATATGATACATTTATAGTTCGTACCACATAGTTCGTATCATATAGTTAGTTTCATTTATAGTTCGTTTCACATGATTATCATTTATGGTTCGTATCATATAGTTCGTATCACAAGCTGATAGTTCCATTTATCATTTCGTATCATATAGTTGGTTCCATTGTTTATAGTTCGTTTCACACACAAAATTTTTCATCCGATTTCTTTGTTTATATCACATGGTCAGATTGTATCACACACAAATGTTGATATGACACCATCTAATTTATAGGTGGAGAATGCATAAGAGATTGCAAGAAGTGTCGCTCGATGGTTGTCGAGTATTGCATCCGATGTAACTGATGCTATGAAAGAGTTCGCACATGAGATTCTAGCACTATGTAGACGATCTCATAATGCGGTGGGTGAGGGCCCCACATTCGATGCATTTATGGCACAACACACAAGGCATTGTGTGGCTACGCCTCCTACCACTGTGCCATGAAGAGAGGCAACCGTATGATGAGGGGTAATGACATGAACAACAGAGAATACCTAATGACGACGAGCTTCTTATATCTAGTTATTACAAAAAACCCCAACTCCAAAAAAGTGCAAAACAATCCAACACTGAAAGCTTAAGAAGACCGATAAACATACACCGAGTTAAATTTTTATAGCTATTGGTTAAGTTTTTTGAGTTTTTTTTAATGTAATTGGGGATGTTGTTCATATAACTTATGTTAACATAATATATGTTTGCGTTGATGTGATGATCGTTATTTATTTTTGGTTTTAGTTTCTGATGTTGGAGCCCATTATATGTTTGAAGTTCAATTTAATTTGTTGGTTTTTGTATATAGCTTTTGTTGTATGGAGCTGTGTATGTATGTATGATGGTCGTTTATTTATGGAATTGTGTTCCGTATTATGGATCTAGGATTATTATTGATAATTGTAATCAGAAAGAATACACATAAGTGGATTTGAAATTTTAGAAATTGTATTGGGCTCGTTGATGGGAACATCGCGTATATTATACTAGACTCGCTGTTCCGAACAACGAATTCAGTTCATTTCCTATTGCTTTTGGGAACAACGAACTCTTCTATGGAGTTTTTTTCTCGAAAATTCACCAATTCCAACAGAAAGTTTTACTCTATGAAATTCATAATCAGTAAACTCACTTTTCCCAACAACGAGTTTAATTCATCTCGCCTGCGAGCTTTTCTTTGGAGTTTTTTTTTTTTTTGAAAATTTCTCCAAGTCCAACAGAGAGTTATTACTCACTGTGAAATTTAAAAAAAAATTACAACCGCTGTTCCTAACAGGAAGTCTAGTACAAAGAACCTCGCTATTGGGAACGACGAGTCTTGTTGAAAATTTTTGAACTAAACTTGTCGTTGGGATCGGTGAGTTTCTCAAAAAAAAATAGAACTAGACTTGCCGAGTGTAATTGATGAGCCTCCGAATGCAATTAGTTTGACAACTATCATTGTTTTTACAAATAGTTTCAAAAATAGGAATAAATAAAAAATAATTCAGAAACTAACATGTATACTTTTATAAATATTGTGAAACTATTAGGTAATTTAGGTAATTTCTCCCTATTTCTGAAACCAATTTGTTATCCAGTTTTTTTTTTTTTTGCTAGAATATAGGAACATGGTTTTCTTTTATTAGCCTACAGTCGCCCTATGGCTTGCAAGCTAATTAGTGAGCTCTCTTCTTCTTCTTCTTCCTTTCAGGAAAAAAAATCCTATAATTAAATCCTACAGAAGACTAACTATACTTACAATATCCTGTTACTTAGAAATAATAAAACTATTGCATCTGACTCTCTTTTTTCGAGACAGAAAATTGAAAGAAAAGCTACAAAATAATTGACCAGAATGGCCTCAAAAAAGCATTTTAAAATCAGGCATAACATTTATCCGAAATCCCTATCAATGACAGGGTTTTTACTTGGTCGAATCAGCGTCTTATTCCTTCTTTTGCCAAACTAGATCGGTTTCTGGTTTCTCTCTCTTGGTTCACTAAATTTCACAACTCCTATGCTAAAGCCCTCCCCAATCCTTCTTCGGATCACGTGCCCATCGCTCTTTTCTCAGACTATCACTTTCCCCATCACCACCAATTCCGTTTCGAAAAACTTTGGCTTCAAGATCAGTTATTTGTTAAACTGGTCGAGGAATGCCTCGCTTCCATTACTGGATCTCGCGGACTTGGCAACTTGCTTCTTAAGCTCCACACCATCAAATATGGCTGTAAGATTTGGCGCCGCGAACGTCAATCCAACACCAATTTCCTCAAAGAATTTCTTCTCGAAATCCATTCAGGCTTTTGATTTGATGGAGGAGCAAGCTCCTCTATCTCATCACGCTCTTCAAGAGCGTCTTGCATGCAAGCGCGATTACGCTGATATCCTCCTACAAGATCATTCTAAATGGGCTCAAAGAGCCAGAGTTAATTGGCTGAAAGAGGGTGATGGTAACACCGCTTTCTTTCATCACTTTGCCTCACATCGCAGGCGCTGCAACCATATTTCGGTGATTCAAGATCAGGGGGCTGAACTGCACTCTGACCCTGATATTCACCATGCATTCCTATCTTTCTACAAAAACCTTATCGGTTCCACTAAACCTCGCTCGATTGCTCTTGACTGGCAGCAACTCTATGGTCCCCCATCCATAGATTTATCCTCTCTAGAGGCTCCTTTCACTATGGATGAGATCAAGTCTGCTGTCTTTGCTTTAAAAAGTGAGTCAGCGCCCGGTCCGGATGGATTCCCGGCTTTCTTTTTCCAAAAATTCTTGTCCTGGCTCCGGGCTGATCTATTCGATCTGTTCCAAGATCTGCACCGGGGCTCTTTTTCCTTCGATCGCATCAATTATGCCCATATCGTTCTTATCCCAAAACTGGCAGGTGCCAATTCAGTGGCAGATTTTAGACCTATTAGCCTTATCAATACTTCGTTCAAAATTATCATGAAAGTTCTCGCGGTCAGGCTCAGTGCTATTATCCCGCCTCTGATTGACCCTGCCCAATCAGGCTTTATCAAGGAGCGTTTTATTCTTGACAGCGTAGCTGCAGCTCAAGAGATTATCACGCTTAGCCACCATCACAAATTAGAGGGTATCCTTCTTAAGCTTGATTTTCAAAAAGCTTACGATAATGTTAATTGGGACTTTCTCTTTGATATCTTGCTCCATCGTGGCTTCGGTCCGAAATGGATCGGATGGATTAAATCCAGCTTGATCGCTGGTACTTCTTCTATTCTTATCAACGGTTCAGAGGGCCATAAATTTAAAATCAAGCGTGGTCTCCGCCAAGGAGATCCACTTTCTTCCCTTCTCTTCTCTCTGGTAGCGGACATTTTCAGCAGATTGCTTCGCAACGCTCGCGAAGCTCACGCCATTGAGGGTATTGGTCGCTCCCGTCATTTTGATGGTGTCCTCAACTTGCAATACGCAGTCGATACCATTATTTTCACCAAACCGGAGCGCCCTTCATTGCGCAATCTTAAACTCTTGCTTTATTGCTTTGAACAGGCTTCCGGTCTGGCCAATAACTTCAACAAATCCTCGGTTTATTGGCTCGGCGGAAATGCTGATCGCCATATGGAGATCTCTCAATTTTTTAACTGCCGTATTGCTTCCTTCCCCATCTCTTATCTGGGTATTCCCCTGAGATAGGGTAAACTCCACAGATCTGACTGGTTCCCCATCATCGATAAAATTGAGTCCAGGCTGAATGTCTGGACTGGTAAGTTACTCTCCCGAGGAGGGAGATTATTTCTTCTCAACTCAGTTCTCTCCGCTATTCCTCTCTATATGATGTCGTTCTATTATCTCTTGTCATGGGTCCTCAAAAGGATCGATCAAATTCGTAGCAATTTCTTTTGGTCCGGCGATGCTCTTTATAAGCAGGGATTGCATCTGTGCAATTGGAACATCATCTGTTCTTCCAAAGCGAACGGTGGACTGGGAGTTTTGAACCTTCGTGATCATAATATGGCCCTCTTAGGTAAATGGCTATGGAGATTCCATAAATCTCCTCAGTTATCGTGGGTTCAATGCATTAGAGAGTTTTATTTTGGTTCCACCCCTTGGTGGCAGTTCAGTTCCCCTATCCATCGTTTTGCTTCCCCTTTTTGGAAAGGAGTTTGGAAGGTTTTCCCGGCTTTCCAGTCCAGTATTTGTAGGCTTTGTGCTGATGGATCGAGAACCAAACTCTGGACTGATCTTTGGCTAGGCAACACCACCATTGCCTCAGCCTACCCCTCTCTTTTTTGTCTTGCTGCCAATCTGGACGCTTCCGTTGAGGAATCGTTCGTCTGGATCAATTCTACTAGGGTTTGGAGTATCCCGTTTTCTATCCAGTTACCTTCCCATCTTATATCGGATCAGCAACATCTGATTGCGTCTCTCTATCTCTTCGAGTGGAAACACTCGGAGGACATAGCTTGGCGATGGAATGCCTCTGGATCTTTCACGGTTAAATCTTTCTACAAGTTCCTCAATTTCCGAGGCATCGTATCCCCTACTGCAGATTTCATCTGGAAATCCTGCGCTCCCCTCAAGGTTAAAATTAACTCTTGGTTGGCCCTCAACAACAAGCTCCTCACTGTCTAAGTGCTGAACAAACGAAACTTAGCGTGGGGGCAACTCTGCCCATTTTGTTTGGAAGCCTCGGAAGATGTTGATCATCTTTTCGTTGGTTGCACTTTCATTCACCCCCTTTGGAAATTAGTGTCGCTCGCTTGGGTCAATCCAGCTATTCCATCTAACCTTCTTGCCTGCTGGAAATCCCCATCGTGTCTCACTAAATATAGTAAGGGATGGAACCTTTCTGTCCACATTATTATTTGGATTGTCTGGATGGAAAGGAACCGCAGAGTATTCTCGCAAAAAGCTTCCTCTATCTCTTCCCTCATAGCAGATCTATTATTTCTTTTTAAATTTTGGACTTCTCAGATTAAAGATGATAATCGTCTGTATTATTTCGAGCACCGTTTAGATGAATCCCTTAATGTTCTTTCCAGACTCAATGCACTATGAACATTTCTTGCTATATTTTCTGTGTTGCTTTTTTATTCTATCATTGTCTTGCTATTTCCCCGTTTCACTGCTTTGCAGACTCACCGGTTGTTTCATTCATCTTCTCGCTTTGTTCTTTTCTGGTTTTCTGCGAATTTTGCAGGAGTAATTGCTTGGATTTTGGACCTTCTCTTGTGCTCTTCTAAAGCCTTTTGATTCTGGCGTGGTTCTGTTGAGTTGCTGGCTCATCTTATTTTGTTAACGCCTTGGTCTTGGTCGGGTTTCCTCTTTGTCGCTGATCGCTGTTAGCTGGGCAGCTCCTTAAATAGGTTTCTCTGGTTTCTCTTTGGTTGTTTTTCTCTTTTTTGTGGTTGTCTGTGGTAACAAGTTAGGTGGGTGAGCGTGAGATTGTATTTTATTGCGTTCTAGCTCCTTGACTTGTAATCCGAACTGGTGATAACCTACTCTGGGATCTCTCTGATCTGTTTGTTTATGTATGTTCTTTGGAGTATGCTCCTTCTCTCCTTTGTGCATTTTAATGCTCTGTGTTTTGAATTGCGGTGTAGTTTGTTGCTTTTGGTTCTGAGTTGTTCTTCTGTTTGATTACTTGGGGTTTTCAAGTGCCTTTTTAGGCTGCTGAACGATTGATTGTTCTTCATGCTATTGAGTTCTTTCGTCATGCTGGTCGTTGGTTTGGGTTTTTGCTAGCTTCCCTTAGCCTTGGTTGTGGGACATTGTTGGTCAGCTTCAGGAGCGCATCCCTGTTCTTTTGGCGTCTTGGGGTGTTGTGATTTTTGGCCCTCCTTCAACGGTGCTTCGCCGTCTCTCTGGCCCCAGCCTAGACGGGTGTGACTATCTCCCCCTTTTCCTTCGCGATTGGAGGCTGAACCCAGACAGCGAGCTATATCCTCGGCCCATGCTCAGGCGGCTCTAGCTTTATCTGTGGTTGTTTGCGTTAGTGTTCCCCGACCGGACCGGCTTCCTTGCTGATTTAATTGTTGTCTCTGACTGTATTGTGTCTTTATTTTCCGCTTTTTTTCTTATCTATGTTTGTTTTCAGCGATTGTTAGGCTGTCGCTTTTGTTTTACATCTTGTAAAACCGTCGATTACTGTATTGTACTGTTATTATCTTTTTATCAATATATTTTTTGATCGGGCTGGAGTCGGTTGACTCTATCCGCTTACATCAAAAAAAAAAAAAAAATCAGGCATAACATTATTCCTTATCAAATACGACCAAGTGCATTATTCCGTACACGAACTTCATTTAATTATATAATCTAGCAGTAATGAAGAACAGTATAATGCAAGGTTATCTAGTACTCTACTACTTTAGCCCCCATCTCTCTCTTGATGTAGGTATGATTAAGACCCTACAACAATAGGTCAATAAAAATCAAAACAAATTATCAAAGAAAGTGATGGCTGTATAAATATACGATCTAATAGATTACAACATGCATGCTTTATTAAAGAAAGAAAACTTGTTTAGAAAAAAAAACCAAGTTAGGTTGGGTGACATTGACATACCAACCAAAACCAAGTGTGTTCGCACTAAGTACGAGAATAAAGAGGAATAGAGGACCATTAATAAGGAAAAGCTCATGGGTATTAGTTAATCAAGAAATTAAGCTCACATGCATCCACACATGATAAATAATTATAATTTTATTAATGGGATGCCATTTGTCATGCTCAGTTCTTTCAAACCGACAGCGGAATTCTATACAATATATTATGCTAAATCACTTCTCGATTAAATTTTTTTTACATTTTTTTTTTTAAATAAAAAATAACAGGAAAAGTAGGAAGCAACCATTTCACTCTTTCTCCATCTAAAATTTAAATTAGAATCATATCTCTTAATTAAACCTTAAAAGTCATACATTATTGTATAGATTCTATTAGATGAATTTTTTAATTTTTTTAAATTAGCTTATTTTAAAAAAAGTACTATATTGTACGGATTATACTACATATTATATTATAGTATATAAGTTTGTGCAATATTGTACATGAGTACACTAGTTTGCTTAATGGAGAGTATTTAATTAATAATTAATTATTTTGGTAAATTAAGGGATAAGTTCCATTGCATCCTTGTTCAATCATTGTTTTTTTCCCTATCTTTTGACAAGGCAGTCTTTTGAAAAAAATGTTTTATATCCTAGCAAAGAAAAAAAATGTAATTTTTTGTAAATGAAGCTGAACCCAACATCTATATAGTGGTGGCAACCGGGTCGGATTGACCCGCGACCCGCCCACTAGAATCCGCATGTCGATCTGGGTCGGCAAATTTGTAAACCCAACCCGCTCGATCCGACCAGCGAACCCGTTGACCAGGTCAAACCCACCTGCTTGACCCGCGGGTTTGGATCCGTTGACCCGAACGGGTCAAACATTCGACCTGCGGGTCGAACGGTCAGAAACAGAGCCGTTGGGGCTAATTTTTTTTTTGTTTTTTTTCCTATAAATACCCCCTTAATTCAATCTAAAAATTTCATACCTTACTTTCTTACTCTCTCTACTACTACTACTCAATTCAATCTCAATTCAATCAAGTTTTCTCAACAAAGAAGCAAGCGACAAAGAAGTGAAAAATTTCGATCGTATTGAATTGTGTTGATTCAACTCTCAACTACGTCTACTTCAACTCCTCCAACAAAAAAGATCTCTCTCTCTATTTCAACGACTACCTGACTACGTGACTACGTCTACTACATTTATCAATCGACTATGTCTACTTCTACTTTTATTTTTTTCTCATTTCTATATACGATTATCCGCGAAGTACTATATCAAAATTTTACAACCCTCCTATTGTCTTGAATTTTGTTGTAGTTCTAAATTTTGTATCATATTTATTTGTTGGTTTTTCGTTTTTCTCTCTCTCAACCCTCCGATTATTTTTGAGATTTTATTTTTTAACATATACCTCATAGATTGTTTTATATTATTTCACATACACTAGTAAAATACTAGATTTTTTTTCACATACACTATGACCATGTCTAGATCACGAGATAGCGACCATAGCTTAAGTGGACACGAATCCACCGGTTCTTTACGTTGGCCTCCAATAGTCCTACAAATAGAAACCGAATTTTTACCGAATCCTATGTAGGAACTCACGATATCCCTACACACGAAATAGAATAAGAAATGCATGATGTTGACACACAAACACAACAAACTGAACCCATTAGTAGTAGAAAAGCTAGGGGGAAAAATAAGTGATTGACATGGATTTTATGGCTACATCCCCGATGAGGATAATCCGGGTGTTAACATAAGATTTGTAAAACTTGTGATAAGAGTTACAAATAGAAGAAAGGTGAGGGAACATGTACAATTAAACGACACATTTTAAATGTATACAAAAAATTAGTACAAGACCAACAATGCCAACAAAAATTCAACCCTAGGACCGAACAAATAGATAGTCAACCCTATGATCCCGAACTTGTTCATCCGGAAATGACCCGACTAGCTATTAAAGATGAACTACATTTTTCCTATTTCGAGAGTAGGAATGTAGAGTCTTTCAACCAAAATGCACTAAATCCACATTTTAAAAGAATTCCTAGAAACACGCTAAAGTCCGATTGTTTTAAACTTCACAACGAAATGAGAGACGCTTTAATTGCATTCTTGTATTCTTTAACTTGTAGAGTATCGTTAACTTCCGATTGTTGGAAATGTTGTAATGATATTCCGATGATGGGCTTAACCTGTCATTGGATAGATAGTAATTGGATGATTCAAAAGAGAATCATCTCACTTGCCGCTTTGCCGTATCCTCATAGTGGACTAGTTATTGCAACACGTATTTTAGAAATTTGTGATTTATATCATATTCGTGATAAAAATTTTACTATTAGTTTTGATAATGCATCTAACAACAATGCTTGGATTAGTATATTAAAAATACAATTAACTCCTCCATGTAATGAAATTTTTTATGTTAGATGTACGTGTCATATTTTAAATTTATGTGTACAAGATGCACTAAAAGTAGCCGATTTATATATAATTATAATTAGAAATTGTGTACATTTTATTGCTTTGAGTGGTCCTATGCTTCAAAAATTTAAAGAATGGCCTAAAACTAGGAGAATACATTTTAGAAAATTTCCTAAAGATGTTAAACATCAATGGAACTGTACTTTCGATTTACTAAATGTTATTACTCAATACGAAGATATTATAAACGATTTTTATCTTGCAAAAAATATGGAAAATTTTCAAATGATTCCCCAATCATGGTATTTTGACGAATCTTTATTTCATTTTTTGGAAACTTTTAAAACTGCAACTGTGAAGTTTTCTACATCTTATGATTCTACTTCTAGTATTATTTTTATTTCAATCATTACTATGATGCATACTTTTTAATAAATGATTTCGGACGAAAACATTAGCCTTATTGTTGTTCCCACTTATACAAAATTTTTGAAGTATTTTAATCCTCCTTCTATATTGTATTGTATTACTATTGTTATGAATCATCATATCAAATTAGTGGGTACAAGAAGTTTGATTGAAATATTTTTTACTTTACTTGGAGATGATTCTGAATATGATTATAATAAATTTTTAGCTAGCTTTGAATCGACATTGAATAACTTGTATGAGTATTATGATGGAACTTTTGCATCTGGTAGTACAACTAGTATAATTGCTTCTTCTTCTTCTACTTCTAGAGGTAAGGGTAAGAGTACATTAGAAGATGACACTGCTAATTTACTTGGTCGTATTCAATTAAAAAAACGTAGGACTAATGCATCTAATGAATTAAATTGGTATAATCAACAAGATAGTGAGAATTCTAGTGCTAAGATTGAAGTGCTACAATGGTGGAAAGAACATAAAAATATTTTTCATATTCTTTCACATATTGGTAGAGATCTACCAACTCCTCAGAAAGTGCTTTATCTACAAGTGAGAGAGTTCTAACAGATTACAAGAATCACTTGAAGTCGGATTTGTCGGAGATGCTCGTGTGCACTGAAGATTGGATAAAGACTGAAGACAAGACTCAAGGAAAAGCGACATCTACATCAACAAGTGAAAGCAACTCGCTTGAAGTGCAACAAGAAGATTAGGAAATTTAGGGCGATGAGATCATAGGTTTAGGTTAAGTAGAGGTGCACGACAGTAGTCCAACACCCGTGCTTCAATCTAACTTTAGGCTATCTCGAACTGTAGATTGTCCTCTTAAACATGTAATTGAAGGAATTTGTATATTTTTTTAACAGTATTTGTATGTAAAAAAGTTGTAAAAATTTTATAGAAGTTGAAATGAATAATATACAATTTTTTTAAATTCTTAATCTCTTATAATTGTTGTAAAATTTTTATTTATTTATTTTTTGAGGTTAAAAGTGAGGGGAAAAAAACCGGGCCAACTCGTCGACCCGCCTGGCCAGACCTGGGTTCAACCCGAATGTGTTCACTGGTCGACCGGGTCGGTTTTTTCATTTTCCAACTTGGCCCGGCTATTGGCCCAACCCGAACCGAGCCCGCTCGAAACCCGGTCAAACCCGAACGGGTTAGGCCCAGTCCGGTGGACCCGATTGCCATCACTACATGTATACAATATATTATTCTAAACAACTTTGGTTCAAGATTTTTTCTATTTTTTTCTTTTTGAAACAAAAAAAGAGAGCAAATGTAGGAGGCAACTTCCCACTCTTTCTCCATCCAAATTTGAAGTGCAATCACATCCCTTAATCAAACCTTAAAAACGTGCAATATTGTATAAATGTTATTAGAGAACTTTTTCAAAAGTAGTTTTGTTATTTTCTCACTTTTAAAAATTATGTGTAATATATTGCACATGGTTATATTTAAAAATTTTGTGCAATATAATGCACAGGGTTACACTAGTTATATTTTTATAAATATATGTATATTTTATAAAATTTATAAAAAATTTCCGACATTGTTTGGCATCGAACCCAAGAACTCCTTTATATTAGTTATGCATGTGCATTGCATGTGTTTGTTGGGTTACAATGCATGTGTTTGTTTAGTCACAAATAGAGTTTGTTTGGTGACAAACTCTCTCATTAAAATAGTAGAGATATATTATACTAATTAGTCTACCTTTTCTCTCCTTTCTCTATTTTGAAATAGAGAAAGAAGAGCAAAAGTAGGGATTCACACCTATCTTAACACGTGCAGACCACATTTTTTTAATTAACAAAACACATTAAAAAGAAACAAAAAAAGCAAAAAATGCTCGCAAATCCCCCAAGACTGCTAACCTACCCAAATCCCACCTAACTCCCCTCTGTCGCAACACCCCGTTAGCCTTCCCGTGGCCATACGCCAGCCCGCCGCTAGCCTCGCCATCGCCGGACGCTATTACCCAACTCTCCTCTATCGCAGCACCCTGTTAGCTTTGCCGTTGCCAAACACCAGCCCGCCTCTAGCCTCACCATCGCCGTACACTGCTCGACACCCACGCAACCACCCACGCAACCTCCCACGCAGGTAAGTATGAATTTTGGGTTCGATTTGTGCATCTAGAGTTTCTTAAAACTTTTCTTTTGAGTTAAAGAAATCTGTTAATCACAGGTATGAAACTAAAGTGATGTCAACTGAAAAGATTCTGTAGAAGAAATGATTTTCATTGTAACGTAGAAAACCCATTCTAAGTATAAATTATTGCATGTACATTGAAAGCTGCAGACGTCAGTTTTTTCTATGTTTTTCTTCTGCTTTGGTAATTTATTTCTTCAATCTATTTTTGTTGTATGAGTAGATTCGTAGTTTATGAATTTGTTTTTACCATTACTATATATATATATATAAAGAAATGTTCCGTTGTCCACTAGGCATTCGTGTGCACTTGTGTGCAGTAGGCCTTCCCGCACTCGTATCGACGGTCCCAACCGTTCACATTGATCTACACATATAAATTAGTCAAAATATGTAAAATCAAATAATTTGAAATTTATTTTCCCATCCATCACGTGACTATAAAAAACAACGAATTTCAGCCATACAATTTTGTAACACTTCAATGAGCACGAGACCGATAATTACCGCGCCCTGAAAGACGACATCATGCATGAGACCAATAATTGCCGCGCCCTGAAAGACGAGATTGAAGCCCTTATCTAGAGAGGGTACTTGAGAGAGTTCACTCGAACCAACCTCAGGGACCAGGGCATCCGCGGCCCTCGCATCCTGCTCGAATAGTCAGCAGGCGGCCTGGGCCCGAGCTCGAGGACGAGGATGCTGGGGGCCAGCTATCCTTTACTGTGTCCACTACGGACCTATGGGGGGGGGGGGAATCGAACACCTCTTGCAAAGCTTTCGTTCGAGAAGTAAACTCAATCCATAACTATTCACCCCCTGGGGACCAGAGGCTGGCAGTCTAATTTTCCAACGAAGCTCTCGAAGGCGTCCGACTGCCTCATTGTGATGCCCTGGTGGTCAGCCTCAGCATGGTAAACCATGATGTCCGACGTATCCTTGTTGACAACGGGAGTTCGGTCAATATCCTATTTCTGGTCGTGTTCGAAAGCCTCAAGCTCTCCCGTGAAAGGTTGAAGCCGGCCGGGTACAAGCTTCATGGGTTCTCTGGCATCCCTATCCAAATCGAGGGAATCGTTACACTTGATGTGACCGCCAGTACGGCCCTGACCCTTCAGACCGAAGCGATGGACTTCATGATGGTCAATATTAAGGCCTCCTATAATGCTATCCTCGGTAGACCCGGCCTGTGCACACTCTAGGCGGTTATCTCCGCCTATCACTTGAAGCTAAAGTTTCCCACTGATCACGGGGTCGATGTAGTCTGGGGTAATCAAGAATCGGTAAGTTTGTGCTACATGACAGTAGTGGAGGGCAGAGTCTTTCCCCTTGACGCGGTAGAACTCCCATCCGATAGAGGCTCGGAGCTTGTAGACGTGCTGGAGGAGGTCTCCTTCTCGTAAGGAGACAAGTCAAAATGGTTTCGAGTAAGCCAATCTCAGACCCTAGACCTTAAGCTGTCAATCATTGAATGTATTCGTCGGAATGCCAACCTCTTCTCTTGGACGCCGTCTGACATGCCTGGGATTTTCCGAAGACATCATAATGCACAAGCTGAGTGTCCACTCAGACTCGAAGCCGGTCGAGCAGTAGCAACGTAAGTTTGCTCGGGACAGGTAGCAGGCGGTGAAGGAAGAAGTAAGCAAGCTCCTCTCGACACGGACCATACAGGAAGTCAGCTATCCAGAGTGGCTGGCCAATATCGTAATGGTAAACAAGAAGAATGGAAAATGGAGATTCTGCATAGATTTCACAGACCTTAACAAGGCCTGCCCGAAAGATCCATTCCCTCTCCAGAACATCGATGCCATAATCGATGCAACCTCGGGGCACGAGTTGTTGAGCTTCATTGATGCCTTTTCAGGATACAACCAGATCAGAATGTTCCCTCCGGATATACCGAAGACCACCTTCGTGAATGACCAAGGTCTCTACTGTTACTGAGTCAAGCCCTTCGGGCTGAAGAACGCCAGTGCCACATATTAAAGGCTGGTCAACCCGGTCTTCAAAGAGCTGATAGGCCGGAACATGGAAGTGTATGTTCACGATATGCTCATCAAGAGTTATAGAGGGCTGGATCATGTCAATGACCTCGAGGAGGCTTTCGGGTTCCCGCGATCTCACAACATGAGACTAAACTCCTCCAAATGCGCCTTTGGCGTCTACTCGAAAAGGTTTATCGGATTTGTGGTGAACCAGCGCGGCATCGAGGTGAACCCGAAAAGATTCAGGCCATACTTGACATGGCTCATCCAAAAAATGTGAAAGATGTCCAAAGGCTCACGGGATGACTGGCGGTCATCAGTCGTTTCATGTCCAAGTCAGGAGAGAAGTCGCTCCCATTCTTCAAGGCTCTCTGAGGGGTGAAAAGCTTCGAGTGGGTGGATTCTCAACAAAAGGCATTTGACTAGCCGCAGGCCTACCTGGCCACCCCCCGCTCCTCAGCAAGCCAGAACTAGGTGAACCCCTCTTCCTCTATCTGGCCGCCACGGAACACGCGCTCAGCGTCGTGTTGGTTAGAGAGGAGGAAGGGGTGCAAAAGCCCCTCTATTATGTTAGCAAGGTCTTGAACGACGCTGAGGTCTGATACCCGAAGATGGAAAAGGTCGCTACGCGTTGGTAATGGCCACATGGAAACTTCGACCATACTTTCAGACCCACTCCGTCCGCATCCTTACAGATCAACCTCTCAAAGTGGTCCTCAACAAGCCCGAGAACACTGGCCACTTATTCAAGTGGTCAATTCAGCTCAGCCAACACGATATCAGCTACCATTCTCGGACGGCCATCAAAGGCCAGACTCTCGCATAATTCATTACAGAGTGCACCATCCCCGAGCCCCCAGAAATTTGGGAGGACGTCCCGGCATGGGACGCCTATGTGGTTGGATCATCATGCAAAATAGGGAGCGGAGCTGGCATCATCCTTAGGGGTCCCGACTACTTTGTCTTCCAGTATTCTCTTTGACTAAATTTTCCGGCCTCCAACAACGAGGCGAAATATCAAGCCTTGATCGCCGGGCTCACACTGGCCTACTGAGCAAGGGCAAGACGAATACGGGTCTTTAGTGATTCCCAGCTCGTGGTCAATCAGATCACCGGGGAGTATGAAGCCCACGACACTAGGATGACCCAGTACTTGGCATGCACGAAACAGCTCCTGGAGCTCTTTGAGCAGGCGAAGGTCTGACGGATCCCAAGAGAACAAAACTGTCACGCTGAATCCTTGTCCAAACTCGCATCGTCATCACTCGGAGGATTAGACTGCACTATCCTAGTCGAGGTCCTCCTCAAACCCAGCATCGAAGAACCTGAAGTCCCGTGCCTCCTCACCGGCAAACATGCCGAGACATGGATGGATCCTATATGAAAGTTCTTGACCAACGACGAGATACCGCAGGACCGTGCCGCGACACGGACTACAAGGATCCGGTCCAAAAGGTTCACCCTAATTGAGGACATGCTCTTCAAGTGCTCCTACACCAAGGTTGACGGAAGACCTTATCTCCGCTGTCTGAAACCAGATGAAGCTAAGTATGCTTTAGAGGAGTTACACGAAGGAATTGGGTGTTTCCATATGGGCAGAAGGTCGCTAACAGGAAAAGCTCCCAATCACGCTTACTACTGGCCCACTATGTTGCAGGACGTCCAGGACCTGGTAAATAGGTGCAGCCCCTGCCAAAGTTTCTCTCCCATCAGACGCTCGCCCCAAGCCGAACTAAAATTACTCGCTATCCCTACCCCCTTTGCCGTGTGGGGAATGGACCTGGTCGGTCCCTTTCCAAAGGCTACGGGCCAAAGGCAGTTCCTCATCGTGGCCATCGACTACTTCACCAAATGGGTTGAAGTAGAATCCTTGGCCACGATAACAGAACTTCAAGCCCAACAATTCTTCTGGAAATACATCATCTGTAGGTTCGGGATCCCGCGCGTGCTAGTCACCAATAACGGAACCCAATTTTCGAAAGTTTTGTAAGGAGCTCAGAATTCAGCAGCGCTTCTTGTCAACCTACCACCCCCAATCGAACGGCCAAGCAGAAAATGCCAATCGAAAAATTCTTGATGGTCTCAAAAATTGGTTGGACCAATCTCCTAAGGGTCTCTTGGTCGAGGATTTATCGAGCATCCTTTAGTCACACTGTACAACTAAGAGAATCCTGACCCACGAGTCCCCGTTCAACCTGGCATACGGGACCGAGGTTGTCATCCCTCTGGAAGTCGGTCTCCCCTCGCCTAGGTACAAGGGCTTCGACGAGGGATCGAACTCAAGCGACCTTAGGGCGAACCTGGACCTCATTGACGAAGTCTAAGAGAGATCCACCATCCGATGGGCCATATATCAGCAGCGAATTGAAAGGTTATACAACAAGAAAGTCTGTCTGACCAATATCAAGGAAGTTGACCTCGTACTCAGAAAGCTTGCAATTTCCCAGCCCACAGCCAGAGTCAAGCTAGCCCCTAATTGGGAATGCCCATATAAGGTCTCCCAAGTGGTACGTCCTGGTACGTACTGACCCGAAGACCTGGGGGACAGGGTAGTTAAGAGGCCTTGGAACGCGGAGCACCTCGTCAAGTTCCAATAGGAAATGTGAGGAGAGCCTACTATTGTAATGGGCGCTACGTGCCATTTCCCCTGTAAACAAACATGAAATATAGGCAGGAAATTTTGTTTAACAAGTTAAAGCTTGTGGATTTCTCAATCCCTCAAGTCCTCGCCACTTGGCATGGACTTCGACCACCAACGAGGGATTTCTCAATCTTTCACGTCCTTACCCCTCGGTATGGACTTCGACCACCTACGAGGGATTTCTCGATCCCTCTCATCCTTGCCGCTCGGCTTGGACTTTGACCACCTACGAAGGATTTCTCGATCCCTCACGTTCTCGCTGCTCGGCAAGGACTTTGACGATCTATGAGGAATTTCTCAATTCCTCACATCCTCGCCGCTCGGCATGGACTTTGAAAACTTACGAGGGATTTCTCAATCCCTCAAGTCCTCGCCTCTCGGCTACTCAAGTCTTTGCCCCTCGGCATAGACTTCGACCACCTATGGAGGATTTCTCAATCTCTTACGTCCTCACCGCCCTCGCTGCTCGGCTTGAACTTTGACCACCTATGAGGGATTTCTCAATCCCTCAAGTCCTCGCCACATGGCATGGACTTCGACCACCAATGAGGGATTTCTCAGTCCCTCACGTCATCGCCATTTGACATGGACTTCGACCACCTACGGGGGATTTCTGAATCCCTCAAGTCCTCGCCCCTCGGCTCGAACCTCGGCTACTCAAGTCCTCGCCCCTCGGCATGGACTTCGACCACTTATGGGGGATTCTTCAATCCCTCAAGTCCTCACCACTCGGCATGGATTTCGACCACCAACGGGAGATTTCTCAATCCCTTACCTCCTCTCTACTAGGCATGGACTTCTACCACCTATGAGGGATTTCTTAATTCCTCAAGTCCTCGCCCATCGGCATGGACTTCGACCACCTACGAGGGATATCTCAATCCCTCACGTCCTCGCTGCTCTGCTTGGACTTCGACCACCTACGAGGGATTTCTTAATCCCTCATGTCCTCGCCACTCGGCATGGACTTCGACCACCTACGAGGGATTCTCGATCTCTCACGTTCTCGCCACTCGGCTTGGACTTCGACCCCCTACGAGGGATTTCGCAATCCCTCAAGTCCTCGCCACTCGTGTAACGCTCCAAATTTTTTTTGTTTTGACTCCAAACTCAATTCTTTCAATTTCTATATCACTTTGGTCATAAACTAAGAAAGTTATATTTCAGGAAAAATTTTGACAGAGTCTCCCCTGTAAATTTAGCCCCGAAACACAAAAAGCTTACGGAATTCTGCTCAAAATTCCGTAGCTCACAATCCACCCAATCATTTCACGGGATCCCCAGGCCAAAATAAGCAGAAACATACAGGCAATATAATATAATGCTCTGGGGGCCAAACTCATAACGGATTATTAAATATCCATTAAAAACTATAAATTTCTTTGAAAAACGAGGTAAAATTTTAGAAAAATCTTTGTACAACCTACCACAGAGCCCGGTACTCCACAACGTAATGGGTACGGGTCACAAACATACCATACCACCCCACACTATACTCATCATCATTATATACATGCATATACATTCATATTACAATTTAAATCATAAATTTTACTGTTCCTATAACTAAATAGTACAAATTTTTAAATTAAAACTGCATTCTACCAATCCACACCTCACCTCTGCACTGATGACAACCTGTAACAGTAGGGGATCTAGGGTAGTCCTCAGACTCCCCTAACCCCCCAAACACTAAGGGGTCAGCCATTTCTGGTGTGAGTATAGTTATTAATCAAATAACAAATTAAAATAATATAAAGAAAATAATTTAAACTTACGAATACCAAGTAAGATAAGGCAACCCGAATCCTGAACTCCACAACATCATCACTATAATGATATATCAAATACTTTGTCAATCCTACATTCAATTATTCACTTACCCATAACTTCACCCAATTCTCTATATACATCATACTAACGACATATATATCTTATATTTGCATAAGACAAAGTCACATACGATCCATTACCTTTATGTTTGAATTTCCTAACACAAATATCGATCCTTCCACAATTATCGCCACAGAAGCATTTCTTTATATATATATATATATATATATATATATATATATATATATATACATGATCTTACTACATCTTTTCTTCATCTTTATAAACCATGCACTTCATTGACTAGTATTATATACGGCATATTTTCTTTAATAATCATTTTCACAACCCTTCTCTCATTACATACATCGCACACATACAAACAACCATAACATCTACATCGTCATGACATCTCATTACAAGTATTTAATTTACTGAATAACATCACAATTATCTATTTTTATAGCCTCCTAAATATACGCATTTATTTCCAGAATATCCCACTCATTTATGTCGTATCACATAAATATCACATTTCATTTCACTATGCGAGGGACTTGCATTTCATCACATCATTAGCACATCTCTAATTAAAATGCTTATTCTCATTGCATCAAAAGCATGCCTTATAGCTCATTCACATCTCATTATTTCATTTAGTTATTATTCAATCTAATTGATAACTAACTTACTTTCATCTTCACTCATTTAATTCTTCATTTCCATTAATCACGAGCACTATCATGCCCACTCACCCTGCGAATTATGCCAAGGCAGGTAGTTCCCACCATTTCCATAGAAATGGCGGGCAGGTAGTTCCTTGACACAATTCCAATGTGGAACCACTCATATCATACTGTATTTTATTTAAATCTCCATTCACAACTCATAATACTGCTTACTTTAACTTTTCATTCTCATATTATATCTCACCTTACCTTTCATTCATGATTGCATAACTCCTCTTCTTTATTTCTAACATTCATTCACATACATACTCTATATACTATTCATTTCTTTTCTTTACATTCTCACCCTCCTCTACTCATGTTCATTCATTTGCCAATATCGCATCATAAGTATAGTCATATACCAATATATACCCACACACACATATATATATCTCCCCTGTAGTATATTCATATCTCCCATAATAGAAGTAATCTCCGTAAGATATCATATCATCCGTATCTTTACATATACATATATTCTTTCAATACACATACACCTTTATAATTTCTCCTTTTCAGTGCCCACACAACTGACCTCCTGTACAACACAGGAATCTCTGTGCCTTCCATCCCGTACATTTCAATCCCGCTAACACACCACATCACCCAGATCCAGGTGTCCTAAGCATCTACCATTTGTGGGCTGGATTGAAAGTACGGTTGCGCGCTTGTCCAACCAAGACTAAAGCCAAAAGGCTAGTCAAAAGTAAAATATAACACGCGGATCGATGTTCACACAGAGTCTTACATGTCCGAGGCTACGTCTTCCTCCTGGCCCTATACCAGCGAGGGAAACTCCTGATCCCCAAACATAGTTTGGGGCAATATATAACTCCTGATCCCCAAATATAATTTGGGGCAATATATAAATATAACTCCTGTTTCCGGGTGTATCCCGGGCCTGTGGGGTCTAGTCCAAACCCCGGGAGATTGTGCGGCACTGCAATATTTAATTCTCCTTTACATACATATACATATCTCCTTTATTATATACTCCTTCACAATATAACTCTTGTTCCCCAAATATAAAATTTGGGACAATATAAATATATATATATATAACTCCTGTTCCCCAAATATAATTTGGGGCAATATATAACTCCTTTAATATAACACCTTTATAAATAACTCCTTTTGTATAACACCTTGATAAAATAACTCCTTTAGTAGTAACTCTTTTATAATATAACTCCGTATATCTCCTTTATTATATACTCCTTTATAACAACTCCTTAATAAAATATCTACATATATATTCATTTATAATATATCTCCTTTATAATATTTCTCCATATACATATCTCTCCTTTATAATATAACTCCATAAATAAATATATCTCCTTTTATAACATAACTCCTTTATAATATCACTGCTTTATAATACAATTCCTTTATAAAATAACTCCTTTATAAAATTACTCCACGTATAAATATATCTCCTTTAAAACATAACTCGTTTATCATATAATTTCGCCGTTATCACCTAACATGAAAGCATACACTCCATTAAATTCATAAGCATGCACAAACCATTAGTCTCATCAATTATCGTATCAAATTTTCATTTACAACCCACACGTCACACATACATCATATCCATTTCACATCACAATATCACATAAAATTCCCAATTTATCACCCCCATATCACACTTACACCATATCATCGTTTCATCATGTTATCACAGCACATTGTCATATCAAACATATCTACACACCATGCTTCCCATATTTAAGATACTTCACATTCCACATATAACAAACCATGTTTTAACATTATCAGAGCACATTATGCACATAAAATAGAAGATCATACTCACATAGCATCCCGCGAAGACCCGATACGCCAGCACGCCGTTCCACATCCAAACTTGTTAACATATCCTATTATCAAATTTTACGCAATTAGGGCTCAAATCATTTAAATCAGCCACAAGAAATAGTAGCACTAATCCTAACATCAATCAGGCGCTTTATTGAATGCCTGGGATGCACACGTGCAATGCACGTAATAGATAAATTCCTACGGGGGTTTTTATCCCCTAAACAATGACTAAACTCACCCCCAAAATATCTTAATAACTCAACTATATTTTCCATCACTATACAAGAAATAATTTATACCTATAAAATTCTCTTTTACAAACCCAAAACCCTAATTTATTAACAACATGCAAACTCTCTAATAATATGCTAATTTCTCGCCTCTACTGCCCCTAACATCTTCTAATCTCCCTACCATAATTCCCTTACTCAAAATAAATTTACCACACTAAATTTTATACAAAAATAAAATCTAGGGTTTACCTTTTCGAAATCATTTCAAAAAACGGACTCCGCCACGAGCTAGAGAACCTTCCAATTAGCAATCCCCCCAATTTAATTTGAAAACCCCAGAGAAACTGGGTGGATCCGGGCATGGAGAAGCCGGTCGAATGGGTTCGGCTGGCTTTTCGCGTGCGATCGAAAAAAGAAGGAAACGGGGAGGATGAGGAGGGGGGGTGGTATTAGAATAAAATTATAATAATGATAATATCTTTATAAATGGAACTTTACAAATAGACCCCTAGACCTCCAAAATATTTCAAGTAAACCCAACTCTTTTCTTTAATAGCACCAACAATACAAAATACATTGCAATTATCTCGTAATAATCCTTCAAAATTATAAAATAAAATAAACAATATTTATTCACATAAAATCTCAACTCATGGCTTCAATATATATCAATAATACCAATCTACCACAAATATCCATACCGATATCAATATTTAAATAAAATATATCAAAAATAATTTTTCACCACTCCAAATGTATAAAAACAAGTATTTCCGGTATTTTAAAAATTCGAGGTGTTACAACTCGGTATGGACTTCGACCACCAATGAGGGATTTCTCAATCCCTCACATCCTTGCCGCTCGGCATGGACTTTTGATCACCTACGAGGGGTTTCTCAATCCTTCGAGTCCTTGCCCCTCGGCTACTAACGTCCTTGCCCCTCGGCTTGGACTTTGACCATCTAGTTAGGATTCTTCAATCCCTCAAGTCCTCGCTCCAAGGTTCGGACCTCGGATACTCAAGTCCTTGCCCCTCGGCAAGGACTTCGACCACCTATGAGGGATTCCTCAATCCCTCAAGTCCTAGCCCCTCGGTTACTAACGCCCTCGGCCTTGGCTTGGACTTCGACCACCTATGAGGGATTTCTCAATCCTTCACGTCCCAGTGTTTCGGCTCTGACATCGGCTACTAACGTTTGCGACTCTCGGCTTGGACTTCGACCACCTACGAGAGATTTCTCAATCTCTCTAGTTCTCGCCTCTCGATTAAGACTTTGACTCAATACTTATCCAAGTTACAATTTGATTTGCGGTCCTCGCCCACAGCGAGGACCTCTGAGCTGATCCCCTTCCACCCACTGGCAGCCAGCGGTAGAGCAGCCTTCGTCGTCGCTACCCCTAACTGTCAGAGGGTGATAGGAGAGCCACTGGTTATAGGAACCCTTTATCAAGATTTTTACCTTTAACACTCACCTTCGGCAAGTGCCTCGGGCCCCGCACTCTGAGTTGACCCCCCTTTCACCCACTGGCAGCCAGGGGTAGAGCATCCTTCATCACCACTATCCCTAACTGTCAGAGGGTGGTAGGAGAGCCACCGGTCATAAAGACCCTCAGTTAATTTTTTTTTTACTTTTAACACCCGCCTTTGGCAAGTGCCTTGAGCCCACACTCCAAGTCGACCCCCCTCTCACCCGCTGACTAGGGTAGAAAAGCCTTCATCGCCGTTACCCCTAACTGTTAGAGGGTGGTAGGAGATCCACCAGTGACAAGAGCTCACAGTGAAGTGAGGAATGAAATGATTGGGGGGTGAGGATTATATAGCCCAAAGGGGATGAGCATTTATGGCATGGAAAGTCGAAACATCTATTATACGCATTTATGACATTAGAAGACAAAACATCCTCCATTACCAGTTATTCAGGATCCCTCGGCCCCACAGATGTTTCGTAATCTCCAAGTCCTTACCCCTCGGTCTCGTACTCACCCCTCGGCCCGGCCTTTGAAGAACCATCTTCGGAGTTCAAACGTATGCGCATGGCAAAAGAACACACAAAAGACCAATGCAATCATGTTCTCTTATTATTATTTCAACCAAAGAAAGTGTATCATTACAATGAGAGACTTTATTACATTGTTCACAATCGGCCTCGGGCTCTTGTATCGGAGCCGTAGGATTAATACAGACCAGTTCAAGGTCAGCCAAACGAGTTGGGTCTTTCGCAGGATCGCTCGGGGCTGCTAAGGTAGACACACCAGCGACGAAGCTCTGTGTGTTACAGGGCCTTACTGGCTTGATTCTCGAGGTCAGCAACAAGGCTTTGACAGAAGGGCAGGCATTTTCGAATGAAACGGATCGGGATCCGGACATCCCGAGCATTATGTTGTACTGTTTTACCTCCAACTCCTTCTCCATAATGACGTCAAGCAGGAAAGACTCAGACGACGGCCGCCGAGCGAAAGTGATGGCCATTGAAAACACAACCTCCGCACTTCCCAAGTCACGGTCGGCTATCAGCTTCTTAAAGCACGCCAACTCCAAGCTAAATCCCTTTAACTTATCCATGAAGTATTGAACAGCCGCCTCTCCATCATGAGCCTCTTTACGACACCGGGTCAGAGCGGACTCTAAGGTCGAGAACTTACCCCTAAGCCGCGTCGTCTCAGCATGACCAGGGTCTACTTCCGAGGTCGCATCTATCTGACAGAGGCAAATAGAGAAACATCATTTTGAGCCCTATATACTTTGCTTAAATTTAAAAAATCTCACATGGCAGATTATGCCCAAAATTCCAAGTTAAAAGATTTGGCCAAAAACTCTTTTCATTACTCTAAAATGTATTTACAAAGATGCGGTGGCCAGTCTGCATTCGGCAACTACAAAATTCGAAGAGGAAAGAGGAGAAAAAGTAAATAACAAAGGCTACTACTAGGGGGATTGACCAACCACTTCTTCGACAGCCGTCTCTGTGTTGGGGTCGACCGCCACAACGACCTTGTCATCGCCACCCCCTGGAGTCGGTGGGTGGTCAGGCAGCTTCATATCGTAATGAAATTGACTAAGATCCAACTCAGGGTGGTAGTACTTAACGTGCCGGATCGCCAGGGCATAGAATTCTTCCTGGGTCGCGATGACTTTATCAATGTCGGCCTGCTTGACCTTCCTTACTTGCTTTTCGGTCGCCTTCCTTAGCTCGCCCTCCCTCTTCATGTTGGCGTCAGCCTGGGAAGCCAGCTCGACCTGAAGGGCCTGATTGCGGGCTTAAAGCGCCATCTACTCTATCTAGGAGTCCTTCATCTCACGTTCGTAGTGCTGAGCATTTCCCTCTTCAGCTCCTGCTGATGCAGCTTCATTAGCTGAGTGCCCTCTAGACAAGCCTATAGCCGAGGGAACCAGACTTGGAAGAAATATATACAACAAACAAGTTACAAAAGAGTTGGAACAGAACGAAGGTTATCTGCATGCTCGCTAAAGCCCACTTCATGTAGCTAGACTCTATGGTGTCACATTCCTGGGCCTTCTGGTCCTGAGGTGGGGTGAACTTCTCAACCACCTCGATGGCCACATGACCATCTGACAAGGTGTCCTACGGTTGAAGCCCCGCGTCGCCTATGACCGCCTTGGCATCTGGAGTGATGGAGGGAGGCCACTCTTTGCAACCTCAGTAATCTTCAGGCTACTGGAGCTTGGTCCCGACTTGGAGGCCTTCTGCTTCTTCGGCATCGGGTCGGAAGGTTCCTCTGAAACCCCCTTAGAGGGGACCTTCCCCGGCTTCCCCTGCTCGGCCCGTTCGGTTTTCCTCTTCTTCAGCAGCGCCCTCCTTGCAACAATCTCTGAGTCGTCCATATCTGTAAAGGAAAGAGAAGCATATAAGACGAAAGAAAATACTTGAATCAAAATTAGACAAAAGACATACTTGAAGGAGTGTGGCTCAGTCTGTCCGAGCCAGGTGTCCCTCTGTCACATTCGGTCAACCGATGTTGTTGTCCAAACATATCCGCTCCACATCTGCCCACTCCTCTGCCGTCAGATCGGCTTTGCGAGGGCCTTTAAGGTTGGGCTTATAAAAACTTCATGTTGTGGGTATCACCCAGGGTGTTAAACTCCGAACGATGAAATATTTCTCCTTCCACCCTTATATCGAGTCCGGATGGCCGTGGACGACCTTCCTCCCTCGGCGAGGCGAGATGTAGTAAATTCCTTTGTACTCGCCAGAGAGCTAATACCCAAGACCGCTCGGAAGTACTTCAATCATAGGTCACACCCCTTTCCTCCCAAAGAAGCATGAAGCACACGAGCTGCTTCTAAGAGTTCGACCCATATTGCATCGGACTCAACAAAGCCCGGGATAGAACCCTCTAGATGAATGGGTGGAGGAGCAGTCGCAAGCCCGAGCTGAACGCGTCCACTGAAACATGCAGAAGCAGGGAGCCAAGTTATCCATGGGGCAGAGCCCGAGGCTGGGGGCCAACAACTCGTACTCCTGACCAATGAAGTAGTTGGCTCGGATAACCGGAAGGACATCCACGGTCAATACAGTTGGCATTTTTCTGTCGACCAGGAAAGGACGGTCTCACTCCTTACCGGACCAAGTCCTATACATCATTCAGGTACATTCTCATGGAGCTCGGCTGCACGGTGAAGGGGACATCGAGTCTAACTTCAGGAGCCTTCTCGTCCGGGCTATCCGGTAGGATCCACTTCATTTTCCTCCATCAGACATGACGACCCTTCGGGGGGGGGGGAGGGCATCCCCAAAGGAGCCAGATGGTGGTCCTTTGCCGAGGGGTCATCCTCGACTTCCTTGTCCCCCTCGGTAACTTGAACTCCCTCATCGTCCTCCACTTAATCAGCTCATCCTCCTCCACACCACCAACAACTTCCTCGTCGTCACCCTCTTCCCTGTACATGCTCCCTTCTGAGTCACTCGACTCCACTATGAAAGGTTTTCTGCTGCAGAGCAGCATGATGTCATAAACCTTCTCTACTATTTCTCAAGACGTTGAGTCGGAGAGACGCGGGTCATCATTCTGACCTGATGTAGTGACAGACGAACCAGACTGAGCCCTCAACATAATGAAAAGAAACTAACCTGTTTGAAAGTGTCGGAAAGTTTGCAGAAAAAGATAGTTGTCGGTGACTGCACTGTGCTAGAGAGAAGACTTGGGGACTTAGAGAAAGAGAGAAAAGCTGAAAAATGAGGAGAGGGGTGGGAGATATATAGTGAATCCAACAACCCCTCGATTTTCACAAATCATGCGACTCCTCGTAATCCTCAAACATAACGTCATCATCACACGTGTCACCACAGGAGTGGCCCACATACTGCCTAATTTCTCTCCAAGTTCAATTTCTCTCTAAGTCCAAAATGCTCGAGCCTCGACATGCACCTCAGACACACCAAACACAGAAACAAGATTTTGGTTAGTCACGAAGGCCACCTAACTCGACGTTCAGCATGAATCTCTAGTAGGTAGCCAACCTTTCCACAAAAGTGCCTCTAAGCAAGACCACCTGGCTCGATGCTCAGTATGAATCTCGAGCAGACACCCAGTATTTTCACAAAAGTGCTTCTAAGCAAGGCCACCTGGCTTAATGCTCGGCATGAATCTCGAGCAGGCACCTAAAATTTCCATAAAAGCGCCTCTAAGTAAAGCCACCTGGCTCGATGCTTGGCATGAATCAGGAGCAGGCACCCAGTATTTTCACAAAAGTGCCTCCAAGCAAGGCCACTCGGCTCGACGCTCGGCATGAATCTCGAATAGGCATTCGGCATTTCAATAAAAGCGCCTCCAAGCAAGGCCACCTGGCTCGATGCTCGGCATGAATCTCGAGCAGACATCCATTATTTCCACAAAAATGCCTCCAAGCAAGGTCACCTGGCTCGACACTTGGCATGAATCTTGAGCAGGCACCAAGCATTCACATGGAAGCTCGGAGCTCGGTAGATACCTCGAGCAGCGCCACAACTTTCTCTCAGAAAAAGCCTCTATTGAGGTGCTCAACGCTGACCCCAAGCTCGAAGCTCGGCATGAACCTCGAGCATTGCCCCAACTTTCTCTCATAAAATGCCTCCATCAAGGCGCTCGGTACCGACCCCAAGCTCGGAGCTCGGCACTTACCCCGAGCAGCCCCACAGCTTTCTCTAAAACAATGTCTCCATTGAGGCGCTCGGCATGTATCTCGAGCAGCACCAAATCCTTCTCTTATAAAAAGCCTCTATCGAAGCGCTCGGTGCCGACACCAAGTTCGGACCTCGGCACTTACCCCAAGCATTGCCCCAGCCTTCTCTTAGAAAATGCCTCAATCGAGGAACTCGAAACCGAGCCTAAGCTCAGCACTCGGTATGTACCTCGAGCAGCTCCACAGCCTTCTCTCATAAAAAGCCTCCATCAAGGCGCTCAGTGCCAACCCCAAACTCGGAGCTTGGCATGAACCTCGAGCATTTCCACAGCTTTCTCTCAGAAAATGTCTCCATCAAGGCACTCGGCACTGACCCCAAGCTCGGCGCTCGGCATGTACCTCGAGTGGTACCATAGATTACTCTCAGAACAAGCCTCAATCGAGGTGCTCAGCGCTGACCCCAAGCTCAGAGCTCGGCATGAACCTCAAGAATTGCCATAACTTTCTCTCATAAATGCCTCCATCGAGGCACTTGACACCGACCCTATGCTCGGAGATCAGCACGTACCTTGAGCAGTGCCACAACTTCCTCTCAAAAAGCACCTCGTTCGGCGTGCTCTGCCTTGACCCTCCTGGCTCGATGCACGGCATCGAACCCTTAAGCTCGGCGCTCGGCACAGACTTCAATCATGCCATATACCATGCTCGGCTCGGCGCTGACCCCAAACATTGTTCCCAGGAGCTCACCATCTCATCTTTGCAAAACACTCCCCTCCGCTCTTCTCACGAGAACAAACTACTCATCGACAGCTGGTGCACACAACACTCTAGGATTAGGGGGCTTATGATGTAGGTATAGATGACGTGGCCCAATTAGGGCCGTTGGATCTCCTCAGATTTTGCTCATCCCAGATCATCAGGTCAAATAGGTCCAACGGCCTTCTACCACTTCAGCCCCATAGACAAATGGGTCCAACCAGGCCCATTAGGATTTGATACCTGTTTGCCTCTGCCTATAATTACCAGGCCCCTTTCTCACTGCAGAAGGTAATATCAAATTCTCCATCGGAACCCTAGTTATCCAGTCTCTTTTCCAGTGACTGACTAGATCGTCGGAGGGCCTATCGCTGGAATTTCTCCCGGTGTTTCTAAGACTTTTGCAGGTACCCCGGTCATCTGAGCACCAGCAGCTCTTCCGAGCTGACCTCCAGGAACAGAACCGAGCTGCGGTCGAGATCCGTTCCTTCCACTTTACAAATTACAAGAACTCACACCTGTTGCTCCCGCACCGAAAACAAGCAGCATCATTTAACATTAGAACTAAGCAATCAAAAAAATTACATATAAGAGGTCATGCATGCTTTATCAATTATAAAGATTGGACATTTAGTGTTGATGGGGGCAATTTAAATAATAAAAACAGGGAAAAAATATTGAAGTATTCTTGCAGTATCGTATCTTATTACTTTACGAATTCTCTTATCTGTCACGCCCCGTTTTCCAAAAAAAATACAGAATATGGATACGCGACAAAAGCCCAGCGAATGATTTTCATCATCCATAAGCTGTTCAAGAATCTTTACAACATTCACAAGTATAATCAGAGTCGGAAGTAAAAGTATCAACCAACATGCACATATGAACCAAAATACCAACAAAAATACTTGAAACCAAATATATAATCTCAAATAGTTATAATCTGAATAAAACAAATATCCTGGGTCACATTGCCCAAATAAAAAATAAATTCAAGTATCAAAAATACAATATTATTCAAGCAAGCTACAAGAAATAATAATAATAAAATCTAGTACTAATACTTCATCTCGCCTATACCATCTGGAACCTGTTCTCCAAAATCAGCAATTCAACAATTACAGAGAAGTGAAAAAGAGAAAACAAGTACCCGTCAATTACAAGTTACGGGCCGCTTGTAATGCAGGATACAAGTACATAGGAAACTAACTAATAACATGGTATAAGCATGATATCAAAATGGAATACTAGCATGGCAAGATGAACAAGTACAAGTGATATGTGTCAAGTATCAAGTGAACAAGTATCATGTAAACAAGTGTCAAGTATCAAGGGTTATGTATCACGAAATCAAGTAACAAGTAGCAAGTGTCAAGTAGCCAAGTACAAGTGTCAAATATCATGTTCAAGCATCAAGTCTCATGTATAAAGTAATCAAGTGTCAAGTAAGCATGTATCAAGTTCAAGTTTCGAGTTCAAGTATCATGTGTTAATTATTACTATCTAGGTAACACTTCATGTGCCATCCTTTTATCACATGGTTGTTACAGTCAATGCAGTTTCGTTTTAGATTTTATAGTGGACCATAAAGGGCAGTGTACTCAGGAAAAAGCCTCAAGAATCAAGTATCAAGTATCAAGCCTCAATTATCAAGCAAACAAGCCTCAAGTATCAAGTATCAAGCCTCAAGAGTGAAGTATCAAGTCAAGTGAAATATCAAGCCTCAAGTGGTGAAATATCATGCCTCAAGTAATCAAGCCAAGTATCAAGTATCAAGTAACAAGCCTCAAGTGAAATATCAAGCCTCAAGTATCTCATAGGATCAAAAGATCCTCTTCCGAGTACACGTTTCCGAATTATCCACTATTAGATCTGTTCCTTTAAGTCCCAACTTGGTTAATTTATTATTAATGTCAAACAAGCATGTATGTGTCACGAAACAAGCAAGTATATCATGGCATGATCAAGTAACAAGTTCAAGTTGCAAGATAAACAAGTAAGGGTAATAGGTAACACACAAAAGAATGAAATAACCAAATCTCAAGTTCAGGACAATAAGACCATACTGTAGTAAAACTAAAATTCCCAGTGTTCCAAAAATGCAAACCTGAATCCGTTAAAACATCTAGAAAATAGACTCCCAACCGAATCCAGCGAATACAAATAATTCATATAGTAATTCACAAAAATATAGTTCAAAACTGATTTGAATGCACAAAACACGTTCAGCCAGAAATCAGGAAATCAAGTTCAAGAGCAGGAAAACAACATGAAAACACATTAAATAAATCCAAGAAAAATCTGGGGTATTCCCCTATCTATCTAGTATCAGAATATAATGTTTCAGAATTTTCTAGAAAAATTAGATCAGTCATCAAAAATCCGAAAACATCAATAAACGCTAGTTTAGCAAATCTGGAATTCCCAACACTGCTGTATAAAAACTATAGGGTGCATTTGGTAACGTGTTTTGGAAATATTTTGAGAAAATATTTTTCTCAAAACGCGTTTGGTTTACTTTTCCAAACGGCATCTTTTCTCAAAAGATGCTTTGAGCTGTTTTCATTACTTTTGGCCGCTTCCCCATCTTCCATCCCCATCTGTCGAAAAAAAAACCCTAACACCATCTTCTCCCCTCTCGTCACTCCCAGGTCGTCACCTCTCTCTCCACCATCTTCGCCACCCTTCCTCTATCGTTGCTTTCCCCCATCCTCTTTCTTCGCTGACCACATTAGATCTGAAATCTATTAGATCAAATCGCCAGATCTGGAAAACCCTAACGCCCTCTTTCACCCCTTCTCACCCCGCACGATCATTCGTTGCTCTCTTCGGGCCCCTCCTCACCCCGCACGGAGCTCGATTCATGGTCTGCGAGACCAGATCTGCTTTTGCTAGAAGGTGTCTTCGAAATCGTAGCTCACGAATCCGATGCCGGTCGAGGGAATCCGTCGGAGACAACTTCTTCAGGTTTGGTAAGCAGCAATCCAGGGTATGTTTCATATCTTTGCCCAATTTTTTGATACTTTTATGGTAATTGGTCTATATTTCGACACTTGCTTCATAAAAAATCCATTTTTTAGGGTTAATTTAACGCACGTAGTGAAGAATTGAGGGTCGGAATTTTTTTTTTTTTTTGGGGGTTTGCTGTGATTTCGAAATCTTGGGTACTGATCTGTTTATGGAGATTTTGAATACTGATTTGGAGATCTTGAGTGCTGATCTTGAGTACTGATTTGTTTATGGATAGTACACATCATCTACAATTTCTCTAGTAACCTCAAATTATAACTGTATACTATTTATGCTCACCAAAATAATGACTGTTATTTAATACTGATCGTTAAGGGAAAGGAGATTGAGATGGAGAGTGATCTTGGACTTTGGCCAGCAATTAATGTGCGTACATTTATTGAGTTGATGGAGGCCGAAATTGATCGGAATAGTTTGAAAAGTGCAAAATTCGATGCAAGACAATGGACTCAATTGATGACTTTATTGACCCAACAATGTAATCGTTCATACACTCTTAAACAAATAAAAGAAAAATATGGACGACATAAGATGCAGTGGAGAGCCTTTCATGATTTGAAGAATCAAAGCGGTATGGGTTGGGATGAAGAGAATCAGACAGTGACTTGCGATCCCGAAGTTTGGAAGTCATATGTCAAGGTTCTCATCTTAAATATTTTTTTTATGCTAATGTGGGATTATGATCGTAATATACTTTTTATTGACTTTTATAGTTGTAAACTAACAACACAATAACTTATTAATAGGCACACCCTAAAGCTTCCGAATTTAAATCGAAGGGTTTGGCCAACTATGATGTGTTGACCAAAATTTTTGCTGATTCTACCGCCGAGGGTCTGCTATCTAGGGCTTCATCCCAAAGGGTGTATGACCTCGACGAGGAACATAGGGTCATGTTTGAGTTCACCCACCCCACTCCTCCCAATGCACCGCATGTAAATTTGGATGATGATGATGATTACGAACCAATGTTTACGGGGTCGGGGTCTCATAAGAGACGCTCTAGTGGTGGGTCCAGTGGCCGAGCAACAAAAAGCTCAAGAATGGATGTTGCTGTTTCTGCCAACGCTGAAAAGTCCATTGCTAAAGCTGAATACTATAAGAAGAAGGCCAGCATGGTTGATCGCTCCGTCCCAGACGATCAGTACTCTATTGACAATGCCATGTTAATACTAAATGGTTTGGATGGGCTTGATAATGCTATGATTGATTTGGCACTGGAGAACATAACTCATGACCCAAATTGGCGTAGAACCTTTATTCTAATGAAACCGGAGTGGAGAGTAGGGTGGTTAGGCAGACTTGCAAAAAAATAAATGTAATTTATTAAATTCCATAACGTAGAACCTTCATTATGTATTATTTAAATGTAGCAGTTTTTTGACATATTTCTGTATTATTAGTTGGGAAATTATATCTAATGGCAGAATAGTGGGCTTTGATAATATATCGGTTTTAATTTCATCTGCACTCGTTTTCCTACATTCTTGCTGTTTGTTATCACTACTTATGTTTCAATTCTATGGGTTGCTGTTATTATTAATATGACATCCATTATGGTCGTAGAGTATTTAAAATTAGAAGTATTCTTTATGCAAATGTAATCTAAGTGTTACAGTATTCTGCACTACTGCACTTGCCACCATACTGATGGACTCTTCAAGCAACACGTCGTCAAGTTCTGATGAATCCGATCTTGAGGACTTGTTCTTTCTTCAAGAGATTGAACAGTTTTATAATAGTAAAAGTCCCAATTCAACATCCAAACTATCAGGACGTGAATACCTACAAGAACTCTTAGACGGTCCAGATGCCAAATTCCATTGGGTGTTTCGCATGAATAAGGACTGTTTTATGGCTTTGTGCCAATTTATAATAAATGACAATTACCTTCGGGAAACGCCCGAGGAAATACAAAGAAGGCGTATATCACATTATGAAAGTGTTGCTATTTTTTTGTTCATTGTCGCTCATAGTAATAGGATGAGGCTTGCCTGTGGTCGGTTTGATCATTCGTTGGAAACAATTGATAGACATTTTACTGATGTGTTGAAAGGTTTGGTAAGAGCATCAGCAGTTCTTATTAAACACCCAGACCCGGAACATGTACATGATAAGATCAGGGGTTTCCCAGATTTCTTTCCATGGTTTAAGGTAATTTGTGCATTTCATGTTTAAAACCGTTTATTCTAATGATTCAAATGTGTTCAATAAAGTAGTAGCTTTCTACCTCAATAATGTAGGGAGCAATTGGTGCTGCGGATGGTACTTTAATACCTGCTACCGTACCCGCTAGTCGACAAAACAGTTGTCGTGGTCGAAAAGGTGACATATGTCAAAATGTGCTGGCAATTTGTGATTTTGACATGAATTTCACTTTTGTTTATGCGGGTTGGGAAGGAAGCGCTAATGACTCCCGCATAATACATAGTGCAATAACAAAAAATTTGTTGCCAATCCCGCTTGAAGATAAGTACTACTTAGTAGACTGTGGGTATACAAACATGCCAGGGTTTTTAGCTTCCTACCGCGGGCAGCCATATCATTTGCAGGATTTCCATGGTCCTAACCATGCACCTACCCAATATAAGCAACTCTTCAACAAACAGCATGCTAGGCTACGAAATGTAATAGAGCGAACCTTTGGTGTATTCAAAAAAAGGTTTGCCATATTCAAGTCTATGCCCAATTACTTCTACACAAGACAAGTTATGATGGTAACTGCATGTTGTGCAGTCCATAATTTTATACGTAAGTATTCTGCCGATGATTCATTGTTTTCAGACATAGAAGAAGAATAAAATAATCACCTACACAATGAAGATAATGCTTCCACATCTCAGCCGTTGGATATGTCATCTTCTCAGTTGAATCGCATGAATAATAAAAGAGATCAAATAGCCATGGCAATGTGGAATGCCAGACATTGATGTAAGCATCAGCATGTACTTGTTCGTGGTTACTTTCTGTTCTTGTAATATATGGTTGTAAATTCTTTCCTTTTATTTGTAGCCCATCTATTTGATGATCATGTATGTTATTGTATTAAGCAGGCGATATATGATGATGATATTTGTATGCATGCAGGTTGGGGGACCATCGTGTGTCACTGAGTTTCTGGAAATGATGGATATGGTATATTCTGATCCAGAATTTATTATAATTTGTTACGTTAGAAGACAACAATCTAATGATCTTATATTCTCATTATACTGACTCAATGAATGATGTATTCAACTATGGGTGATGGATGGGGTGGGTACAAGACATTAGTAGTACTGGCATGGCAATTTTAAAAATTGCAGCTCTACACTAATCATGATGATTTGCTTGAACAATTGTTCTATGACAATATGTTTTGAGGATACGGCTAATTAGGGATGTGATGATGATTTATTCTGATCCTATATAACATTATTTAGGGGACTTTTGTGATTGATTAATAGTATTCAAAATATGGATATGATGATGTTATATTCTGATCCTATATAATTTAATTTGTGATACCTTTCTGATTGATTACTAGAATTCAAAATATGGAAATGATGAAGATATATTCTGATCCTATCTAACACTATTGTTGAGGCTTTTGTGATTGATTACTAGAATTAAAAATACGGATATGATGATGATATATTCTGATCCTATATAACTATTATTTGTGAGGCTTTCGTAATTGATTACTAGTATTCAAAATATGGATATGACGATATTATATTCTGATCCTGCAGCTATTATTTTGGATAATGACAACCTTGTTGCTTCGTTGTTCTGGACCTACACATGTTATCTTACATTTGGAGTGTCTGACAACTTTCAACATGGTTATCATTGATACTCATATATATGATATAACACCTTTGGAATTCAAATTATGATGGGATATAACACCTTCAGTGACACCTTTGTGATTGACTACTAGAATTTACCATTATGGATATGATGACGCTATATTCTGATCCTACAGTTCTTATTTGGGATAATGACAACCTTGTTGATATTGTCCTGAACCAACAGCAGTTGTTTTGTTATATTTGGAGTAATGGCAACTTTCAAAATAACCATGTTGTTACTAATATAAAAACTGAAAATAAAGTTTCAAAGAATGCAACCCAGTTAGGATTATCTCTCATAGTCTCAAAATAACCAGTACAATGGTTTCAAAATAACCATTTTGTTACTAATATATAGCAGGTGATAATCTCCCACCTTAGTGGGCATCAATACTGATCACACTATTGTGCTGGTTTGTGTACACATTATGGAAATTACAACCCAGTTAAACTGCAACCTTCCTCAAAGAAAGAAGAAGTCATCGCAATTTTGAGGTAGACATCAGAATATGTTGGAATTTGATAAGAAAGGCAAACAATGGATATGATGAATTTTGTAATGGATACTACACTTTCAAAATTTGATAGTGATGATGCTTTATTCTGATCCTATAATACTCTTTGGAGTAATTATTGTTGTTTGCCTTAAAAGAAGATAATAACTGGGTTGTAGTTTCCATGCTGTGCACACAAACCAGTAAAATGAGGTGATCAGTATTGATGCCCTAAATGGTAGGAGATTATCACCTCCTATATGTTGGTAACATCATAGTTATTTTGAAGAGAGAGGTGACGAGTATGGGTGACAAGAGAGGAGAAGATGGTGATGGGGTTTTTTTTGTTCAACAGTAAGATGGGGATGGAAGAAGGGGAAGTGGCCAAAAGGGGAAAACAGCTCAAACCATCTTTTGAGAAAAGATGCCGTTTGGAAAACATAACCAAACGTATTCTTTGATAAAGGTTTCAGTTTAACTGGCTTGTATTCTTTGATGAAGGTTTCAGTTTAACTGGGTTGTACTCTGCCGATGAAGGTTTCAGTTGAATTGGGTTCTAATTTCCCTGCTGTGTACACAAACTAGTACACTGCTGTGATCTAATTTCCATGCTGTTTACACAAATCAGTTTAACTGGGTTGTATTCTTTGTGAAAGGTTTCAGTTGAACTGGCTTGTATTCTTTGATGAAGGTTTCAGTTTAACTGGGTTGTACTCTTTGATGAAGGTTTCAGTTGAATTGGGTTCTAATTTCCCTGCTGTGTACACAAACCAGTACACTGCTGTGATCTAATTTCCATGCTGTTTACACAAATCAGTTTAACTGGGTTGTATTCTTTGTGAAAGGTTTCAGTTGAACTGGGTTGTATTCTTTGATGAAGGTTTCAGTTTAACTGGCTTGTATTCTTTGATGAAGGCTTCAGTTTAACTGGGTTGTACTCTTTGATGAAGGTTTCAGTTGAACTGGGTTCTAATTTCCCTGCTGTGTACACAAACCAGTACACTGCTGTGATCTAATTTCCATGCTGTTTACACAAATCAGTTTAACTAGGTTGTATTCTTTGTGAAAGGTTTCAGTTGAACTGGGTTGTATTCTTTGATGAAGGTTTCAGTTTAACTGGCTTGTATTCTTTGATGAAGGCTTCAGTTTAACTGGGTTGTACTCTTTGATGAAGGTTTCAGTTGAACTGGGTTCTAATTTCCCTGCTGTGTACACAAACCAGTACACTGCTGTGATCTAATTTCCATGCCGTTTACACAAATCAGTTTAACTGGGTTGTATTCTTTGAGAAAGGTTTCAGTTGAACTGGGTAGTATTCTTTGATGAAGGTTTCAGTTTAACTGGCTTGTATTCTTTGATGAAGGTTTCAGTTTAACTGGGTTGTACTCTTTGATGAAGGTTTCAGTTGAACTGAGTTGTAATTTTCATACTGTGTACACAAACCAGTACACTGCTGTGATCAGCATTGATGGCTAACATGGTGAGAGATTATCAGCAACTGATGGCTGCTGGTGTTGGCTTCTGATACTTGTGAAGGATGTGATGGCTGTTGATGGTCTTATGTAATGTGTGCTTCGGGTTTCGCAATTTTTTCTGTCACTTTCAATATGTTAAATATTGATAGAGTGTACAATTACCGTCCTATGATGAGTTCTGATGCTGCTAATGGCATATGATGGACACTGATGGATTGGAATTTGTATTTTTTTTTGGATTTGTAAGAGGTTCAGTTGTAATTTTCACAAAGTAATAGTTCTAATTCTTGTTACTATGTTAGAAATTTTGAAGGTTTCTCATGCTTGTAATGCGAAATTGCTGGTTGGGCTATCCCAGTTTGTGAAATAAATGTAACCAAACAGAAATTTGTAATGGATATTTTGTACATTTATTGGAAATTTGCATATTGTGTCCAATTGCTGTATTACCCGACTCCACCACAATTCAAATAAAATTTTACATGGTCGAAAGCTTGACACTAATGGGAAGCTACCAAGAAGGGAAAAAAAAAATTCATAGCGGACAAAACTTCCATGTTGTAGCACGTTGCTTGTTTGTATATTGATAGAAGTTGGGTCTATATCTGCAAAAAAATTTACAAAAAACTCATAAGAAAACTAATGTGAATTCATTAAATATACACCCTAGATAAGCTTTTAAACTCTCTTTTTCAGTAAAACAGCTTTCAGATAACAGTTTTCAGCAAGAAATATAACCAAACAGCTTTTAAAGTCGCTTTTTCAGGAAAACAGCTTTCAGATAACAGTTTTCAGCTAGAAATATAACAGCACAGCTTTTAAACTCTCTTTTTCAGAAAAACCGCTTTCAGATAACAGTTTTCAGCAAGAAATATAACAGAACAGCTTTTAAACTCGCTTTTTCAGGAAAACAGCTTTCGGATAACAGTTTTCAGCTAGAAATATAACAACACAGCTTTTAAACTCTCTTTTTCAGGAAAACAGCTTTCCGATAACAGTTTTCAGCAAGAAATATAACAAAAAAGCTTTTAAACTCGTTTTTTCAGGAAACAGCTTTCAGATAACAGTTTTCAGCAAGAAATATAACAGAACAACTTTTAAACTCTCTTTTTCAGAAAAACACCTTTCAGTTAACAGTTTTCAGCTAGAAATATAACAGTACAGCTTCTAAACTCTCTTTTTCAGATAAATAGCTTTCAGAATACAGTTTTCAGGAAAAAATATAACTTAACAGCTTTTAAACTCGCTTTTTCAGGAAAACAGTTTTCAGATAACAGTTTTCAGCTAGAAATATAACAGCACAGCTTTTAAACTCTCTTTTTCAGAAAACAGCATTTTACAGTCTAGTTTTAAGAAAACAACATTCAGGTTTATTTTTTAACTCAAAAGGTTATACAATTTCATTTTTAGAAAACAGTTTTCAGAAAACTATACCAGACAGCTTTTACACTCTCATTTTCAGAAAACAGTTTTCACAAAACAGTTTTCACAAAATATTTTCACAAAACTATTTTCAAAACAACAAACCAAACGCACTCATAGTATCTCACAACTAGTGAAACGAAATCCAAATCCGCCAAAGGGAGATGAAAATAGACAAAATATATTAACTTTCATATTTCACAAGCATTTTTCATACAGTAGAAGGAAATAGGGTGAAAATACGATTTTTTATAGAACCGCGAGCAAAATACAGCATGCACAGTCTTTATAAATAAGCATGAAACGGCAAATAAACTTGTCAATAAAAATTCACCAAAATTTTGGGTAATCCCTAACTAGATAAAGAAATACTGACTAAAGTTTTGGATAAAATAATATGTGTAGCACAAGTATCAAAATGATTTAGTAATCAAAATCACCAAGTAACGAAATCTGAAAAAGATCTACACCTCTGTAGTAAAACAGTCATATCTCACACATACGAAAACGAAATCAAGCAAGGTCAGAGGAGTTGGAAATCAGACGAATTTCTTTACAATTCATGTTTTATACTGAAATTAAGATTCTGACTTTAATATGGTCTAAATTACTGATCAAGATAGAATATCGGCAAAACAAAGAATTTTCTCAAAAACCAAAATTAACATAGATTGAACGAAATTTAATCCAAACACAACCAAATATGAAATCAAGTCTACCAAGTGTCCAAACATTAAGAAATAGGGTAATTAACATATCCAAAGCAAGTCCATCACATGGATCTCAACAACTACTCAAATTCTCACAAAAATTCCACATACATGATCAAATAAAGAACTGGCAAAACCTAAGTTAATTCATGTCATATGTGTCGTGAGGCAACTATGGTCAAAACACTATAGAGACAATATCATCAAGGGGTTTCACACACGAATTGTCTATAGAACCCAACTACACTACAAGCAGTATTTTTGACTTGTATCATACAAAGAAATTTGAGTACAAGTTAATTGCCTGAAAGACAACGAATCCAACCAAAAAAAAGAGAATAACAGGAACGAATTTCCGGGCATGAACTCAATAGCAACGAATCACGAACAAGATGATCACGAACAAGATCACGAATCCAAAGAACAAATAACCCACGAATACGATCGGATGGCTGAGATCAAAAGATCAAGGCAATCGGATCAGATCGGACGATTCTGATCGAAGATCAAGATCAAAATCGAGATGTGATCAGTATCTTGATGATGATGATGATGATCGGATCAGATCGACGATCGGACGGCTACCAATCAAAGTGATCAAAGAACTCCAAGATGATGATAATGCGATCCAACGGTCCATAATCAAAGATGATGATTGAGATCGGGTGGTGATCACAAACTCAAGGGAATCGAACGGTCAAGATCTCAAGATCAAGATCAAGATCAAACGGATGGCCGAGATTGAACAGATCAAACCAAACCAACTGCAAATATAAGAAAGGATAACCAGGGGGAGGAAACGTGTGCACAGTAGCACAGCGGGCGCGGAGGGGCTGCCGGCGACGGCTCCGACTGTTGGACAGCGAAGGCGACGCGACGGCTGGCCGCAGGTGACTGCTGCGGCGGAGGACAGGCCAGGGGGGCTCGCTACAGTCTGTGGAGGCTGCGGTGCAGGGGAGTGGACCGGGGTCACGAGGTGGAGAGGGTGCACAGGGGTGCGGAGGTCAGGATACAGAGGTAGAGGGTGACAGGAGATGGTGCTGTCGAGACGGGAGATGACCGGGAGAGGGACAGTCGCGATGCTTGCTGTTGCCGCTGGAGGCGTCGCGACTGGGCACTGCGCGGCGCTGCAGCAGGCATCGCGGCTTCGAGGCAGTGACGGCGCTCAGGGAAGAGCACAGGGGGACGGAGCGATGGGTTTGGAGACGAGGGAGGGAAGGAGGGAGACGAGGAAACGGGATCGATGGTGAGAAATCGGAGGCGGCTAGGGGAGATGAAGCGGCAGGTAACGGGGGGTGATGGGTTTATATAGATGGGGTAATATTTAGGGTTGAGGGAAAGTATAGGGAAGGCGGCTAACGGGTGATGAACAGGGATAATAACGGGTAACGGGTAATAGTAATGGGTTTAATGAACAGGGTAGGGGTGTTAGGGGTTTTGGAAACGGGTATAGGATGGTTAAATGGGTTTGGGTATTGGTTAGATTAATGGGTATTTGGGTTTATTTAAAATGGGTGTAGGTTAGTTAATGGCTTTTGGGTAGGAGAGATAAATGGGTTATTGGGTATATAAATAAAAATCCAATAAGAAAATTAATTAACCAATAAAACATAATTTATAAAATAATAAAATTTAAATTACAATATAGACTTTATTTAAAATAACTACAAATAAATTTATAAATGGAAGTAGGTTTTTAATAACCAATCAAAATAATAACCATAATAAAAATAAAATAAAATAATAGTAATAATAATAATACTGAATAATAATAACAACAACAACAATAATAATCATAACCTAAACATAATAATAGTAATACTAATAATAACCGAAAACAAATAAAATTGTTGATAGATTTTAATAGAAGATCCAATAGTACAATTTAACAAAAAATAGTTCGAAAGCGGAAAATTAATTTTTAAATACCAAAAATACACAGAAAATATATTTTTGAGGAAACAGGAATAACAGAGAAATAAACAAGGAGAAATCAACCACGCATGGATGAATAAATTAGTATAACCAATAGAATTTACTTAAAACGAAATTTAATAAATCTAAAATAAACCAGATCTGGAACAAGTTATAAATCCTGGGTCAAACTGCCCAATACAAATAATCCAAGTAGCAATACATTTATTCAAAATAAGCAACATAAAATAATAATACCAAGAACTCTAGCAATTAGAATCTCAGATCACTTACTCCATCGGGCAGCTGGTTACCAAAGTCTGCAATTTAACAAACTGCAGGAAAAAGAAAGAGAAACAAAATGTCCATCAATGCAAGTTACGGGCTGCTTGTAGTGCAGGCAACAAGTACAGAAAAGATAGACAAGTATAGAGTAACAGCGGAAGCAAGTACTGAATAAGCATGGAATACAGGTGACAGAATGGTTAACATAAAACAGGAGCAGGAACAAGTAATATGATGTGATAACAGGGTGCATGTGACATGTGACAGATAACAAGTATCATGCAAGTAAGTAAACATGTAACATGTGTCAAGTAGCATGTACAGATAACATGAATATGCAGGTGATCATGTTATTTCAAGTCTTGTATTTAATTCTATCTAGGTAGCACTTCATGCGTTCTATTTATTTATCACATGGTTGCTACATACAAATAAATTATATTTAGATTTCATAGTGGATTCTATAAGTCATGTACTCAGGTCTTCACAGAACTACAAAACTTGGTCGGTAAACTTGATCGGTAATATATAATTAACTTGGTCGGTAAACTTGATCGATAACATGTAATTAACTTTGTCGGTAAACTTGATTGGTAACTTAGTCGGTAACTTGGTCGGTAAACAAGTCACACGGAAGCACGGTCCCTTTCCAAGTAGAGGCTCCTATATTGTCCACTGCTAGATCTTTCCCTTAAATCCCGACTTGTTCTTATTATTATTATCAAACGGGCATATACGTGCACAAAACAAGGCAATATTGACATGGTATGAACAAGGGACAGGTTTAGGCTATACATAAACATGCACAGGTGACAGACAACTCATAAAAGGCTAGGATAACGAAACTTTCTGCTCTGGACAGCAAAACACTACTGCACCAAATCTGAGCTTTCCGTTGCCACGGATATGCAAACCTGGATCCGTAAGAAAATCTAGAAAATAGACCCTCGACCGAATCCAGCACATATATACAAGTCATATACTAATTACAGAAACATGGCTCAAAACAGCATTATATCCAGAAAATATGTTCAGCCAGAAATCACAAGATTGTATTCACAAGCATGAAAATGGCATAAGAACTTACTGATAAAATTCAAGAAAAATCTGGGGTATTCCCTGGTATATTTAGTACCAGCAAATATAATTTCATAATATTCCAACATGGATAGTATAGTCAAATAAAATCAGAAAACAGCAAGATACAACGAATTTGTAAATCTGAAACTTTAAACACAACAATACTAAAACAACAATAGATTACAAAGTATAAATTGAAATCCAGATCTATCAAAAGGGTGATAAAATAGATACAATAGGCTACATTTTATATTTACAAAGTTTTTACCAACAACAACTAGAATCAGGTTGAAATTTAGGTTCTTTACTGAACAGCATGAAAATTCTGGAAATATAGTAGTTGTTTGCAAGCATAGATTAGTTTGTAAAAGTCATCGAATAAATCCACAAGAATTTGGGGTTAATCCTAGGTCAAGTCTAGTTATACTCAGCAAAATATTAAATCTAAATTTTATGTTTAACATTAGTACATAAATAAATAACTCTACAGAATTCATATAAAATAGAATCTAGAATTTTCTACACATCTGTAGTAAAACAACAATAACTTGTAACTCACAAATCGAAACTGAGATCTGTTAGAAATTCTGGAAAATAGACAACGAGATTTACGATTCATATTCATAAATAAATTTGATTTACTGACCTCAACAGCAAAAAAAGAAATCCTCTTATGCATTAAATTGACTAGTTCATGTGCAACAAATCCAAATCAAAACAAAACACAAGCATGGTATAATAGATGTCCAAATAACACGGTATGGGGTATTTACCAAGTCTACAACAAGGTATAATATGACAAATATATCAAGGATGCAAGATTCATACAACATATCATGGATCACGAAACAACACACATACATGCATCAAAAATTTAATTAAATCTAAATTATTTCATTTCGTGTGTGTAACGAGACAACTACGGATGGATCAACACATAGAAACAAGATCTAACAAGGAATTTACACAAAAATGAATCTAGATACGAAAGCCACACTACATGCGGTATTTATTACTTGTATATGTAACAAAAGGAATACAAGTTACTTGCCTTGGGGGTGGAGACGATGAATCTGACGAAAAGAATAACGGGAATGGATCCCAAGCGACAAACCACGAACATGGAAACACATGCGAACACACACACAGGCGATCAAGCCCACACACAAAACAACATACACCAGATCTCTAATCCAAACATCAAACATCGGAACTCAAATCCCTTCTCTTCTCAACAACACAGCAACATGGTTTCCCTACCCGAACAGCAAACAGTGATCCAAAAGGGAAGGAGAGCAGCGGCGAGGATCACTGACGACCGCGGCGAACTCGAGGGGCTCGAGGGGCGCTGACGGTGGGGCACTGGTTGTCGAGAAGCGACCGCAGCGACGAGCGATGGCGAGGGGGATCGGAGCTCTGTTTTCAGAGTGAAACAGGGGAAGGGTAGCAATGGTGGGGTGCAGGAGGTTGACTGGATGGTGGGGTGCAGGGTGGACAAGCGTAGAGCTCGGGGGAAAGAGGAAGATGATAAGGACGGGAGGAGTTGATGGGTTGAAGGCGGGATGGAGGAGAATGGCGGTACGAGTCTGGTGGCGAGGTGGTGCACAAACAAAGGGTGTGGGAGAGCGAGAAGGTGAGAGGGTGACGACAATGGCAATGGCCTGGTGCTGGCAAGGAGGGCGGTGAGGTCGACGAGGCAATGGGGCGACGAAGGGAAGATGAGAGGTCGGGAAGGAGATGAACAGGAGGCGGCGATGAGGAATAGGGACGAGAGTGGGATAGGTTGGGTAGAGTACAGGAGAACAGGAGGTAGGGGAAGGTGAACAGGGGTAGGGGTTGGCGGCTGAGGGGTTATGTAGTAGATGTAGGGTTTGGGGGGGTGTTAACAGTGATTATATAGGGTAATTAGATAATGGGTAAGGTTAACGGGTTATTGGGTATTGGATTAAAATCCAATAAGAGAAAAGGTTTAGGGTTTTAGAAAAATAAATGAATAAATAGATCAATAATAATTTAGTAATACAAATAATCAATTTGTATGCATTAAATTAATATTCAAATACTGCTAAACACAATAGAATGTAGGACCTCACAAAATATCAAGACTATATTTGAATCGAACCAAAATATAATAAGGAGCAAAATAATATTACATATCATTTAATTAAATAAAATGGTATATACAAAATCCATACTCTAATAAAAATACAATATAGATTACGATCTATAGGTTTCCAAAAATTTTATAAACAATAAGTTTATTAACAATAATAATAAAAAATATCCATAATAATCAAAGTCATAATAATAATAATAATAATAATAAGATTTGTATTACAATATAAAAATCACTGGAAACTAGTTACACATAAAATTATTGATTAAAACAGACTTTAACAGAAGATCCAACAATACATTTTAACAAAAGAAAGAAAAAAAAATTTAAAAGCGAAAAAATAATTTACACAAATTTGATATATCAAAAATATACAGAAAATACGTATTTGTGAAACCAGGGGTTACATTAAAAAAAAAAGAATTGGGACCAACACGCTAATACTCATATAAGGGCCAAAGAATACCAACGCCACTAATGAAGTCCCTCACATTTGATTACTTCAGTTAGAAGACCGTAAGATTTGTTTCTGTTATTTGATTTAAAAGAAATAGTTACCTAGAAACTAATGTTTTTCACAGAAACAGGTGTCACAGTGACATTTCAAAAAAAGCTAAACGAAATAGTTATCTAGAAAAGCATGTTTTTCACAGATCACCAACGTCACACATTTGATTACTTCAGTTAGAAGACCGTAATTTTTTTCTTCTGATATTTGGTTTAAAAGAAACAGTTACCTGAAAAAAGAATGTTTTCACAGAATCAGGTGTTACAACAACATTTCAAAAAAAGTTTAAAAAAAGTTACCCGGAAAAGAATGTTTTTCAGAGAACCAGGTGTTACAACGACATTTCACAAAAAAGCATCCCACCGAGTGTTCCTGTGACTATAAAACTTTCCAACTTCAATTTTAAATAGAAGATGCAGTGAGGCAATAGCTAAACATATGATTGAGTATATAATTTACCATAATAAGCTCGGCAATAATCTATTAATGGTCTCCCCATAATGAAGTATTCAATAGTAGAATACCCTTGCAAATCTAAGGCTTCATGAGACCTTCCTGAAAACCAACAACACCTACAAAGTTGCAGTAGACAGACCTGTGTCATATATTGATAATGGTTCATAAGGTAGAATTTTTTTATTTATTAACATTCAGAAGAAAAATAGATTGTAACGGGTAAGAATAAAAGCATAATTTAATCTTGACTACATATTCAGTATCATTAAATTGTAGAAGAACACAACATCATGATTGAAATGCATGTCAATTTACCGAGTTGAGAATATCCACGAAGATTCGTGGAAATACATTTTTTAACATTGTAAAACAAATTAATATTCGGGTAAATCCGGTTTGGTCTCATATAATAGTCTACTAATAGTTTCCCCAATAATGGTGTGATGTATTAACAATTACTGGTAAAAATAAAGAGAACCATAGCAATCAAAGAGAATTGCTAGGATTACAGTATTGTGGGAGCATGATTTATTTCATGAAAACCCTCAAGATGATATTCTTTCTCTTAAGCGTAAACTCGCACACCAGTGCACACACATGACAGACAACCGAAATAAATCAAGTTAGGATTTGACAGTTAGGATTTGGATCTTGAAAATGGCAGATGATGCTACTTTATCTATGAATTTGAATATGAATAATTATAGAGTTTCATTTTTACTATTATTGTACTTATTATTGATTTATAGGATTAACAAAATGTTTTTCTTGGATTCAGACTTTTTTGGTTGCAAGTTCGAACGGTGAATTTCCTTCGGTTCCCAAATTTATTCATTCCTTATAGTTGTAAATTCTTTTGCTATCTTCTTCATGATCATTGTCACGTTTGTGTTGTAAGTATTTTTGATTCAAGTCATCAAATTATTTTCTTTTTAAACTAAAGTACTATAACCAGAAAACTTTATTTTTTAGGTGTTAAGAAATATACTTTAGTAGAAGAAAGTCGGCTATTTTTTGTTGCAATTTGCCCGTGGAAGTTCAAATCAAGGTAGTTCCTTTGCTTTCCCTCTTTCTTATTCTCTAGGTCATTTGTGTGGATTTGGGAGAGGAAGTGTTGGAATTTAGTATAGCATACATTTAAAACACATCTTTTATTGTCAAGATTGTTTTGTGGGCCAACGGTTAAGTTTTGGGCTCACATGAGGTTAGAGGTTCAATTCCCAACTACCGCAATTATATATAGATATTTATATATCTTTGATCGGGCTGGGAAAAATAAAAGAATTTTTAAAACTTTTGAATAAATGATTTAAAATTTTCGAGATTTGAACTTTTGAACAAGTCAAAAATGTTTTTTTCTCGACTCATCAAATGCATTTACTGCACTAGCCATTTTTGACCTGTCAAGGCAAAAATCAAGGAAGCTTTTATGGCAAAAATAAAGGCAAGCATTTTGTTTTGTTTTGTTTTGTTTTGTTTTTTTTGTTTTTTTTAAATTTATTTTTATGAGTCTTCTCTTTGGTTATAAAAGAGGATTTTTGTTAAAAGAAATAATATGTAGATAAAAATTGTCTTTCTTCTCTTCTCAAATAATTCTTCAATCATTGAGAGATTTTCATATTAAGTTGTGTAAGTTGGTACGTGTTGCTACTGGAGTATTAGACAACACTGTAAACGAAAACTCGTTGTATCCTGGGGGGAGTGTTTGGTGATCAACGATTCGTCTCCAGAATCGGCCAAATAACTTATTAAAGAAAGTGCAATCCACACCTCGAGCTGTTCTCACACTTTCTTCCTGTTGCAGTTAAAGCCGATCAATTCAATCCATTCCAAAGCCGTGCGGTACTATCAGAAGGTTGATTTGGGCATTCAGGTTTACTTCACTTAACATGAAGTTAATATAAGAAGTTAATAATATCATCCGATGATACCGTCAATTGCTATTGTTTACCTCTCTTTCCGGCACCGCTGAACACCGAGATCTCCCTCTGTTGGTATCCAACCTGAAGTCTTCATTTTAAATTGCCTTCATTTGTACAAACCCCTATATTATTTGGATAATCTATGAATTTAATATAAGAAGCATTCCTTTCTTCATCGTATTGTGGATGTGAGTATTGTGTACGTGATCAATGAAGCTTTCATTGACAATATAATGATTTAACTGGATTGATTTTTGGGATGGGTTAGGGTTATTCATATATATTAATTTTAATGATTTGGCTTCTATATATTAGTTTTAATCATTTGTCTTCTATATATTATTTTCAATTCAATTGTGAACTTTGTTTTAAAATGTGTACTAATGAGATGAACCTACTGCAACAAAAATCTAATCGAAGAGACAAATTTTGAGGGTCTATTGTTAAATTTTAATATAATCAAGAAATTTGTATTGTTGACAAATTTTCAACAATTTTGTTTGCAATAGTTGGTGTGAAGATTCGAAGATAGTGGGAGATTTCCAATTATATAAGGGATGCCAGACTTTTTCATTACATTAGGTATGTTATATATGTTCTTATCTCCTGTTATACTTTCTTTCGAGTTTATCCTTATGGTTATTTATCTCGTTATGTAATGTTTCGTTCTATTTTTCTTCATTGTATTTACTTACATAAATAATAAAAGTTATATTATTATTCATATTTAAATAATTGTCCAAAATCATACTTATTAATGTAGGAAGAAAGACAAAAATAATATGTCGTCTTTCCAACTCAATAAGGCAATTGAAAGGTAAATGTCATTAACAATCTAATTATATTCAAATGATTAAAATAATAGTTATTGGCACACAATGTTTTTAGATGTAAGAATCTCATAATGTCATTTTATTAGAGATTATCAAAACCTTAGTTATTCTTTTTTCTTTTATGTATCGGCTTATATCAATTCAAATTGGTTCACGCTGCTATATAAATAATTAGCTTTTAATGTGATGCAAATAACTAAATTTTCATTTCATGTTTTCTTTTTATGTAGGACGCCATGTGATGTTCATGTGTGAAGAATTTAGTCACTCAATGATGTGTATCTATGTTGAAATTACTAAAATATTTTGATACCATCATATTGAAATTAGTACATGATTCTTTTTTGTTGGTTTTGTATTTACCTAGTTATATACAATAGTTGGTTAGAAAATTAATTTTGCATTTCAATTGTTTGGATTGAAGTCTTTTATTATCATGAACAATTTATTTAAGCCATCCGTTGGATATATAATTGAGATTTAAGTATTTGGTCAATTTCAAGATTATTGGGATTGAGTTTGGAGGTGCCTTATTGCCATCAAATGCTGGAGTTTGAAGATTGTGTTTTTTGTAACATCTTTACTACATCATTGTTGATTGTTGAGATACTGGATTATAATTATACATCAAAAAAGTTGTATATATGAGGAGGCTGCCAAATTTTTATGGAATGTTATTGATGTTTTAATATATCTTTTGGTGAAATCTGTGCAATATGCACATGGGGTAAACTAGTCTGAATCTTAATCCAAAATTAAATATCATTCCATCCTAATCATTTTTTTGATAATCGTGAGAAAAAACCTTTTGCGTCTCCTCCAAAATAGATAGAGTGTAATTCAACATTCGAAATTGTTACCCAAAGAAAGTATAGTGCAGAGCATCTCCGACCCCTTCTTGGCAACCAGATCTGCGCTCATATTTCCTTCCCTATAAACATGCTGCACTGACTGAATGGAGAGTTCTTCCTGTTGGAAAATAATCTATGTGGGCTCACATATGTGACTAAATGTATAATTGATATTCTAAAGTCTAATTCAAATTAAAGTGATCTAACCAAGATTAAGTGATGGGTTAAAAGTATACAATATAAAGTATGATATATTATGTGTAGAAACCAGAAAGTGAACTTTTAGTTTTGTGATGAGCAAAATTGGAAATCACTAATTATCTGTTAGGGTTGTGGTCCCCTATATATACGTATCATTCTATTCTATCTGTCATTCCATTAACAGAAAAAAAGAGACTTTCTTTCATAGAGATACATATAGGAAGATCCAAATTCTCTGCACAATCGCCAACAATAGGACCAATGGCTTCAGGTTAGTGCTTCCTCTTTTATATTCTTCTTCTTTTGATTTAGCAAAGGATCTATAGAAACATGATTTAGGATCTTATATTAAAGCACTTTTAGTAACATGATTTAAGATTTGGATCTGTAGAAACATGATTTAGGATGACGTCAATGTTTTATGCATGTTGCTTAAGTGTTGTATATAAAATTCCACCAATTGGTATCAGAGCTATCTTTGCTAAATTAATTGAAAATCTGATGATTTTGTTTAAGAAATTTAGGGTTTCTTTTGATCTTCCTTTTATGGTATTTTATGGTATTCTTGTTTTAAAAATTTAAGAAATTTAGGGTTTCTTTTTGGAAGACAAATACTATAAAATTCAGATTAAAAAAAAAAACGTTAGTACTGTATAATCATGGTTTGGGATTTTTTTTTGATAAAGTTTTTTTTTAATATATATAAATAATTAATATAAAATGGTTGCTGCCCATTGAAATTTGTATGGGGGTAGTTGTGTGGATTTAATTCAAATTGAATTAAATGAAGGAGTGGCTGCCATGATTGGCAGTGGGGCCCAGGGAAGGCAGCATTGCTGTTGTGCTTTCTGCCAGTGTGTCGACGTGGCAGGTGGGCCCGGGAGTTGGGGTAGCGTGCAGCTGTAGCTGTGCTGTTGCTGACGTGGCATGGTGCCCTCTCTTTAGGGGCTGTTGTGCCGCTGATGTGAGATTTATGAATTTTATTTTCAGTTATTAATTTTCTGTGTTTAGTTATTAATTTTAGAACAATAACAGAAAGATATGGTTTCGTTATTAATTTTCTATTATTTTTTTTGATTAATTGTCGTTATCAATTCAGTAAATATATTTGGCCTATAACCGGATAAATAAAAATCAATTTGATATTATCTTGACATTATCTATCTAAAATAAAATTCTAAAGTTAAGGAATAAATATTTTTTCTGAGAAACAATTAAATTCACATTTTGGTTTTGGATTTTCTTATGAATTCTAATATTTTGAATAGATTAATTGAAAGATAATGTTACCAAAGTGACATCTTTTGTGCAAATTAATTTATTTAAAATATCAAGATGATTGTGTGCTTGTAGTTCATACATTTATTAACTGACCCAAAGGTAAGTTGATATTTTGCCGAATTTCATACACATTTGTGGTGATAAATGTGTGACAGTTATAAGGTATTTCATGTGAACAATATGTTAGTCCAAAGAATGACTTATTATTTGACAGGATCTATTGTCAATGTTTGATTGCTACAACAAGAGTACTGCTTACAGTTAATGTTATTGTCCAAAGACTTGATATTAATGTTGTGCTTGATATCTTGAGATGGGATTAACCATTGTTTGAATTTATTGTTTTATATGGATTCTTATCTGAGCTTAACTTGTTTTGTTTTGTTCTATATTCAGCTAGCTTATCTTCTGCTGCCTCAATAACTGCTAATATCAAGTCTATTCTCATGCTTAATGGGACCAATTTCAAGGATTGGAAAGGGACCTTACTTCTAACTCTTGGTTGTATGGAATTAGATCATGCATTAAGAAAAGAACAACCTCCACCTTTCACTGCGGAAAGCACTCCTGATGATAAGAGAAAATTTGAGAGTTGGGGTCGTTCAAATCGCATGAGTTTAATGATTATGAAACACAGCATTCCAGAAGCCTTCAGGGAAACAGAATCCGATGGGATTACTAAGGCCAAGGATTTCCTCAAACAAATTGAGAAATGTTTTGTCAAAAATGATAAGATTGAAATGACTACACTTCTGACTTCTTTGATGTCTATGAAGTATAAGGGTTGAGAAAATGTAATGGAGTACATTGTGGAGATGTACCATATTGTTTCAAGACTTAAGGCACTTAAGCTTGAGTTTCCTGAGGAATTGTTTGTGCTTATGGTTTTGCTATCGGTTCCTGCACAGTTCAATCAATTCAAGATCAGTTACAACTGTAAAAAAAATGGACTCTAAATAAACTCATTTCTCACTGTGTGCAAGAGGAAAAAAGGTTGAAACAAGATATGACTGAAAGTATTCACTTGGCTAATGCCACTAAGGATATGGGCAAGAAAAAGAAATCTGAGAATGAAAATGCTATGGGTCCAGCTCAAAAGAAACAACAGAAGGATACAGAGAGTTGTTTCTTTTGTAACAAGCCTGGACATATGAAGAAGGAATGTACCAAATATCACGCATGGCGTGCAAAGAAAGGTATGTTTCTTACTTTGGTCTGTTATGAGGTTAATTTATCTTCAGTATCTAGAAACACTTGGTGGATAGATTCTGGTGCTACTACTCACATAAGTGTTTCTATGCGGAGTTACTTGAGCTACCAAAAGCCAAATGATGGTGAAAGACACATCTTCGTGGGCGATGAAAAGTCGGTAGAAGTGGAAATAGTTTGGCACTTTAGATTGTTGTTAGGAATTGGTTTTTATTTGGATTTGAAAGACACCTTTGTTATACCGTATTTTAGATAAAATTTGATTTCTGTTTCTTTGTTGGACAAATTTGGATATTATTGTTCATTTAAAAACAATCAGTTTAGTTTGTCTTTAAATTTGAATGTTGTTGGAACTAGTTTTTTGAATGGTTATGACAACCTTTATTTACTCGAAACAATTGCAACGTATAATGTAACATTGCATGTAGAGCCACATGGTACTAAATGTAAATTGAATAAAAAAATTCGGCATCATTATGACATAAGCACTTAGGTCATATCTCAAAAGGTAGTGTTGAGCGTCTTGTGTCTGATGGCATTTTAGAGTCCCTTGGACTTCACAGACTTTGATGTCTGTGTAGACTGCATAAAGGGAAAACAGACCAAAACTAAGAGATTAGGTGCCAATAGATCTTCAGACGTCTTAGAATTGATTCATATAGATATTTGTGGGCCATTCCCTACGGCAACTTGGAATGGTCAACAATATTTTATATCTTTCATAGAAGATTACTCACGTTATGGATACCTATATCTCATTCCTGAAAATCACAGTCTCTGGATGTGTTCAAAGCTTATAAAGCTGAAGTTGAGAATCAACTCAACAGAAGAATTAAAAATGTCAGATCTGATCGTGGTGGTGTGTACTACGGTAGATATGATGGCTCAGGTGAACAACGTCCAGGACCGTTTGCTAAATTCCTAGAGTAATACGGTATTGTCTCACAGTACACCATGTCAAGATCACCTAGCTTGAATGGTGTAGCTGAACGACAAAATATGACTCTTAAGAATATGATAAGGAGTATGATTGCTCATTTCACCTTACCCGAGTCCCTCTGGGGAGAAGTATTAAAGACAACAACTTACATTCTCAGTAGACTACCAACTAAAGCAGCTGCAAAAACACCTTATGAGCTTTGGACAAGTCGAAAGTCTAGTCTAAAGCACTTTCACATTTGGAGATGCCCAGCTGAGGCAAGGCCTTACGGGCCACATGAAAAGAAATTGGACTCCAAAACAGTGAGAAACTACTTTATTGGTTATTCTGAGCTATCTAGAGGATATACCTTTGATGATCCCACACTTAGGAATATTTTTGAGGCGAGAACTGCAACATCTTTTGAGAAAGTTAAGTTTTCGGGGAGAAATAAGGTTAGATTGCTTTTGAGGAGAAATTGGATTCAATTCCAAACCCAATTCCTACTATCACTTTTGACAATATTTAGGTTCCCACACTTATCATTGACTAATGGACGAGATTGTTTGACTATGCTTTTGGTTATGATAGCAAAGTTTTGAGCTCATGAAGTATGTACATTTATAAGGTGTAACACATGTGGCCCAAGTGGGAGATTGTTGAAAAATATCTATGTGGGCTCACATATGTGACTAAATGTATAATTGCTATTCCAAAGTCTAACCCAAATTAAATTGATCTAACCAAGATTAAGTGATGGGTTAAAAGCATACAATATAAAGTGTGATATATTACGTGTAGAAACTAGAAAGTGAACTTTTAGTTTTGTGATGGGCAAAATTGGAAATCACTAATTATCTATTAGGGTTCCCCTATATATACGTATCATTCTATTATATTTGTCATCCCATTAACAGAAAAGAAAAGATAGACTTTCTTTCATAGAGATACGTATCATATAGGAAGATCCAAATCCTCTGTGCAATCTCCATCAATTCCAACATAAACATTAATATGTCCTGTGAGATTGGCTCACTATCCTGTCTATCCAAACCTCCATGCACACGGTTGATCACAAAGCTCGAATCCCCTTCAATAATGAAAGGACAAGCATGCCCAATTACGTGGATCGACTTCAACGCTAGCCAGAGTGAATACATGCCACTCCGCAACATTAATAGAAGAAGTAAAAAGACCACCTCTTTCCAAGAAGAGCTCTCCCACACCAGTCTCTCACAATAAATCCATATCCAGCCGACTCCTTAGATAAGGGAGTTTTTTTCCAAAATAGGCCACTTTTAAAACTAATTTTCAAAATAGGTCCGTTTCAAAACTAATTTCCAAAATATACCAACGCAGTACCAACTACGACCTCTGTAGTATCGAGGCTGCAGTTCACATATCATACATATTTGGCTAATAGGAACGAAGATTTGAAAAATATTGCCTATGTGAAAAATAGGAGGCTGTAGCATCGGTACTACAAAGGTCGCAGTTCACAATTGCGGCCTCAGTTATATGGTCGAATGGGTTTTAGAAGGTTTTAAGAACTGGTCCACATTCAACCATATAACTAAGGCTCAGTTGTGAACTGCGGCCTATGTATTATCGAGGCCGCAGTGCCCAACTGCGGCCTCCTACTTTTAACGTATGTATGATATATACTTGGGCCGCAATTGTGAACTGCGGCCACGAAAACGAAGAGGCCGCAGTTCAATACTGCGGCCTATATACTTTTGAGGCCGCAGTACCAACCGCAGCTTTCTATTTTTCACATTTTACACTTGGGTATTTTTTTCCAAGTCTTCGAGCCTATTAGCCAAATATATATGATATATACTTAGGCCGCAGTTGTGAACTACGACCTCGAAATCAAAGAGGCCGCAGTTCGGTACTGCGGCCTATGTAGTTTTGAGACCGCAGTACCCAACTGCACCCTCCTATTTTTCACATTTTATACTTGAGCAATTTTTTTCCAAGTCTTCGAGCCAATTAGCCAAATATCTATGATATATATTTAGGCCGCAGTTCGCGGCCTCGAAATCAAAGAGGCCGGAGTTCGGTACTGTGTTGATTTATTTTGGAAATTAGTTTCAAAAGTGCCCTATTTTAAAAATTAGTTTCAAAAAGTGACTTATTTTGGGCAAAAAGTCCATATAAGGATTCAGCAAAATTAATCTTGATAGTTCCCTCTGATGGCGAAGTCCATTGATCAAGACCTCACGTGGAGAACGAGGAGCGACAATCTGGTATTGAGACCCACCCAGTGAATCTCATAATTGGAGCCTGTGGCTGCAGGCACACCTCCTAGGAGGTTCCACCTCTCAGCTACGTCCGCAGCAGCAACAGCATTAATAACACCCCAAAGCATCATACACGACCCCTCAAAACAAAGCTGGCATCCAGATTTCCTTATGTACCAAATTGTGGTTACAGTCAAGCTTGATGCACCTTCTTTCTACAACCCCACCCATGCAGTGGGCCCTCCATAGCAGCCCAAAACTCCGACATGCAGGTGAAAATTGGACTGAATACTTGTACGCATGGTAACTCCCCAAACACGACTGGCGAAAGGGCATGAGAACAAGAGATGATCAATACTCTTGATGCGGTTTGTTTTTGGAGAGAGTGTGGATGCACCAGGTGTGAGTTCGGACTCGATTTGTAAGGGGGGAAGAGCTCAGTAACGGACGGTGAGCTGGAGGCTCGCTCCGGCACTTAAGGATCGGCTCGGATTGCCTCGCCTTGCGTACCTGTAGACGGTCTAGAAACACCGGGGTTTATTCCGGTGGCAGACCCTCCGACGATCTAGTCTGTCTCTGTGAGAGAGTAGCAGTAACTAGGATTTTGTGGGAGAAAGATTCCTTACCTTTGAAGGTGGGTGAGGGTCTGGTATTTATAGATAACCCCAACCGGGTTTGGATCCGCTTGGGGGCCGGGTCTGGACCCGAAAGCCCATGGACCTGACGTGGCAAGAGGCCCAGGGGGTTTAGGGCATACGTGGCAGCGCCAAGAGTGGTTTAGGGCTGACGTGGCAAAGTCCCAAGTGGTTTTGGAGCTGATATGGCAGATCGTAGGGGCCCTGTGTCTCTGGGAGGATCGAAGGGCCTAGGTTGCGCTAGGTCATCCCCCTCCCTTACCCAGCTGAGTGGAAGGACCGGGGGACGGTCGAGGATCAGGGACCGAAGGTCGGGGCGGATCGTCGGAGCGAGGAGTCCAGTTTCGTGGTGGTGGATTTACGGCTCGGCACCGAGCCTGTGGTGGTCCGGGGCCGAGCTAGCTCGATTATGAGCGAGAGCCATCCTGGACCCCAAGTCATTTTTATCCTACCTCAACTCTCATGTGCAAGCCACAAACAGGACAAGATACCTCAACTTGAAGGCCACGACGGGCAAGTTCAGAATGAGTCGGAATAGCTTCAACAGAAACTTTCCACAACCATGCTCGAATTTCAGGAGCAACATGCAGCTTCCGAAGCAACTTGGTCGGAAAATTAGGAGTCCAGGACAAGGATTCTTTTGCAAAACTTTCAGTGGTACAGAAGCTAAAGAATACTCAAACATACAAAGCTGATCTTGCACATGGTTGACAGGAATGGGAATTTTGATGATCTGATCAATGCGAGGGTTAGGAAAATAATTTTGCAATCTCGTAATATCCTACTCCGAAATTGACTGATAAAATGTGACACAGTAATCTCCGGAGCAAAACTATCATAGCACAATGTGAGGCCCATCCTAGAACATGGAGGATTCGTGAACCAAGTATCCGAAAGAGCATTGGTGTTCTCACCTTCGTCAATCTTCCATGTCAGGCTCGAACATAGAAGTTACTTTATTTAATGAGCGCCACAACCATGATCAGTTTATTTAGAAATACTCCACAGAGGAGGAGAAGACTTATATTTATGAGAAAACCACTTACAAAGCATAGACTGCAGGTTTCTATATACGCAAGCGAGCTGCTTAGCCATTACGCTACGTTGTAACACATTGATAATGGTAAAATCAGAGCAAATCAGGGTCATACGATTCTAGCACAGATCTCAAAACTTCTACAGGAAGATTAATCATAACAGGCATTTTTAACATGTTCGGGCATTCTCCAGACTCCTCTACAAGACATGGGCTTCTTTCAAGTCCATAAAAAGTGACAGACTAGACCCACTAGGAGAGATACCGAGCCCATGAAAGCTATTAGTCAAATCTCTTATCCCCTAATAAGAGAACTTATCTCTTGAAGGGGAGAAACATAAAGGAAATAAGAAATTCATATCGATTCAACGGATTTAGATCGATCTTTTGATATGTTTCTAAGGCTTAATATATAGTCTCCCCCTCCACAGTTAGAAGGTAATCAAAAAATCGCCAGTTTCTCTCTCAAACTATTTTTCTCTCGCTGGTTCTGACTTGAGCGTCGGAGGGTCTGTCGCCGGGGCCAACCTCCAGCATTTCAGGCTTTTTGCAGATCCATCGATCACGTCAGCAACCGTCGGATTCAGGCCACGGTGGTCAGTTAACGATCCAGATTCAATCTCAGGAGCTCTAACTGTATTTTAAGGCAAAGATCAAAGGTCAGATTTTTAGTAGTTTCTATTAAATAAGAACTCACTATCTGTTTGCTCTCACACCAAAATAAGCAGCAACAGATTGGTACTGTCTGTGAGAACCTACACAAGTCAAATTTGCCACCATGCCACCCAGACTAAGAGGCAAAGAAGCGGCCTCAAGCCGTCGCACCAACTCTCTTCGTCAACCAGCTCCTCCTGTGGAAGATCTGATTCCTCCTCAACAGTCATCCCGACAATCTAGTCGAGATCATTCCAATGGAGATGCACCGGGGGTTCCCGAAAAAACCATCATGAACGACATCCTCTGTACGACCATGTCTCAGTCCATAATGCTTCAACTGATTCAATGGCATCGTGAGGACCCCGGGGGTCTAGAGATCTCTGCCAGATCATTAGTGCTAGACAACAAGGAACAAATTCACGAATCCAATTAGACAAGAGGTGCACTCGAACTGAGGCCTCTCGCTCGGGACATCAAGCAAACTAGAGAACCTATTTTCCTAGACAGAGATCAAGGCAATCCTCCTCTCATAGGGGGTGCACCGCAATAAGGAGCCCGACTCATGAGAGTCAAAAACTTCTTGTGCGGAACAAAGGAACCAGGGCCGAATTAGATAAGTTTAAGCTCGACATCCTTCAAGCTATCCAAGAAAGTTAAGATCTGGGCCATCCCCCCAACGAAGCATCCTCCGTCTCAACTGGGTTCCAGGGGAAGGACAACCAAGTCCTTCGCCGTATCCAAGAAGTAGAATACCGACTAGAGCAAATGAAGAATGAAAGAAACCGCTCCAATAGGGCCTACTGCCCTAGTCGACCTCATTTTAGCAAAGCCATCCTCGATGCACCCATCTTAAGGGACTTCAAGGTCCCTCAATTCGAATCCTACAATGGAGAATTAGATCCGACCGACCATATTGAGAGCTTCAAAACACTCATGATGGTCTACAAAGCCACTGATGCACTTATGTGTCGAACATTTCCCGCCACACTGAAAGGGTCAACAAGGGAAAGGTATTCACGCCTGACTCCAGAATCAATATTATCTTTCGATCAGCTCGAGAAGCTTTTCATTGCGCACTTCGTTACTAGCCGTAAAGCTGAAAAAACAAGTACCTCCGTGTTAGAACTGAAACAAGGAGATGAAGAACTGCTGAAAGACTTCGTCAAATACTTTATGGCAGAATCAAGGTCAATTTCCACCTTGGACTCTTTAGTGGCGGCTGCAGCTTTCCGCTACAACGTCATACATAAAGAACTGAAGGCATCCCTCGCCAAGAGGCCTCCTCAAGATTTCACTGAGCTCTTGGAAAGGAGCGAAAAATACATTAGGGTCGAGGAAGCTCTCAATCCACAAGTCAAGAAAGAGTCACCTTCCGGGAACAAACGGAAGAACGCAAGCGAGGAAACACCCAAGAAGTTCCTAAAAAGCGGTGCAAGCCAATGCCGTCCTCCTCTAACACCCCGCTTCGACAAGTTTATTCCCTTGAACATGAGTGTGTCTGCCATCCTTATGGCACAGTCAACCGTATTCTTGAGGATATGCTTCGGTGTTGTGTACTAGACTTTAGAGGCAGTTGGGAAAGACATTTATCTTTGGTAGAGTTTGCCTACAACAACAGTTTTCAGACTAGCATTGGGATGGCGCCGTATAAAACTTTGTATGGCAGGAAGTGCAAAATGCCTGTTTGTTGGTTTGAAGTTGGGGAGCGTCAATTGTTTGGGCCTGAGCTGTGCAGCAAACCTCTGAAAAGATCGATCTGATTAGGAAAAGGTTAGTAGAAGCTCAGAGCAGGCAGAAAAGCTATGCAGACAACCGGAGAAGGGACCTTGAGTTTGAGGAAGGTGACTTCGTCTTTCTGAAAGTATCGTCCAGTAAAGGTGTGATTCGATTTGGCAAAGGCAGAAAATTAGCCCCGAGGTTTATAGGCCCGTACAAGATATTGAAAAGGATCGGGAAAACTGCTTACCGGCTTGAATTATTGGAAGAGTTATCTCAGGTGCACAATGTCTTTCATGTGTCTATGCTGAGAGGTTATATTCCAGATCCGAGTCATCATTTGCCTGAAGTGCCGGAAGGTTTGCAGTTGGATCTCAATTACATCGAGTCTCCTGCCGAGATTGTTGATCGTCGAGAGAAAGTCTTGAGGAATAAGACGATACCGATGGTCAAGGTAGTCTGGAGGAACAATTTGGTTGAAGAGGCTACTTGGGAGTCTGAGGAGAGGATGTTGAAGGATTATCCCGAGCTTTTTGCTTGATTTGTATTTTTGGTATTTTTCTTGTGCTTGTTGTGAGTGTTTTGTTTTCTCGCTCTTGACTGTAGTTCCGGGGACGGAACTATTCTAAGGAGGGAGTGTTGTAATGCCCCGATTTTTATTTATGAAAATTATTCATATTTTGCACGTAGTGTGCACGTGCAATATTTTTGTAGTTTTAAATTTTATTATTTTCTTCATGATGAGTATATGTAAGTAAATATGTGCTCTTTAATTATTTTTATATAAAGGCCTTTTTCAAATAAACAAAAGCCTTTTCTTTTTAAAAGCCCAAATTAATTTTATTTATTATCTTTTTATAAAATATTATTTTGGCCCATAAATTAAAGCCCATGAGTATTTTTATTTTAAATACAACTTGTAATGTAGAACATATTTTAAAGATTATTTTTATGAAAAATATAATGTACAATTTTTGTTAAATGGAGACAAGTGCATGCACATGCATTGCACGTACACGTGCAAAGCACCTCATGTGAGGCCGATTTTGACATGGAGGGAAATGAAAATTTTGAGTGGAGTCATCGGTGGTGGTTGCTTGATCATGGTTGGTTACTATAACTCCTCCTTGAATCCTAGCCTTTTGTTTCTAACTCCTAGTCTAATCCTAGCCTTCCATTTACCTAAATTTTTAGTATAAATACCCCCCCTAGTCTAGTTATTTTGTACTAATTAATTCTCCAAGACCTAAAGTATAAAATACATTATTAGTAGTTTAGTAAGTGAGTTAAAAGATTGAGAGTTGTGTGTGGGGAGTTTGTGCTTGCATCAACAAGGAAGGCCGGCATCAAAGGAGCTCGGGTTCGGCATCGTGGAGGCTTGTGTGTGCATCGACGAGAAGGAGGATCGCTCTCTTGGCAAGGCCTTTTGTTTAGGAGGTGTTGCAAATTGTGTTTTTCTTCAATTAAGGTGGGTTATTTTCCACAATTCTAATTAGGAAGCATGCTAGAATTAAATTGAAATGATGATGCATGAAAAAGATTAATAAGAGTACATTTTAATCACCAAAATGGCTTATTAATTGATTGGAATGTTAATAAATAGCTTGTATGTGTTTCCATCGTTTAATTTAAGTTGTGTGTAGATTAATTATAGCTGTGGATTGTTTGAAGAAAAATTCATTATTAGCATCAATAACTATATGCAAAACTTAGTAGATGACAATGTTGCCTTATATGCTTAAAGGGACTTTTGTGATAATGTTGTAATAGATGACGTAAAAAATATAATTTGTGTGCTTATGAAATGAATAAAAACAGAGAATTGATATAGAGATTATTGAGATCATGATTGAATAAGAAATATCGAAAAACAAATGTGGTAGTAGTAGCTTACAATTTAACCAAATTGTATGGGAAATATATGTTTAATTATTGAAAAAATTATTAGAAGAATAATTAATCTGGAAATTTACAGCAAGATTAGTAAGAGCAAAATCAAATGAGAGCTTTTTGAACATCGAAATGTTCTATTAACAGAAAGAATTGATTTAAGTAGGCTTCGAGTTGTATCTGAGACAACCTGAACTTATAGCTCAAGTGGCCGGGATGCTCTTAATCGCTACAGTGCGCGGGGTTCCCTACAGATCGATGGTTCGATTCCCGTTAGCACCATATATTTGTTTTGCACATCTAAAAATAAATTAACTGCAGCCGAGAGCATGTATAGCTCTCAGCCCTCATTTATACTGCTTGGCGCGATCGACCTAGTGGTCTGTGCCTGCGGCTTGTTTCCCTGTGGTTGTTGGTTCGAAACCCGGTCTCGGCCTGGGTTTAAATTATGGAAAAAAATATTTTTTTGGGGATTTTTTGTGATTAAAAATTATTGAAAAAAAATATGATTATTATCCTAAAAATATGTGGGACTTATGAAAAATAATTTGGTAGTTATCAAAATAAAATAGAGTATATTTTTGAGAACAAATGTATAAATAGAACTATGGTTCTACACTTGTATTTTGTGGAGGTTATAATTCGCAAAAGAACTTGAAATAAAGTGCTAGAAAAGAATTATAAATAAGAAAGAAAACATATGAAGTGAAGTGGTATGAATTATTCTTATTGAAGAATAGTGTGACAATTATGAGTTGTGAATACTCATTTTGACCATATAATTAGTGATGTGATTTTAATGTGGAAATGATATTTAATGAATTACTTGATGAATAGTTGAATTTCATGTATGGTTATGGACTCATGAATAATTTAGAAATCATGTGATTGGAAAAGAGAAATGTTATTGAGTATGAAAACTCAAGCATGTGAATTTATGAATTGAAATTGAAAATTAGGGTGTAGCCAAAACTCACACCAGCAAGTGAAAAGTGATGAATTATGATTATTGAAATTGAAAAGACCAGTTTGGGTCATTGAGAAATGAAAGAAATAAGACCGGTAGTAGTGAGAGGGCTAACTCTAAGAGATTGATTTTATTCATGATTCAATTAAACTAAGGATTAGTTACATAGTGAAGATGTGATGAAAGTAAGAGAAAAACATTGAGTATGAGGGCCATTGGATTGGCGGCGAGAGAGTATCCCAAGATGTCCCATGATGAGTCATGATAGAACGTGGATACTGCTCCAGAGTACCGTCCCGATGGCGACGCTCGTGGGGTGTTTGATGACTGCAGGTGGTGTCATGTCTATGGTAGGAGCTGAATTACCACAGGATGCCTGCATGATGAGTCATGTGTCAGTGCGTTGGGATTCCCTCCAGGGCGCCTAGACATGAGTTCGTAGGTCAGAAAACACCTAGGATACTTACCGTAGTTGCAGTAGTAGATTAAATCATGATAAGAGATTGAACCCTACAAAGATGAAGAACGAATAAGAGGCTTGCCCTCGGACCTATGTAGTATGGGATGCATAGAATCCGAACAATTGTGCATTAGTGTCATGTAATATAAATAATTGCATTAAGGACTAAGTGCACAATCACAACACGACATCAATAGGGTATTCCCTTTAGTTTGATATGTGACAAGTTTGTGTTTGTTAAATAGGGAAAATCAGATATACTATTTCCGGCATAGAGGGATGGTCGTGTATAATGTTCGTTGGTTGAATAAACTGACGTACCCACAGTTTTGTATGCAGAGTAAATGACATGATAAAGATTAAAGAGGAACAGATGCTTAAAGATTATTCAATGTTGTTGTACTTTATTTAAATGTTGTAAATTTGCTTCTGCTGTGCAATGTAAAGAGTAAAGTTTTTCATGTAACTCTGATGTAAAGTGAAAAGTTTTAAATTCCTTGTAAAATTGTACGAAAGAAGTGTAAAGATCCTGTGGAATCTCGAATTCAGTGTATTTTGGAATTCGGGGAGTTACATACACACCATTCATGGAGGACCTATGGGGGGAGGTTCTAACTCCTCCCACAAAGCCTTCGTAAGGGAAATTAATTCAGTACATAACACTCCACTCCCAAAGGGTTTGGGTCACTCTGTGTCCTTCGATAATGATCTTGAAGGTGTCAAAATGCCCCATTGCGACGCACTGATTATCAATATAGGCATGGAAAATCATGAGGTTCGACGTATCCTCGTAGACAATGGCAGCTCAGTAAACATCATCTTCATGGCCGCATTTGATGCTCTAAAGCTCTCGCAAGATCGACTCAAGCCAGTTAGCTATACACATCATGGCTTTTTAGGTGCACCTATCCAAGTCGAGGGAATTGTCACACTCGACATGACGGCAGGGAAAGTCCCAGCAACTCGGAAAGAAGCATTATACTTCCTGGTAGTCAACATCAAATCCACGTACAATGCAATATTCGTCCACCCAGGCCTGGCAGCTTTCCATGCGGTCTCCTCGGCATTTCACATGAAAATGAAATTCCCAACTCTAGCTAGCAGGCATAGGCCAGGTTGTGGGAAGCCAACAGGCAGCACGGGCATGCTACACTACTACCATGGGGGGCTCGGTTCTCCCCTCAATGCCGTAGAGCTACTACCTGAAAACAATCATAGTAACACCGAGCCTATAGACGGGGTTGAAGCCACTGCACTGTTCAGTCAAATCGAGAATTTTCAAATTTGTCAAGTTATCTCCTCACAGTTCCGAGTGCATCCTCATCAGAATGCAATAATAAATCTAAATCCATTACTCGCAGCCACTCTGCTAAACCTACAAGAAGAAATAGTCCTGCCAGTGCTCATAACTGCACCAGAAGGCCTCCCTGTCTCCCGACACATCCAGTGGAGGCTCACTTCAAAACAAACAACTCCAGGTAAGGTCTAACAAGTTTTTCACATTTCAGCTCACCAAGTTAAAGACCCGAGGGGCAAGGATATTATAGCAGGGACTCAGAATGAGCAACAACTCATGGAGTACGACAAGAGCGTTTGAAACGCCCTCTTCTAACATTAGAATTTTAAAAACTTGTAATAAAGGCCATCCATTAGAGCATCCCCTTAGTTTATGTTTCAATAAAATTAGCTAGTTTATCCTTAAACATCTTGTTCAATTTCATTAAAGCAAACAATAAGCTAAACGCCTAACTTACACCTAAAGAGGTGCTAAAAACTCATTACAAGCTTTCCATAAGAAGGATTCGGAGTCTATCCCCATGGTTCGAAGTTACTTTAGCAATCTGCAATAAAGCAAGTTCAAAGTTCGCTTCACCATCCGATCTGCTCCTGCAATCCGCTAGCGCCTCTATGACCGGTTTGGAGTCCATACCCATGGTTCGAAGATACTCTAGCAATTTTCAAAGAAGCAAGTTCAGAGTGCGCTTCACCATTCGATCTGCTCCTGCAACCTGTTAATACTTAAACTAATAAGTTCGGAATCCATACCCATGGCTTGGAGTTACTTTAGTAACCTGCAATTAAGCATGTTCAGAGTTCAACTCACCATTCGACATGTTCCTGAAACTAGTTAAAATTCCTTGAAGACATATTAGGAGGTCCAAAATCATGGATCGCAGTCAATCAAATATCACTTGTAAAAGCAACACTTAGAGTTCAACTCACCACTTGATGTGACTCTCACAATTGGTCGGAGGACCCACACATCAAGTTTGGAAAATGACTCTCCCTCAGAGTTGCTCCTACACTAACCGAGTTCAAGGCGGAGAAGTTCTAAACTTCGTCACACACCGTCGACGGTTCGTTAGCTATACGCAATAGACCTGAGGCCCTGTTATTTAGCTACAAAGAACCCACTCGATGGCACATCGATCTTGACATTAAGGATCAAGCATATGAAAGAATTCTTCAAATCGCAGGACTATCGCAAACCTATGCATTCAGATCCAGCATCACTACAAGTATCTACAGGCCCGGTCGAACACTTTGTTGGCTTCAAACAACGAATTCAACGCTCTGCTCTCCGTTCAACTCCAATAATAACTTATTGGCCCCAAACAACGAGTTTAACGCTCTGATCCCTACTCCAGCTCCATCAGCGACTCGTTGACTCAGAACAATGGCTTCAACGTCTTGCTCACCGCTTTTCGCTCAGGGTAAATCCTACCAAAAACCCCAAAACTTCATGCAAAAGGTTTAATCCCTAATGCCGGACTCAGAGTTGACTCCCCAAACATGCCGGATTAAACGACAAGATCTACGTTCAACTCCATTACGCACCGTCGACAATTTGTTAGCTATACATAACAAACTTGAAGCTCTGTTATTTAGCTACAAAGAATTCAATTGATGGTTCATCAATATCGAAAACAAGGTGCACTACAAGGATCAAGAACGCAAAGAGATTTCATCAATAATCAAAGAACTATCTCAGACCCATATGTTCAGATCCAGTAGTGCTACAGATATTTACAAGTACAAAATTATGAATCGTATAATTTGATCTACAAGTCGTCCCTTCAACTCCGTGGACGAGAGATGTTGTTCCTAAGAGATACGAGCCTCCTTGTGGGTCGCCTGACGACCACCACTTTTTCTTGACCGCCAACATCTTTGACAGAAACATTGATCCCATGGATTGAGATTGCTGATCGACTTACGAAGTGCGTGATTCTCCACCAACCAAAGCTAAAACTCAACGAAGCAGACATGCCACTCTAGGCTTTGCCAGGATTTCGAGGGAGCACCTGCGCTATTTAGGCCGCTCCCCCAACGATCATCCCAACTCCTCCAACCGTTGCACTCCCTTTCGCATTAGTCGTGGTGTCCTTCTTCACTTCAACCATTATTCCCTTTTTTTGTACCGATGACGTGCGAGATGCTTGCCGTTCGTAACCCACAAAGTCTCGCTTGAAGACGATACAACTCCAAGTTTTTCTCGACAACTACTTCCCTGAGAAGAGCACTGTAACCCCCCGTAATTTCAAATATATATATATATATATATATATATATATATTATATATATAAAGAGGAATTAGAGGTTGCCCAATAGAGTTCTCTATAGTGGTGTTGTATGGGGGTTTGAACTGTGCAGTGGGGCCCACGGTCAAAGACAGCAGTAGGGAGGCTGCTGCCTTCCCACGTGGGCAATGTTGACAGGCAAGAGGAGCCCAGGAACAGGGGGCATTGTGCTTGTGCTGCAGACGTGGCCGGGGTCCATCCGATGGGGGGCTGCTGGCTGACGTCAGCGCGAGATTTGAACAGGTATGTGGATCAAATTGTCCCATATCAGGAGTTTAACAAAGATTAATTAATATTAAATATAATTTTCTATGATCAAGAGTCACCTAATTGGTTAACCACCTTTTGAGAGGAAGCCTGTGGTGGACAGTTGTACTAATATATATATACTGTGGTGGACAGTTGTACTAATATATATATATATATATATATATATATATATATATATATATATTATCTGAGTATTGGGGCAGGGCATTACAAGAACACTCTCAAATACTGTCTTTAGTCACTTTTGGAGGTAGGGGCAAGTTGGCAAGAAGATCGGCATGCAGGAGTGCTAACTCGCAATCCTTCTCGATAAGCGCTGACTTAAGGCGAACAGACTCCAACCATTCGTCCTCCGACTGAACACACAAACATTCAACAGCCAATTTTGTTATGCGCAGTCGCTTGCGAAGGCACTCAACCTCGTCACTACAGGGTTTCTAACCCGTTTCCATGATCATCTGTCAAAAATTCCAAAAGCTTGGTCAAGCAAAAATAAAAAATACTAGGTATTACGATCAAGCATCACTTCAAAGCACATCAACACAATACGACAAACGATAACAAATTTGGAAGATAGTTTTTCAACCACTAAAACGAAGATACAGGAATGCGGTGGTCAGTCCGCAATTAGGCATCACAAAAAGTAGCTACAAGTTCGAAACAAAGGCAAATAAAGAAAGCCTGAAAGAAAAAGGGCATAACAAGGTGAATCAAGTATCCACCTGCTTCGGCCCCTCCACGGACAAGGAACTCCCAGCTGCTTCCTTCCCCTTGTTCTTCTTTCCAGAGTCGCTCCTCGAGCTGCCCACAGGAGTGTCGGTCCCGCCATCATCCTTCCTACCCATATCAAGGGGCTCGCCAAGTCGAAGAGTCACATGGTAACCTTTTCCATCGAAATAAGGAACACGCTCTGCCACATGTGAAATTGTTGTGGCATAAGACTTGAGCATCACCCCCTGCAGTTTGGACTTACACTCAACATGAACCTTGGCTACTTTGACCTTCAGCTCTGAGGCCGCATCAGTGCGAGCCTTCTCCAAATCTAATAGAATGTTGGTGTTCCTATTCTCTTATGCCTTCTCTCTCTCTCCTTTGTCGCCTTTAGCTCAAGGTGCATCTCCTCCTTACTTGCCGCCAACGCTTCCAACTCAAGGCACCCCTCCCTTTCTTTCTTCCTCAACTCCTCCAACTCCACCTTTGACTCCTTGATGAATTTTTTCTTGTCCTTCATGGCACGAGAGATACGAGCCCTCAGGTTCTTCTCTTCGGCCGCATAGAAGTCAACCACATGCCTTAAGTGACATATCGCCTGAAACAAGGAGAAAATGGTTAAAATGTAATGATGCAAGGGACGAAAGTGCAAGCTAAGGAACAAAGAGAACTAAATCATACCATCATGTGTGCCCTCGCAATCTCCAGGACCAATCACTCGGGGGGCTCAATCTTCAGCCTCTCTCTGTCAGCTGAAGTAGGAATGTGGCGGCTGACGTTGAGGTAGGCGGCAGAGTTCCCCAAAAAGCTTTCCTGGGGTTTCACATTCTTGTCAGGAGTATAGACCATGTCCCCCCGTCAACAAGTACCATGGCAGTCGTAGCAGTCAGAGGAGCCGACGAGGCACTTGCCACGATCGCAGCGAAAGAAGAACCTGCATCAGCAGCAGGCGGCACCTCTGAAGGGGGCTCAGTCCGCATGGCAAGGGCCAGGGGTAGCAAGTTCTGGGAAGGAGAAGGATGCGTAGCCAACCTCTTTTTCTTCTTCGGCTCTTCATTCCTCTTGTTACGTAAATCCGCCAGAATGTCTTCGTAATCCATGCCTATTCTTCCTGTAAGGTGAAACATGAAGGAGTTAAAACTCGTAATACCAAATGAAAGAAACAAAGGCATGGATAAAATGACAAGAAAGCAACAATGATAAAACCGTACTAGAAACAGCCGGGCCAAGACCACCTTCGAAGAGTACTTCGTCAGTAATGTCTTGCCACACCAACACCTTCAGTCCAAGATGGGAATCACTAACGCTCTTCTCTTCCAAGGTCACCACTGGCTCCACTCTCACCGTTGAGGGAACCGTTCTCCTCCATGTTGTGGGGATTCCCCATGACTCAGCGCTGCGAACAACAAAAAATTTCTCCTTCCAACTAACTCCCGATTCCTACGAAGGTCAAGGTACCAACGCTCCTCCATTTTGCTAAATTGGATGATTTTGAAATGACGTCTAAACACCACAAGACTCGGCTCAGCTCCGAGTCGGCAACAATGTAAGAAAAATCCAACATCGTGCCTCCACATGTTCGGTACCGGCTGCACCGGACACAGCCGATACCAGTTGAGCACCTTTTTAACAAAGGGGTGATGGGGCAAGCGAAGCCCTGCAAAGAAGGCATCACACATAAAAAAACATTATTCCTCAGACATGGTGTAGCAGGCCCTAACTCCAAGACCTGGCAGGAGTAAAGTGTACTCGCAAGGAATCCCAAAGCCCGTTCTAATCACGGTGAGCTCTTCCCGTGTAAGGATGGTGGTGGCATAATCAACCTCAGTAGTGTAGACGGGCTTTGGCTCTTCATATTCCATGCCACTCCTAAGAACCTCTAGGTCAACTATAGGATACTCCCTAATCAGTTCAGGGACTAAGAACAACGGGGTCGTAAGTGCGCATCCCCTATCTCTCTCAGGTTCGATGATCGTTTCCACAATAGTGGAACGACCGGATACATCACACCCACTCTCCCCTTCGGCGAAGGGTCTGAACACAGTTCCATCTTCTGCATCTAGACAAACCGATCTAGGAGAAGCACAGGGTGACGGAATGCTAGACATAATGAACGAGGATCATAAAAATGTTACCTAGTCAAAGTAATGGCAACCACGAATCTACAACCAGAAATTAGCACCATCGTCAAACACCAGATGAACCACCAGCCCTGCCTGGTAAAACACCGCAACTTCTAGAGAGAAGCTCTCAAAATTTTCTAGAGAGAGAAAGTTAAAGTGGTAAATGAAAGAGTGAAAGGTGAAATCAACTCCTTTTTATAGAACCCTGGAGATCAAATCACCACGTGGCGGGATCTGAGCCCTCCACAAGATCCAACGGTTAGATCACAATATACTAGGTCCAATAAGAACAGTATCTTAGCAACAAAACAGTCAACCTGCAAAACGAGCGAACGTCACGATGCTCGGCTGATGAAAGAAGCTATCTGATGGGGAAAAAAATTTTACAAACACTTGGTGGGCGCGATTGTCACCACCAACAAAAGGAAACCCATCACCAACCAAGCTTCAACATGACCAAGTGTACTAGCCCCACTCATTTTCCAATCACCACCAAAGTCATTCAATCTCACCCCCAATCAAATGGCAAGCTCTTCATCAACTCAGTCAAAGAATTGCTTATACACGAACTTGTCGGGCGCAAACGACAAATTCAGACGACCGACTCCATCTAAGAGTTGCCACTCCGCAAACTTGTTGGGAACAAACAATAAGTTCAAACATCCGAATCCATCACAGAGTCCTCTACAAGCTTGTCGGGTGCAAACGGCAAGGTGTACAGCCACTCGATTAAGGAGTTTCCCATATAAACTTGTTGGGATCAAACAACAAGTTCAACATTTGACTCCGTCTCAGAGTTGCCTCTGCAAAACTTGCTGGGCGCAAACAGAAAGTTCAACATCTAACTCCGTCATAGAGTCCTCTATAAACTTTCCGGGATCAAACGGCAAGTTCAACATCCAACTCCATCACAGAGTTATCTTGCTGGGCGCAAATGGAAAGTTCAACATCCAACTCCATCGCAGAGTTTCATATAAACTTGCTAGGATCAAACGGCAAGCTCAACGTACAACTCCACCTCAGAGTTGCCACACAAAACTTGCTGGCATCAAACGGAAAATCCTACATCAACTCGATTAAGGAGTTGCCCCTACGAACTTACTGGGATCAAACAGCAAGCTATACATCAACTCAGTCAAAGAGTTGCCTCTACACGAACTTGTCGGATGCAAAGGGCAAGTTTAAACGACTAGATCTGTCTCAGAGTTGCCTCTCTAAACTTGCTGGGCACAAACAGGAAGTTCAAACAACCAACTCCGTCTCAGAGTTGCCTCTCCAAACTTGCTGGGCACAAACAATAAGTTCAAACTTCCAAATCCATCATGGAGTTGACTCTACAAAATTTACTGGGCACAAAGGATAGGTTCAAACGTTCAACTTCATCCCAGAATCTCCTCAACAAACTTGCTGGGATCAAATAGCAAGTCTGCTATAACTCTTCGAGGTCAACTATATATACAGGATCCAACGATCAAAACACTCTACTCCTAGACAGACAGAACATACGTCCAACAATGAAATGCTCAATCGACAAAACAAGCGAACAACACAACGATTGGTCGACAAAAGAGTGGTTCACCAAAATGAGCGACGAGATGTTTGATCAACAGGTACAATAAACAATGACTCATCAAAAGAGCCACAAAACTCGAACTCAACTTCGGACACAATATATAACCTCAAGCTTCACGCAACCAAACCCAAGCTCCATGTAAACAATCCAGCTCCAAAATTCACGAAAATTCTAAACAAATAAGGAGTTTGATTTTTTTAAATAAAAGCAAGAAGGCCTGGGTTGCATCATAATCGGATTCAGGTCCAAATCCAAAGCCCATTTCACTCAAAATAGAGCTATAGGGCTTCGGGTCGGATCCACACCAAACCCGCAACCCTCCTTCATCCCTTCTTCCTCAAAACCTTTTCTTCCAAGAACAGAGCCCACCTCTGAGCTCTCGCTTCTTCCAAACTCTGAGCTCCCACTTTTGTCAAAGATCCCCGCCAAATTCTTGGTCGATGACTTCGCCAACACCCGATCACAACACGATGGCAATGCTCCATTTCCACGGCTCGGTGAGATGGCGAATGTCGCTCATAGCTCGACCGCCAACACCCATAGCTCGCCAATGGCCAAACACCATAGGTCGACAATAAAGACTCATAGCTTGGCCACCATAGCTCGGCGACGAGCTTCATAGCTTAGCAAGCTCGGCGATGAAGAATTGGTCGGCAAAAATAGAACATCACAAACCTCATAGCTCAGCGAGAAACTGCGAGCTCCATAGCTGGGTGAAGTGAAAGAGCTCATAGCTCGACAGAACCTCAAGACTCACGACGGAAGAGAGAGTTCATAGCTCAGCGACCACCCTTGCATAGCTCGACAATGTCGAAAATAATCTCGACGATGGTTCAATTCGCCGAAACGGAGGTCGCCAAAGTCGTAGCTCGCCCCAAAGCTCATAGCTCGACGCTGTGGTAGCTCGACGAGGGTAAGAAACCATAGTTCGACTGGGATCAAAAGCCCATGGCTCGGCAAAATGGTCGGCCGAGCTAGCGAGTCTCCATAGCCATCGCCAGCCCTTAGATCACTCCGAAATCTGAGCGCAAGCATGATGAGTGATCGAGATTTATCCACATCGCCACTTTTTTCCTCAGAGCTCCGCTCAATTCTCCACCGTCTGATCTCACTCAATGGGTGAGCTTTCTCAAGATCAACGCATAGAATTTTGCCATGTCACCCTCCATCACAGCGGTCGAATCACCACCGTTCGAATGCATCAGTGGGCGGGCCAGCCTGCAATCAAAGTCTCTGATCGTGCCAAAAAGCGTGCTGAAGTTTGATAATTCATAAAAAAACCCACAAATTCTTTTTCAATTTGAAAAATTAATTAAAAATCCAAAAAATATTATTTAAATTCAGAAAGTTAATTAAAATTTCTGAAAAATAATTTAAAATTGGGTTTATTAATTATGAAATTCGAAAAGGTGATTTTAAAATTGGGAAAATTATTGAAAAATACCCGAAAAATGCAAAAAAAATCCAAAAAATATGGAAGATTCCAGGAAAATATTTGCCACCTTCAGAAGCCATGATCAGTTCCAAGCACCCTGAAAGCTAAGATTGTATTCCATAATCGGAAAAGGTGTACTACTCCCCGAAAGCCAAAAAAATTGTCTTGTGGGAGTGGGGGGCTTATGATAATGGTAAAATCAGAGCAAATCAGGGTAGTACGATTCTAGCACAGATCTCAAAGTTTCTACAGAAAGATTAACCATAATGAGCCTCTTTAACAGGTCCGGACCATCTCTAGGCTCCTCTACAAGACATAGGCTTCTTTCAAGCCCATAAAAGTGACAGACTAGGCCCACTAGGAGAGACACCCAGCCCAAGAAGGCTAGGAGTCAAATCACTTATCCCCTAACAAGAGAACTTATTTCTTGAGGGGGAGAAACATAAAGGAGATAAGGAATTCATATCAATCCAACGGATTAAGATCAATCTCTTGATATATTTCTCAGGTCTATAAATACCCTCCCCCCTCCACAGTCAGAAGGTAATCAACAAATTGTCAGTTTCTCTCTCAAATTCTTATTCTCTCTCTGAGACTGACTTGAGCATCGGAGGGTCTGTCGCCGGGGCCAATCTCCGATATTTCAGGCTTTTTACGGGTCCATCAGCCGCGTCAGCAACCATCGAATTCAGACCATGGTGGTTAGTCAACAATCCAGATTCAATCTGAAGAGCTCTGACCACATTTCACGACAAATATCAAATGTCAGATTTTTAGTAGTTTCCATTAAATAAGAACTCACTATCTGTTTGCTGGCACACTAAAATAAGCAGCAATACACATTTAGATTGCGGAGGCCAACACCAACAGCATCAATGGGCAAGCACAACCGCTCCCAAGAGACCATATGCATGCCTTTTTCACCATCGCCTTTGGCCTATAAAATAGCCATGTACTCCTGCTCAATAGTATCAATCACTGACTGTGGGACCCAACTATGCACAATAATATATAAAGGAAGTGCGTGGGAAACATACTTAATTAGCAAGACAAGCCTACATGCAAAATTAACCGATCGAGCCTTCCACCTTGAGAGTTTCTTACAAATCTTTTAGAGAGATTAATAATTTGACATATTATATGTATATTAGATGTACGACTGAAATTGTACTTGTATCCTATCTATACTGACCTTTAGTGCCCAATAATATTCATTCATTTTTTCTCTCAATCTCTTTGTTAACCTAACATAGTATCAGAGCCAACCCTAATCCCAAATTAAATCCATAATCCCATCCCTAATCCCAAAAACAAATCACAAATCCTCCACTACCTAGCCTCCAAAACAAACTGGAAGAAGGACACCATCATCTCCCTGTCCCTCCACCAAAACCCAACATTATCCCGACCTCCCTCTAGTCCTGACAGCCCGTCGTCTCCTGCCTAGCCGCTGACCCATCTTTGCCTCCCTCCCAATCCAAAACCCTAACCCTAATCCCGACCTTTTCTGACCTCACCCGCATCCGACCTCCCGAGCTGCCCTCCCGAACTCTCCCGCCCCCCAACCCAACCTCCCAGCCACCTTCCCGACCCAAACCCTATCACCATCCAGACCCAATCCCTAATCCTCCTCCTCTTCAAACCATCGCTGCCATCTACTCCCACTCAGAATAAAAAAAAAACCCAAACCTGATCCCAAACTCAAACCTGTTCTGTTTTTCCCACCAAAAAAAACCTATCCAATCCAATCCAGATCTGAAATCCAACTCCCAAATCCTAAATCTCTATCCCAATAAATAAATATTAAAAAAATCCAATCCCAAATCATGCTCCCAAATCCAAATCCAAAATCCACTTAATCCCAAATCCACATTCGATCTCGCTTCCAAATCCAAATATGATCCCGTTCCCAAATCCAAATCCAAAATCCACTTAATTGCAAATTCAAATCTTCTTCACAAACCTAAAACCCAAAATCTAGACCTAAATCCGGTCCTGAATCAGAGTTCAAGAAAATATATTTTTTTAGAAAAAAAACAGGTTCTACTACTTCTACATCACCACGACACCTCAGTTTCGTCAATACCTTCTCGTCTCCACTGAGTTTGCGCATGCCTCCTCCGGGATCCATACCAGTCTCATGTCTCCTCCTCCTGATCGTCGCAACATCCTTCACACTAATCCCCTCAGTCATTTTTGCACTATTTTCAACTAGATTGGCCACTTAGAGCGTGCATGTCGTCTTCGATTTTATAACTCTTGTCAGAAGGCTGTTCATTCTAATAATGATTGTTTTGTCCAGTATCCAAAGCTTCTAGTTTAGGCCCAACATCAAAGGAAGCAACAGAGTTTACATCCTCACCAAACACCTCCTACCATGGTCGTTACTCTAGCTTTGCCATCTCCTGCTGATTGGGCCAACCTTCAGCATTCCTCGTTCAGCCGAAACTCTAGACATCGTCAGTTTGCCAATGCTGGCTTCTCTGCCCTTGCTCTTTCTGTTACTCTTAGTATGAATTCTTCCGGGATTTTATATAATACTCTGCAAAATAGCATATAGGTATTTTTGCATACTAATCCGTGCACAGTCAAGAGTTCCACACGATTATATATTTTTCTAATAATTATCAGTTTTCATAGGGAAATTTTATGTAACACCCCGCAAAATTAGAAATTATAATTTTGCCCTCGTGTGTTATGCACGTGTATTTTGTAACGTATTTTTACTACGTATGTTGATTACCGACTATTTATGTATTTTCCGTATTGATTTTATCTTATTTGTGTCAACCCAAATGCAATATTTCAATCTCTGTATTTTTACGTGCTTTTTACGTGTTTTTGATACACGTGTCGGTTATGTGTTTCCACCGCTACGTACAATATTTTCTATGTGTTTAAATTATTTATTTTAGGTATTCAAATCTATTTTATAAATGGAAGTTCATTTTCTCCATTTTTGATTAAAATGATTTTTTGTACGGGTAATGCACGTGTTTTCCATGTACGTAGTAATTTCATCATGAAATATATAAAATCAGTAGATATAATCTTCTTATATTGTTTTCGATTATATTTTAATAATTTTTCATTGATAAAAATCGATTTCAATTTTTTGATATTTTACGTGCGATGCACGTATTTCCGATAAATGTACTTAAGCATAATTGTTTTCAAAATAAATTTCGGAGTATGTGTAACAGCCGTAATTTTCAAAAAGTTATAAATATATATATATATATATATATATATATATATATATATATATATATATATATATATTATATGAAGAAGTATATGTGCTGTTTGTATAGAATAAAACATATAAATATATAATATATATGTTCAAAGTATGAAAGGATTTGGTTAATAATGCATGGCAATTGTGTATGGTGAATGGGTATGATGGGGGCCACGTTTGAAGAGAAAAGCAGCTTGGTGCTGCTTTGATTCGGTCAAAATCCCCATGGTGACGTGGCCATTTAGGAGGGCCCACGGTGAGAATCAAACAGCGAAAGAAAAACATGTGTTGTGTGCTTCACTTGGGGTGATTTGACGTGAGAGTAAACAGGTTTGAGGAGTTTAGAAGAGAAAGAGTTGGGGGTTAGGTTTTGAAGGGGTGGACAAATGAAAGGTTGGAAGTTTTAGGAGTTAGGAAAGTGAAGTGTTGGTAAATTAAATTGAGTAATTTATTAGGTGTGTAATTTTGTACTTTGGCCCTTTTAACTTGTCCTATAAATAACACCCCTTCTCTTCTCATTTCACACACCAAAAATAAATTAAACAAGAGAAAGAAAAAGAAAGAGAGTAGAGTGTTCTTTCTTGGAGGAGTCTTGCTAGGAGAAGAAGGAGTTGCTTTGGAGCTAGAAGTAGTGTTCCAACTTTCTTTTCATTTGTTCAAACTTCAATTAAAGTGGGTGTTCTCATACTTTCTAAATGCAGAACAATGCATTCTAATAATAATGAATGAGTGGTATAAAAATTTTGATGTGTTAAAGTAGAACAAATCTTTACTTTTGGATGTAGTATGAATAATAGTCATGAAATTTCATGAAGAAATAATTGATGAAATTGTCATGAACTAGTTTGCATGAATGTAGAGATGTGTGATTATATGATCAATTGTTGAGATTTTCATTTATAATAAGCAAATAAATTTTTGTAAAACAAATTTGACACTTATAATTTCTTTTAGTTGTTGGAAATTGCTTGTTGTTTAAAATAAAGAAATATATTGCGTATTCATAAAAGAGAAGAAGAAGAAGAAAAAAAATTAATAATAAATCTTTGCAAAAATGGAGAGAGGGGTGAGGAGAGAGAATGTCATCTTTCCTAGGGATCTGAGCAAATCATATGCTCAAGTACTGCGCCAACCACCCCCCTATCGCCATCATGGCAATCTCCAGATACCGCTTCGTTACCCCCACCCCCAAGCGGTCACTTCGAACCGTCCTTTAACCTCCCATCCCATTAATCCCCTACCCCTTCGTCCAAGACCTGCATTTCAACCCACTCCCAAGCCCCACTCCTTCTTCCCTCACAAACCCAACACCAAAACCCTCCGATCTAAGAAGATGGAGCGACGTTGCCTTAAGTGTGGTGGCGGAGATCATAGCACCAAGGAGTGCCGCATCTACGGATTCCACTCTTCAACTGCAAGAAATTTGGCCATAGAGTTCGAGACTGCCCCATCAACAACAGGGTTGAGAGCATGGAGATTGACCTACCCCATAACAATGCCATTGCTCAGGCTCTGCCAGCCCTTCATGCCAGTGCATTTCTTCATCTCATTAACCCTTGCCGTATCCCTCTCACTAAAGATCTAGAAAGCGCCTTCAACTTTGCATGGGGGAGAACCGGTCGATGGTGGTCGCTGAAAAGGGTTAGTGATGGGGTATATCATGTCCAATTCCCCACTGTCACGGAGGCGGAAAGTGCAATAGCAGATGGAATCTTTAGTTTTTCAGGCTTCACGGCTATATTTTCTCCTTGGTCTATGGAGTTCGGGGCCAAACTCCGACCTAAGCCCTCGTTCGTATGGATCAACCTTCCCCTACTCCCGTTCCACTATTGGAACCGTGAAACCCTTGAAAAGATTATCTCTCCCTTCGCGAAGCTGATCACACTGAGTAGGGAGATGCTAGACGCGACTGCCAAAGACGAGGCCCTGGTCCTCATTGAGGTAGCCGATCTCACGCTAATCCCAAAGGTCCTTTGCATCCGCTACACGGTGCCCTGGAGCCTAGAGTGACATACTCATGAGGTACCTGTGCTGCTATTAGGGGACCCAATTGCAGTTGAAGATGTTCACAGTGGTAAGGTACAACTCTTCACTACAGCAAACTCGTCGGGAGTCTCCAGAATCTCAAGCTTTTGGAGTCCCAAGGCGCCGGAGGGGGCCATGGCAGGCGAAGAGGGTGGTCCCTCTGATCCAGCAAAATTTCCGAAAACGGTTCAGCAAATTGTTCAGCAAATCCCTACTAATTTGGGAGAGCGCGATTCTGCGGTTGTTCCGCCTGTTGGAGGCAAATTTGAATTATTTCCTAACTTATCTCCTCCAATCATGGATTGCATGCATGCAAAAATCCCTGAGAATCAGCCCCCACAATCCAAGCAGGTCCCCCCGCAGATTCCGCATCCCAACCCCTCTGCCCCACTGATTATCCCAATCATTGAATCCTCGGATAGCAACAGCAAAGAACCTTCTATGCACCCAATCAACACATCAGCCAACCAATCTAACTCCTCAGCTGACGACACCACTGAAGAGGTGCGAGAGATGCATTGGAAAGGTAAATTGGTCTCACTGCCCCTCTCCCTATTCACCAAGATTAAGCCTGCTGTTAAAGGTGCCCTTCGTGATTCCATGAATGAGGTGCTTGGCAAGTTCAAGGTGGAAGAACATGGTGTCTTTAATATTGGAACAAGCAAATTGGGTCATGCGAGCTTTCGCACTCACTCACTCCTCACCAAACCTCCAAGACAAGCCTCATCTTCCTCCATAGCAATCCCACCAGGTTTCTCGACGGGACCATCCAAGCGTCAAAAGCGTGCTAGATCAGCTTCTAAGCTCCATTGCACACGGCCATTCATGAAGCATCTTTCCTCTACCATCAAGAAGAAGGCATCAGGTACAGCTTCTTCAACTGCCTCTATTTCAAACATTCATCTCAATCCTTTTGCTCTGCTTTCAAATGATGACATCTTAGAGGTAGCCGAGTCTATTGGAGTGGAGGCTAAGGGGCCACACTCGGTACACACCATCACGAATGTCCAGAAGGCCCTTGTTGATCACACTGATCAACCAGGACACTCTGACTAGCAGTTTTTTGGCCCTGTTTGGAAGCTTCTAGCCCTTCCAGAGTTTATTTTCCTGTTTTTGTGCTTTTTGATTCATTTTTTCGTCATGAAGATCATAAGTTGGAATGTAAGAGGCTTGGGCAACCCAAATAAATGCTCACTCATAAAAGAAGGAATTCGCAGCTGCTCCCCATATGTTGTCTGTTTGCAGGAGACAAAATTGAGCAACCCAACAGCCAATAAACTCACCTCCATCGGTGGTACCATGATTTCAAATTGGCTCCAATTAGACTCCCTTCATAGCTGCGGTGGTATCTTGCTTGGTTGGAATGATAATGTACTCGAATGCACATACTCAGCCTGTGATATTTTCTCAATCTCAGCATCCTTCAAGAGCCGATGCTCTGATCTATAACCACTGTCTATGCCCCCTTCGAGCTCGATGATAGGGAGCTTTCCTTTCACGAAATCAAGCAGAGACGAAGCCTCCTCCACGATGCCTGGATTCTCTGTGGAGATTTCAATGTTACAGTTTACGACTCCGAGAGGTCCAGTGGGAAGGGATCCTCTAGAGATATGAGAAATTTCCGCAACCTCATCCAAGACCTTGCTATGATTGATCTGCCATTGTCAGGAAGGAAATTCACTTGGACGAATCGGCGTTCATCCCCCTCAATGGCCAGGCTAGATAGATTCCTTATCTCCGCCACTTGGGACCTCTATTACCCTACCTGCATACAATCCTCTCTACCGAGATATTCATCAGATCACTGCCCCATTGTCCTTGATACACAGGCCCTCCAACGCCAGAATCATTACTTCAAATTTGAAAAAGCATGGCTCTTGCATCCCTCATTCATCCCAGCAGTAACAAATGGGTGGCGACAATTTGATTGTATAGGCAACCCTGTGGATGTTTTCTCGCGCAAGTTAGGCCTACTCAGAAAGCGCATACGCAAGTGGAAATCTGACACATTGGGTGATATCACCTCCCGTAAGAAGCAACTCCAAGATCTCCTCCTTCAGCTAGAGATTGAAGCCGAGAATATGCCTTCCCCTCCTGCCTCCCTGCAATCCACCCAACTAGAACTTCAAAATTTGATCAAAGCAGAATCAGTATGCTGGAGACAGAGATCCCGTGTGCAATGGATAAAAGAAGGTGATGCAAACTCTAAATTCTTTCACAGCAAATGGACGAAGAAGGAGAAACTTCATCCACAGCCTCAACATTGACAACTCCACCACAACAAATCCCTCAGCAATCCGTGCGGCATTTGAATCCCATTTTCAAGCCATCTGCGGCACTGCCTCCATCTCTGATTTTACCATCAACTGGCCATCCCTGTATCCTTCCAATGATGTGTGCCTGAGGCACCTAGAAGAACCCATCACTATGGAAGAGCTCCACAAGGCAGTCTTCGATATGAGCTGTAACAAATCCCCCGACCCCAATGGCTACTCAATGAGCTTCTATCATTCATTTTGGGACACTGTTAAAGATGACTTATACAATATGATGATTTCCATTTACATGGGAGAAACAGATATTGGACGCTTAAACTACTCCACCATCATCCTTATTCCAAAATGTGATGGAGCCAGCCTAGTCACTGAATATAGGCCAATTAGTCTCCTCAACTGTTCTCTGAAGATCTTCACAAAGATACTAGCCAACAGACTCAGCCCTATTCTTCACTCCCTGGTATCATCTTCGCAAAGTGCTTTCCTCAAGGGTAAGTCGACTGTTGACTGCTTTCTCGTCGCACATGAGACCATTAATCTTTGCAGCAGAAGACATTCAGACACCCTCCTCTTCAAAATTGACTTTACCAAAGCTTTCGACACTGCTAGCTGGGAATTCCTCCTCCAACTGCTCAAAGCCAGAGGCTTCGGCCCATATTGGTGCAAATGGATCGAAATGATCCTCACCACAGCAAAGTCTTTTGTTATCATCAATGGTGAGAAGGGCAGACAAATCAACTCCAAATGCGGCCTCAAGCAAGGTGACCCTCTGTCGTCGATGCTCTTCATCTTGGTGGTTGATGTCTTGGCAAAGATGTTACAGTGTGGGCGGAGTAATGGCACTTTCTCACAGCTTCCTATTGGAGGCCAACTCTCACACCTCTCACTCTTCCAGTTTGCCGATGATACATTGATATTCTGCAAAGGCGATGAACAAGAGATTCTGAACCTCAAGATTGCCCTACAGTTGTTTTCAAACATCTCCGGCCTATCAATTAACTTCACGAAGTCCTCTGTTGTATACTTTGGACGATCTCAGGCCAAGCTTCATGCTTTCTCCACTATTCTTGGATGCAAGGAGGAATGTCTCCTAATCTCCTATCTTGGCATGCCTCTCTCCAAAGGCAAACTGCACAAGCAGCATTGGCAACCGCTACTCCTCAAGATTGAAAGGCGGCTATCGGTCTGGAAAGGAAAAATGCTCTCTAGAGGAGGTAGGCTGATCCTTATCAATGCGGTGTTAACTGCCCTTCCTATCTATTATGCTTCCTTTTTTCGTCTCCCTAGATGGATTATCAACTGCTTTGACCAAATTCAAAGCAGATTCTTTTGGTGCGGCGCTGACAAAGATGCAGGGGGCACTGCCTACACGAACTGGCGCACAATCTGCCAACCAAAAGATCAAGGAGGTCTAGGAGTTCTGGATTTGAAAGTCTTCAATGAGGCACTGCTTATGAAGTGGTGGTGGAACATCTTTGCGACTGACTCCCTTGTCAGCAGAACGCTGCATGACCTATACTTCCGAAGATCACTTAAAGCATTTGTTTGCCCACTTGTAGCCTCTCAGTTTTGGAAAGGTATCTTCAATCTCCATAACCAATTTCTCATAAATGTTCGCTAGCAACTTGGCAACGGCACAGGATCTCATTCTGGCAATCTAAATGGATTGATGGGCATAGTATCACCACACTCTTTCCCGCGCTAGTAGCAGCAGCTTAGAACCCCAAAGCAGAGGTTTCTTCATAGGGCGCATGGATACAGGGTGTATGGCATTGGCAACCCAGACTTAATTGCATTGCCTCGCCATTGCTCCGTACTGAAAAAAGCAATCTACTCCTCATCCTAGAAAATATAAGGCCCTCAGGTCAATGTGACATTCCAACATGGAGGCTTACAGCATCTGGATCCTACTCAGTACAATCAGCTTATCACTTCTTCACTTTATCTGGTCTGCGATCCCCTTTCTACAAGACAATTTGGACCTCATTGGCGCCACTGAAGTGCAAGATCTTTATCTGGCAACTGAGCCAGGGCAGGATAAACTCCAAAGAGTTTCTCAACTCTAAGGGATGGCCGGGAGACACGACATGCGCATCTTGTGTGTGCCCTGTCGAATCTGCTTATCACATCTTCTTCATATGCCCTGTGGCTACGGAAACCTGGAAATTCTTCACTGCACTTTTTCATATACAAACACTCCCTACAAACATGCACGATTGTTTTTCCAAATGGTGTTTTAGTACACGGGCACACAGGCACACTTGGCACCTTCTCACTATTGCAATATGCTGGAGTATTTGGATTGTTAGGAATGATTGTACTTTCTCTGCAAAGTCTATTTCATCCCGTGGGATCATTTCTAATGCCATTTTTTGGTTTCGATCATGGATAGATGGGATCGACAGTGAGAAGAAGAAGAAGGCACTGGTGAAGGAAATGGCAGAAGCTAATGTGCAAGACCTACTTCTTCATGAGGCCCTAGCTCGCAGTGGCCAGACCGAGAGTGATGAGGGAAGCTGTTCTTGGTAGCTTCTACCTTTGCTCGGATGCTTTTTGATGCTTTTGTTCACCCTAAATGGGTTATGTTTTTGGTACCACTATCGGCCATTGATGTTTACGGCCTTGCTTTCTTGATTTTGAAACTTTAGATGTTTTTAACTCTAGACCAACGGTTCAGGTTGCATACTGAACTGGCTTGGTCTACCCTTGTACTCTTAACTCTATTTTGATTTATATATCTTTTTGTGAGGTAGGGACTTGCCCTACCTTTTCCCCTCAAAAAAATTAAAAGAGAAGAAATAAAATGTGTAATTTAGATGCTTGTCTAAAAATATGATTTATAGCATTATGTGTTACTGCTAAAAAGTAAAACAAACTATAGTTTAATGAAAAATTAGATCAAGAGAAAAAGAGAGTTTATGAAAATAATAGAATGACAGAAAAGTTGAACAAAAGCATAAAAGTATATTTTGATATCAGTAATCACACATAGACTATTTGGCTAACCAGTGCGCCACAGAGCATTATTATACTTATAAGAGATCTTGGGTTCAAAACTTGTTGGACCCATTTATTTTTGTTTTATTAAATAAAACCCGAAACCTGAAACTTGATACTTGGGGTTTTCGGTATGGATTCTTGTCAAAAGTCCAAATGGACTTTATGGATAGTGGGTTTGGGCTTTGGCGCTGCCTGGGTGTGTCAGCGGGTTGCTGGTTCGAAACCCAACACCATCTTTTGAATTTTTTTTGGGATTTTATTCATATATTGAGTTTTTGGTATGGAAAAGATTTATAATAAAACTTTAGTATTAATATAAAATAAAATGGAATAGTTTTCTTGTATATTTTTGAAGTATAAAAAGAAATGAAACTTTGAGAATTGAATTTTGTGGTAAAGAAAAGAAAAGTAGTATTTGTGACGTGATTTTTTAAGACAGATTACACTTATAGTTTGTTTAAGAAATATTTTATATTGATTTGAGACATTGTGATAACTTAGATTTGTTATAACATTTCATGTGACGAAATCGTATTCTTGAAAAGGAAAGTTTTGTTTATAAACATGAATAAATAACTAGGTTATGAATAGTGTCAAGACTAAGAAATGATTACTTTGTGAATAAGTTGAAGATGAAATTATCTAAGTTTAAGACATGTTTATTAAAAGGTGTGAATACCCATGATTCTTGTATATGAAAATTATGATTTAGAGTTAGTAAGGTATCGGGTACCGGCACTATTGAAGATATCGGGTACCGGCACTATTGAAATGAAAGAGTTGAGGTATATTTTGAGATATGTCTATGGAGCTATCTCGTATATGTTGGTAAAGTCCGCTAGGAGGTAAAACTGATTCTAGGATTGGAAATTGTTCATGTCTTGAACTTAAGAAATTTTAGGCACATAAGTGAAGATGTTGTAAGACCTATGCAATCCTGAGTGGGGACTCTATAAAGTCTGGCGGGGGGCTTGTTGTGACAGTTCATCGGGACAATAGACCTAGTCAGGCAGGGGATTTGTTGCGGCGGTTCTCCGGGACTGTGGTTGCCTCGTGGGAGACGAGTTTTTATTTTAAATCCAGGACTATGCATAGTCGGGCGGATAGTTTTTTGTTCTCCATGTATATACGTATACCGGGGCTAGATGGGCACTTGCTGGAGGTTCGCACGATGAAGAGTCTGTATAACAGTCGGGCAGGGGATTTATTACGGCGGTTCCCTGGGACTGGGATCCGTACTCATGGAACGTCTTAACTCTGTCTTATTACTGGGTAGTTGTCATGGCGAGGGATCGAACCCTTTATTGTGGAGTATGCAGGTACTTGCCCTAGGACCTATGTAGTATGGGATGCATAGAATCCGAACACGTATGCATTAGTGTCATCTTAGTATAAAAATGTGTGCATTAGGCATTAAGGCATCGCATACACTTATATGTTTAGTGTAGTCACCTTTAACACCTCATATTCATTCAAGTTGTGATATGTTAAAGTATTGAGATCGTTATATGTACGGCAGAGAGAGGATTACCGAGTATAACATTTCATCAATTGTAAGTGACTGACGTGCCCACAGCTTAACATGCAGGTGATGGACTTTTCCATGGAGAAGTAAAGATGTTGTGAAGCAGTTAATGATTTACATTGATGAAGTTGTATAAGTTGTATTTTGTTTTCAATGTTGTAATCTTTTATTCTTCCGCTGTGTAAACAAAAGATGTAAATGAACTCTGATGTATTATTGAAAAGTTTTAATTTCCTTGTAAAATTGTACGAAGTGAAGTAAAGATCATGTGAAATCTCGAATTCGGCCTTATTTGGAATTCGGGATATTACAGATGGTATCACAACAGGCTTCATAAGTAGTACAAATTTATAAGAAACGACACCCTAGAGTAGACACTAGAGTGTGAGTTTCAACTTATAGAGATTTAAATGTTAGTGATTTACATTTGTGTTGCTTTATAGGCTGATATTTTCTCTTTCCTTTTCCTTTTGGATGGCTGGAGTCATGAATGAAAGTTATTATTAAGCTTGCATTCACCTTCATTCATGATCATCTCCTCGTATACATTGATGTGAGATTGTATGAGAGTACATTTTTACCTGGGTATCAGAGTGGCGCAGTGAAAGCGTGGTTGGTTGACCCTACAATCATGATACATTACGCATTTCCCTTTCAAATTGTTTTTCATGAATTTTATCATAATACTTTTCAACATTCAATATTTTCAAATAAATATTTTCTTATATTAATTAAATCAATTGGATATGTATTATTTTGACTATCTTTCTCAGTCTCAGTCTTTTGAAGTTGTTTTACCTGTATTTCAACCTTAAAAATTTGTCCTTCGTATTTTTATCCGTTTACATTTACAATATTATTTTCTTCATTTATTATTTATATTATATTCTGAATTTTCTTATGTGTATTCATTTTATATAATTTGACTTTGATGATGCTATATTTTTTTTTATATTGTCTTATATATTCAATATATCTTTAATAAGATTGAAATTTTCTACGTACATAAATATGACATACCATTTTGTTTTATTGACTGCATTCGATACTATTATTTGCTAATTTGTTTTGTTGTTAATCGTTACTCATTAATTTTGTAATTTAACGTTTCTTCAATACAATACATATACTACATAATTATTGTTTTTCATTTGTGTTTCATCTCGTGCATATATTTTTCACTATTTTCATATTAATGCTATAAATCACTTCCATTTCTACAAGTTATGTATATCTTATATTTAAAGTCTATATATCTATTTTAATACTTTGTCGATTATAAATTTTCCATCTACTTTTATATCACTGATTTCAAACATAATATTATATTTATTAAAATATCCCAATATCCAAGAGTATACGGAAGATTACATCTCCCATTTTGGTGCAACCTGATATCGAGAGGGTAAATCTGCAACTAGATGTTGGGGAGGCAAAGTCCAATTGAATTTCCAAAAGGCAAACTGCAATCGGATGTCATAGAAGGCAATTCTGCAACTTGAGATCGTAGAGGCAAGCTTGCAATTGGATACCAATGAAGCGAACCTACACCAGAAGGAGATTGTCTACTTTAATGACCCCTATTTTTGTTTTCTATAATATTTACTGACCCCTATTCTAATTTGTATTAGCTTATAATATTTTACAACTTAGCATTATATTATTTAAACTGATTTCTATCCTACTTGTGTATTACTACTCAATATCAACTATCTTTTTTCTAGTATTTTGAGTCTTTAGCATTTCTTACTGCTTTATCGTATTTTATTTTGCTACTAACTTATCTTAGAATTTGGTGACTACTCATCTAACAAAAAAAAATGGTATTTATACTTTTCTTCAATTTCTATATGATTAGTTTTCGCACTATTTCAATAATATGTTACTACTTTACAACTATGATGTTTTACTCCTACAAACCGTGTATAATTTTCATTGTTTGTTTCATCCATATGATTTTGATGCGTGTATACGTATATAAATTCTGTATGTTGGTTTTCTTGCTCTACTTGATAATTTGAAACTATTTCGATGTATGCTTTCTATATCTTTAAATTTCAAATCGTATGTATGATGATTATAGTTACTTTGCAAACTATTTTATTAATTGGTATACAAAGTCAATTTTATGTTTTCTATACTTTTAACTGAAATTCATTGTCGTTTATTTTTCGGACTTTATCTAATGGTTTTCTTTTAAAATTGCTTATTAAATTTTGGTCATATAGTACCAATTTAGTTTATGATTTTCTACCGCTTATTACATTGAAAGATTTTGACTACTAAACCTACTTATAAATTATCTATTGACTAAGTTTCTCTTTATTGCATTGTTTTCTGAACTATGTTTAAAATTAATGATTTAGTTGATTTTTCTTTTTCTAATGCTTTACCTAATATTATTTTGTATGAAACTTCTATCCTATCTTTTCTAATAATATTTATTTCCTTATGTTATTTTTCCGAGCTTTCTTGGTTCGTTCTTATAAAAATTTGATACTCATAGTTTTCCTCATATAGAGTTTGTACTGTTTTTCCTCATTACTTATTTTCATGCTACATTTATTTTCTGGATGATTACAGTTTTCTATAGATAATAAAATATTTTTTGGTGTACAAAATACAAACTGTACCCTAGCGAGTTCTGGGGACGGAACTACTCTAAGGGGGGAGAGTGTAACACCCTGCAAAATTGAAAATTACAATTTTGTCCTCGTGTGTTACGCACGTATATTTTGTAACGTGTTTTCACTACGTATGTTGATTACTGACTATTTATGCATTTTCCGTATTGATTTTATCTTATTTGTGTCAACCCAAATGCAATATTTCAATCTCTGTATTTTTACGTGCTTTTTACGTGTTTTTGATGAACGTGTCGATTATGTGTTTCCACCGCTACGTGCAATATTTTTTATATGTTTAAATTAGTCATTTGAGGTATTCAAATCTGTTTTATAAACGGAGGTTCCTTTTCTCCATTTTTGATTAAAATGATTTTTTCTACGGGTAATGCACGTGTTTTTCATGTATGTAGAAATATATAAAATTAGTAAATATAATCTTCTTATGTTGTTTTCGATTATATTTTAATAATTTTCAGTTGATAAAAATCAATTTCGCATTTTTGATATTTTACGTGCGCCGCACGTGTTTCCGGTAAACGTACTTAAGCACATTTTTTTTCAAAATAAATTTCGGAGTATGTGTAACACCCATAGTTTTCAAAAAGTTATAAATATATATATTATATGAAGAAGTATATGTGTTGTTTGTATAAAATAATATATATATATATATATATATATATATATATATATATATATATAGGGTAACCTTCGATTGCGAACTGGTTGGTGCGAACTCAGCTTACGAACTGCTCTTTTGGCCGTTGGACCCAAAATTTCAGCTTCGATGGCTCAGATTGAATCTCAGATCGTAAGCAGTGATTAGCGGGGGTAATTTCGTAACTTTACCCCCGCTTTCTATTAGCCCCCGTTCTCACTCTAGTCGCCCCTTTCGTTTCTCAATCCCTTTCGATTGTATTCCCCCAAAACGAGAGAAACCCTAATCCCCTTCAAATCGTAAGAGAACCTCAAACTAGTTCGTAAGCTCCCTTCTCCACTTCTTTCTATTAGCCCCCGTACTCACTCTAGTCGCCCCTCTCGTTTCTCAATCCCCTTCGATTGTATTCCCCCAAAACGAGAGAAACCCTAATCCCCTTCAAATCGTAAGAGAACCTCAAACCAGTTCGTAAGCTCCCTTCTCCACTTCGCTCCGTGGTTGCAAACTCCCAAACCTTCGGGTGAAACCCTATTCCGTCGTTTCTCATCTTCTTGCACCACCTCTGTCGTATTTCAAATTCAAACCCATATCGAAAGACCCCCTTCTTCCTCTCTCAGTGTGAGCGAGGCGAAACCCAAATCGAAACTTCGACGGGTGCTCTCCAAAATCTTCTGTGCGAACCGTCGATTTCGTTATGGTTCGCCTTCGGTTGCGAACTGGTTGTGTGCGAACTCAGCTTGCGAAAACCTGGGGTTGCCGTTGGATCCAAAATAGCTCCAAATGGAAACCCTAGGGTTTTCATCAGGTATAAATTTAAATTTTTTTGGTTGCGTTTTTCTATTTCTTCCTTGAATTTGTAGGAAACCCAATGAGGTATTTTTCTAATAGAGATTGAATGTTTTGTTTGGATTTGTAGGAAGCGTTTGAGCTTCGCTGAGTCTTTCTTCATGGCTTGATTTCGACTATGGATATATTATTGCCAGTACACTGATGTTTGATATCAATTGAGGGAAATGTTTGATTCTGACTATTCCCTATTTAAAATTATAATTGCTTACTTTATTGCATTTTGGTATACGCAGTGATGACAATCTAGAAATTACAAACAGTTGTAGCCATTTTGCTGCTTCTTCTGTTTGACAAGCATTTGTGCGAACTCAGCATATATATATATAGGTTATAGGGTAACCTTTGGTTGCAAACTCAGCTTACAAACTGCTCTTTTGGCCGTTGGATCCAAAATTTGAGCTTCGATGGCTCAAATTGAATCTCAGATCCAAGGCAGTGATTAGCGGGGGTAATTTCGGTTTGAATGAAGGAAGGATTAATTTATAGTTGTATTTCGGTTTGAGACATGTGCTCCTCCTTTGCAAACGTAAGGGTAATTTGGTAATTTGGTAATTTTTCGGTTAGAGACATATGACATCTTTTATGAGGTTTTATTTATTCGGATTATGGTTGCAACTAGTTGGCGTGGCATAATAATGCAGCCGTAGTGAGATCATTTATCTGAATAAGTTCTATACTAAATCCTGTTTCTATTTGATGAGTTTTCCGCAATTTGGTTGAGCTGAAGCTGTGAAAAAAAATTGCTAAGCTGAAGCAGAAACAGGTTTAGCTGAAATATGAGTTGAAAGTTAAACAAAAAATAAGTTGAAACTGAAACTGAAATATGAGTTTTTATTCTGATTGTGGTTGCAACTAGTTGGCGTGGCATAATAATGCAGCCGTAGTGAGATCATGGTTATGAATAAGTGGTTGGGACAACATATGTGCTATACTCATGCTTGATTATATTTGACTTGTTTCATAATAACTTATTATGTGCAAGGTTGTTCTGAGCCTATATGTACTTCAATTGTTGACAATTTACGGTGATAATAGTGCAGTCCGATATTGCTAAGCTTTTTATGTTATTTTTTGTAGGGTGGTTGGAGTTTGTCCACAGGAGCTCGAGAGGAAGTTACACGAGCTTCTAGAAACGAGGCAACAACAAAGAATAGCAGAGCTAAAATATGCATTGGAATGTGCTGAGAAGAAACTGCTCGAAAAGGAAATGGAGTTAGATTTGTGGAAGGAGACTCAGTGGGCACCTTCACTAAACAAGGATGAAGCATCTATTTAGAGAAGAAATGCAAGGATTCACCTAGTTTGTGTTTAGAGTTATAGTAGAATGTTTGTTAGCTATAATGAAACTTTGCATAGCATTTTTTTTTGCCCCCATCTTCAACGAAATTAGGAGATGTTGTACTTGTACAGAGGGGAACATGTTGATTTTTTAGATCAATCCATATCTCACCTGTATGAAATGCATTTGGTACAAAATCTTTCTACATCTCATCTTTGAGGATTTTGGAAATTTTGTTTATGAAATGCATTTGCTTTTGAATTATTGTTAATTATTTGTAATTATGGTAGTTTAAAACTGGTTATTCGTATTTTTATGTTTACTAGCAGAAATTGACCGTGCCACAATGATGCATGTGTCTGGTATTATACCACTCTAGAATGTATTTACCATTTCCAAGTTGAAATAATATCATGTTGAAATGAAAACAAGAAACATTCAGAAGAATTTCTGCTCCCAAAATTAATCCAATTAATTCTAAGAGTTAGGATAAATTGAGGAAGAGCTGATCTGTTTGTAGGATTAATAGCTCCATTAGCACATAATTAATTCCTTTTAGTTATATAGATGGATTTTTCAAAAAAAGGCATTTGAAACTATAGAATTGTGAAGCTTCTGCTTCTTCAATTGTTGCTATGTAGAGTTTGATAGCCAAAATGAACTGGCTGGTAAACAGGTAAGAAAACATCAAATATCAAAATGAACTGGCTGTTTGTGCTCATAAATCTTGTAAAGTAGACACTCCAGTCATCATGTTGTGTTGAACAGCTAACTTCTTCACCCAAATGACAAACCCTTGGGTGAAATAACACCCTCAATGAAGGAATATGTTCAATAGAAACAGGCGGTTCGACAATAAAACTGATGTTACTATCATTATGTACAATCAGACTGATGCCCCAGATTCGACGAATCCAATTCAGTATAATGCATATTTGATAGAAGAGGCCCCAGTCACAGTAAGGAGAAGAAACAAGCAAAATGACCTAGAAATAGAGGGCAGTAGATCACAAGAAGAGAACTTTTTTTCACCCCAAACCACCAACTATACCAAAAGAAAACATGGTCTCAAAGACCAAGTAATTTTTGTATTCATTCCTTTATCTGTACAGAAACAAATTAACAAGGGGGTTCTTCTATTGCCAAAACTGAACCCATTCTCTACAGTTTTTACATCCCAACCTAAATACTACCAAAAACTAAGCTTTACAAAAGCATTTACATAGTTGAAGATTAAACAATCAATCACTCATCTAGGTGTTGGATCTCACCCATCATGATGCGGTTACTGTGGACCTTGAAGCCAAGAAGTGAAGGATCGATTTGCCTCCCCTTCTTCCCTTTCTTTTTGTTGTTGCTTCCTTTACCATCTTGGGATTCAATCCCACATTCTGGTTCATGAGGAACCATCTTCTTGGTGCTCTTCAGCATGTCAATGAAGGAAGAAGCTTCAGGAGCATCGCTGGTGTTTGTTGTTGACGATGTCTGCCTGAATAATTTTGAACCAAAGGATTTCCTTCTTGGTGCTTCAGGAGCATGTCAATGAAGGAAGAACCAAAGGATTTCCTGCAGATTCCCTCTTTCCACCTGAGTTCAAAATTTGAATCTTTTTCAAATGTGTGACAAACTAACATGGCTGTATATTTGAATCTTTTGCAACTGCAACAATTTTAATTTTATTTTTTATTAAATTGTTTGGAAGAAAGACTACAACATATTTTTGTCACATGGAATTGCAAATTATAAGTGATTCCATGTGCACATGTCTAAGACCATACAAAAAAAAAATGATAATCTCTTGTGCATGTCCAGACTAGCACCAATACCATCACAACAATCAACCTATGATGACTTTTATTATATACTTAAGTCCAATTATTGAGAAGAATTTTTAACTTTAATGGAGATCTGACCTTTCATTTTTTTGTTCGCTGTGTTCTTATTAATGAAACAGAATAACGTGTGCGAATAGAAGAAAAAGAGGAAGAAGAAGCAACTCACCAATCCTCCAGTGAGGTACTTGAGGAGGAAGCATGCGAATGAAGATCCAATTAACTGTGCGATGATGTAAAGCAGAGATCTGAACAAAGTGATATGACCACCAACAGCCAACCCCAATGTCACGGCAGGGTTGAGGTGACCTCCTGAAATGTGTAGGCCAGCAGCTATCATGACTGCTACCACGAATGTATGCGCCAACGCCACCGCTGATAGCCCCATTATGGAGTCTGCACCTCCCACCATTTTCCCTGTATATATCACCAATTTTCAATTCTTATAAGTTATTATATCAAACCAATTGTAGGTAAATGAGGCTAGTTTTTTTTTGGAAACGAAACAATTGTAGGTAAATGAGGCTATTATCAAAGGAAACGAAACAGAAACCAACACAACCAATTACTCAACAATTGTACAAATTATTTCAAAAAATTATGAAACTGAAACAGACAAAAAAAATACCTATTTGGAAGATGGAGGAGTTCGCACAGAAGATTTTGGAGAGCACCCGTCGAAGTTTCGATTTGGGTTTCGCCTCGCTCACACTGAGAGAGGAAGAAGGGGGTCTTTCGATATGGGTTTGAATTTGAAATACGACAGAGGTGGTGCAAGAAGATGAGAAACGACGGAATAGGGTTTCACCCGAAGGTTTGGGAGTTCGCAACCACGGAGCGAAGTGGAGAAGGGAGCTTACGAACTGGTTTGAGGTTCTCTTAAGATTTGAAGGGGATTAGGGTTTCTCTCGTTTTGGGGGAATACAATCGAAGGGGATTGAGAAACGAGAGGGGCGACTAGAGTGAGAACGGGGGCTAATAAAAAGAAGTGGAGAAGGGAGCTTACGAACTGGTTTGAGGTTCTCTTACGATTTGAAGGGGATTAGGGTTTCTCTCGTTTTGGGGGAATACAATCGAAGGGGATTGAGAAACGAGAGGGGCGACTAGAGTGAGAACGGGGGCTAATAAAAAGAAGTGGAGAAGGGAGCTTACGAACTGGTTTGAGGTTCTCTTACGATTTGAAGGGGATTAGGGTTTCTCTCGTTTTGGGGGAATACAATCGAAGGGGATTGAGAAACGAGAGGGGCGACTAGAGTGAGAACGGGGGCTAATAGAAAGCGGGGGTAAAGTTACGAAATTACCCCCGCTAATCACTGCTTACGATCTGAGATTCAATCTGAGCCATCGAAGCTAAAATTTTGGATCCAACGGCCAAAAGAGCAGTTCGTAAGCTGAGTTCGCACCAACCAGTTCGCAACCGAAGGTTCGCAACCGGAACATCCATATGATTTTGATGCGTGTATACGTATATAAATTCTGTATGTTGGTTTTCTTGCTCTACTTGATAATTTGAAATTATTTCGATGTATGCTTTCTATATCTTTAAATTTCAAATCGTATGTATAATGATTATAGTTACTTTGAAAACTATTTTATTAATTGGTATACAAAGTCAATTTTATGTTTTCTATACTTTTAACTGAAATTCATTCTCGTTTATTTTTCGGACTTTATCTAATGGTTTTCTTTTTAAATTGCTTATTAAATTTTGGTCATATAGTACCAATTTAGTTTATGATTTTCTACCGCTTATTACATTGAAAGATTTTGACTACTAAACCTACTTATAAATTATCTATTGACTAAGTTTCTCTTTATTGCATTGTTTTCTGAACTATGTTTAAAATTAATGATTTAGTTGATTTTTCTTTTTCTGATGCTTTACCTAATATTATTTTGTATGAAACTTCTATCCTATCTTTTCTGATCATATTTTTTTCCTTATGTTATTTTTCCGAGCTTTCTTGTTTCGTTCTTATAAAAATTTGATACTCATAGTTTTCCTCATATAGAGTTTGTACTGTTTTTCCTCATTACTTATTTTCATGCTACATTTATTTTCTGGATGATTACAGTTTTCTATAGATAATAAAATATTTTTTGGTGTGTACAAAATACAAACTGTACCCTAGCGAGTTCCGGGGACGGAACTACTCTAAGGGGGGAGAGTGTAACACCCCGCAAAATTGAAAATTACAATTTTGTCCTCGTGTATTACGCACGTATATTTTGTAACGTGTTTTCACTACGTATGTTGATTACCGACTATTTATGCATTTCCCGTATTGATTTTATCTTATTTGTGTCAACCCAAATGCAATATTTCAATCTCTGTATTTTTACGTGCTTTTTACGTGTTTTCTCCATTTTTGATTAAAATGATTTTTTCTACGGGTAATGCACGTGTTTTCCATGTATGTAGTGATTTCATCATGAAATATATAAAATTAGTAAATATAATCTTCTTATGTTGTTTTCGATTATATTTTAATAATTTTCCGTTGATAAAAATCAATTTCGCATTTTTGATATTTTACGTGCGCCGCACGTGTTTCCGGTAAACGTACTTAAGCACATCTTTTTTCAAAATAAATTTCGGAGTATGTGTAACACCCATAGTTTTCAAAAAGTTATAAATATATATATTATATGAAGAAGTATATGTGTTGTTTGTATATATATATATATATATATATATATATATATATATATATATATATATATATATATATATATTATGTTCGAAGTATGAAAGGATTTGGTTAATAATGCATGGCATTTGTGTATGGTGAATGGGCATGATGGGGGCCCATGTTTGAAGAGAAAAGTAGCTTGGAGCTGCTTTGATTCGGTCAAAGTCCCCATGGTGACGTGGCCATTTAGGAGGGCCCACGGTGAGAATCAAACAGCAAAAGAAAAACACGCGCTGTGTGCTTCACTTGGGGTGATCTGACGTGAGAGCAAGCAGGTTTGAGGAGTTTAGAAGAGGAAGAGTTGAGGGTTAGGTTTTGAAGAGGTGGACAAATGAAAGGTTGGGAGTTTTAGGCGTTAGGAAAGTGAAGTGTTGGTAAATTAAATTGTGTAATTTATTAGGAGAGTAATTTTGCACTTTGACCCTTTAACTTGTCCTATAAATAGCACCCCTTCTCTTCTCATTTCACACACCAAAAATAAATTAAACAAGAGAAAGAAAAAGAAAGATAGTAGTGTGTTCTTTCTTGGAGGAGTCTTGCTAGGAGAAGAAGGAGTTGCTTTGGATCTAGAAGTGGTGTTCCATCTTTCTTTTCATTTATTCAAACTTCAATTAAAGTGGGTGTTCTCATACTTTCTAAATGTAGAACAATGCATGCTAATAATAGTGAATGAGAGCATCCACAGTCGTTTTCTATTTCTCCCATTTTCCCATATTATAGCAAACGGTGCGCTGCACTCGTTTGCTATAATTGCCATTTTCCCCATTCCTCTCAAATATGTTTCTCAAATTTGAGAAACGAAAGTAAGAATTCTCAAATATAGAAGACGGGGAATCATATACCGTCCGAAGGATTTTAATATTTTTTAATCGACTGAGACGGACGATCATATACCGTCTCTCCTATTTTTTAAAATTTTTTTTTTTAAAAGGTCGGACGGGGAATGATACCTCGGACGGGGTATCAAACCCCGTCTCTCCCTTTTTTTTATTTGTTTTTTTTTTTTTAAAATAAAACTAACGCTCAGGATTGAGCGATAGGAAAAAAAAAAGGGTGGGACAGGGACACATACCCCGTCCGGGGTATGATACCCCGTCCAGTAAAGGGGGAGGAAATTTAATGCTGTGCAGGATTGATTAGGATTAGTTAGTATATTAATAGGTTTAGTTAGTATATTAATTAGGTTTAGTTAGTTTTATATTATTTAATTTAGTTAATTAATATAGTTTAATAGTTAATAAGTAATTAAAATTTTTTAATTTATTTGAAACGATCGGACGGGGTATGATACCCCGTCTCTCTAAAAAATAGAAAAAATATAGCAAACGACGACTGCAGTGAATGATCGTATTTGCTATTACTGTAGCTGCCATATTATAGCAATTGAGAAAAACGACTGTGGATGCTCTGAGTAGTATAGAAGTTTTGATGAGTTAAAGTAGAACAAATCTATACTATTGGATGTAGTCTGAATAATAGTCATGAAATTGTCATGAACTAGTTTGCATGAATGTAGAGATGTGTGATTGTATGATCAATTGTTGAGATTTTCATTTATAATAAGCAAATGAATTTTTGTAAAACAAATTTGACACTTATAATTTCTTTTGGTTGTTGGAAATTGCTAGTGGTTTAAAATAAAGAAATATATTGCGTATTCATAAAAGAGAAGAAATAAAATGTGTAATTTAGATGTTTGTCTAAAAATATGATTTATAGCATTATGTGTTACTGCTAAAAAGTAAAACAAATTATAGTTTAATGAAAAATTAGATCAAGAGAAAAAGAGAGTTTATGAAAATAATAGAATGACAGAAAAGTTGAACAAAAGAATAAAAGTATATTTTGATATCAGTAATCACACATGGACTATTTGGCTAGCCAGTGCGCCAAAGAGCACTATTATACTTATAAGAGATCTTGGGTACAAAACTTGTTGGACCCATTTATTTTTGTTTTATTAAATAAAACCCGAAACCTGAAACTTGATACTTGGGTTTTTGGAATGGATTCTTGACAAAAGTCCAAATGGACTTTATGGCTAGTGGGTTTGGGCTTTGGCGCTACCTGGGTGTGTCAGCATGTTTCTGGTTCGAAACCCAACACCACCTTTTGAAAATTTTTTGGGATTTTATTCATATATTGAGTTTTTGGTATGGAAAAGATTTATAATAAAACTTTAGTATTAATATAAAATAAAATGGAATAGTTTTCTTGTATATTTTTGAAGTATAAAAAAAATAAAACTTTGAGAATTGATTTTTGTGGTAAAGAAAAGAAAAGTAGTATTTCTGTCGTGATTCTTTAAGAGAGATTACACTTATAGTTTGTTTAAGAAATATTTTATAGTGATTTGAGACATTGTGATAACTTAGATTTGTTATAACATTTCATGTGACGAAATCGTATTCTTGAAAAGGAATGTTTTGTTTATAAAGAACATGAATAAATAACTAGATTATTAATAGTGTCAAGACTAAGAAATGATTACTTTGTGAATAAGTTGAAGATGAAATTATCTAAGTTTAAGACATGTTTATTAAAGGGGGTGAATACCCATGATTCTTGTACAAGAAAATTATGATTTAGAGTTAGTAAGACCTCGGGTACCGGCACTATTAAATTGAAAGAGTTGAAGTATATTTTGAGATATGCCTATGGAGCTATCTCGTATTTGTTGATAAAGTCCGGTAGGAGGTAAAACTGATTCTAGGTTTGGAAATTATTTATGTCTTGAACTTAAGAAATTTTAGGCACATAAGTGAAGATATAGTAAGACCTATGCAAACGTGAGTGGGGCACTCTATATAGTCGGGCGGTGGGCTTGTTGCGGCGGTTCATCGGGACTATAGACCTAGTCGGGCGGGGGATTTGTTGCGGTAGTTCTCCGGGACTGTGGTTGCCTCGTGGGAGACGAGTTTTTAATTTAAATCTGGGATTATGTGTAGTCGGGTGGATAGTTTGTCGTTCTCTATATGTATACGTATACCGGGGCTAGAGGGGCACTTGCGGGAGGTTCGTACGACGAGGAGTCTGTATAACAGTCAGATGGGGATTTGTTGCGGCGGTTCCCCAGGACTGGAATCCGTACTCGTTGAATGTCTTAACTTTGTCTTATTACTGGGTTGTTGTCAAGGCGAGGGATCAAACCCTTTATTGTGGAGTACGTAGGTGCTTGCCCTCGGACCTATGTAGTATGGGATGCATAGAATCCGAACAAGTATGCATTAGTGTCATCTTAGTATAAAAATGTGTGCATTAGGCATTAAGGCATTGCATACACTTACATGTTTAGTGTAGTCACCTTTAACTCCTTATATTCATTCAAGTTGTGATATGTTAAAGTATTGAGATCGTTATATGTACGGCACAGAGAGGATGGTCAGGTATAAAATTTCGTCAGTTGTAAGTGACGACGTGCCCACTGCTTAACATGTAGGTAATGGACTTTTCCATGGAGAAGTAAAGATGTTGTGATGCAGTTGATGATTTACATTGATGAAGTTGTATAAGTTGTATTTTGTTTTCATTGTTGTAATCATTTATTCTTCCGCTGTGTAAACAAAGGATGTAAATGAACTCTGATATATTATTGAAAAGTTTTAATTTCCTTGTAAAATTGTACGAAGTAAAGTAAAGATCCTGTGAAATATCGAATTCGGCCTTATTTGGAATTTGGGGCGTTACATTCTACATATATGAGCTATTCTGAACCCGATAAGATAAACTCAGGATAACTTCTCAATTGAACAGTCGATTTGTCCCAATTATTTTGACAAGACAATTTCTGGGAGAAAATAATAATTTCTATAAAACATATATTTTTATAAATTTAAATTATTTTTTATTATTATTATATATATTATTATTATTGTTTTAAACTAAATTGAATGTGGATTGCATTTGTGCACAAGGGTTAGGGTTAGGGTTACTAGACCTGGGGTTCCTTGACCTAACCTAGGGTTAGGAACCCTAGCATCATGATGATCATGACATGGATCTTGATGAAATCCAAGGGCGGAAACAATAAGCTATGTGTTGACTTCTTGAAAGAATGAGAACAATCTTGAAGCTTCTCATTGCTATGTGTTGGCCTTCATTTCAACCCCTTCATTCCTTCACCCATCCCACCCTCCATCTACATCCTCCACCTCATCACCTCACCCCACCCCCACCCACCTCAATTTCCGGCCCATTTCTCCCAAAACCCTAGCTCTCCATTTCTATAAAGTCCCCCACTCCTTTCACTTATCATCTTTTCTTCTTGTTTTGTTTTGTTTTGTTAAAAAACAAGGAAAGAAAGGTGGAGCTTTTGAGTAGTAGAGAAGGAGAAGATAAAAAGATAGCCAAGCTTCTACACTTGAATTGTGGAGAGCAAGTGAGCCAAGGAGGAAGCAAGCAAAGCTAGTTGGAGATTCTCTTACAAAACAAGAAGTGGGTGATTCTCCAAACCTCTAAATTTATTTTCTTTTTGTATGTGAATTAGCATGTGGTAGTAGTTAATAAAAGTTTTGTTAACATTAATGAATATTGACATGCTAAGAAAAAATATAGTTGTATGGTAGAGCAACTTTGTCATGATCCTTTGTTTAAGAACATGCTTGTAATGTGTAACTCAAGAATTTCTAGCCAACAAAGGCTTGGAATTTGGGACATAAATTTTTAGAAATTGTTGTGCTATGGGTCTAGAGCATACATGAATTTTTTCATAATATTTGAAGTTCATTTAGTAACCCAAACACCCACTCAAATTTCGGACAGAGCGCAGCTGAAAAAGTTGCTGTTTGTGAAAACTTGATGTGTCTTTCCGAAATCATAACTCAATATTGCTGTGTTATTTTGAGTTGAAATTTTCTATGGATACTCTTGTATGTGTCTACAATAATATTCTTAAATTTCATAATTTTCTAAGATTGTTTGATGCCTCAAAAAATTCCTAAGTTACAATTGGTCTAGAAGAGAGAGCTGAGTCTGTCTGTCTTGAGACTGAATTTCATCTATTCATAAATACTTGTGTGTGCATGATATGGCAATGAAATTTTTTTTATTAGCTTGTGGTATGTGTATAAATCATGATTCTCAAATTTTAGAATTTTTTGATCACATTTGATGAAGTTTCAAAAATGAATAGTGTGAAGTGGTAAAGACCCTATCTGAAAAGCAGTAGGAATTTTGTGCCATGTTTGAAGGGTCATAACTCTCTGTGTATTATGAATCTAGATACAGATTTTGGATACAATGGAATGGTATATGTGTAGTATCAGAATCCCAAATTTCATGAGTTTTGGACTTAAGGTTGATTTTTTATTTAATTTTAAAGTAGATCAGATTCAGCTTAGTTCAAATTGACTAGTCTGTGAAGATGGGTAATTCTGGAGTTATGTGTTAAGAATTTGGAAGATTGATCAACTAGAGAGTTGTATTAGGGATTCATAGCTTTCCAAAAAATCTGTAATTATGTAATTCCAGTTTTTGGGTTGAAAGTTATGATTTTCCTAAGACTGGGACAGATCCCGTCTAGGTTGAGACCTTGTTGTTAAATGAATCAATCTTCCCTGTATGTGCACCTGGTAGAGATTTGAGTTTTTGAGGACTTTAATGGATGAATCTGAGGATGTGTCCAACTATAAATTTGTTGTAGAAACTCCTAACTTTCCATAGAATCCGGGTTTGTGTCCTTCTATTGAGAGAGTAGGTTTTTATGCCATCGGCAAGGTGTAGCCAGTGTACGGTGAGTACACGGGCTGATGCTTGAGTGACCTTTTAGAGCAATTAGATGGATGAATCTGGTGGAATGGTCAACTAGGAAGTTGTAGCCTAGAATCTTAGGTTTCCAGAATGGGTAATATCATGAAGTTCTGAATTATATTTTGGAAGTTATGAAGGTTACAAGTTCAGCAACCTGCTGTCTTGATCGACTTCAAGCATGCGTTAACTCAGGGGACTCGAGTTCTATAAGGAATTTGAGGGAAGTGTCAACTAGGGGATTGTAGTAGGGTCTCCTACCCTTCTAGAAAACCTAATTTTTTTGGATTCCGATAAGTATAGCCTGAGTCGCAGCAACTGCTATGTCTTGAACTGCTTTTAATTGGAAGATTGATAAGGAAATCTCTGCATACCGCAGTGTGGTGATCATGAGATATTGAGTTTAGGATGTTTATGAACTTCATTGGAACTTAAACAAGATTCTTGTGCGTAGTACTCATGGTGGACACATGAGCGAGTTGAGAGGATAGCTGTATGGTCGATTGTGATTTGGTGTCTTGATGCCTGAGTCTATCAATGGTCAGGTATTGGTGTTTGCATGTGTTTACCTTCATTCAAAAAAATTATGCATCTTTTGGGCACCGATGGACTACTCACTGAGAGTCAAGAGATGGGGGTATGGTCGAAGACCTGTGAAGGTATTGGGAATCGGTGAATGTGATTCCCGTGATTATTTGCTTTTTGACAGACCAGTCAGGCTCAACATCATTGATATGACACCGTGCATGATTTGAGTGATATCATGTTCTCAGTAACTGCATTTAATTAATTTTCCTTACAGCTCTTGAAGACCGAACTGGTTTTAGGGGTGATTCCCTATAATCCGACTCGTTCTAAGAGGCAGCACTAGGCAGTGATAACCAGGGTTGTCTCTTCCTGTCAAAGGGATACGGTTTGTGTCTTTTCAATGGTAAGACACTAGACCGTATCTCGCTCTGTTAATTCCTGAGGTACCTTGATAAGAACGGGATGTTCCCTTGTTCTATGTTGGTGAACACGAACGGACCATGGTGGATCTTCAGCGCTATGGGTATGCTACGGTGTATCTGTAAGTTCGTCACGACTTTTGAAAGAGGTCCGATGCACAGATTATTAGTGACAAACAAGGTATCTCCCTGAAATTTTATAACCTCCTCAATCATGTTGTACTTATTAGGAACAAGAAGTGTACAATAGTAGAGTGCATTGCACGGCGATGGTTCGAAATCCTAAAACTGGAGGAAATGGCTTGATCTGGAGCATATGTAGTATGGGATGCATGTGTATCCAGAGTCTTACTGACATTAGATTAAGTGCATCCATTCTGTACTCTGTGTTCTGTATTAGACATCAGGTCATGGCATACACAAACACCAGAAAATTAGGATGCACGTTTCTTTTCCATTCAAGATGATTGGTAGATATGTAAGTTGGAGATCGTTGTTTTCTTATTAGCATTGCATCAGTAGAATTACTAACGTGCCCACTCAATTAGGTGTTGGAAACCGAAATCGGGAATGCGGGTATCCAAATAGAGGAGCGGCGTACTTACCTACCATTCGAGTAGGTGGAGAAATATCGGAGTCACGCGACAGAAGGCTCAAACCGAGGGGCAAGTCCCAGGAAAGTAGATCGACCACCCAGTGGAGTCTCGGCAGCGACCAGTTGATTACCGTTCTGGAAGACAGCATATAGCTTCACTAGAGGATTCTGAATATTTCTAATAAGTTGTAATAAGCCATGTAATTTGTATTCTTTGTTCAAGGACAAGATAATATTCGTAACTAATGTTGTAATAACTCTGGGGGCAATAAAAGTTTTTAATTTTCCGTACTTTCACTGTGTTGAGATGCATTTGAAAGCAAAGATTCTGGTTGTGTCACGGATGTCCGGTAATGAGGTTCAGGGGCGTTACATTTTAGATTCTATTGCATCACATCATCTTACTAGTGATTATACACTGCTCACCACCAGCACTGCACTTTTCTCTCACTCTCCATCACTACACTCATTACTTTTCACTACACATTCACGATCTAATAGCTCTCCCGCTATCACTTTACCTTTTGTTATTTATGCTCCCTGATGTGATTTATTTACAATTGTAAAAAATCGTAACAAGTAGTATAGTTAAGTGAAAAGAGTGTCGAACCCACAAGGACTAATTGTTTTATTGAGTACCAAACTTTACTAGATTAACTACTATTTGGAAAGCCGAAAATATGATTAAAAAAATTGCAGCTAAACTAAATTAAACTAAGGAAAGAACTAAACTAATTAAGAGAACAAAAATCTGAAATTTTGTTGTTTATTAATAGCAAACTAATTCTAAAGCTTTTGATTTCACCTAGTTAATCCCACACAATTTATAACTCCATGTGAAAAATATTATCTTTCCAAGTTGTAGACCAAAATTCCCAAATTATTCAGTATTCTCTCTCAAGCAATATAAAAAATATTCTCAACTAATTATTTGTCATAGTTCATGCACAAATTACTAATTGAAAATTCATTAAGATTTATGGATTTGTTAACGGTCACATTAACAGCGGTTCACTCTTGTAAGACGTTATTAATTCAAAATCACAAATTAACAGTTCGGTCTTTCCATGATTTAATAAATCATACAAAAATTGGCCAAACAAGTGTAAGCATTAAGAACAAAAATCAAACACACAACCATGGAAAAATAGAAAAATAATATGGATTTAAAATTGTATTCTCAAAACTAGCCTACATCAAAGTCATAGAAAAATAAAATTAGTTCATAATAAATTTGCAATTAACAAACATGTTTTTTGATTGCATAATAAAAATTAGAGGAGAAAAGAAAGAAGAAAAAACTCGATTGTTGTTGAAGACCGAAATTGAAGAGCCTCGGGATCCGCGCACTCCTCTCTCCTCTCTCTCTCTCTCTCTCTCTTCCTTCTCCTTTGTTTTCATTTCTGTGCTCATCGATATCCGTGCCGCACCCCACCACAGTGCCCCCTTTTCTCTTCTGTTTTTTTTTCCTTGGATCTGGCGCCGCACACCAGCACACCCTTTTGGCCTTCACATGCTGCACTTATATAGGAAAAGTATAATTAGTGTTAGGTTAGTTTAAAAATTAGGTTTAGTTAATTATTATTAAATAATTAATTAGAATCTTAGGATTAAGATTAATCTTAAACTATTAATCAAATAAAAAAACGGTACTGTGCATTCTTTATTTTTTTATTTTTTTATTATTTTTTTCATTATAAAATTTTATTCTAACCCTTAATTGATAATAATATTTCTATTTGCTTTTCACATGGCCAAATTGTAAAATTCAAAATTCAACAAATCAATAAAAATTTAACAATTATTCTCCTTATTTTCTTGGTTGATTTTCACTGAAAATATTCACCTTTTGCATTAATAAATCTTATTTCTTCAAAAAATAATTAATTAACTAAAATATATGGAAATAAGATAAATTTTTAAGAAGATAGACGAATATAAGCAATTTTTATCGGTAAATGAGTACAAATATTTATATAAAAAATAGACACATCACTCCCCATTTATCCATGAACATTATTTTTATTAGTGCTTTGTGCAATAGTGGCCTTATCGTTACCTCCGATTCTTTAGGCTGCTATAGGGGATCCGCAGACTGGACAAGATATTGGGCGCCTAGGCGACATGGTCGTCTATATCATCTAGATTTTCTTCATGCACATGGATCACATTCTAGTTTTATTAGTGTTGTGTTATCTGATGCCAATCTGTGGCATAGATGTTTAGGTCATGTTAATGAGTCTCACTTAAAGAGTTTAGCGCGTAGTGGTGCTCTTGGTCATCTTTCTTTTACACATTTGTTCGTTTTCCAGGAGCAAAACACATAGCTCTTCCTTTTAATAATAAAAACACTTCTCAGTCGACTCATGTTTTTCAGCTTGTTTATTCTGACTTATGGGGACCTTCTTCTGTACCTTATAGTAAAAGCTATCTTCATTATGTTAGCTTCATGGATGAGTTCACTCGCTACACATGGTTGTTTCTTATGTGTCACCTATTTGAGATTCCTGCCATTTACCGGGCCTTTACGACCATGATTCATACTCAGTTCGGTGTGCGCATCAAGGTATTACTCTCCGACGGTGCTTGTGAGTACACTTCCACTACTATGCGATTGATTGTTCAGTCTCACGATACCCTTTTCCAGCAGTCATCTACTCACACACATGAACATAATGGTATAGCTGAACGCAAGCAACGTCACATTATTGGGACGACTTGTACACTTCTACTCTCTTCATCTGTTCCCCGTACCTTATGAGTTGAAACTGTCATGACTGTGTCACCCTTATTAACATCACTCCTCATCTACCCTATCTGGAAAGACGCCTCATGAGTCCCTTCACTACTCACCACTGGACTACAGTATACACCATACCTTTGTGTGCACATATGACGTCCTTCTCCCTCCCACTGAGCACACGAAGCTGAACACCCGGGATGCTAAGTGTGTTCACTTATGTATCAGTTCTGAGCACAAGAGATATTGTTACAATGATCCCGTGGCAAGTCGCCTCTGTATCTCTCGTCATGTCTCCTTTGTGGAAGACTCCCTTTATTACTTTTCATCTCCTTAGGATGTTCGCTTCTCGATTCTCTGGTTTCTTCAACTACCTACCTGGATACATCTTCACAAGTTCTCTTCGATCCCACCCCTCTAGCTCCACTCCTATCTCTCACAGATACCCTGGTTCTTGTCACTCCTATAGAGGCTCCTCCCATACCACCTGCATCACCACCTCCACAGGCACCCACGCCACCTGAATCACCACTTCCACATTCACCTACATCACCTCTATCACCTCCTGCATCACCTACAAAAACACCTACGCCACCTACATCACCTCCACAACCTGCACATCCACTAGAAGTTAGTCACTCCACCTATTCCATCGGTATTCCACTGGCACGTTTTACACCAGATGCCTATGGTCCTCTTGACCAGTTTGGCTTTGCCATATTAGCATCTTACTCACCATAGTTCCATGCATACCTCACCTCCATACACTCCACATGTGAGATCAGATCTTATTAGGAAGCTATTCAACATCCAGAGTGGCGGGAGGCTATCACAGAAGTGTTATGTGCATTTGATCATATTAGCACTTAGGAAATTGTTCCACTACTAGAGGGAATCGAGTCTGTTAGCTACAAGTGGATCTTCAAGGTCAAATATCTACCTAATGGCTCCACTGAGCGACACAAGGCTGGTCTAGTTGCCAGCGGTTTTACTCAGGAGTATGACATTGATTATGATGGGAGTTTTACTCCAGTTGTCCAGATGACCACAATTTGTACTTTTCTTGCCATTGTCGTCATTCGTCAGTGGCCATTATACCAGATGGACGTGAAGAATGCATTTCTTCATGGTGCCTTATATGATATTATTTACATGCAACCTCCTATTGGCCTCACCACCCCACATAGTCAAGTTTTCCATCTATGCCAAGCTATTTATGGTCTGAAACACGCTCCTTAAGCCTGGTTTGAATGCTTTCGATGTGTCATCCCACATGCAGGTTTCAATCAGAGCCCACATGACCACTATATGTTTATGCGGTCATCACCAAAGGGGAGGGTACTTGTATTGCTGCATGTTGATTATATGATTATTACAGGGGATGACTTGGCAGACATTGCATCCACTTAAAGATACCTTCATCAGCAGTTTCATATGAAGTATCTTGGCATGCTACATAATTTCCTGGGTTTAAAAATTGCCCATGCTCCTCGGGGAATACTTATTTCTCAATAGTTACACATAAAATATTATTCCTGCTGCTGCTCTATCTGATAGTCGATCAGCTAATACTCCCTTAGAGATTTATGTGAATCTTCATCCCACATATGGTGAGCTCCTCCTCGATCCTGATAGATATAGGCAGATTGTTGGATAACTTGTTTATTTATGCATGACCAGACCCGATATTGGTCATGCAGTCAGTATTGTCAGCCAGTTTGTTTTAGCTCTTCGATCAATTCACTCCAGTGCTCTTCTTTAGGTCCTTAGATATCTTCGGTGCATTATCACTCGCTCATTATTCATGCCCTCTACATCTAGATTGGAGCATAGTACATATTCTGATTCTGATTGGGCAGAGGATCATACTACTAGACGGTATACCCATGTTTTGTCTCGTTCTTGGTGATTCGCTGATCTCATGGAAAAGCAAGAAACATGCTGTTGTTGCATGTTCTTCCACAGTGGCCGAGTACAGAGTGATGACAACCACTACTATAGGGATTATTCATATTCGATGGCAATTATCAGATATGTGTGTCACTCTTACAGGAGCCACTTCTCTTCATTATGACAACTAGTGTGCTATACATATAGCAAGCAACCCAGACAAAGCACATAGAGATTGATTGTCACTTCGTACGTGAATGTTTTGAGTCATGGACCATTTCACTACATTCTGTGACTTCTTCAAAGCAAACGATCGACTTCTTCATGAAATCCCATGCTGTCCACAGATTCTGATACTTAATGGACAAACTCACATTGATTGATCCACCATGAATTTGAGAGGGGGTGTTAGATGTATATTAGATGTACGACTGAAATTTTCCTTGTATCTTATATATACTAGATACTAGCCCTTAGTGCCTAATATTCATTCATATTTTCTATCCATCTCTTTCTATTAACATAATATAAATACTTAAACCACGGTAAGTCGCCAACAAATCCTTAATGACCTTACATTCGGTAATATTAGCTATTGCAAAAAGAATGTTGTCAGCAGCGAACAATAGGTGATTGAAATATGTCCCATCATGGCCAATGTTGTAGCTGACAACTTACCCTTGATAACCTGTTGCTTCATTAAGGTGACAACACCTACGAGCACAAGATAAACAGATAAGGAGACAGTGGAAACCACCCTTGACGTAACCCCATAGTGGATTGAAACAATTTTGACGAGGAACGGTTAACTAAGACTGCAAACTGAGGCCCTTCAACCCAAATCATGATCCACTTAACAAACTCCGGGTAGAAACCGAACTTGAGAAGAAGAGCAGTGGTAGTCCCATCACATGCTATCGTATGCATGTTCCATATCAAGTTTGAGTGCCATAAAACCTGTACAACAACCTTCTTGTTTATTGAGTGAAATGCCTCTTGAGGTAAGAAAATATTATCGGAAATGTTATGCTCTGGCACAACAACACCTTGTGATATGAGTCATATGATGTGGCCCCATCTGGGCCACCGGATCCCCTCAGAAACAACGTCTTCTTGATCATCAGGTCAACACAGGGTCAAATGGGCTTCTGTCGCAACAGGCCCATGGGCCAACGGGTCCGACCCGACCCAGCAAGGTCTCAGACCCGATTCCTTGCCTATAAATACCAAGCGCTCTCCTCCTTCACAAGGAAATCAGTCTTTCCCCTCTAAAACCCTAGCTACTATTACTCTTTAGTAACTAACTAGACCGTCGGAGGGCCTGCCACCGGGATCAACCCCTGTGTTCCTAGGCCGAGTGTAGGTACACGAGACCGAGCCGAGCCTCCAGATCTGAGCTGAGCATCCGACCTCTACCTCACTCCTGCCTGCTCCAGAGCCACTCCCTCAGCCGAGGGTCGAGCGTATAATCAGTACCGCAACTTCCACTTTTTAAATTGAGAGAACTCACACCTGTTGCAACCACCCCCAAAAACAAACTACATCAGGTTGGCATCGTCTGCGGGAAACCTCGGTACGGACCTCAGTCCGACCTCGGCCATTAATGGCATCCCTTCAATCCGAGCTCATATGGCACCCAAGGCCATAAGAGCTGTCACCTCTGCACGTCGTCCGGACGCTCCTCCTCAGGACGACCCCGCCGACACTCATGGATCCAACCATCCGAGGGTCAACCTCGGACCTGAACCTGGTGCTCGTCGCTCTATCGCGACCGACCTGCATCGGGTCATCCAGAATCGACAAGCCAGCCAAACTAGGGAAGGGGCTACTTCCAACTTGGCCCCAAACCATCCGAGGCATCCATCCCGAGAGCGGGAGCCGGAGCTCAGTCGCGCCAACCGGAGGCCGCCACTCCAATGCAACCCGGCCGGACGAGCTCCAGTCACCCACCGTGAGTTCTAAAACTTCCGGAATGAGATCCTACAGGCCATCTTAGGGACCCCCGTCAACGAAACACTCCACTACTCTCACTCGCGATCGGATGTCGGAGCCTAACCCGCCCACCAGAACATGACGAGGACGTACGCCTACAGGAAATAGAGAACCGGCTCGACCATTTCGGTGACGGCAGCTTGAGGCCGGCTCAGGGTCATAGGCCGACCCGACCTCCTTTCTCCGCTGCAATCCTATAAGCAGATTACCCCGGAATTTCCGACCTCCTCAGTTCGAGACCAATGACGGCGAGGGTGATCCTGCTGATCACATGGAGGGTTTCAAGACCCTCATGATGATTCAAAGCACTTCGGATCCCCTTCTATGCCATGCCTTCCTCGCCACCCTCTGGGGTTCGGCTCAGAAATGGTTCTCTAAGCTTGTCCCCGACTCGATCTACTCGTTCGACCAGCTGGAGGCCAATTTTTTGGCCCACTTTGTGACCAGCAGGAAGGCCGAGAAGACGAGCGCGTCCCTACTGGACCTTCGACAGAAGGAAAGGGAGTCACTCTAGCAGTTCGTCTAGAGATTCACCACAGAGGCGAGGTCAGTCTCCTCCCTCGAAGCTGGGGTCGCCTCGGTAGCGTTCTGACACAACGTCTGGCACGACCAGCTGAAGGCGTCCCTGGCCAAGAAGCATCCCCTCGATTTCCCTGACCTACTCAATTTGGTCGAAAAGTACATCCGGTCCGAGGAGGCCCTAAATCCTGAGGACGCCAAAGAGGTCCCGGGAAAGGGGAAACGCAAGGCCGATGAGGCAGAGCCAGCCAAGAAAGTTCCAAAAGACGGGATCGACATGAAGAGGGTCCCTCCAATCCCACGCTTCGAGAGGTACACACCACTGACACAAAATGTGTCGGCCATCCTCTTAGCGATCGAGGACAGGGACCTCGTCCAGATGCCCCCTCGACTGACCAGTAACAAGAAAAAGGACCAGCGGTTCTGCTGCCGCTTCCATCGGGACAACGGACACGACACCGACTACTGCCGGCCCTGAAGCACAAAATTGAGGCCCTCATCCAACGAGGGTATCTCTGGGAATTCACCCAGGAAGTTGCCCAGGACAGAAGGGACACAAGGAACCGGAGGCCTTCTCCTCCTCCTCGCGCCCCTAAACAGCGTCCCGAGCGGGACCCCGAGCCTGAAGAGACCAGAGGTCAAGCCATTCTACATTGTGTCCATGGGGAGCCTATGGGAGGGGAGTCTAGCACTTCTCGCAAGGCATTCGTCCGAGAGGTAAATGCCGTTCAGGGTCTCCCTTCCCCCCGGGTTCAGTAGCTCTCTGTCTCCTTCTCAAGGGAAGACCTGGAATGAGCCCGGCTCATGCACCACAATGCGCTTGTTATCAACCTCATCATGGCAAACTACGTGGTCCGTCGGATCCTCGTAGACAACGGGAGCTCGGTGAACATCCTCTTTCTAGAAGCGTTCGAGAACCTCAATCTCCCCCGAGATAAGCTGAAGCCAGCCGGTACACCCTGCACCGGTTCTCTGGCATCCCGGTGCTAATAGAGGGGATCGTGACCTTGGATGTAACCACCGATACGACCCCCACAGCCAGACCGAGTCGATGCACTTTATGGTTATGAACGTCAAAGCAGCTTACAACGCCATCCTCGGTCGATCGGGGCTCTGCTCCCTCCCAGCTGTTCCCTCGGATTACCACCAGAAATTAAAGTTCCCCACCGAGTCAGGTGTCGGGGTCATTCGGGAGAACCAAGAGGCTGCATGATCATCCAGAAGCCGATTGTCCACATGCTCGGGATCTCTGAAGACCTGATCATGCACAGACTAAGCGTGATCCCTGGCTCGAAGCTGATTGTCTAGAAGCGACGTAAGTTTGCCCTGAAGAGGAAGCAGGCTGTAAAAGCGGAGGTAGACAAGCTCTTGTCTGTCCAGTTCATCCAGGAGGTCAGCTACCCCGAGTGGCTGGCGAACGTCGTGATGGTGAGAAAGGCGAGCGGGAGCTGGAGGATCCGCATAGACTTTACTGACTTCAACAAGGCGTGCCCCAAAGATCCATTCCATCTCCCCAGCATCGATGCTCTGATCGACGCAACATCGGGTCACGAGCTCCTGTCCTTCATGGACGCCTTCTCAGGCTACAACCAGATCTGAATGTTCCCCCCTGATATAGCCAAGACGGTCTTCGTCACCGACCAAGGTCTTTATTGCTACCAGGTTATGCCCTTCGGGCTTAAGAATACTGGTACTACCTATCAGAGGCTCGTCAACCGAGTCTTTAAGGACCAGATCAACCGAGTCAAAAGCCAGTGGGGATAGGACAACGTCGCCGACCTGGAAGAAGCCTTTGGCGTCCTTCAGACCCACAATATGAGGCTCAATTCGGCGAAGTGTGCGTTCGGCATCTCCTTGGGAAAACTCCTCGTGTTCGTCGTCCGCCAGCGTGGCATCGAGGCGAACCCCGAGAAGATCCGAGCCATAATAGACATGACCCCTCCTAGAAACATCAAAGAACTCTAACAGCTCATGGGAAGACTGGCGGCCATCGGCCATTTCCTCTCCAAGTTCGGAGAGAAGTCCCTCCCGTTCTTCAAAGCTTTGCGCAGAATTGGAGGCTTCGAATGGGGTACTCAATAGCAGGAGGCGTTTGCCCAATTGAAAGAGTACCTCCCCAATCCTCTGCTCCTTAGCAAACCCGAGCCGGGCGAGCCTCTCTGGCTTTACCTGTCGGCCTCGAAAAGCGTGCTCAGTGTTGTTCTCGTTCGGGAAGAGGCCAGAGTCCAAAAGCCACTGTACTATGTTAGCAAAGTCTTGCTCTCGTCCGAGACCAGGTATGTAAAAATGGAGAAGGTGGCCTACGCCCTGATCATGGCCACGTGGAAGCTCTGCCCTTATTTCTAGGCACACTCAATTTAGGTCCAGCCTCTGAAGGCCGTACTCCACAAGCCCGAGAGCTCCGGCCGAATAGTCATGTGGTCGATCGAGCTCAGTCAATACAACATCGGCTATCAACCAAGAACAACGATCAAGGGACAGGCCCTCTCTGAGTTCATCACGAAATGCACCATCTCCAAGCAATCCAAAAGTGGGGAGGCCAACCAGACGTGGAAAGTTTACATCGACGACTCTTCCTGCGAAGCGGGGAGTGGTGCAGGCATAATTTTGCGAGAACCTGACAACTTCCTTCTCCAATATTCCCTCCGCCTCAACTTTCTAGCCTCCAACAACGAGGCCAAATATGAAGCCATGATCGCAGGGCTCACCTTAGTACACCAGGCAGGCGCTAGGCAGATTAGGGCCTTCAGCAACTCTCAGCTCGTGGTCAATCAGATCACCAGGGAGTACGAGGCCCGAGATGATCGGATGATCCGGTATTTGGCTGTGTTTTAGTGGCTCTTGACATCCTTTGATGATTCCACAGTCTTAAGGATTCCAAGAGAGCAGAATGCCCAGGCCGATGCCCTGTCAAAGTTAGCCTCCTCTCATTCGAAGGTCTCGACCGCACCGTTCTGATCGAAATACTCCTGAAGCCAAGTATCGACCTTCCCGAGACCCTCTGTATAGATAACGGAGCTCAGCCTGACGATTGGACCACTGCCAACAGAAAGTTTCTAATCAAAGGAGAGCTCCCCGAAGACCGAGCCGAGGCAAGGCGGATCAGGGTCCACTCAGAAAGGTTCTCCATGATCAGCAAAACCCTTTTCAAATGCTCGTACACCACGATGGAAGAAAGACCCTACCTCCGCTGCTTAACCCCCGACGAAGCCAAGTACGCTCTCAAGGAGCTCCATGAAGGAATTGGTGGGTGCCATATGGGGAGTCGATCGCTTGCCCAAAAGGCTTTGAACTATGGGTAGTACTGGCCCACGATGCTGTAAGATGCCCTGGCACTGGTCAAAAAGTGTGGCCCTTGTCAAAGATTCTCCTCGGTGAGAAGGGTTCCCCAAGAAAACCTCCACTCTCTGGCTAGTCCGACCCCCTTTGCTATAGGGGGGATGGACCTGGTAGGCCCATTTCCGAAGGCAACGGGCCAAAGGAAGTTTCTGATAGTAGCAATCGACTACTTCACAAAGTGGATCAAGGCCGAGCCCCTGGCCACGATCACCGAGCAGCAGACCCAGCAATTCTTCTGGGAGCACATCGTCTGCCGGTTCGGAATCCGCATTACTCATCACAGATAATGGGACTCAGTTTGCAGGTAAGAATTTTTGAAAGTTCTACGAGGATCTCAGGATCCAGCAACGCTTCTCTTCAGTATGCCACCCGCATTCGAATGGTCAGGCCGAGAATGCGAACCGCTAGATCCTTGAAGTCTCAAGAGACGAATTGATAATTCTTCCAAGGGGTTATGGGTCGACGAGTTGCCGAGCGTTCTCTGGGCCTATCGAACGACAAAGAGAATCCCCACGGGAGAGTCGACATTCAGTCTGACTTATGCGTGGAGAGATCAGGCTCCCTTCGCCCCGAATCATGGCCTTTGATGAAACAAGCAACTCGGCCCAACTACGTGCCAATCTGGACCTCATAGATGAGGTTAGGGGAAAATCCGCCATCAGAAGGAACATATACCAGCAGAGGATCGAGAGGTTTTACAAAAAAAAAGGTGTGTCCCACCGACATCAAGCTAAGGGACCTCTTCCTCCGAAAGCTCGCGGTATCTAACCCCAGCCAAAAGAGGAACCTGGATCCAAACTGGGAAGGCTCGTACAAAGTTTCTGAAGTTGTGCACCCGGGCACGTACCGCCTCACCGACCCGGAGGGTAAGGCTGTGAAGAGACCCTGGAACGTGGAGCACCTTATCAAATTCCTCGAAGGAGAGGATTAGCCCTTGTAGATACCCCCATGTAAATTATAAGATGTAATCGGCACACTGTGCCTTGTTTTATAAAGACAATATGATGTAATCATTTACCCCTCTTGGCTTCATGCCAGCTTTCTTAAAACAAGTTTCGGGCTCGGCGTTCGGATGGAACTGCGAGCCACAAAAAGCTTCTCTTAAAAGCTTGGGGCTCTGCGTTCGGATGGAACCGCGAGCCACAAAAAGCTCCTCAACAAGTTTGAGGTTCGGCACTCGGACATCACCGCAAGCCATGAAAAGTCACTTCTCTAAGGTATGGGGGCTCGGCATCGACCTCGAGCATGGCCTGGGCTTCTTCAATCACTACGACCTATGCGCTCGGTGATGACCTCCAGCTACACTCGTACTATCTACCCGAGAACATGTATGGGGGCTCGGCATCGACCTCGAGCAAGGCCTTGGCTTCCTCGAGCCATGTGACCTTTACACTAGGCGAACACCTCCAGCCACACTCATAACAGCTTCTCTAAGGTATGGGGGCTCGGCATCGACCTCAAGCAGGGCCTGGGCTTCTTCAAGAACTGCGACCTATGCGCTCGGCGATGACCTCCAGCTACACTCGTACTATCTACCCGAGAACATGTATGGGGGCTCAGCATCGACATCGAGCAAGGCCTTGGCTTCCTCGAGCCATGTGACCTTTACACTCGGCAGTGACCTCCAGCCACACTCATAACAGCTTCTCCAAGATATGGGGGCTCGGCATCGACCTTGAGCAGGGCCTGGGCTTCTTCAAGCACTGTGACCAATGCGCTCGGCAATGACCTCCAGCTACACTCGTACTATCTATCCGAGAACATGTATGGGGGTTCGGCATCAACCTTGAGCAAGGCCTTGTCATCTTCAAGCCATGTGACCTTTACGCTCAGCGATGACCTCCAGCCACACTCATAACAGCTTCTCTGAAATTATGGGGGCACGGCATCGACCTTGAGCAGGGCCTTGTCTTTTTTAAGCCCTGTGACCTATGCGCTCGGCGATGACCTCCAGCTACACTCATATCATCTACCCTAGAGCAGGTATGGGGGCTCGGCATCGACCTCGAGTAGGGCCCTGGCTTTTCAAGCGGCGACGACCTTCAGCCACCAAATGCAAAAGTTTACATTAAAGATTTAGGGCGCTCGCCTTTGGTAAACGCCCCGAGCCCCGGACTGTTGATTGACCCACCTCTCACCCGTGGACAACTCGGGGTTAACGGCCCTCAGAGCCGAAACCCCAAATTATCTGAGGGTGGCAGGGGAGGCACCGACCCAGGACACTCGGCCAAAAAGCTCCCCGAGCCCTCGGACCTTGGTCGACACACCTCTCACCTGCTAGCAACTCCGGGTAAACTGCCCTCAGAGCTATCTATCTAAAAATGCTAGAGGATGGCAGGAGAGCCACCGATCCGGGACTATCTACCAAGAATTCCAACTTGTGGGCACCCGCTCTTCAGCAGGCTCCTGAATCTCACCTCCGGGATCGAGCCACCTTTCACCCACTGACAGCTCGGGGTAAACGACCCTCGGAGCCAAAACCCCGAATTTCCAGCAGGTGGCAGATGAGTCACTGCCAATTACTGGTGAAAAAGTGATTGAGGGGGTGAAGATTATATATCCCCTGCAAAGGCGCATTTATGACATCGGGAAGTCCAAACGGCGGAAGATGAAGCGTTTTCATTAATTTTTATCGGAAGACGAAACGTCCCTTATTAAATGCTACCTGCGAGGCGTACCGGTTCGGATCCAGAGCGTACCCCAACCTCATCGGCGACCTCAAGAAAAGCCACACTCGACAAGGGTCTCGAGCTATGCCCCTACCGGTCTCGCTTAACAAATTATCAAAGTAAAGAAATCAATGTTTTATTACTCATGGAGCGCCAGAAATGGCCACACAATACAATGAAGATTTTACAAATCGCTCATCACTCAGCTTAAAACTCAAACTCGGTGCTTCCCACAGGATCCTCCGCGTGCTTCGCTGGTCCGGCCAGCGAGGATGCCCCAGCAACGAAGCTCTGCGCGTCGGCGGGCCTTGCCGTTTCTAGGTAAAAAGTCGGAGAAGGTCCTAATACGAAATTGCTCGCCTCCTCGAGCGGACCGGTGCCTAGCATGAGCTTCAGCTCACGAATCTCCAACTCCTTCTCTACAACAGCCTCACAAAGAAAGGACTCCGAAGCCGATCGCCCGATAGAGGCATCCGAGATTGACCAGTTCGTCTCAACTATCCACCAGTCCCGGTCGGCTATGGCCTTTTTCAGGCAAGCGACCTCTAGGCTGAGCTCCTTAGACTTGTTCATAAAATAATTCACCGCTGCCTCTCGATCCCGAGCCAGCTTACGATGGCGAGCCAGAACACTCTCCGTGGACCCCAGCTCAGCTCAGACCTAGGAGACCTCAGCAGAACCAGGGTCGGCGCCGAGGACCTCATGCGTCTATCAAGAAGACGGGAAAAACAACAGGTCACAAAAGAGAGGCGAAAAAGCACAATTCATAGAGCATCAGCCAAAAATCTTCTTTTATAAATTCAAAAAATTTTGTATTACAAAAGGCAGTGGCCAGTCCGCGTAAGGCAAATACAAAATCAAAAGTAAGAAAATCCTAAACTGTTTTTGAGGGGAGGATGACACCTCTTCATTGCCGGGTCGCCCCCGACCTACTCTTGGTGAGGGTCCCCCATCTCCTCCTTGCCACCGAGCGTGAGCGGATGCTATGGTTGCCAGTTGTAGTGGAGGTGGTCGACCCGAACATCCGGGTAGACCTGCTGGAAGTGCTCTTCGCCTTGGCATAGGCCTCGTCCTGGGCCAGGATCAGAGTATCCGCCATGGTGATCTCCATCTCTGCCATGGAAATCTATGCCTTCTCAGCCTCCACCTGGGCCTTAGACCGGAAGTGCGCCAGCTCGTTCTTACGATGGTCTTGTAGTGAGTCCATCTGAGCTTGGACGACCGCCTCGGCGTTCCGAACCTCCTTCAGCTCGTCCTGCAGTTTAGTAACCTTGCGGAAGTACTTCTTCGTGTTCCTCCTCTCGACGAGGACCTCCTTCTCCAAGCACTTGTGAAAGTGCTGCCCGTGAAGCACCACCTGGCCGAAGGAGAACGAGTCAGAAGAAATCCTAAATTCTACGCTTAAAGCAAATACCAAACACTTATCGAGAGCTGCGCCTGAGCCCACCTCATAAAGGCCATCTCGGACGTCTCCGTTGCCAGAGCCATCCTATTTAGCTCCGTGGCGAGATGCTTCACCACCTCCATGGCCATCGGACCCTCGAAGAGGGTATCTCCTGCCTTGACCCCCCCAATTCGGGGCATGCGGCCTCAGGCTCTGCTGCCCCACCATCTGCTCGGCATTGGGGCGAGGTGGAGGGAGCCTCTGCTCCAGGACCTCGGTCTCTCTTTTACCACCGGAGCTCGCCCCCGGTTCCTTTGATGACCTCAGCGTATGGTGCTGCTTTTTCGCCTTTTTTGGGGATGGCTCCACAGTCACCGAGGCCGGTCCTTGACTAGAACCTGCACCCGTGGCAGCCTTCTTCTCTTTGTCCGCTCTCCTTTTGGCGACTAAGGCCAACAAGGCCTGCCAATTGTTAAGCTGCTTGGCAGACATCTCTGCAAAAGGAGAGAAAAAGAAATAAATGTTAACACGAAGGTAGGAAGATAAACGAATTCAGAACAAAAACATACTAGGGTCGGCTGGGCTCAGTCTGGCTCGGGCCAGATGTAGCTCCATCACTCGCAGCCACCCTATACTGTGCCCTCCAACGATCTTCTCCACCTTTGCCCACTCTTTCTCCGACAACTCACTGCGCTTCTGGGGCTTGTGGTTCTGCTTACCAAAGTTCCAAAAGGTTGGAATCTTGCAAGGCTTCTCGCTCTGGACTATGAAATACTTCTCCTTCCATCCCTTGATGGAGTCCGGATGGTCGTGCTTCACCTTCTTGTGAGGTCATGGCGAGAAGTAGAAGATCCCCTCCGCATCTCCGAGCGAGCTCATCCCTAGGATGGCAAGAAAATACGTAAGCCTCGGCTTGATCCCCTTCTCCTGGCACTTTAGGATGAAGCAAACCAAGTGCTTCCACGAATTAGGATCGTGCTGCATCGGACTCAACCCCCCCCCCCCCACTTCAAAACCCTCACGATGAAAGGGTGCAGCGGCAGCCTCAACCCCGAGATGAAGGCGTCCTCGAAAAACATACAATAGCTCGACTCCAGAATTGTGGTCGGACGGATTCCAGGGTTCGGCATCAGAAGTTCGAACTTCTTCGGGATGAAGTAGGTCACCCTTAGGATATTCAGATAGTCCGCTCTCAAGACGCACTGAATGTTGTCCATCTTAATCATAGGCCTACCCTCGTCCCGTAGCAAGGAGGTGAACGCGACAAGGCCCTCCACATCGTCATGGTATATCTTGATCGATCCTGGGTTTCTATTGGACACGGGGGGGAACTCGAACCCCGGTCTAGAACCATATTTGTCTGGCGTGGGCGGGCTATCAGGACGAAATCACTTCATCTTCCTCCTACGAGGGCGAAGCTTCTTCTCTGGAGATGGGGTCGCTAATGGGGGCAGAGGCGGAAGATCATCCTCCTCCTCGGCTCCCTCCCCTACGGTTCCTCCTTCCTCTTCTCCCCGACCATCGCCTCCCCCGGTCTCCTATTTGGGCTGGTCGTCCTCCACACCAAGCTCTTCCCCCTCGGGGTCTTCTTCCTCGTGCTCCCCCTCCTCAACAATCCCCTCTCCCTCCGGGTTTCCTTCTTCATGCTCACCCTCCTCCACAGGTTCCATACCTGGCCTATGGGATCATAAAGGTTGCACAACATAAACTACGTCACCCTCGTTATCCGATCCTAAGTCTGATTGAACCTCCTCCTTGATTCCAAAGTCACCCAGAGACCAAGACGTCGATGCTGACTCACCTTCCCCCTCAAAACTGCCTGAAGAGCTTGCCTCTGAGCTAGACTGAGCGCACGACATTATGAATCAAAAATACTAACTAGAAGTATCGAGCTAACGGGAAGATCGCCGGAAAAAGATCGTCGACAGCTATGGGAGAAAGTCATGTTCTTAAGAAAAAAAATGCAAAGTGAGAAAATGAAAGAGGGGGGGGGAGATTTATAACAGAGGAAGAGACTCCTCAATTTTCGCGAAAAGATCTAACCGCCAACGGCTACTAGGATCTGAATCGCTTTGATTCTTATGCTTGTGACGTCAGCCTGGGGTACAAAATTACCTCTTTGCCCTCAGCCCTTTCAGCTGGAACGATGGCTCGGAACGCGTGGCCAACTTCTCATGTGCTACCCCCAGCTTTTCGAACAAGTTTGAATCTCGACGCTCGGATGGCACCGCAAGCCACAAAAACTTCCTCAACAAGTTTGAATCTCGGTGCTCGGATGGCACCGCGAGCCACAAAAGCTTCCTCAACAAGTTTGAAGCTCGGCGCTCGGATGGCACCGCGAGCCATAAAAACTTCCTCAACAAGTTTGAATCTCGGTGCTCGGATGGCACCGCGAGCCACAAAAACTTCCTCAACAAGTTTGAAGCACGATGCTCAGATGGCACCGCGAGCCACAAAAACTTCCTCAACAAGTGTGAAGCTCAGCGCTCGGATGGCACCGCGAGCCACAAAAACTTCCTCAACAAGTTTGAAGCTCGGTGCTCGGATGGCACCGCGAACCACAAAAACATCCTCAACAAGTGTGAAACTCGGCGCTCGGATGGCACCGCGAGCCACAAAAACTTTCTCAACAAGTTTGAAGCTCGGCACTCGGATGGCATCGCGAGCCACAAAAACTTCCTCAACAAGTTTGAAGCTCGGCGCTCGGAGGGCACCGCGAGCCACAAAAACTTCCTCAACCAGTTTGAAGCTCGGCGCTCGGATGGCACCGCGAGCCACAAAAACTTCTTCATCAAGTCTCAGGCTCGGCGCTCAGAGGGCACCGCGAGTCACAAAAACTTCCTCAACAAGTTTGAAGCTCGACGCTCGGATGGCACCGCGAGTCATAAAAGCTTCTTCATCAAGTCTCAGGCTCGGCGCTCGGATAGCACCGCAAGCCACAAAGGCTTTTCCAACAAGTGAGGGGCTCGTCTTCCAACCCGCGATGCTCGGCAAAGCGAGTGCCTACTCCTCTGATCTCGACGTCCCCTGGCTTTTCCAACAAGTGAGGGGTTCGTCTTCCGACCCTGGACGCTTGGCAAAGCGAACTCCTACTCCTGATCTCGACGTTCCTTTCCTTTTCCAACAAGTGAGGGGCTCGTCTCCCGACCCTCGACGCTCGGCAAAGCGAGCTCCTACTCCTCTGATCTCGACGTCCCCTTGCTTTTCCAACAAGTGAGGGTCTCGTCTCCCGACCCTTGACGCTCGGCAAAGCGAGCTCCTACTCCTCTGATCTCGATGTCTTCTGCTTTCCAACAAGTGATTGGCTCGTCTTCCGACCCTCGACGCTCAGATAAGTGAGCTTCTACTCCTCAGATATCGACGTCCCCTTTCTTTTCCAACAAGTAAGTGGGCTTATCTACCGACCCTCGACGCTCGGCAAAATGAGCTCCTGCTCTTCAACACTCGATGCCCCTCACAACTCCAAGAGGGGATCCCTTTCATCTTACCCCGCTGGCCTCTCCAGGAAGATACGGCCCCCATTCTTCGCCATACACACCACTCCATTCTTCCTACAGAGGCAAAACCACTCCTACATGGCTGGGTTATCCAGCCCTCCAGGAGTGGGGGGCTTCTAATATGGGTCAGATGACGTGGCCCCATCTGGGCCACCGGATCCCCTCAGAAACATCGCTTTCTTGATCATCAGGTCAACACAGGGTCAAACGGGCATCTGTTGCAACAAGCCCATGGGCTAACGAGTTCGACCTGACCTAGCAGGGTCTCAGGCCCAATTCCCTGCATATAAATATCAGGCCCTCTCCTGCCTCACAAGGTAATCAATCTTTCCCTTCTAAAACCCTAGCTACTATTACTCTTCAGTAATTAACTAGACTGTCGGAGGGCCTGCCACCGGGATCAACCCCGGTGTTCCTAGGCCGAGTGCAGGTACACGAGACCGAGCCGAGCCTCTAGATCCGAGCCAAGTATCCGACCTCTACCTCACTCCTGCCTGCTCTCGAGCCGCTCCCTCATCCGAGGATCGGGTGTATAGTCAGTACCGCGACTTCCACTTTATAAATTGAGAGAACCCACATCTGTTGCAGTCACCCCCAAAAACAAACCGCATCACCTTGCTCTTTAGATATTAGGGAACTCAACATAGGTTTCAGTCGATTCAAAAACAATTTAGCAAAAATTTTATAGAGGAAATTACATAAACTGATGGGATGAATGTCTTTAGTATAGGAGGGACTACTCATCTTTGGGATTAAGGTATGGAAAGTAGACTTCCATTGCATAGGGTGATTGCCCAACACCCAAAACTCTTGAATAGCATCAACAATATATGATCAATAATCTCTCAATAACATTTGTAAAATGATCCTGAGAAACCATCTGGGCCAGGGGACTTCTTGGACTTCATGGACTTCACAATACCAACTATCTCCTCGACAATAATTGGGCTAATGAGCTGTAAATTCATGGCTTGTGTCACCTCCTCCACAATACACGAAATTTGCAAATTATGTCTATACTCTAACGTGATGGTCCAATTATCTTTGATATATTGAAGAGAAAACTCAGTAACCTTTTCTCATAAAGACTAATATCTTGGTCATGAACTCTGTCGATAGAATTACATGCACGATGGATGACATTGGTACTGTGGAAGAAACTTGTGTTTAGGTTGCCTCCTTTCAGTCACTCAACTCGAGTTTTTTTGCTAGAAGTTCTCATTGTTAGTAATTCACTGCTAAGTTTGCGACAACCGATCATTACGAACAAACCACCCAGAAATATTAGATCAAACCAAACACAAAAGCACATAATTATGTTCCGGTTTGGGCAAACCCTAATCTGAGGGAGATATAAATGAGATATTATTCAACTAGAGAAGATACAAGAGATACAACACTCTCACCAATAATCTATTTATCACTCAAGCCTCACTGAAAGATAGTCTGCTGTTTACAATGGAGAACTTTCAATCTTTATGCAATGAAGTAATCTCTCTTGCCTTTCAACGGAGGCTTTATAATAATATATATAGAGTTCTAGGGAAACCCTAGATTTAATCTTGATACAATAACCGTCTAATATATCATGAAGAGAAAGCTACATGTTAGGAACCGTACGATTTAACCTGGAGAAGAAAATGGGCTTATAACAGATCACCGAGACCCGGCCCGTATTGCTACATTTGTGGTCGTCGCAGTCAACTGAAATGCCTTGACCCCAATCACAGTCGACTGCGCTGTTGTTGCCTTGCTGCCGCCTGCTGCTTCTGCTTCTTCTACCTACGACGCTTCGAACTTTTTCTTGCTTCATCATCTTCTGTTCACTTCAAACCATAGTATGCAAGACACAATCCCAACAATCTCCATATTAGATTTCAGACTCATGAATCTATACCTACGTGGCTAATTGCCTCTAAGACTCTTTCATTCTCCTAGTGTACACGAACCCAGTTCATGGCTTCTTCTGCTAGTTAAATTTGTGTTCACCTTTATTTCTCCAATTGGTATTCCCCTTAAAAGCACACCTCAGTATGCATTAACATGGAGGTGCCGCCCTCTTCATGAACTCCACCTACCCTAAGGTACTCTCAAACTCTTAACAATATTCGAACGTCACGGGCTTGCTTCGATGATTCTAGTGGCAACATATTAGATAATGCTCTAGGAATGATAGGCTTTAAAACACTCAGCCAAGTTTTTCCGTTACCACAAAGCTTATAGAGGTTATGCTGAACAACCTTCCTTCCATTCATCACCTTACGACAGCCTTCCCAAACTGATAGAACTCTTCCTTGCACTATGTACCTGCAACACCTGCTTCCAAAGATTCAAAAAATACAAGATTCTGTTTCAATAAAGGAATATGCATGACATTCTCTAGAGTGCACTCCTTTCCATCTAACGTCTCCAATTCGACTATTTCCTCACTCATTAGTTCAAAAATCTCAACAACCACTGTTCTTACACAATGATCTTCAGTAGATTTGTAAGTAGAATACATCTCCATTTGGAGCATATATGAAAAGAACAATATGTATCAAGAAACCAGCCAGAATACACGGCTATAAAACTTGAGACAAGAGTACAGTTTAAAGTTATCACCTGATTCAACGACATTAGCAATACTAGTAATGTCGGCACTCTTCTAATTCAACCACTTGCGACTGTCTCTCTTGTAATGATCAATCACTCAGCAATGGTAGCAACAGATCCTACCCTTACGTGCACTTTTCCTTCCACTTGAAGTATCATTCGCCATGATGCAACTCATAGAAGTAAATATCCATCTCTGATTCTATATCCTAAGTTCATCCTCCTCCAAGCCCTCGATCACCTCTGCTACCGAAAACTTCTCCTTAGGCAGACTCTCTGTCTAGCATGGTATTTATCAGATGCTTGTATGGAGCTGGTAGTGAATACATCAAGTTGAAAGATAATAGATCATTTGTGTTTATCGCCCTCAAATCAGATGGCTCTAAATTGACTTCCTCTATATGATCTAGAAGTTTGGTACTTTCCTTTATTGAGCAATTGAACAATTTTCTCTTCCAGTATATTTGATCTTGTAATGGTGAATCTGAATAGTTAGTTATGAGTCTTGCCACAGACTCATCGCTCTTCTACCCTAATGTTGTTCGCCAAAAAAGATCCGAATTTAACTCAAGGCTTCTGAACAAATCTCTTCAATATTCTCTTGCTTTATATTGTGTGGTCTCTTTTTACCATCGAACCATATGATCTTCGTGAGATCTGGATCTGTCATCTTCTCCAAGAAAACTCGAGCAACTCCTGAACTATTAAAATTTACGACCTGAAGCTCTGATACCAATTGTTTGAAATTTGTTGCCGAACAAACCACCATGCAACCATAGATCAAACCAAATACACAAAGCACACACTTTTGTCACAAAGCACACACTTTTGTCCTAGTTTGGACTAACCCTAATCCGGGAGAGAAATAGACAAGATATTATTCAACTAGAGAAGATACAAGAGATACAACACTCTCACCAAGAACCTATCTATCTCTCAAGCCTCACTAGAAGATAATTTGTTGTTTACAATGAAGAACTCTCAATCTCTATATAATGAAGTACTATATCTTGCATCTCAAATGAGCTTTTACAATAACATATATAGAGTTCTAGAAAAACTTTAGGTTTTATCTTGATACAAGAACCATCTTATATAACCTAAAGAGAAAGCTACACAATAGGATTCGTACAATCTAACCTGGAGAAGAAGATGAGCTCAAAACAGATCACCCAGATCCGGCCCATATTGTTGCATCAGCTGCTATTGGTCGACTGTCCTATGGTGCAGTCAACCGCAATGCCTTGACCCCAAGTTAGAGAGCAATCGCAATCGACTGTCCTTAGTGGCAATCGACTGCACTGTTGCTTTTTCTTCTACATGTGATGCTTCGAACTTCTTGTAGCTTCATCATCTTCTCTTCACATCAAACTATAATATGCAAGACACAATCCCAACACTCTTGCATCTTGAGATTCTCATGCAATTCACATATACGAACATGCAATAAATTTGCAGTACATGGAAAATATGAATCAATTGGGAGCCAATATCTTCACCCACCCAAGAAGAACAAACAACATGCTTGGAACTAGATATCAAAGTCCAAAAACTTTCAAAACGGAATGATTTAGGACCAGTAATATCAATCGCCTCAGTGTTAATCAAGATGGGACAATAGTCGGAAGCAACCCGAATGATATGTGCAAGCGAAGCAAGGGGAAAGCTATCAAGCCAGTGAAAAGAAACTAAGGGCCCATTTGGATACGTTTTTTGGGCCCGTTTTGTGAAAATTACTTTGTGAAAACGCGTTTGGTTACATTTTGTTTTGGGGCTTCTTTTCAGAAAAAAAAACCCAAAGGTTGTTTTCTCTCCATTTGGCTTTCCCCCTTCCTCTCTCTTCTTTGATGCCGACTTCAGATCTGAAAACCCTTGTCGCCCTCTTTACTCCCATTTACTCCCATCTTGCGAATCCTTTACTCCATCTCCACTCTAATCAAGAGTCGATACTTTCTTTAGCGATTTGCTATATTTTCCCCCTTCTCACCCCCCTCGGCGCTCGATTCATGGTCTGTGAAACCAGATCTGCTTTTACAAGAAGGTGTCTTCGAGAACATTGTAGTAGAATCACACGTCGGCTGAGGGAATCTGTCGGAGACAACTTCTTGAGCTTTGAAAGCAAGCAAACCAAGGTATGTTTAAAATCGATTTAATTTTTTTGCTTGTGTTTTGTTTTGGGTCGTTGTTAATTCCAAATCTGTTAAAAAAAATCCCTTCTTTTGTGTTATTTTTTTGCCGGAGTACCGATTTGAGGGACAAATTTTGAAGTTTTTTGCTGTGATTTGGACATGATGAGTACTGATCCTCAAGTTCGACGTCGATTTATTAATTCCAGGTCTGAATCCAAAAAAAAATTCTTTTTTTTATTTCTGGACCTATACTGAATTGAGGGATAAAGATTTTTACTGAACTGAAATTGGAAATGATGTGTTCTGATCCTACGGTCGACGCCGCTTTTGTTACTTTTTGAAATTGGATATCTCAATTGTACTGGATTAAAGATGGTGGCTGAACTGGAATTGGAGATTTTTTTTTGAAATGTGATTTTGATTGAACTGGAACTGGATAGTAGATATCATCTACAGTTGCTATAGTAACCTCAAATTAGTTTGTCCCGTTCATCGTTAATGTTAAGCAATTGATGAATGTTATTTTATAATGATCGTTTCTATCGCTAATGAAGATGGCTAGTAAGGGAAAGGAGATTGAGGTGGAGAGTGATATTGTCATTTGGCCAGCATGTAATATACGTATATTTGTGGAATTGATGGAGGCAGAGGTCTATCGAAATAGTTTGAAAAGTTCGAACTTTGAAGCAAAACAATGGTCACAATTTGTGGGTACTTTGAATCAGATTTGTAACCGTACATACATGGTTAAACAATTAAAAGAAAAACATTCCCGACTTAAGATATAGTGGATGGAGTTTCACAATTTGAAGAATCAAAGTGGTATGGGTTGGGATGAAGATAACCATACAGTGACTTGCGAGCCCGTTGTTTGGGAGGCGTATGTCAAGGTTCACATATAACTTACTTTGTTTATGCAATGTGTGATTATCATCGTAATATACTTATTAATGACTTTATTACTTGTAAACTAACAACACAATAATTTATGAATAGGCACACCCAAAAGCTAGAGAATTCAAATCGAAGGGTTTGACCAATTATGATGTGTTGACCAAAATTTTTGGTAAGTCTACTGCCCAGGGCAGTCTTTCTAGGGCTTCAACTCAAAGGGTGTATGACTCCGATGAGGAACGAAGGGTCAACTTTGAGTTCACCCACCCCACTCCCCCAATGAACCACATGTAAATTTGGTTGATGATGATGATTACAAACCAATACATTCGAGGTCTCACAAGAGACGCTCTGGTGGGTCTAGCGGTCGAGCAACAAAAAGCTCGAGAATGGATATATGTGTTGATGCCAATACCAATTCGCATATTGCAAAAGCTGAATATTATAGGAAGAAAATTAGCGATCGAACCGATCGCTCGGACGCAGAAGGTGAGTGGTCCATTGATAAGTGCATGAACATAATTAATGAGATGGAGGAGCTTGATGATAATATGCTCACTGTGGCAATGGAAAACATGCTAGACAGCCAAAAGTGGCGTAAAAGCTTCATTCTGATGAAACTGGACCTTAGAAGAAGGTGGTTAGCCACTCTTGTGAAAAGATACTTCTAATTTCTTAAAGTTGGCTAAAACCCAATGTATTGTTTAAATGTTCGGCAGTTTATTGACATATTTCTGTATTAGTAGTAAGGTGAATATGTACTGGCACAATGTGTTTGATTTTCTACGGTAACGATTTAATTTTAGATGCATTTGTCTTCACTGACTATTGTTGTTTCTGTGATTTTATATTTAACTTTGCTAGATAAGATATACTGTTGGTTTTATTATTTATATGACCTCCACTATTTTCATAAAGTATTTAAAATTTGAATATTCTTTATGCAAATGTATTCTAATTTTTTCAGAGTTCAGTACTATTGCACTTGCTACCACACTGATGGACTCGTCAAGTGACACGTCGTCAAGTTCTGATAGTTCTGGGATTGATGACTTGTTGTTTCTTCAAGAGCACGAAAACATGTATAATAAAAGTCCCCATTTCACGTCTAAACTATCAGGCCGTGAATATCTACAAGAAATCTTAGACGGTCCACCGGATAAATGTATTTGTATTTTTCGCATGAATAAGGATTGTTTTTTGGCTTTGCATCAATTTATAATAAATGGCAACTACCTTGAGGAAACTCCCGAGGAAATACTAAAAAGGCACGTATCTCATGAGGAAAGTATTGCCATTTTTTTGTACATTGTCGGTCACAGTCAGAGAATGAGAGTGTTTTGTGATCGGTTTCAGCATTCATTGGAAACAATCCAACGATATTTTACTGATGTATTGAAAGGTTTGGCAAGAGCATCAACAGTTCTTATTACTCCCCCAAACACGACACATGTACATGAAAGGATCAGTGGTTCCACAGACTTTTATCCGTGGTTTAAGGCATTTTGTTACCTTCATGTTTAACACCATATTATTCTAATAATTCAAATGTGTTCAATAAAGTAGTATGTTTCTTCTTCAATAATGTAGGGAGCTATTGGTGCTGCCGATGGCACCTTAATAAGTGCTAGCGTACCCGCTAGCCGACAAAATACTTGTCGTGGTCGAAAAGGCAATATATGTCAAAATGTGCTGGCCGTTTGTGACTTTGACATGATGTTCACTTTTGTTTATGTGGGTTGGGAAGGAAGCGCTAATGACTTCCGGGTAATACATAGTGCATTAACAGAAGGTTTGTTTCCATTCCCTCCCGATGATAAATACTACTTAGTAGATTGTGGTTACACAAACATGCCAGGGTTTTTAGCTCCTTACCGCGGGGAACCATATCACTTGCAAGATTTCGAAGGACCTAATCATGCACCCACCCAATATAGGCAACTTTTCAACAAACAACATGCAAGGATACGAAATGTCATAAAACGAACCTTTGGTGTATTCAAAAAAAGGCTTCCCATATTCAAGTATATGACCAACTACCTCTACACAAGGCAAGTTATAATGGTACCAACATGTTGTGCAGTTCATAATTTTATACGTAGGTATTCAGCGGACGATGCATTCTTTTCTGATTTAGAAGATGAACAAATTACTCACCTGCACAATGAAGATAATGCTTCCACATCTCAACCTTTGGATATGTCATCTTCTCAATTGAATTGCATGAATACTAAAAGAGATCAAATAGCTATGGCAATGTGGAATGCAAGACATTAATGTAATTTTAAGGCCCAATGTACTTGTTCATGGCTGCTTTGTGTTGTTCTAATATATGGTTGTAAATGCTTTTCTTTCATTTGAAGCCCATCTATTTGATAATCACATCTAAAATTTAATTTAAGCATGTTGGCTATGATGAAATCTTTTTATGCATGCAGGTTGTGGGATATCTCCTAACTTGAAGTACCTTTCGTTAAAATTTATTCAAAATAAATTTTAACATATATGTCGTTCTAGGCAATGATGAAATATACTATCAATGAAAATGTTCTGTGTCCACCCCCACCTACCATCATGTGCCACTGATCAACTTTTTTGGTTACATTCCTTTTAAGTATGTTGATGCTAACAGATGCTTGTGTTATGCTTCTCATGGGTTCTGATGTTGCGCATAACAGCTGAAAGTGTTGCAATGGCTTCTTCTTGCTTTGTAAGGGTTTAAGGTGTGAGTTTCAATTTGTAAAATATGGATACAGTGTACAATTACCTTCCTATGATGAGTTCTGATGCTGGTAATGGCATATGATGGATACTGATGGATCGTAATGGGTTCTAATTGCTTTGTAAGAGGTTAAGGTGTAATTTTATCATTATGAATTGAATTTTTGATACTATGTACTAAAATATTGAAGGGTTCTCATGCTTGTGCTGCAAAATTAATGCTTGGGCCATCTAAGTTGGTGAAATAAATGTAACCAAACACAAATTTGTAATGGATATTTTGTACAGGTTCCTCTCATGATTGTGGACATGGTGGCCTCTGATCCAATTGAATTCTTCCTTGCATAAAATTTCATACTATGTACAATATCTTCCTGTCATGCGATGTGCAGTTGCTAATGGTTTTTGAGGGTAGCTGAGATGGATTGTGATGGTATCAACTGATGGTTTTCATTTTTGGTTAAATTCCTTTTAACACCTGATGAATACTTATGCCTATGTCATGCTTGTCATGGGTTCTGATGGATACTGATCGGTCGCAATGGCTTCTTCTTGCTTTGCCCATGGTTAAGGTGTGAGTATACTTTGTCTAATATTTGCATACTGTGTCCAATATCCCTCTGTGGTTGGGTTGTGATGCTGCTCATGGCTTCTAATTTTTATGATGGATTCTGAAACAATCTGATGATTTATAACGGATTGATAATGAAGTTTCACTTCCATTTATTAACCGCTATTTTTTTTTTTGCTCAAAATTTGTAGATTACAATTGCTGTATTACCCCACTCTTACACAATTCAGATAAAACTTTGCATAGTCGAAAGCTTGCCAATGATGGGGAGATACAAAGAAGAAACAAAAAAAAATTAAAGCGAAGGAAACTGTGCATAGTCGCACGTTGCTTGTTCTTATACTTGTAGAAGTATGCTCCGTAACTGCAAAGAAAAAAAAAATCATAAGAAAACTAATGCAAATTGATTAAACATACACCGTTGATAAGCTCCTTGTCACGAAAACTGGAAAAAAAAATAATTTTTTTTTGTAATTTTAAACCCAAACGCCTTTTCAAACCACATTATCCAATAACTTTTTTTTAATAAAATTTCAGATTATTTGCTTTATCGAACCGCATTTTATACATTCCTTTTAAAAAAAACAGTTTTTCAAAAAAAAATTACTAACAAACAGCATTTTACAGTCTGGTTTTAAGAAAACAGCGTTCAGATTTTTTTTTTTACCAAACAGGTTTTACAATCTCAGTTTCAGAAAACAGTTTTCAGAAAACTATCCAAACAGCTTTTACACTCTCATTTTCAAAAAACAGTTTTCACAAAACAGTTTTCAGAACAACTATCCAAACGCTTGCGTTTGGTTTGTTGTTTTGAAAACAGTTTTCTGAAAACAGTTTTCTGAAAATGAGATTGTAAAAGCTGTTTGGTAATAATTTTTTATAAAAACAGTTTTTTGAAAATGAGAGTATAATGTGTGTATAGGTTTGGTTGTATGTATATACTGTATACAGTATATATACTCTGATACATACATGTTGTATACATTTACATACATACTGATATATAACAATATAAAATATTTTATTATAATAAACATATTTAATAATATACATAAATATAATAATATATAATAATTATAATAACATATATGTAATAATAATAAATTCAAATTATATATTAAACAATTTATTATAATAAAAATAAATTATATAATAATATATATAATAATATATAATAGTAATATATAATAATAATAATATATATTATAATAAGGGTAAAAGGGGTATGAGCAACTTGCTCATTTAGTAAATGAGCAATTGATTATGTGGCATGCATGTGATACATTGGACAACTAACCCTTTTAATGATTTTCCAATCACATGTATGTCACATCATCAATTGCTCATTTACTAAATGAGCAAGTTGCTCATATCCCTTTTACCCTTATAATAATAATAGATTATTATAATAGTATATATAAAATAGTATATATGAAATAATAGTATATAGTATTAAATAGTATATATAAAATAATAATATATATAATAATAATAATATAATATAATAATAGTATATATAAAATAGTATATATAAAATAATATTATATATTATATAATAATATGAAATAATTCATTATAATAAACATATTTAATTATACACATATATATAATAACATATAATAATTATAATAATATATATGTAATAATAACCTATTATAATTATACATTAAGAAATTTATCAAATTAATAATAATTTATATAATAATAAATATAATAATATATAATAGTAATATAATAATAATAATAATAATAGATTATTATAATAGTATATATAAAATAGTATATATGAAAAATAATATATATTATAATAATAGTATATAATAATAATATAATAATAATAATAGTATATATGAAATAGTATATATAAAATAGTATATATAAAATAATAATATATTATAATAATGGTATATTATATAATAATATAAATTATTTTATTACAATAAACATATTTAATTATATACATATATATAATAACATATAATAATTATAATAATATATATGTAATAATAATATATTTTAATAATTTATTAAATAATTTATTATAATACTAATAATATATATAATAATATATAATAGTAATATATAATAATAATAATATATATTATAATAATAATAGAATATTATAATAGTATATATAAAATAGTATATATGAAATCATAATATATATTATAATAATAGTATATATATATAATTATTACAATAATTTATTACAATAATTTTATTTTTTAATATATAATAATAATAATAATAATAATAATAATAATAACAATAATAATAATAATAATAATAATAATAATAATAATATATATATATATATATATATATATATATATATATATATATATATAGAGAGAGAGAGAGAGAGAGAGAGAGAGAGAGAGAGAGAGAGAGAGAGGATGTGAAAAAACAGAAAATAGTTGAAGTGGAGTTTTGTGAAAACTGTTTTCACAAAACAACCTAACCAAACGGGTTTTGGGATTTTGGAAAACAAAAAAAAGAAAAAAACAACAAACCAAACAGATCCGCTGGTCATTTCATTCCCAAATTCTAGCATTATTATTCCTATTATTGCACCAAGTGAAAGGAGCATCAGAACTCTGCAAATCGCATTGATGAACTTGAAAGAGTGGAGGAATCGAGAATCCTGTCACAGGAGAAAAGAAATAGACTTCTGGAGCTCCGTGAGAATATTGCCAATCTCTATAAGATGGAAGAAATTAAATGGCAACAAAGATCTACAATTTCGTGGCTCAAAGAGGGAGACGCGAACACGGCCTTCTTCCACCGAGTGGCAAGTGCAAGGCGCAAGTCCAATCTTATTTTATCCTTAGAAACAAGCTCGGGGACTGTACAAGATGAACAAATGATTTCCACAGCCTTCCAAGGATACTACAAGGACCTCTTGGGGAAGAAGAATGACTTCCGGGTCCCACTCAGGAATGATTTCTGGCAGGCTTACCAGATCGAGTCATCACCTTCGCTATCCTGCCTAGAGTCTCCGTTCTCGGAGGAGGAAGTTAAAAAGGCTATCAGTCAAATGGGAGCAGACAAGTCGCCAGGGCCAGACGGCTTCCCACTGATATTCTTCCAAATTTTCTGGGAAGAAATTAAAGGGGACTATATGGCGTTGCTGGATGACTTTTTTAACAACAAGCTCATATTGGGCATGTTTAATTTCGCGGATGTAGTCCTGATTCCCAAACGGGAAGAGGCGTCGAAAGTGGGAGATTTTAGGCCGATCAGCCTAATAAATTGCTCGGCGAAGATTATTACAAAAATCCTGGCGATCCGCCTGGGGAGTATTATGGACAGCCTTATCAACAAATCTCAATCGGGCTTCATTAAGGGCAAAAATATCCTAGATTGTGTGGCAACGGCGGAACAAGTTATCCACCGCTGCCATACGACCAACTCTAAGAGCTTTCTGCTTAAGCTGGACTTTGAGAAAGCGTATGACTCGGTCGATAGGGAGTGCTTGCTGGAAGCTCTCAGGGGTAGGGGCTTCGGGAATAAATGGATCTGTTGGATCAGGCAGTGCTTGCAGACTAGCAAAATGGCCATATCAGTGAATGGTAGGTCGGGGCAGCCGTTCCCTTGCAGGAAGGGTCTCAGACAAGGGGACCCGCTATCACCACTCCTATTTACTATCGTAGCGGATGTGTTGAGGGTTATGCTAGAGAAATGCCAGGAAAAAGGTTGGATCACGCCAGTGGCCAATTCCGCGTCTACTACAGGGTGTACGATCCTGCAATACGCAGATGACACCCTACTCTTTAGTAATGGGTCTAGACGAGAAATGGCCTGCTTTAAAGGGACTCTATACTGTTTTGAGGCCTGGTCAGGCCTTAGGATTAATTTTTACAAGAGTGCGCTGACTCCAATTTCCCTTTCCGATGATGAAGCAGGAGAACACGCTACTATTTTGAACTGTACGACGAGTGGCTTCCCTATCAAATACCTAGGGCTATCACTCAGACCAGGAAAATTATCTAAAGCAGACTGGTTGCCTCTCATTGACAGGGTGGAGGACAGACTGTCTGGTTGGAAAGGTAAATCGTTGTCCCTCGAGGGCAGAGTGGTACTCATCAACTCAGTGTTGTCTAACCTGCCAATCTACTACATGTCATTTTTCGAGCTGCCAAGATGGGTGATCCAGAGAATTGACCGGATTCGAAAATGATTCCTTTGGAAGAGGGCAGACTCGGATAAAGGAGGTTATCACCTTATCAAATGGAGTATCGCTTGCATGAAGAAGAAGCATGGAGGGCTAGGCATCATCGACTTTAGAGATATGAACCTTGCCCTGCTGGGAAAATGGTGGTGGAAGGTATTCCACAACAGCGGGGAAGTTTGGCAGGACTTCATACAACATTATCTTAGGGAAAAAGGCACGAGAAACCTTGGCTTTCGAGTAGGGGCTAAAGTTTCACGACTCTGGAAAGGAATTGCAAAGGCTAGTGGCCCCTTCAATTCAGCAGTTTCGTCGACCATCGGCAATGGCAGGTCCACCAGATTCTAGTGGGATAGGTGGTGTGGAGCCCATACCCTGAAGGAAACGTTCCCAGAGCTGTATGAGAGGTCAAGTTGACCGAATATGTCCGTTGCCGAAGGTTGGAAAAGGGGAGGCTGGAGACCGGCGTTCCGAGGAACGCTCACCCCAAACTTGTAACAGAAATTGCTTGACATGCAAGCACACATCACACGGGCAGGCACCAAGTGCACACAAGGCCCAGATCAGAAGCGATGGGGACTCGAGAGCAAGGGTGCTTTCTCGGTGAGATCCCTGTATCATTGAATCCACTTTCGAGGATGCAGACCCAGCTGGGCACAGGTGCTGTGGAAGGCGAAAACTCCCCTTAAAGTCAGAGTCTTCTTATGGCTAGTTCTCAATAATGTTATCCTCACTAGGTAAAATCTTGTCAAAAGACAACCACATGTTGCGACCAACTGTGGTTTCTGCGACGTACATATGGAAAAATCTAAATCATCTTTTCATTCACTGCCCAAGAAGTAAGGCAACTATGGTTGAGGTACTCCAAGCCTTAGGAACAGGCGACTACCCCTGCGTATATGAGAATTTGTGGATTGGCCCCAAATTTGCAATGATTCGACATGATATGAAGGATGCGTGGTACATCGCAATAGCGGCAACAACATGAGTGTTACGGCTTGACAGAAATAATTTTTATTTTCGTGCTTCATGTAATAGTATTTCTGGTAACCTGACTCACATCATGCATCTTATCTCTTTTTGTGCTACAGCTGCGGTCACGGGGGCAAGAGGAAGGATAGCCAGAGTATTCCAGGTAGAGGAGTTTGACGATGAGGAGGTAGAGATCGGGCCGACGCTGGACTGAGGGACTGGCTTCACCAGTCATGACAGTGCTTATACCAGCTTTTGTTTCAACCTTCTGTACTTTCTAGTTGCTTGATGTTTTAGCAGGTAGACCCACCCCCCAGGCTTTGTTGGGGGTGTATGTTTGTTTTCGTTCCTTTTATTCCTGCATTGTACTTTTGTTTTGTACTGTGGTTTTTCCCCGGTACGCCGGAGTTGTTTTATTAACTTCTTATTAATGAAACAGGGTGGCCTTATTCCACCTTTTATCTCAAAAAAAAACTCTGCAAATCGCAAAGAGCACAATCTCTCACAACCTCACAAAAGTTACAAACCCCTGAATTTGCAGTAAATTGCCTCCTCTTTTGTCGCTTAAATTGAGAATACTGTTGAAATCACCCAAACAATAGATCGAAAAACCCTCCATTGGACACTTGGCAAATTATATCCCATAATTGTCTTCTTGTAACCACATAAGTGCTTGCATATACTACAGCTAAAACAAACTCCTTATCATCTCCAAGCTTAATAACACCAACAACGGCGTGAGGTACACACCAAAAGCAATTAAAAGAGACAATGCCATTATTCCATGGAGAACAATACCTCCGTATCGGCCAACAGTCAGTTGAGAAACAAATTCAAATTTCTACCAAACATTTTTTGTAGATTTTTATTAATCTGACTACCATCAGCATGTGTTTCAAGCAATAAAATAACCTCAGGTTTATGAGATCTCCAAAGGACGGCAACGATAAGCTAAAAGGATTCGAAGAGGAGAGTTCTGCAATGTCATTGTGTTTCCACTCCAGAAGCTGCTGCAGATCAGTCGACTTTCGGAGGTTCCTCGTCCCCACGACCTTTATTTTAGCCACAACCACACTCGATTTAGAAACCGTCGTTGAACCACTTGACTTCCTGGGTCATCCATCGTTCCATGAAATAACTTGAATTCCCCACTACGACTAGAGATGAATCTGAATGTTAGGAATGTGTCTTGAATACTCGTAGTTCAGATTAGAATAATGTAAGATGAAGAACGGAGGTTGAAGCGTCAAAAAGAGTAGAAGAAAACAGAGCAGCAATAGTGCAAGCATACTTGCAGTCGACTGTCCCAAGTTGCGGTCGACCGCACCCCCGATCGCAGTTGCACTGGGTTTGGCCGAGAGGTGGACGGTCGATCGGTCTTGTTAGACGGTCGACCGACCGCGGCGCTGTATTCGTTTTGGGCCTTGATTAGTTAGGTCATTTCAGCCCAATCTTTAACTCCAAGTTAGATCGTACGGCTCCTATTCAGTTACTTCTTTTTCAGGTTATACCGGATGACTGAGAATCAAGATTAGACTTAGGTTTCTCTCTATTCTTCTATATATATTGTGAACTCCTCCTTCATGAGAGTAGAGTACTTCATAGATTATTTTCACCATTGCAAAGAGATGCTCGAAAGAGAGAGAGTGTGTGTTCTTGGTGAGTGAGTTTAATTCCTTGTATTGAGTGAATATGTAACTCTTTGTAATCTCTTTTAGTTCAATATCAGATCTCCCTATATTTTCCCTCGGATTAAGCAAAAGCTAACTGGGATAAGTCACCGTTGTGTTTGTGTTAGATTGGTGGATCTACTTGCTTGCTCAATTGATTCGTCTCATCTACTTTGATATCCTCATTGCTCTATTTAGTTCCGCTGCGACAACGGGCATTGGTTGACACCCCAATCCCAACACTGAGTAGGTGGAGGCTTTACTTCTTGGATCCAATTGCGGGGCAAAGCAGATTTGACCAAGTTTATTTAGTCTTTGACCCAAGTCAATGGACCTCCCAGAACAAGGGCCTGCAATATTTGAAGCACCTTCATCTTTGGCAAAAGCTTCTTCTTGTACCCAACCCGAAAACTTGGGTCCAGACTCCAAACTTGAGAATAGCTGACACCTTGGTCTCCCCATTCTGACCGAACCCACCTGCCAACTTCCACAAATTTTTTGCCATACTGACCAACCTTTTGAAAATATTTGGCGCTCTGACCCACTTTTGAAAACAATTAGCGAACTGACCCAGTTTTGGACACGCCAGCAACAAACGTTATTGGGAGAAACGACATAGGTTATTTACATGCCGTTTTTCCCAATAACAACATCTATTTTGAAAAAAAAGTGTCATGCCATTTTTTTGGAGTAACGGCATAGGTAATTTTGATTTTCGAGGGCTTGTAGTCTCCATTTTGAGAAAAATTGCAAGTGCAAAAACCTTATAACAGATGTCGTTATTTAAAAGAACGGCATTCTCAATACTGATGTCGTTATTTTGAATAACGGCATCAGTTATTTAGTTAGTTTTCCTATAAACAGTGGCCCCCTCATCTCACTTTTCCTTTCTCAATCGGTCTGCTCTCTCTCTCTCTCTCTCACTCTCGAAACCCACAAATCCTAGATCCCTAAAACCAAAAATCCCAAGTATTGGAGTGCTCTATAACTCCCCAATCAAAACAATTAAATTCTCATACATAAACCCTAATTGTGATTCCCTCATTTCCTTTACAACTCTTCCAAAATCCGAAATTGTGGTAAGTATTCTATTTCCCTAAATTTATTTGAAAAAATTAATTTTGATGAATGAGAGTTATATATATTGGTAGCATAGTACAAGAGATGTAGATTAGATTCATCTAAGTAGTAGTATATGAAATGTACTTAAGGATTGTTGTTGATGATGTGTGAAATGTTTATTTTGATGAATGAGAGCTATATTGGTAGTATAGTATAATAGATGTAGATTAGATTCATCTAAGAATTAGATATGTGAAATGAGATTTTGGGCTTTTAACATTTGTGAGATGAGAGCTAAGGATTGTCGTCGATGATCTAATTTTTAAATGACAATGTTGTATATTAGACATTGATGGATAAATGGTCATATATTAGAATTGCTATATTTTTAATCATTATATTTATAGTTCGGTATGTATGAATAGATTTTGAAATGAGATTTGTTTATATACATAGATATGTAGTGTGTGAAGATTTTGTGGTGGTGATTGTTATGAGTAGTAATTAGATACGAGTATTGAGAAGTTGTTGTTGTCTTCAAACATCGATTATTAATTCTATTGAAGAAACATGGCATACAAATTTGATTATCTTCATACATCATCATTTATTAATATTGTTCTTGACACATTATTTTTTATGTTCACAAATAAATGGATCCTACACAACCATCTTCTTTCCATGATGTTGGTGCTTCATCTTCTTCGCACGCACGACAAGGAGGTCTAGGTCCTTTAGACCCATCCGTACTCTATTTGCAAGAAGATCATAGGTCGCAGACCGTGTAGACTGGAGATATTGAGAAAATGAGTTTTCGAATGCACACCATATTGCCGACGCACCCTCGAATACAAAACTATTTGGTTAATAGCGGGTTCTATGGAATGTCCATGTTGGCCAAAGTAAAATGCGACCATTCATTACTTACCGCTTTTTTGGAGCGATGGAGGCCGGAGACACATGTTCCACCTACCCGTTAGTGAGATGAAGGTCACGCTTCAAGATATAGCGGTCATATCAGATCTTCCAATCGATGGGGTGGCGATCACCGGAAACCTGATTTTCAATAAGGTGATGTTGGTTAGAGATTATCTTGGGAAGGTGGTTGAAGAGGATGATAGAGGTGTATTCGTCGGGGAATCAATCCGACGTTCATGGCTCTTTACAGAATTCAACAATAGTTTGGGGGTTGAACCTACCGAATTCAAAATTCAATGTTACACGCGAGCTTATCTTTTGTCGATGATCGAAGGTATTCTCTTTCCTAATTCTTCTGGTGATGTAGTCCATTTAATGTACCTTCCTTTGATTGCGGAATACACAGAGCCGGGCGATATAGTTGGGGAAGTGCGGCTTTATCCTCTCTATATTGTGCCCTGTGCAATTGTTCCTTAGGGTCGATATAAATGACGGGGCCAATGGGGTTATTGCAAATATGGTATTGGGAACGAGTACACCTCGGTCGGCCCCGAGTAACTATTTTGTCAGATAATTGGAGTGTGCTTAATGAGAATCCGGTGTTTAGGGCTCATTTAGGTGTGTATTGGACAGGTAAACTCACGTGGAGAGATAACCCACATAGTGTTTTGACGTATTATAGGGATGAACTCGATCAGCTTAGGGAAAAGTACGTCAACTGGACACCGTACACAGCCGAAAGGCTACAACGTCTACCCCCACTATGCACCGCCAACAATCAACTTTGGTTGACGCGACCCCAATTATAAATTTCTCTATCGTGGAGTTCTATTACGCCGACCGAGTCCTCCGACAATTCAAAACACAATAGCCCATCTCAGAAAAGTCAACGTACGACCGAAGACTTCACAATATTACTGGTCAAGGTCGATTGCCAAGTATGGATTGGGGCGATCATCACCGCATTCATGTTGCATGCTCGAATGAGAGGAAATACGATTTGGTGGTAGAAAGGATTGCACCGTACGACGGGTCGATTCAAACAGCTTACATGGCGTGGTACTGGTGTATTACATGGTTGTATATTGCTTCAAGATCGGATATTCCAGCGGGTATCCAAATGTCGGTTCCTAGGCACCAAGTGGAACCACCACCGGCACATTCCACGTCTCAACCAATGTATCAACCCAAAACTTCCTCGTACCGACTAATGGTAAAATTTTGTTATTGTTAACAAATATGAATTTATATTTTTTTTACACATTTTGCTTTCATTTGTTGAAAAAAGTTTGGTTTACTACTAATTTATTTCGTTGGTATTGTAGATTGACAATACATAGGATATTGCGAGAAAATGTGCTCGTGTGTTGAAGAGCAGCGCTTCAAAGGCTTGTAAGGAATTAGCGAGAGAAATCCTCCATCCATGTCGTACCTCACTTGAAGAGGTTGGTGACGGTCCGCGCTTCGCTGCTCTTTTAGGCTCATCCGAACTTCTCACTCAATCGCCCCGAGTAAGTGTGTCCCGAGCTCAACCTCCACCACCATGAACAAGACAAGTTGAACCTCCCGCACCAACAGAGAGAAGCTCAATCTCCACCTAGGTCATCTACACATTCCAGAGCTTCTCCTTCACAACGGCCACGTCAGAGTAAGAGTGTTCGTTTTCCTCCTTCGATAAGTCAATTATCATATAGAGAGATTGAAGAAGTACAAGCTGGGCATAAAGAAGATGTCGGACCAAGTTTACCTGCGACACAAGAAATTGCCGAAGGTAGGAGGAAAGTCCAAGCTCGAAGAATGTGGGAGCCACAACACTATACGCCTAATTAGTGTTGAATGTTTAAATTTGTAAATTTGTTAGCTTTGAATGGCCCAATCACATCATATTCATTTTGAATGTGTAAATTTATTAGATTTTGTTGACTTATGAAGAACTTGATGAATCCGAGTATTTGGGCTTTTAACAAATGAAGCAAACTTGAAACAATTGATACAATTCGGTTGTTGTATTGTTATTTTATATATATTATCTGGGGTTTGTTATTGCATTTGTTGTTAATTGTCAAATTAAAGTCTGAAAGTATTCGATATTGATTTTGTATACACTTGTGCATGTTTTACTTGTAATAGATTAGTAACAGATGCCGTTATTGAAAATAATGGCATTTGTTACCTGTAACGTTATTTACAGTAACGGCATAGGTACAAAACATGCTGCTCTTGGTTTATATATTAATTTAACTTGATGTCGTTTTTCAGAAAAATGGCATCACTGGAAATGATGTCGTTCTTCTCAAAAACGGCATCAATTGAGTTATTTATTTCGAGGGAAATAAATCTCTGCCAATACCTTCTGTCTTCACAGTCATTTTTCAGAATAACGGCATCTCCTAAGAATGTTGTTATTCGGAATAACGACTTCTCTTAAGGATGTCGTTGTTCTGAAAAACGGCAACGGTTGAGTGTCAAATTTCCATGGAAATGAATCTCTGCCATAGTACTTGCCTTCACAGTCGTTTTTCAGAAGAACGACATCTCTTAAGTATGTCGTTATTGTAAATAACGGCATCTCTTTAGCATGCCGTTATTCAAGAAAATGGCATTAGTTGAGTGAATTATTTCAAGGGAATTTAATCTTTGCCAAAACATCTACATTCACAGTCGTTTCTCTGAATAACGGCATCTCTTGAAGATGCCATTTTTCAGAATAACGACATATCTTAAGGCTACAGTTATGCATGTTTTTTTGCATGTTTTGTGGAGGCGTGATTCATCAAATTCATTCAAATCCAACAAATGATCATCACAAACATATATCTCATACTCAACTAATGACATTACAATATATTACATAAGAAGTTCTTCAAATTCAAATTCTCTAATTCGTAATAACTTATAATTCGTAATAACTTACGAATAGATTTTACGACATAAAGCCAACATTGGGATACAACTTCAAATATCGGTAGATTGGGATGTTCCCACATTGTGTACGTTCTTACATCTCCGCCTATTTTGTCCACTCAATCTGTATTTTGAACAAATTTTGCCAGTGCTCCCACCCTCTCGAGCATCCATATCATTGCAAATACGAGTACTCCTAGATTTTCCTTTCAACCAACGAAGGCTCGCATCGGCTATGAGTATCAATCCATTTTGTGTCGGCCAATAAGATTCATCTGGAATATGATTGAAAGTTGGTGCCCACGTTGGTGCTAATGAACTTGTAGAATAAAAGGCATCAATGTGAGATTGATAATCAATTAAACGGGAGGCACATGCGGCTAATACATGAGAACATGTAATGTGATGATAATTGGAATTTTCCACAAGTACAAGTACGCCTCCCGAGGTCTACTATGTGCCAATGTCCACCCTTTTGATGTCCACTATCCATTCTAATGCCCGTTTTAACCCCAAAAATACTAGGCCGATTATTAAACATTATTTCCTCATGTAAATTGGATTTCTCACGGCGCAAATCAACAATCTCTTGGACACATGGTGCTCATAATTTTCCTTCGCTGATAAGGGTCTGCACGGCTTCACGGCGGTCATTAAAATACATGTTCTGACGGAAAAAAAATCATTTCAACAATTGCGGTGACGGGCAAGTTACGCACATCTTTTAAAATCGAATTGAAAACTTCCAATAGATTTGTTGTCATTATACCATATACGACCTCCATCGGCAGAAAGTGCCCACTTCTCAGTCGGTTTCTTCTTCAACCAATTAGCCCCATCAACATTAGTCGCTTCAAGATGTATCATCTTTTCTTCAAACTTCTTCAATTGATTTTGACACGCTGTCACCTTCAGCTTGTTCATCATAAACTTGCAACCGAATTTTTTATGGAATTGGTAGCAAAATGCCGCATACAATAGCGATGATAAGCAAGTGGTTCCTTCCATGTTCCGAACTTATTTTCCATTGCTGATAAAATGTCTGCATGACGATCAGAAATGACACATAGACCTGCACGATCTGGAACAAAGCACCAAATACAGTTCATGAACCATGTTCACGTCTCTATGCTCTCACCGTCAACTATTCGCAAATGCAAATCGGAACAACCTACCATTTGCATCTGGTGAAACAGCAATCAACAAATAACCTTTGTATTTTCCGTGCAAATGAGTCCTGTCTACACTTATAACCGGTCTACATGCCTTAAACCCCTCGATGGAATGCCCGAATGCCCAAAAAACCCTTAAAGGTTTATTCGTCCGGACCGGACACAATCTTGACCCAATGTACGACCATACCCGGATTTGAAGCTTGGATTGCATTGAGAAGATAGGGCAATTTAGTGGAAGCTTTTTTGAATGAACCATATAATCTCTCAATTGCTTTATATTTTGCCTTCCAAGCTTTCTAGTATGAAATTATGTAATTGAACTGAAGCTTGACTATTTCAATTATGGCTCTTGGTGTTATTCCTAGTTGTGCCTTCACAACATTCAATATGACCGTCGATACAATCGTTGAATCAATTTTCTTGTGATCCTGAGTCAATGTAGGATTCACACATGTGTGCGGACCTTCAAGCTTCTTTACCACGAAATAAGTACGACATTTTGGAACAATTCCACGCAATCGCCATGGACAACCAACTACATTTAGAAGTGCCAGATTTTCTGCATTGTCCTCGGCTGAACGGTTGATGGGTGCATATTTACATTTGACATAGTATACCGGGGGTCAATTTTACCATCATGAATTCTTGGTGGTTCTTCACGGAGTACATCTTCACTTCATGTTGTATATAATATTTAGTTAGAAATCTTTGACCTATGTAGAGTTCATTCGTGTTGGAAGAGTCGACGGAAGACTGTCCATGTTCATGTATGGTCGCACGAGACATCCATTCACTCGATTGAACCTCATGTAAAGTTGCACTTATGGACTAATTTGGCAACACCACAATGTTAACCAGCACATCAACGTTGACATCATCAACCGGAGCTTCATCGGCATCCTCCTCCTTATCAACTTGAAGACCGTGATCCTCATCTTCTTCCTCTTCTACCAAATCGTTATTTACAACGGCGTTGTCAAAGTCTCGCATTGCCAAGTCAGTACGGACAATATTTTGTGACAGGTCAATGGATGTACCTGCTCATATTCGGTGGTAATAGGTTCCATTGGATTTGTGCTAATATCTTCTTCTGTATTTGGTATTCTTGCATATGACTCGGCATATGGTTTCAAACTCGGTGCGGGCTTTGGATTTTCAATAACAACTTGCCTAGTATTTGGAAGTCCCATTTGGTCAATATATAACTCCAATGCATTCCAACTACAATTTGGATCAAGTGTCCTACCAATCATGGACCTCAGAGAATTATCATTATCTACGGGAACCACCATGAAATATTGCCCTTCCCCTTTACCGGAAGCATAACGGGCTTTGATTTTGACACTCATTTCACCTCTATCCCAATTAATGACTTCAAATATCCTATCTATTAGTTGTGAGTAAATAAATTTGCGGGTAGCCCAAATAATGACCGGTTCAACATCGCTATAACAATATCCAATCTTCGGATCTTTAATTATTTCACCCCCAAAATATAACCAAATAGGAATATCATATTCCATACTGAAACATAAAGATTCAAACATATTCAAGTCATTAACTACTCATAAGCATTACATGAGAATACATATCAAACATATGGTTATAATAATACCTTCAAATTAGACCGTAGTGTGGATAGCTTGAAAATACGTCGTGGATGAAGAATGAGATGAGAGTGAGAGTGAGGAGGTAGGATATATTAAGTTTGAGAGCACTCCAATAGTTGGGATTTTTTTATTTAGGGATCTAAGGTTTGTGGGTTGCGGAAGTGAAGAGAGAGAGAAAGGAGATCTATTGAGAAAGGGGAAGGAGAAGAGGGGGCTACTGATTAAAGGCAAGTGTGAAAATACAATAACTAATGTCGTTATTCAAAATAACTACATCAGTATAAAGAATGTCGTTCTCTCAAAGAACGACATCTCTTATTGTATTTTCACACTTGCCTTTTATCTCACAATTGATTCTATATGCTTCTTCAACTAAAATTAACAGATGTCGTTACTCCAAAAAATGTCATGACACTTTTTTTCAAAATAAATATCGTTATTGGGAAAAACTGCATGTAAATAACCTATGTCGTTTTTCCCAAGAACGTTTGTTGCTGACGTGTCCAAAACTGGGTCAGTTCGCTAATTGTTTTCGAAAGTGGGTCAGTGCGCCAAATATTTTCAAAAAGTGGGTCAGTACGGCAAAAAATTCAACTTCCATTGGAGCTGGAAACTTTGCAACCCACTAGGAGGTTGGACCAAACGGGATTTCCATCCAAATATATACCATTGAAATCTCCACTCATCACAAATGATCCTCTCCGAATAAAGCGGCTTGGTTAGATCGACCTCCACGCAAGCCCTAGTGAAAGCTCCTCTTAACATTGGCACCAGTGCATAGATTAATCTCTAGCAGCCTTCCTGCAATATGGACAATATACAGAACAATATATCTCTCCTAGTACAGGGAGTTCAAGCAGTTGTAACCACAATGCAGCTGTTTGAATGGCATCTACTGACGGTCGAAAATGTGGCTTCCACTAGTGCAATGCAAGCACACACCACCAACCACCCAAGGTTTTCCTGTTGGACAGTTACCATTTCGTCCTCGCTATTAAATTTGAATAAGAAATGCCCCTTGGATACTGGAATGATCTCAAACCTGCCACAGAGTTGCCACTTCCTGTCTAGACTCCTTCAACAAAAAACTTCCCATCCAAAAACTTCCCAAATAAGGCATAGAAACGACCATCCAAAAACTTCCCAAATGAGGCATATTGCCAAGAGTTTCATTAAAAGCCTCTTGGAGTCTCCCAAGTTAATCTTTGCTAACCCTCATTTCATAACAAATAGATCTAGGTTTTCCAGAAGTCATAACTTTGCTTGCACCACCCGCAAGGGCAACAAAGTAAGAGCACCCACCCTACGTAAAATGTTGCCCACCAAGCTTGGAAGGATGATTCTTCATGCTACTGATTTCTAGTGTGGGAGCAACAGATGATGTGTTCTTGTATTTGGAAGGAAACTCAAATCTTACCAGTAGATCCAATCCTGATGAGAGGCCAGATTTGTTGAGATTTGTGGATCTGGTGGTGGTTGGGTTAGTTGTTGGCCACTGAAAATCTACAAAAATCCTGAAAAAGCAGGAGTTTTCCCAGTGACAGACCCTCCGACGATCAAGTTAGCAACCAAGAGTATAAATTAGGTCTTAGTGGAAAAAGATTGATTACCCTGTAACTGAGGAGGGTGGCATGTATTTAATTGGCCTGTAGAGAATTAGTTAGGAAAAGATTTTCCAACTGCCTAATCAAATCCGATGGATTAAGGATGTGATGAAATAATCAGTCCCCATATTTTAGGGAATTGAATCACATGCCACCCTAATAAATGGTTGGTCAACCTTTTCTTGGTGGGATGGCTCTAGGTTGTGGGCCTATAGACGGCCCATGTGTCACGCCGCGCTTTCGAAAATACAAGCATACGAATACGTAACGAAGGCCCAGCGAATGATGTAAACACCATTCATAAGATGTACCAGTCTAACTCAACAATATGAATAACAATCACAACCATAGAAAAGAATATAATCACATAAACGAAGAACAACTTCAATAATAAATGATTTAATTCAAAACATAATATCCAACATCTGGGATAAAACAACCTCCGGGTCATAAAAGCCCAAAAAAAGTACAATATCAACAACAATGTTCAAAGGGGAAAATATCATAAAATAATTCAAGCAATCTATTCTTGGACTCCATCTTCTAAAATCTTTGCTCACCAATTCTTTCGAGTATCACTCCTTTAATACCTGTAAACTTGTGATCTAAAAATAGAGAAAATAATGTCCTTAGAGCAAGTCATGGACAGCAAGTAGTGGGAAACAGAGGAAAAAATTAAAGGCATGGAATATCAAGAATGAAGGAATGTCAAGAACAAAAGCAAGGATTGACAATAATGTCAAGGGTCTATGTTTAATCATGCAATAATTAATAATTTCAATTCAGGATCAATATTGATGACAGTATACGGGATCAAGCATGAAATTTCGAATGAGAGTTATCATTCATTTTATTAACCTATCTAATGCACGTAGTACTACATCCCTTTCCACAGGTTCGGTGCATGCAAACAGTAAGCGTTTTAGACTGATGGTGAACTCTACAGATCATGTACTTAGCATTAATGAAAATAATTAATACTCAATAATTTGCAATCGATACTCCACCTTCCAATCAATCAATGTAACAATAAGGCATTTACCGAGTACAGTTTCCTATTGTTCACCACCAAGTCGACCAATAATACCCTATCTTGTTAATATTTTATTTCATCCTATGTGATCATGCAATAAGATTTCAATGTTGTGTAATGCTAGGTGTGACTGATTCTATCCGTTACATGCAAGGCAAGAAACCTTTATATTAAATCAACACAATTCATACAATCTGGACAGCAGGAGATTACTGTAAAAAAACAAATATTTCCACTGCTACAAAAAAGCAACCTGGATCCGTCAGAATTTCTAGAAACAAGACTCTCTGCTGGTTCCTGTGAATATACATACAATACATAAAAATTACAGAAACTAGGTTCAAATTCTTATTCTTTACAGATTTTATGTTCAGACAGAAGGTTATAGATTGTGTTCACATTCACATATATGTATCAGGTCCGAACACTCATCAAATAATTCCACAAAAATTCATGGTGATTCCTACGCATGTCTAATCTTAGCCAAATTACTTTTACATTTTAAATTTATTGTTAACATGTTTTTTTATTAATAAATCAGGGTGATACACATAAAATTTGTGAATATGGAAATTCCAAACCTAGCAGTACTAAAAGACTGATATCTAGCAGATTATAAATCGGAATTCAGATCCATCGAATGTTCTGGAAAATAGACATATGGAGCTACAATTTATGTTTACAAAGTTAATTCAAATTATTAGAGTAGCAGGTTTAGAGGTCTGATGCAAAAAGAAATAGACAGCAGCTCAGAAAATAAATTTAACATAAATAGACAATAATTTCATCACACAAGCATGCAATATTATGGAAATTAATTAACAAAAGTTTATTTGGTGATTAACATGCAATTCTAAGATTAATGATTCAATTTACAATCAAGGCAATTAATTCATGGAAATAATATCCAATAGGCAACATTTTAGTCATCAAACAATTCTATGACATAGATCTACTTGTTTTCATGTATAACGTGCATATGCAATGTGTTATACGGACTAGGGATTGAGTCGAAGATATTGACATGAATTCAATAATATCTTGGATTAGCTCGTGTAAACCCTCAATATACTCAACGGAAGATGAATAGTATAGCAATACGATAATAATCGAGATCTACTTGCGGAAATCAAAAGAGTTCTTGAACAAGAAAAATAAACTTGTTCAAGAGAGACTTGCCTTTTAGACGGTTAATCAGAACACGAAGGAATAACGGGATAAGGATCCGAGAGCCACAAAACACGTTCAAAGTGCATAGTAATCCACACATGCAAAATAGCACATTATGTTCGATGCACGTAAGATCTAAACAAAGCAAGCACCAAACCGAGACAGCGGCAATGCAACAAGGCGGCACTTGGATTCAATGGTAGGCGGCGCTAGCGGAGGCTAGGGGGGTGACGAGATAGCGCTCAGGGGTAGGGCACTCGATGGAACAAGGGCTTCGGTCGACGGCGCTCGGGGGAAGGACAGTCGATGGAGCAGGGGCTTCGGTCGATGTTGCTCGGGGGAAGGGCAGTCGATGGAAAAGGTGCTTTGGTTGACGGTGCTGGGGAAGGAGCAGTCAACAGGAATAGGGCAGGGTTTGGCGAGGTCGTGGATGATGAGGAGTTGGATGACAGGAGGATCACGAGGACGAGATGGATGGGTGCTTCAGTGGTTGGATGAGAGGCCGACGAGGTCAAGGAGGATGAAGAGGTGGTGGCAATGAGGGTTGAAGAGATGATCGGGATGGGTTCAATGAGAGGCAGTGGAGAGAAAGGAGGAAGGTTAGGGGTGATGGTAGGGATGCACAGTAGCGGCTAGGTTAGGGTAGATAAGTAGAATTAGGGTTAGTAGGTTATGTTTATATAGTGAATAGAATAAGAGATTTTGGGTTATTGGGTTTCGGGTTGGAATCCAGTAGGAGAAATAATAGTGTTTTAGATCCAATAGTAGACTAGAATGACCAGCAGAAACATGGACTTAAAACTTAGATCAATTTGGGGACATTAATAACCAAAACTTTTAATGGAACGAACAACAAAATTTTTTGCAGAAAAATAGATTAAATAAATTAGGAGATGAAAAATTTTGGGGTAAAGGCAAGAAAATGAATTTTATTAAATACTCCAAATTACAGGGGTTCAGGAAAAAAAATACCAAGAAAACAAAAATACAAAAAAAATGAAAACTGGGGTTACAAATCCTACCCATCTTACAAGAAGAATTTCGTCCTCAAAATTCATACAAGTGGTACATAGGGAAACCCCGTAAAGAAAAGAAAAGAAAATAAAACTACTCAAACAGATGAGGGAACTTCTCACGGATCTCCTCCTCCAACTCCCAAATCGACCCACTCGGCGAGTGAGTATTCCAAGAAACTCGAACAAGCTTGATGACTCTATTCTTCAACACCTTATCTTGTCAGTCTAAGATAGAGACTGACTGAATCTCACAGGACAAGTCCAGCCTCACGGACAACTCCGAGTAGTCAAACACATGAGTGTCGTTCCTGATGTACTTCCTGAGCTGGGAGACATGGAATACATCGTGGACTCCAGACAGTGCCGGGGGTAGAGCAAGCCTGTTGCCCACTCGCTCCACAACATCGAACAACCCAATGAAACAGGGACTCAGCTTGCCCCACCACTAAAGCAGATGACGCCTTTCCATGGTGAGACTTTGAGGAACACATGGTCTCCTTCTCGAACTCCAAAGGTCTTCGATGAATATCTACCCACTTCCTCTACCTATCCTAGGCAGCCTGCAAATGCTTCCTGATCTGAGCCACGACATCAATTGTCTTCGTGATCAACTAAGGCCCCAAAAGTTTCCTCTTGCCGATGTCATCCCAACATACCGGTGATCTTCACTTGCGACCATACAAAGCCTCAAATGGCGCTGCCTTAAGACTGTCCTGATAACTATTGTTGTATGAGAACTCGGCTAAGTGCAGTTGATCTTCCCTTGAACCTCCAAACTAAAGAGCGTAGGATCTCGACATGTCTTCCAAGGTCTGAATCTTTCTTTTTTACTATCCATCTGTCTGTGGATGGGATCCCTATACTGTAGCTTAACTTAGTACCCAAGCTCTTCTACAAACTCTCCTAAAATTGATATCTGAATCTCGTACTTCTATCCGATACGATGCTAACAGAAACTCCATGAAGTCTCACAGCCTCCTAAATATACTTCTCATCCAAACTCTCAGTGGACTGACCCACACGAAAAGGAATGAAGTGGGCACACTTCGTCAACCGGTCCACTATCACCCAATTAGCATTATGACCCTTGGGACTTCTCGGCAAGGTAGTCACAAAATCCATGGTAATGTTCTCCCATTTCCACTCTGGGATTGGAATAGTTGCAGCAGTCCCGCAGTCCTCTGATGCTCTGCCTTCACTTTCTGGCAAATCAAACACTGCGACACAAACCTTGCCACAGCTCTCTTCATACCGTGCCACCAAAAGTGTTGCTTCAGATCCCTGTACATCTTGGTACTTCCTCGATGAATAGAAGAGGGCGACCGAGGAGCTTCTTCAAGTAGCTTCTGCCTGACTTCTCCTCTAGGTACACACAACCTAAAGAAAAAATGAAGTGACTCGTCTGAATGAATGATCAAATTAGTCCTAAAACCTGCTTCCACTTCACTTCGTAACTTCTGCAACTACTGATCGCCCGCTTGGGCTTCGTTGATCTACTCTACCAAAGAAGACTGCAACTGCAACATCATGAACTGTTGTGTTGACCCAGGAAGTATCACATCCAACTCCGGCCTTCTCATATCCTCCATTATTTCCTTCTACTTGGTAAGGAACATAGCAGCAGGTCTTCTACTCAAAGCATTAGGTACTATGTTCACTTTTCCCGGGTGATACTGCAAATTGATGTCATAATCTACTATCAACTCCAACCATCTCCTTTGCCTCATGTTCAACTTCTTCTGCATCAACTCATAATTGAGGCTCTTGTGATCTGTGAAAATTTTCACTCTATCCCCAAGCAGATAATACCTCAATAACTTCAAAGCAAAAATCACGGCTGCAAGCTCCAGATCATGCATGGGATAGTTTTTCTCATGAGGCCTCAACTGCCTGGATGCATAGGCGATAACTCAGCCTCGCTGCATCAACACTACTCCCAGACCTCTACCCGAAGCATCACAGTGAATCAAAAAACCGCCTGAACTGTTGGTTATAGTCAGTACATGCACTGACGTCAACCGACGCTTTAACTCCACAAAAGCTTCATCACAAGCCTCATCCCAAAAAAACTTCTGCTCCTTCTTCGTCAAACTGGACAGAGGCCTAGCTATCTTCGAGAAATCCTGAACAAACTTCCGATAATACCCTGCCAATCCAAGATGCTGACTTCGGAACCGGCCAATTCTTGACCGTGGAGATCTTCGACTGATTAACAGAAACACCATCACTAGAAATAATGTGACCCATAAAAGCAATCTGATCCAGCCAAAACTCACACTTACTGAGCTTCCCATACAGCTGGCTCTCCCTCAAAGTCTACAGAACAACCCTAAAATGTTCAGCATGATCTTCTCGGTTCTGAGAATACACCAAGATTTCGTCAAAAAACCACGAAAAACTGATCCCAAAACGGCGAGAATACCAGGTTCATCAGATTCATGAACACAGCTGGTGCATTGGTAACTCCGAACGGCATTACCAAGAACTCATAATGCTTGTACCTCGTTCGGAATGTTGTTTTCTGGACATCCTCTAACTTCATCCTAACTTGATGATAACCGGAACGGAGATCCAACTTCGAGAAAACAGAAGCACCTCACAGTTGGTCAAAGAAATCATCAATCCTTGGCAATAGGTACCGATTCTTCATAGTGATATTGTTCAACTCTCGTAGTCAATGCAAAGTCGGAGACTGCCATCATTCTTGTTGACGAACAGAACTGGGGTTCCTTAAGGTGAAACACTCGTCATGATAAAACCCTTATTCAACAACTCCTGAACTTGTACCTTCAGTTTTGCCAATTCAACTGGTGCCATGCGATACGGACTTTTTTAAGATAAGTGTCATACCCAGCTGAACATCAATACAGAACTCCACTTCTCGGTCTGGCAGTAATCCGGGCAAGTCCTCCGAAAAGACATCAAGAAAGTCCCACAAGAAAGACATCAAGGAAGTCCTACACAACCAAGGGTGCAACATCCCTATTAGTGCACAACGACTCAAGAGTAGCAGCCTTAGGATCCAATGAGCTCTTGACACGCCTAAGCGGTATCTCACCCGTAAGAAACTCGAACTCTGGTTGCCCAGGAAGCCTGTAAGTCACCTTCTTCTCTCGATAATTAATCACGGCATGAGAAACATCCAACCAGTCCCTGCCTAGAATAACTTCAAAGCCAGAATTAGGAATCACAATCAGATCGGCCACGAAATCCACACCACCTATCAACAAAGGGCTTTGCTTGCATACCCTAGAACAGACAATGACACCTCAACCTGTGGTGATTTCCCAAGCTGTGGGCATAGCGTCGCTTGCCAAACAATGCTGATCAACAAAGCGGGAGGAAATAAAAGGAGTGGGTAGAACCGAAGTCAAAAAAAAAAGAGAAAACTAAGATAACACCTAAAAGATGATCAAAGAAATAAGAATGAGATGCAAGCAGGATATATGCACAAATAATTGTGCAAAATGAAAAGGAATAACATGCAGGAATAAAAGAATGGATGATTCCCAAATCAAAAGAATAGTGGTACAAAAGGGATGATATTACATCTAAAAAGGAATCAATGAATGGAAGGGAAAAAAGACAATAAGAAATAAAGGAACTGAATATGAAAGGACCAAAAAGGATAAAAAAGACACCCAAATTATGTTGGTTATTACATGTTCATGTGATCAACGTGGTGCGCATATTATTGAGTTAACCTGGCTAAGCTATACTTGACTAACATATCAGCCAAACATGACTAACACATTAGCCAAACCTGGGCTCTGATACCACTAAAAACCTTTCACGCCCCGCTTCACAAAATACAGGAATACGAGTACGTAACGAAGGCCTAGCGAATGATGTAAACACCATCCATAAGCTATACCAGTATAACTCAACAATATGAATAACAATTACAACCACGCAAGAGAATATAATCACATAAACGAAGATTAACTTCAATAATAAATGAAATGATTCAAAACATAATATCCAACATTTGGGATAAAGCAACCTCCGGGTCATAAAAGCCCAAAAAAAGTACAATATCAACAACAATGTTCAAAGGGGAAAATAGCATAAAATAATTCAAGCAATTTATTCTTGGACTCCATCTTCTAAAATCGTTGCTCACCAATTCTTTCTGGTATCACTCCTTCAATACCTGTAAACTCGTGATCTAAAAATAGAATGAAGGAATGGATCAAAGTCAAGAACAAAAGCAATGATTGGCAATAATATCAAGGGTCTATGTTTAATCATGCAATAATTAATAATTTCAATTCAGGATCAATATCGATGGCAATATACGGGATCATGCATGAAATTTCGAATGAAGGTTATTATCCATTTTATTAACCTATCTAATGTACGTAGTACTACGTCCAATTCGACAGGTTCGGTGCATGCAAACAGTGAACGTTTTAGACTGATGGTGAACTCAACAGATCGTGTACTCAGCGTCGATGACAATAATTAACAATCAATAATTAATATCCAATAATTTACAATCGATACTCCACCTTCCACTCAATTAATGTAACAATAAGGCCTTTACCGACTACAATCTCCGATTGTTCACTACCAAGTCGACCCATAATACCCCAGCTTGTTAATATTTTATTTCATCCTATGTGAGCATGCAAGAAGATGTTAAGGTTGTGCAATGCTAGGTGTGACTAATTCTATTTGTTACATGCAAGGTAAGAATCATTTATATTAAATTAATACAATTCCTACAATCTGGACAGCAGGACGTTACTATACAAAAATAGATATTCCCGCTGCTACAGAAGAAATCAGGATCCATCAGAAGTTCTAGAAACTAGACTTTGCCGGTTCCAGCGAATATACATACGATATATAAAAGTCATAGAAACTAGGTTCAAATTTTTATTCTTTACATATTTTGTGTTCAGGTAGCAAGTTATAGATTGTGTTCACATATATGTATCAGGTCCGAAGACTCATCAAATAATTCCACCAAAAATCAGGGTGATTCCTATGCATGCCTAGTCTCAGCCAAATTAATTTCACATTTTAATTTTACTGCTAAACATGTTCTGTTTATCAATAAATCAGGGTGATACACATAAAATTTGTGAATCTGGAAATCCAGACCTAATAGTACTAAAAGAGTGATATCTAGCAGATTATAATTCAGAATTCAAATCCGTCGAATGTTCTGGAACATAGACATATGGAGCTATAATTTATGTTTACAAATTTTATTCAAATTATTACAGTAGCAGTTTCAAAATTCTGATACAAAAAGAAATAGACAGCAGCCCAGAAAATAAATTTAACATAAATAGACAATAATTTCATCACACAAGCATGCAATATTATGAAAATTAATTAAAAAAAGTTTTATTTGGTGATTAACATTCAATTCTAAGATTAATAATGCAATTTACAATCAAGACAATTAATTCATTGAAATAATATTCAGTCGGCAACATTCTAGTCATCAAACAATTCTATAACATGGATCTACTTGTATTCATATATAACGTGCATATGCAATATGCAATAACGACTAGGGTTTGAGTCGAAGATATTGGCACGAAGTCAAGAATATCTTGGGTTAGCTCTTGTAAACCCTCAATATACTTAATAGAAGATGAATAGTATAACAATACGATAATAATCAGGATCTACTTGCGGAGATAAAAAGAGTTCTTGAACAAGAAAAATAAACTAGTTCAAGAGAGACTTGCCTTTTAGAAGGTTAATCAGAACACAAAGGAACAACGGGATAAGGATCCCGACAGCAACGAAACACGTGCAAAGCGCGTAGTAATAAACACGTGCAAAACAGCACAATACGTGCGATGCACGAAATATCTAAACACAGCAAGCAACAAACTGAGATTGCGGCAATGTGGCAAGGCAGAACTTGGCTTCGACGGTGGGCGGTGGTGGCAGAGGCTAGGCAGTGACGATCGACGCAGTCGACAAGGCAAGGTCGACGGTGCTCAGGGGTAGGGCAGTCGATGGAACAGGGGCTTCGGTCGACGGTGCTCAGGGGAAGGACAGTCGATGGAACAATGGCTTCGGTCGACGGTGCTCGAGGGAAGGGCAGTCAATGGAACAGGTGCTTCGGTCGACGGTGCTCGGGGGAAGGAGTAGTCGACAGGAACAGGACAGGGGCTAGCAAGGTCGGGGATGACGAGGAGTTGGATGACGGGAGGATGGCAAGGACGGGATGGACGGGTGCTTCAGTGGTTGGATGAGAGGGCGACGAGGTCAAGGAGGATGAAGAGGTGGCGGTAATGAGGGTTAAAGAGGTGATCGGGATGGGTTCATTGAGAGGCAGAGGAGAGAAAGAAGGAAGGTCGGTGGTGATGGTAGGGATGCACAGTAGCGGCTAGGTTAGGGTAGAATAGTAGAATTAGGGTTAGTAGGTTAGGTTTATATAGTGAATAGAATAAGAGATGTTGGGTTATTGGGTTTCGGGTTGGAATCCAATAGGAGAAATAATAGGGTTTGGGTTTTAGATCCAATAGAATGCTAGAATAACCAATAGAAATATGGACTTTAAACATAGATCAATTTGGGGACATTAATAAACAAAATTTTTAATGGAACGAACAACAAATTTTTTTGCAGAAAACTAGATTAAATAAATTAGGAGATGGAAAATTTTTGGTTAAAAGCAAGAAAATGAACTTTATTAAATACTCCAAATTACAGGTGTTCAGAAAAAAAATAACAAGAAAAGAAAAATACAAAAATGAAAACGGTGGTTACAAATCCTACCCACCTTACAAGAATAATTTTGTCCTCGAAATTCATACAAGTGGTACATAGGGCAATCCCGAAAAGAAAATAAAATAAAATAAACCTACTCAAACAGATAAAAGAAATTCTCCTGGATCTCCTCCTTGAACTCCCAAGTCAACCCACCCGACGAGTGATGATTCCAAGAAACTCGAACCAGCTTGATGACTCTATTCTTCAACACCTTCTCTCGTTGGTCTAAGATAGAGACTGGTTGAATCTCACAGGACAAGTCCGGCCTCACGGACAACTCCGAGTAGGCAAACACAAGACTGTCATTAATACATCGTGGACTCCAGATAGTGCCGGGGGTAGAGCAAGCCTGTAGGCCACCTTGCCAACTCGCTCCACAACATCGAACGATCCAATGAGACGGGGACCCACCTTGCCCCCACCACCAAAGCGGATGACGTCTTTCCATGGTGAGACTTTGAGGAACACATGGTCCCCCACTTCAAACTCCAAAGGCCTTCGATGAATATTTTCCCACTTCCTTTGCGTATCCTGGGTAGCCTGCAAATGCTTCTTGAACTGAGCCACAACATCAACTGTCTTCGTGATCAACTCAGGCTCCAAAAGTTTTCTCTCGCCGATGTCATCCCAACATACCGGCGATCTACCAATTGCGACCATACAAAGCCTTAAATGGCGCTGCCTTAGACTCTCCTGATAACAGTTGTTGTACGAGAACTCGGCTAAGTGAAGATGATCTTCCAACGAACCTCCAAACTGAAGAACACAAGATCTCGACATGTCTTCCAAGGTCTGAATCGTCCTTTCTGACTGTCCATCTGTCTGTGGTTGGAACGTTGTACTGTAGCTCAACTTATTACCCAAGCTCTTTTGCAGACTCTGCCAAAACTCAGACTTGAATCTCGTATCTCTATTTGATACGATACTGACAGGAACTCCATGCAGTCTCACAACCTCCTGAATATACTTCTCAACCAAACTTTCAGTGGACTGACCCACATAGAAAGGAATGAAGTGGGAACACTTCGTCAACTATTCCACTATCACCCAATTAGCATTATGACCCAAGGTTCTAGATGTTTGGCTACTAAGGCCCGAGCCTCGAGGGGCGAGGCCCAAAGTGCGAGGGACAAGGGGCGAAGTGATTGGTGAGTGTCTTGGAGTACTACACTGTGGGGCGAGGCATGAGGTATGAGACTAGTTGTGGAGGAATCCGCGAGTGGCTCGGAGTACCATGCTGAGGAGCAAGGTACAAGGCGCGAGCCTAGTTGCGAAGAAATCCGCAAGTAACTTGGAGTACCTTGTCGAGAGTCGAGGCAATAGGTGCGAGCCTAGTTGCAGAGCATTCTGCAAGTAGCTCAAAGGACCATGCTGAGGCTCGAGACACGAGGCATGAGCCTAGTTGCAGAAAAATCCACGAGTGGCTCGAAGTACCATGTATAACACCGCGAATTCCAAATAAGACTGAATTCGAAGTTCCACGGGATCTTTACACTTCATTTCGTACAATTTTACAAGCAATTTAAAATTTTTATATAAAAATGATTACATCAGAGTCTTTTACATCAACACGCAGCGGAATAAATAAAATACAACAATAATAAATGTGCAATTGAGACAACTTTAACAAGGTCAAGGTACGAGGAGTGAGCCTAGCTTCTAGATTCCAACTTCTGGTCACTAAGGTCTCACCTAACCTCTAGATTCCAACAACTATTTTTTTCTAGAGATCAACAATAAGTCATAGTCAATCTCAAATAATATTTCTATTTTTTTATTCATATCTCTTTCTCAAAAAATATTTCTTTTATAATCTCATAACACAACATAAGTCAATTCAACCTCTTTATCAATTTCCTCACTTATAACGTTGTATGCATTTCAATTAATCTCAATCAAGTATAGAAAATCATAAAATCTCATTAACAAGAATATCTAATTGCAATCCAAATATCCATCTCCCTTTAATTATACTAGAGTCACAATTTATAAAATCCCTCCTAATTCTTTTAATCGATAAACTCGAGTCCTTTAATGTAAAATTCACTTTTTATCTCACAAAAATATATGAAATATTATGAAACTATTTTTAATAAACTCTAAATCATTTTAGAGGAATATAAGAATTTTTCCCAAATTTTTATTTGCATTAAAACTCTTCAAAAGTTAAAAACACCAAAAATAATCAAATGGAGCTACCAGGTTTCGAACCCAAGCCCAACAGCGAGCAACAGTACCGCCCTATGGTGCCTCCACTAACCAAGAAGTCCATGTGACTTCACTGTCACAAGGATAGGCCGCAAACCAGAAGTACACAATCTCGGCCTTTGGGTTAATTAAAGCCAAAACAGAAAAAGAAGGGGACTGTCGGGATTCGAACTCAAGACCCCTGACCAACCCGCGCTACAGTAACATTGTTATAGTGCCCCAACTAGCCAGTAAGTCCAACCGTGACTACTGACTTGAAGTCAGAAAGCTAAGGTTTTGTTCATACAGTACTGGGATTAGTCTATTTTCACAAAACTCACTAATATGATCGTTCTAACTTTTTAATGGACTGTAAATAATTTTTCCAGAATATGTTTCTATCAAAACATTACAGTGTAGTATATTATATTCAAAATTTTATAAAGTTTTCTTTTCGACAATAAAACAAAGTTTCTCCCCAAAATTGTGTTAGAACACATATAATCAAATTTTCAAATAAAAAGGTTGTCTTTCATCAAAATTCCTCCATAAAATTTCTACTCATAAAAATATACACATATGAGGCTATTTCACATTTTTCTATTATAATAGCATTTTAAACTATTTTCATACACATTGCATTACTGTGACTACAGTAGGAAATGTTCTACCATGCACACTTTCTTTTCGTTTTCAACAAAATGAATGTTTTCTTTCTAATTAATAAGAGCATGTGACTCACTATTATATTTCCACACATCATAGCACAATTATATCAAGATCCTGAAATCTACAAATTAACATACCAATCAACATTTAACAACTAAATTATATAATATCTAGCATGCAAATCTACTCCTACATTAGAAAGGATTTTAGAATCACCCACCCAAATTGAAGAATTCTGATGTACTCAAATGAACTCCTAAAAATGAGAGCTCCTAGATAATCCCGCTTTGGCCTCCTCGAATTCCACACATCAAGAGAACTCCCCAACTCTCCATTCGGTCAAGCAATAGTGAGAGCATCAACTCCATTTGACAACTGTGAAGCAACATCTCACATCTTTCTTTCGGCCAAGCATCAAGAACAACACTTCCTCTCATTTCATATATGTATTACACTAAATGATGTAATAGTATATATATGTCTATATATATATATATATATATATGGAGTAGGTGGAGAAGTATAGGAGTGTGCTGGATTGGGGTTTTGATGGCTTTCGGCAGGGTCAGAGAAGGACAAGAAGGAAGAAGGGGAGGAGGGTATGAGTATATATACATTTATATATTATGTATACACACGATGAGTAGATAGGTATTAGGTGGAGAATTACTAAAGTGGATGGTCTGATGGCTTGGAGATGACTTGCTTTTGGCAGAGGTGAAGAAAAAAGAGGATGATGAAAAGGTGAAGGAGTTAAGGGTGTTTTATAAGAAAAGTAGTAGAGTGGTTATTAAAACTACTTCCATGAACACAACTCACTCCTCTCTTTAATCCACTCACACATTCAAAATTTCTGTTTTTCCTCCACTCTAAAAATAGCCGGCCCCAAATTAAGTGTGCACATTGCACGTGTGCACGTGCATGTGCTTTGTGTACACTCCAAAATATATTATTTATTTAATTTAAAATATATGTTTATATATGTAATATGTATATAAAAATTTACTTAAAAATTATACTTTTCATGCACGAATAAAATAGACACACATTTCATGAAATTTATTTTGAAAAATGATACGTCCAAATACGCGCACCGAAACAAACACGTGCGTCGCACGTAAAATATCAAAAATACGAAATTCGGTTTTTATCAACGAAGAAATATTAAAGATAATAAAAATAAAATATAAGAAAATTTATTTATTGATTTTTATATATTCCATAACGTAATCGTTACGTACATAGAAAACACGTGCAATACACGTACAAAAGTATTTAGATCAAAATGCGAGAAAATAAATTTCTGTTTTATAAAATAGATTTGAATACATAAAATAAATAATTTAAACACACATAAAATATTACACGTAGCGGTGGAAATACATAATCGATACTTGCATCAAAACACGTAAAAAACACGTAAAACCCAGAGATCGAAATTTAATATTTTAGTTAACTCAATAGGATAAAATATACGAGAAATGCATAAATAATCGGAAATCAAAATACGTAGTGAAAACACGTTACAAATATTACCAGTAACGGTACAAAATACACGTGCGTAACACACAAGGTTCAATTTTGCAGGGTGTTACACTCTCCCCCCTCCTTAGAATAGTTCCTTCCCCGGAACTCGGTAGGGCAAAGGTTGTATTTTGTACACACCAAAAAAAAATATCATTATTGTACATAGAGAACTGCAAACATCATGAAAATAAATGTAGTTTAAAAATAATCAATGTGAAGAACAAGACAAACTCTATATAAGAAAAACTATTAGTTTCAAAATTTTATAAGAACGGAACAAGAAAACTAGGAAGATAGCATAAGAAAATAAATGTGACAAAAGATAGGATTGATTGAAAAAAAAAATTCATATAAAAATAATGTTAGGTAAAGTATTAGATATAAGGAAAATAAATTAAGTCATTAATTGCGGAAGAGTTCGAAAAACAATGCAATAAAGAGAAACATAGCCAATGGATAATTTATAAGTAGATTTAGTAGTCAAAAATTTATCAAAGCAATAAACGGTAGAAAATCGCAAACTGAATTGGTACTATATAAGGAAAACTGAATTAGCAATTTAAAAGAAGACTATTGGGTAACAGTTTGAAAAATAAACAAGAATGGAATTTAGTTAAAAGTATAGATAACATAAAAATGATTTTGTATACCAATTATTAATATCATAAAATAATTTGTAAGGTAACATTAATAATTATATATACGATTTGAAAGTTAAAGATATAGAAGGCATACATCGAAATACTTTTGAATTGTCAAGTAGAGCAAGAAAAGCCAACATACAAAATTATATATGTACATAGGCGTAAAAATCATAGGGTGAAAACAAACAATATTTTGATATGAAAATTTTAAATGATTTGTAGGAGTAAAACAAGACATCATAGTCGAAAAATTAATAACATATTATTGAAATAATGTGAAAACTAATCATATAGAAATAACTTACGAATTGAAGAAAAGTATAAATACTAATTTTATTTTTGTTTGGTGAGTAGCCACCAAATCCAAGATAAGTTAATATATAGCAAAAATAAAATACGATGAAGTGGTATGAAATGCTAACTCATGCAAAGATACAAAATACTAGGAAAAAGGCGGCAAGATGGTTGAGATTAAGTAGTAAATACACAAGTATGATAAATATAGAAATCAGTATAAACAATATAATACTAGGTTCTAAAATTTTATAAAATAGTATAAGCTAGTAAAAAAATATAATAGTGGTAAGTAAATATTATAGAAAACAAAATAGGAGTTATCTAAGTAGAAAACCTCCTTCTGATGTAGGTTCGCCTCGTTGGTATCCAACTGCAGACTTGCCTCCTCGACCTCAAGTTGCAGAATTGCCTCTACGACATCCGATTGCAGTTTGCCTTCTAAACATTCGGCTGCAATCTTTCCCTCCCCGATGTCCAGTTGCAGTTTGCCTCTATTGACGTGTAGTTGCAGATTTGCCCTCTCGACATCAGGTTGCACCAAAACGGAAAATAGAAAGATGTAATCTTCCATGTACACTTGGATATTGGGTGTTTAATAAATTATGGTGTTATATTTTGAAATCAGTGATATAAAATAAGATGGAAAAGTTGTAAACGAAGTAGGAAATTAAAGCGGAAAAATATTAAAATAGATAGACTTTAAATATAGGATATACAAAATTTATAGTAATGAAAATGATTTATAACATTAAGATGAGAATAGTGCAAAGTATATGCACGAGATGAAAATACAAATAAAAACAATAATTAGGTAGTGTATGCATTATATTGAAGAAGCGTAAAATTACCAAATTTATGAATAGCGATTAATAGTAAAAGTGAATATAACAAAACAAATTAGTAAATAATATGTAGTACCGAATGTAGGCAATAAAACAAAATGGTAGGTCATATTTATATGGATAGAATATTTCAATCTCGTTAAAAATATACTGAAATATATAAGACAATATAAGATAATAAAAAATATAGTATCACAAAATCAAATCATATAAAATGAACGTACATAAGCAAAATTCATAAGCAAAATTCAAAATACAATAGAAATAATAAATGAAGAAGATAATAGTTGTAATATAAACTTAATAAGTGACAATAAAATACGTAAAGTAATAGAAATGTAAATGGATAAACATAAAGTGACATAAAAACATGAAAGACAAAATTTTAAGATTGAAAGACAGCTAAAACAAATTTAAAAGATCAAGACTAAGAAAGATAGACAAAATAATAGATATTCAAGTCATTTAATAATATAAGAAAATATTTATTTGAAAAACATTGAATATGGAAAAGTACTATGATAAAAATCCACGAAAAAAAAATGAAAAGGAAGTGTGTCTATGTGTAAGGTATCATGAATATAAGTCCAAACCAACCACGCTTTCGCTGCGCCACTCTGATACCCAGGAAAAATATACTCACATACGATCTCACATCAATGTATACGAGGAGAGCATCATGAATGAAGGTCAATAACTACTTCATTCATGACTCCAGCCATCCAATAGGAAAAGGGATGAGAAAACATCAGTGTATAGAGCAACACAAATGTAAATCACTTACATTTAAATCTCTATAAACTGAACTCACACTTCTAATGTCCACCCTAATGTGTCATCCTTGTAAATTTGTACCACTTATTGAAGCGAAGCTCTGATACCACACTGTAACACTCCGAATTCCAAATAAGACTAAATTCAAAGTTCCACAGGATCTTTACACTTCATTTCGTACAATTTTACAAGAAATTTAAAACTTTTATATAACAATGATTACATCAGAGTCTTTTACATCAACACGCAGCGGTAAATAAAATACAAAAATAATAAATTTACAATTGAAACAAAACATTTAAGTAATCATCAGCAACAAATTCATCTTTATATCTTCTTGTAAACTCCGAGTCCTGCATATAAAACTGTGGGCACGTCAGTTGCTTACAACTGACAAAATATTATACACGGTCATCCTCGCTATGCCGAACAGTATAACGATTCTTAAATACTTTAGCAAACACAAACTTGATCACAAACAAAGCTACAAAGGGACTATCCTATGTCGTGGGTATTGTGTACTTAGTTCTTAATGCAGTTATTTATATTACATGACACTAATGCGCATTTGTTCGGATTCTATGCATCCCATACTACATAGGTCCGAGGGCAAGCCCTTAATCGTACTTCATCTTGTAAGGTTCAATCCCTCGCCATGACTTAAACTACTATAGTAACTACGGTAAGTATCCTAGGTATTCTATGAGTTACAAGCCCACATCCAGGCATCCTGGAGAGAATCTCACGCACTGACACATGACTCATCATGCAGGCATCCTATGGTCAATTCACCTCCTACCAAAGTTCATGGCACCACCCGTAGTCACCAAATACCCCACAAGCATCGCCACCGGGACGGTACTCTAGAGTAGTGTCCACGCCCTAATCATGACGCATCATGAGGACATCCTGTGAACACTCTCACGCCGCCAATCCAATGGCCCTCAAACTCATGTTTTTCTCTTACTTTCATCACATCTTGACTATAGTGTAGCCATTTTAGTTTGTTGTAAAAGAAAATCATCACAACCTAGAGCTAGCTTACCCTACCAAACTTAAACCAAAACAAAAGAGACAGTCAGCCTACCTGGCTACTTCTTAATAGACGCTCAAACCACACTGGTTAGCTCTCAAATCATTAATAGAAATTGCCGGTCACTAAGGTCTCGCCTAGCCTCTACAATCCAACAACTATCTCTTTCTAGAGATCAACAATAAGTCATAATCAATCTCAAATAATATTTCCATTTTTTTATTCATATCTCTTTCTCAAAAAATATTTCTTTTATAATCTCATAACACAACATAAGTCAATTCAACCTCTTTATCAATTTCCTCACTTATAACGTTGTATGCATTTCAAATAATCTCAATCAAGTATAGAAAATCATAAAATCTCAGTAAGAAGAATATCTAATTGAAATCCAAATATCCATCCCTTTTTAATTATACAAGAGTTTCAATTTATAAAAATCCCTTCTAATTCTTTTAATCGATAAACTCGAATTCTTTAATGTAAAATCCATTTTTTATCTCACAAAAATACATTAAATATTATGAAACTATTTTTAATAAACTCTAAATCATTTTAGAGGAATATCTGAATTTTTCTCAAATTTTTATTTGTATTAAAACTCTTCAAAAGTTAAAAAACAACAAAAATACTGAAATGGAGCTACCGGGTTTCGAACCCAGGCCCAACAACGAGCAAGAGTATCGCCCTATGGCGCCTCCACTAACCAAGAAGTCCATGTGACTTCACTATCACAAGGACAGGCCGCAAACCAGAAGTACACAATCTCGGCCTTTGGGTTAATTAAAGCCAAAACAGAAAAAGAAGGGGACTGTCGGGATTCGAACTCAAGACCCCTGACCAATCCGCGCTACAGTAATGTTGTTACAGCGCCCCAACTAGCCAGTAAGTCAAACCGTGACTAATGACATGAAGTCAGAATACTAAGGTATTGTTCATACAGTACTGGGATTAGTTTATTTTCACAAAACTCGCTAATACGATCGTTCTAACTTTTTAATGGACTGTAAATAATGTTTTCGGAATATGTTTCTATCAAAACATTACAGTGTAGTATATTATATTCAAAATTTTATAAAGTTCTCTTTTCAAAAATAAAATAAGTTTCTCCCCAAAATTGTGTTAGAACACATATAATCAATTTTTCAAATAAAAAGGTTGTCTTTCATCAAAATTCCTCCATAAAATTTCTACTCATAAAAATATACACATATGAGGCTATTTCACATTTTTCTATTATAATAGCATTTTAAACTATTTTCATACACATTGCATTACTGTGACTACAGTAGGAAATGTTCTACCATGCACACTTTCTTTTCATTTTCAACAAAATGAATGTTTTCTTTCTAATTAATAAGAGCATGTGACTCACTATTATATTTCCACACATCATAGCACAATTATATCAAGATCCTAAAATCTACAAATTAACATACCAATCAACATTTAACAACTAAATTATATAATATCTAGCATGCAAATCTACTCCTACATTAGAAAGGATTTTAGAATCACCCATCCAAATTGAAGAATTTTGATGTACTCATATGAACTCCTAAAAATGAGAGCTCCTAGATAATCCCGCTTTGGCCTCCTCGAATTCCGCACATCAAGAGAACTCCCCAATTCTCCGGTCAAGCAATAGTGAGAGCATCAACTCCATTTGGCAACCGTGAAGCATCATCTCACATCTTTCTTTCGGCCAAGCATCAAGAACATCACTTCCTCTCATTTCATATATGTATTCATATGTACATGAATATTTACATATACACTAAATGATGCAATAGTATATATATGTCTATATATATATATATATATATATATATATATATATATATATATATATATATATATATATATATGGAGTAGGTGGATAAGTATGGGAGTGTCCTGGATTGGGGTTTTTGTGGATTTCGGCAGGGTCAGAGAAGGACAAGAAGGAAGGAGGGGAGGAGGGTATGAGTATATATACATTTATATATTATGTATACACACGATGAGTAGATAGGTATTAGGTGGAGAATTACAAAAGTGGATGGTCTGATGGCTTGGAGATGACTTGCTTTCGGCAGAGGTGAAGAAAGAAGAGGATGATGAAAAGGTGGAGTTAGGGGAGTTTTATAAGGAAAGTAGTATAGTGGTTATTAAAACTACCTCCCATGAACACCACTCACTCCACTCTTTAATCCACTCACGCATTCAAAATTTCTGTTTTCCCTTCCCTCCACTCTAAAAACATGCAACCGGCCCCAAATTAAGCGTGCACATTGCATGTGTGCACGTGCACGTGCTTTGTGTACACTCCAAAATATATTATTTATTTAATTTAAAATATAGGTTTATATATGTAATATGTACATAAAAATTTACTTAAAAATTATACTTTTTATGCACGAATAAAATAGACACACATTTCATGAAATTTATTTTGAAAAAGGATGCGTCCAATACGCGCACCGAAACAAACACGTGCGTCGCACGTAAATCATCAAAAATACGAAATTCGGTTTTTATCAATGGAATAATGTTAAAGATAATAAAAATAAAATATAAGAAAATATATTTATTGATTTTTTTATATTCCATAACATAATCGTTACGTACATAGAAAACACGTGCATTACACGTACAAAAGTATTTAGATCAAAATGCGAGAAAATAAATTTCCGTTTTATAAAATGGATTTGAATACATAAAATAAATAATTTAAACATATAGTAAATATTACACGTAGTGGTTGAAATACTCAATCGATATATCGATATGTGCATCAAAACACGTAAAGAGCACGTAAAATCCAGAGATCGAAATTTAATATTTTAGTTGACTCAAATAGGATAAAATATATCGAAAATGTATAAATAGTCAGAAATCAAAATACGTTGTGTAAATATATTACAAATATTACCAGTAATGGTACAAAATACACGTGCATAACTCACAAGGAAAAAATTGTCATTTCCAATTTTGCAGGGTGTTACACCATGTTGAGGGTCAGGGTACAAGGTGTGAGCCTAGTTGTAGAGAAATCCATGAGTGACTTGGAGTCCCATGCCGAAAGGTGATGTACGAGGCGTGAGCCTAGTTGCGGAGAAATCCACGAGTGGCTCGGAATATCATACCAAGGGGCGAGGCACGAGGAGCGAGCCTAGTTGCGGAGAAATCTGCGAGTGGTTCGGATGACCATGCTGAGGGATGAGGCACGAAGTACGAGGCACAAGCCAAGGGGCAAAGCGATTCATGAGTGGCTCAGAGTACTATGTCATGGGTCAAGGGGCGAGGCGTGGACCTAGTTTGTAGAAATCTGCAAGTGACTTGGATGACCATGCCAAGGGGCGAGGCACGAGGCACGAACCTAGGGACGAAGTGATTCACGAGTGGCTCGGTGTACCATGCCGAGCGTCGAAGTCCGGGACTAAATAACTTACCTAGAGTCACGAGTTGGGCGAGTGATGTTGGACTGGTACTCACATGACTTCACGTGATCATCGAGGAGTCGCTACATGATTTTGCAATTATCGAGGAGAAGTCATATGACTAGGGTCATTCGAGAAGTCGCGCTCCACTATATAAGTTCCCTTCTCCTTTTCACTTTGTAGGATTACTTTCTCTTTCCTCAGCTAGACCTTCTCTCTAGAATGACTCTCTCTCCTAATCTCGTAAGTAGGTAAAGCATTTTTATAATGTCCAGTAATCAGTAGAGTGGTTCAGCTTCATCCTCTGGCCGAAGCGGGTCGTCTTCACGATCTTCTTCTTAGTCATCCTCGTCGATAAGCGAGCCCTAGAGTCTGAGACCAATTCGTTTTACTTTTAGAGGTCTACAAGAGGAAGTGGAGGTAAAAGAGAGCTATGGCTCTGAGGGAGCGGACCATGGTCACTCTGAGAAGCTACCTGATTGGAGAAGAGGAGAGGGAAATCCGTGAGGGAGCGAAGTGCGTGACTCTGGGGCACCTGAGGAGGTAGTCGGAGAGGAGGAGAGGGAAGGCCCCTGGGATGTGATGGAGGAGGGCAAAGATGAAGCAGTGGAGGGGAGTCCCAAGGTCCAGGAAGTTGGGATCTCATCCCTTGATAGCGTCGTTGCCATCCCTCTCCTCGTTTCCGTTGATCTCCAAGGAATAAGAAGACGGTCATTTCATTTGATACAGAATATGAACAGATGGCGTATGAGCATGAGGGGGGGTGTTCCGATCGTCTTTCGGTAATAAGCTCATCTGGATGTATTCATACGATCTGAGAGATGCTACCGTTTTGGTGTACAACCATCGCCGCCGAACTGACCAAAGATAGAGGTGGATACATCGCAAAATACTGTGGAGGTGACCAACCTTTAACTCATCCGGGATACATTTCATATTCCCCCAGAGTTAGAGCTGTTAATCCCGAGTGTGGGGATTTGTCCGACCCATAACCTGATGGAGTGGTTCTGTATGTTGCTCCTGGACATATTTTTTTCGACTTACATCTCCCCACGCACCCATTTATTAAGGAGGTATTGAACTGGGCGGGGGTGAGCCATATGTAGTACGGGCCTAATTCATGGAAGCAGCTAACTAGATTCATCATGTTGTGCAAGATGAAGAATGTTCCCCTGAAACTCAAGTAATTTTTCAAGGGCTTGGGACTGAGAGTATCTTCGGGGTATCAGGTTCGGTGGTATATATCTCCCCACTACAAGTATCACGTAGTGCACAACCACATGGATTCCATTAAGAATTGGAAGGCAAGGTATTTCATCGTATATAGTCCTGAGCCTTGGGATATCCCACCAAGTGGTCGTATGAGTTCTCGAAGAGGAAGCGTCTGATTCCCTTGGAGTTCTCTTCGGAGGAGAAGTAGTTTAAGAGGTTGTTCATGGGGTGCAAAAACATAGACTGAGCTAGGATGACAGAGACGAAGCTGGCAGTGTGTAGCATGAGTCCTTAAATTCCACATATTTTCTGAGTTTCCTTTTTAGGCATTTTTTGCCTTGGGTTAATATAGTGTTTCCTTCGTAGCCATGAAAGTGGATGACACTATTGCTGCTCGGCGGGCCGAACGGGAGGAGGGAAAGGCTATCGAGGCCCCCAAGGGGACGAAAAAAGGGTCTGCTTTGACTCCCAACGCATCTTCGGGGGACGATCTGATAGAGTGAAGAGATCGAATGCTCTAGTCATCCACGACCAGGAGCAAACTCCGAGGGATCAGCCGAGCGATAGTGAACTCAGGGATGCAGAACTAGCCGAGTCTCCTTTTCCTCCTTTCCATCTGATGTTCAAGGCTTCCTCGGCAATAAGATCGATGAGACTTTCAGGCCCAATTGGGATGTGAAGCTGGCTGACTCCATAATGGAGTCTCTTGTGGCACTCAAGGTGGTGAAAAGCATTGCCCCGCCGAGGGACAGAAGAACTCTTGCCAAGGGGACCACTGGCTCAAGCTATCTCAAGTTCGCTCAAGCTTAAGTCATGGTAGAGGCTTGCCATTGATCAGTTGTGTTTTTCTTTTTTCGCATTTGGTATTTTTCTAAGTGTTTTACTCTGTTCTTACAAACTATGCTCCAGGGTGCGGAGGTGAAGAGGTAGTACGAGCATGAGCTTAAGTGTGCCGTTCTGAAGGCGCACCGTCCTCAAGGCGTACGGTCTTGAGAAGGAATGGTAGGAGGAGAAGCTTCGCGCTGATGCCCTCGAGAAGAAGGAGAAGGAGCTGGAGGAGGAGCTCATGCTTGAGGCCTTAGATCAGGACATTTTGATGTCAGCGAAAGATGCTTGGCAGACGGAGGGAACAAAGTTGAAGGTAGAGCTTGACGACACCATGGACAGGATCATCTCGGGGCAAGACGAGGGCTATGACCGAGCCCTCGAACACGTCAGGGCGAGGTACCCTGACCTTGATCTCGATGGCCTTTCCTTCGAACCAGAGATCGACAGTACCCCTTCGACTCCCACAGAGCTGCCTTCAGGCGACGAGGAGGTTCCTATCGAGTGTCAAGAGGTCAGGACCGAGGTTCCTCAGTATTCTTCTCGGGAGGTGCCTTCTTCACTCAGATAAAAAGTTGTCTTAATTTCTTATTTTTGTATTGATGCCGAATGCAGAATGGCCATCGCCCCTCTATAACTTTTTCATTTAATGAGAATTCATTCGATTTTTGACATCTTTAATATTTGCTGGTCTTTTTGCATGTTTGTCCGATCTTTAAAACATTGTTTTGTTGATCAGATCATAAGGTACATGTTGGATCCTGTAGGCAAGGCAAATAACACTAAAAGAGGGGGTGAATAGTGTTGTTTAAAAAATAATTAAGAAATTGAACATTTTGTTCTGTCCAGTTGACTTAAAAAGAGAATACAGTCGAGTGGGGTGTCAGATAGGAAGAGTATTTTATACAAGTCTGATCAGTCGACTTATAGCGGAAACTCAGTCGACTTATCAGACAAGTGTTTGAAAAGTATTTTATACAAGTTTGATCAGTCGACTTATAGAGGAAACTCAGTCGCCTTGTCAGACAAGTTTTTGAATAAAACACAGAAAAATTGAAATGCAAGTGAAGAAAATACAACCACAAAAAGATTCAACCACAGAGTACACAGCGATGTATCCTGGTTCAATCCTCCCGACCTACATCCAGTCCCAAAGCAATGCACTTGAGATTTTCCACTGTTCTTGAAAAAAATACAAGAATACTCTACGACGTTTGACCACAATCTTGCCAAATCTGTAGACCACTCTCACCACTAGAGAGAGCACACCCACTCTACAACCTAGAGTGAAAACCCGAGTCTAGAACCTAGAGCTCTACTCTCCAACCGAGAGGACCACTCTCACAACCCGAGAGTGAAAAACAACAACAAAAGAGTTACAACAACTTATAGCCTTGTTTGTGATTTGTGATTTTTGTATGGTGGCTAATAGGTCAACTTCTGAAATCAGTCTAAAATGAATTCAATGTTATACTAGACTGATTATCAGAGAACCAAGACTTAGAGAATATGAATGATTTTTAGAATGATTGTTCTTTTCAAAAACAAAAGCTTGAAACTAAAAAAAATTGCTTGGAACCTTTTCATGGTGATTCCTATGCTCTATTTATAGAGAAGAATCATAGGAACGTTGAAAAACAGTTCCTAAAACTGAATTAAAATGGATAGAAATTGTTTTGAATTTGAAAAACAAGTTTTGAAATCAGAAAACTGTCGAAACAACTTAAACATTTGACTGGGTTGCCATATTGAGTCGACTGGCTAGAGTTTGAATGAGTTCAGATAGTTTCGTACTAGGATAGTCTACTGGTGCCAAATAGCGGTCGACCAGTACTTAACAGCTGAACTTATTCAAGCTTGTTTCGATCTTTTTAAGTTTGTAAAACACTCAATTATTAAAAAATATGTGTGAGTGTGTGTGTGACAAGGCTATTTACAGCATTCTAAGACTCAAAAAATAAAAAGTTATAATTGTTATAAGACAATTAATACAACACATTTGAAGCACTTGAGTCTTGTCTTGAAATTGAGTCTTTGACTAGAGTTTGAGCCAATGTCTTTATATCTTGAAGCTTGCTTGATCAATGTGGCATGAACTAAGTTCTTTGTGGCTTGATCAATTCTCTTTGAAAGCTTCATTGAATCAACTTTGCCTTTGTGTATTACACCATGGTATTGATCTTGATACACCCTGCAATATATAAATGATAGCATAACTTTCCATTATGTTGTAGTCATCAAAATCAAGAATCAACATTCTCTCCCTTTTTGATGATGACAACACAATAGCTTACAATGATAATAATTAAAGATGCTCCCCCTAACTAATGTACAACATGCACAAGTTAAAAAACATGCACAAAAACATGCACACAAAAATATGCACCAAAACCACAAAACATGCACATAACATACACATCCTTTTCTCCCCCTTTGTCATCAACAAAAATAGAGGAGGAAAGAAACAATAACCAAAATGGAAAGCATAACACATTGAAAAAACATAACAAATTTATACATTGGAAATGAAGTACATGGTTTCAAATACTACATAAAAGTGAAGTACATAAAACATAACGAAAAATTAAGTAATACTTCTGTCAGTCGACTGGGTACTGTGCACAGTCGACTTTCGAAAACAAAAAATTCAGTCAAAAATAGATTACGAAAAGTACTTGGTCAGTCGAATGAAAACTAGTTTTAAGTTGACTTATACAAGATAAAAATTCAAGAAATATCATGAAAACTGCAAATTCCTACTTCTCTTCTTAAGGTGATAAAAGTGTCTTCCTTAAGGTGATAAAAGTGTCTTCTTAAGGTGATAAAAGTGTCTTCCTTAAGTAGTTTTGTAAAGATATCTGCTACTTGTTTATCAGTAGAAATAAAGTCTAAAGATATATCTCTCTTTAAAACATGATCACGTAGAAAATGATGTCTAATATCAATGTGTTTCGTACGTGAGTATTGAATCGGATTTTTAGATAAATTAATGGCACTGGTATTATCACACATAATAGCAGGTTTTGAAAATGAAATACCATAATCTAATAGGGTTTGTTTCATCTACAAAATTTGGGCACAAGCCAAACTTGCAGTAATATATTCAGCTTCTGTAGTAGATAGGAATACTGAATTTTGCTTTTTACTACACCAAGATACTAGTAAATGTCCCAAAGAGTGATAAGTACCGCTAGTACTTTTACGGTCAGTTTTACTACTAGCAAAATCTGCATCACTATACGACAAAAGTTGAAAATTATCGGTGCGTGGATAAAATAAACCATACTCAGATGTGCCTTTAAGGTATCTTAAAATACGTTTCATAGCTTTTAAGTGTGACTCTTTAGGACTTGAATGATATCTAGCACACAAACATACATTAAACATAATGTCTGGTCTACTAGCAGCTATATATAAGAGTGAGCCATCATCCCTCGATAGAGTTTTTGATCGACACTCTTACCTAATTCATCTTTGTCAAGTGTAGTAGTAGTAGCCATAGGTGTGGTCTTACTACTTGTGCTATCCATGCCAAACCGTTTGAGTAATTCCTTAGCATATTTTCCTTGATTAATAAATATACCATTATGTGACTGCTTTATTTGAAGTCCAAGGAAATAATTGAGTTCACCCATGTGACTCATCTCAAACTCATTTTTCATGGTATTAGCAAACTCTTGACAGAGATTACTATTAGTAGAGCAAAAGATTATGTCATCTATATATATTTGTATGATTAGGATATCGGTCTCTATTCTCCTAATAAACAAGGTAGTATCTACTTTACCTATTTCAAAACCAGTTTCTAAAATAAAAATCTTCAATCGATCATACTAAGCACGAGGTGTTTGTTTAAGACCACATAAAGCCTTTTTCGACTTAAAAACGTGGTTTGGGAATTGTTCATATTCGAAACCAGGTGGTTGCTTAACATAAACATCTTCCTTAATAAAACCATTAAGAAAAGCACTTTTAACATCCATTTGAAAGAGTGTAAAGTTCATAAAACATGCAAAAGATAATAAAATCCTAATTGATTTTAGTCTAGCAACATGAGCATATGTTTCATCGAAATCTATGCCTTCTTCTTGATTATATCCTTGAGCAACTAATCTCGCCTTATTCCTAACGACTTGTCCTGATTCATCTAACTGGTTTTTGAATACCCATTTGGTACCAATTATAGTATGGTCAGGAGGTCATGGAACTAAATCCTATACATCATTTCTTATAAATTGGTTTAATTCATCTTGCATGGCATTCATCCAAAATTCATTCTCACAAACTTCTTGTATATTTTTCGGTTCAAAATCCGACAAGAATGCCGAATGAGAAATCATATTAACATGAGATCTTGTTTGAATACCACATGAGATGTCACCAATTATGAAGTCATGAGGATGATCTCTAACTTCAACAAACGATTTTGGTAAAGTTTGAGCCATCACAACAGGATCATTCAACTTGACTAGTCCATCAGCCGACTGATTCACATCAGTCGACTTGATTTCCTTATCGGTCGACTTATCCGCTAGGGTACTTTGCTCTAGTGATTTAATTACGTTATTTAAAGGTGATGAATCAGTTTCATCATCTTCAATAACAGTAGATGAAGTCAGAGATTCATCAAATGAAACATGCATGGATTCTTCAATAGTCAAAGTTGACTTATTGAAGATCCTTTATGCCTTACTCCTATTGGAGTATCCAATGAAGATACCTTCATTAGATCTAGGATCAAACTTATCTAAATTATCTTTAGTGTTTAAAATGAAACATTTGCATCCAAATACTCTAAAATAAGATACCTTAGGAATTATGTCAAAAAATAGTTCATAACATGTTTTCTTAAGCATAGGCCTAATCAAAATTCTATTTAAAACATAACATGCTGTAGCAACAGCTTCAGCCCAGAAGTACTTAGGCAAATTGCTTTCAATAAGCATGGTACGTGCACATTCTTGCAAAATCTTATTCTTTCTCTCGACCACTCTATTTTGTGGTGAAGCTCTAGGAAATGCAAATGAATGTGTTATACCATTCTTGTTGCAATATTCTGAAAACATTTCATTCTTAAATTCTTCACCATGATCACTTCTAATAGTGACTATGGTTAGAGACTTCTGATTTTGAATCCGTTTACAAAAATTTGCTAATTCATCAAAAGCATCATTCTTATATTTTAAAAAGAAAACCCATGTGAATCTTGAAAAATCATCTACTAAAACAAATACATACCTACTTTTATTTAAAGAAGCAACTCTAGTCGGGCCAAATAAATCCATGTGGATTAATATGAGAGGCCTACTAGTAGAAATCATTTCTTTTGTCTTAAAAGTAGATTTGATTTGTTTACCTAGTTGACATGCATCCCATAACTTATCCTTTTTATAAGATAGTCTTGATGTAATGCCCCGAATTCCAAATAAGCCCAAATTTGAGATTTCACAGGATCTTTATACTTCACTTCATACAATTTTACAAGGAAATTAAAACTTTTTCAGCAATATCAGAGTCTTTATATTTCGTTTACACAGCGGAAGAATAAGAGAGATACGACATTGAAAATAAAATACAATTTATACAACTTTATCAATGTATGTCATCAACTACATCATAACATCTTTACTTCTTCATAAAGAGTTCATTACCTACATATGAAGCTGTGGGCACGTCAGTCACTTACAACAAAAGAAAATGTTATACTTGACCATCCGCTATATGCCGTACATACAACGATCTCATTACTTTAACAAACTGCAAAATTTGAATGAACAATAAAGTGTTAAATTGTGACTATGCTAAACATGTAAGTGTATACCATGCCTTAATGCCTAATGCACACATTTTATACTAGGATGACACTAATGCATACTTGTTCGGATTCTATGCATTACATACTATATAGGTCCGAGGGCAAGCACCTACGTACTCCACAGTAAAGGGTTCGATCCCTCGCCATGACAACCTACCCAGTAGTAAAACAAGGTTGAGACTTCCACGAGTATGGATCCCCGTCCCGGAGAACCGCCGCAGCAAGACCCCCGCCCTACTGTTATACAGACTCCTCATCGTGCGAACTTCCCGCAAGTGCCCCTCTAGCCCCGGTATGCGTATGTACTTTGGAGACGGCAAACTATCCTCCCGACTATGTATAGTCCCGGATTTAAAATAAAAACTCATCTCCCACGAGACAACCACAGTGCCGGAGAACCGCCGCAGCAAGACCCCTGCCCGACTGGGTCTATAGTCCCGGTGAACCGTCGCAGCAAGACCACCGCCCGACTATATAGAGAGCCCTACTCACGTTTGCTCAAGATTTACCACATCTTCACTTATTTGCCTAATTATTTAGTTCAAGACATGAATAGATTTTCAAGCCTAGAATTAGTTTTACCTCCTACCGGACTTTATCAACAAAAATACGAGATAGCTCTATGGCCATATCTCAAAATATATCTCAACTCTTTTCAATTCCATAGTGCCGGTACCCGAGGTATCACTAACTCTAAATCATAACTTTTTTATGTACAAGAAATCATGGGTACACATACCCTTTATTAAACATGATTTAAACCTAGATATTTTCATCTTCAACTTATTCACAAATGATTAATGTCTTGTATTAGCACTTATCCACAAAGTCATCATTTCTTAGTCTTAACACTATTCATGATCTAGTTATTCATCCATAGTCCTTATAAGCAAATAATTCATTTTAAGAGCACAATTTCATCACATGAAATTTTATAACCAATCCAAGCTATCACAATGTCTCAATTCGCTTTAAAATATTTCTTAAACAAAATCAAAGTATAATTCTCTTTAAAAATCACTTCACAAAAATAATACCTTGTTTTTCTTCACTACAAAGTTCCATACTCAAAATTTCATTTCTCTTTATATCTCAAAAATATACAAGAAAACATTCTTAATATTTTCCATTTTATTTCATATCAATAGTAAAGTTTATATCTAAAGTTTCCATATTAAAATCTTCACATATGAAGAAAAGAGATTCAAAAAAAATCAAAATGGGTGCTCGTGTTTCGAACCCATGACCCCTGGTCACACACAGTCAACGCCCAACCCAGATCCCGCTAGCCACCAAGTCCATTGGACTCTGGCATCACATTCCTATGACGAAACCTTCATAAAAGCAAGTTAATTTTCTCAAATTTCTATTTTTATACTTCAAAGAAAATTTCATAATTATCTCTTATAACTTTCCATTTCATTTCATAACAATGATAGGATTTTATTCATATTTAAAATCATCTTAATCTATTAAAAACTCAACCAAAAAAATTAAAAGAGGGCTCGGGTTTCGAACCCTGAACCTCAGCTGAGACACAGCAACAAAGCCCAAGCCCAGTCAAGTTAGCCATAAATTCCTTTATACACAGTTTCAGGATTTGAATAGATTTAAAACAAAAACAAGGAAAATGTTTTGTGCTAACAGGATTCGAACCCAGGCCGAACAAGGAGACAGCGGAGCGCCAGACCACTAGGCCAAGTGCGCCCAACGACATAAAGCCTCCTCTTCGACTTTTGTTCAACTCTCTGTTATCCCCTTTATTTCAATAAAACTTGATTCTTCATTTAATCTCATCTTTTGTTAAATTGAAATTTGATCATATAAACTGAGTTTATTTTCTAATAGTATCCCATAGATTCATCAGTTATAATTTTAGAAAATAAAACTAACTTTCAAATTATCTCTTCTCCTTAATAACATGAATTTGCATTTATTCATTTTAAATCATAAGTAGCACATTATATCTTTTATAAATAAACAATGAGTTCAATACCATCAATTTTACTTTACAAAAATTCATTTGCTTATCAAAAGAAAATTTTCTAACAAATGTTCATATAATCAACTATTCCTTCATTCATGTATACTAGTGCATGGCAAAAATAAATTTTTTTCTCATTAACAACTACATGATGAAAATAAACATAACATGATTCAATACTACCACAAATAATAGTATAGATTACTTTATCACATCAAACTTTCTATACTACTCATTCATTATTATTAGCATGCATTGTTCTATAATTAGAAAGCATGAGAACACCCGCCTCTTATGAAGAATGAACAAAAGGTGGAAGCACAACTCCTACCTCCTAGCAATTCCTTCTCCTCCTAGCAAGATACTTCTCCAAGCACAAGAACACTCTACTTTTTTTGAAATGAGAAGAGAATGGGTGCTATTTATAGGACAAGTTTAGGGATCAAAGTGCAAAGTTACCCACCTAATAAATTACTCAATTTAACTCTCCATCTCTTCATTTTTTTAACTCTCAAAACCCCCAACCTTTCATTTTTCCACCTCTCTAATCCCTAACTCCCACTTCTTCAACTCTAAACTCCCAAAACGCCAACTACCTCTCTCTTCACAATTTATACAGCCGAAACTAATTATCCCTGGTGGACCCCTGACATCTGGCCACGTCATCTTGTGGCTTGACCAGAGTCAACAGCACCAACACAATAGAACGGCCTTGCTGTGTACTCCAAGTCCCATGGGCCCCATTCAATGCCATTCACATATCAACATTTTAATACATATATGTCATCCTTTTTATTTTACCAAACCAACAGCCAACATACATTATTTCAAACAGCCCTATACTTATCATATACTTTATATATATCTCTTTGAAAATTTACGGAGTGGTACACATACTCTGAAATTTATCTTTGAAAACAAATACGCTTAAATATGTGCACCGAGAAACACGTACTTCGCACGTAAAACATAAAAATACGAAATTCGATTTTATCAACGGAAAAATGTTGAAGATAATAAAATATAATATAAGAAAATATATTTATTAATTTTATGACGTAATTGCTACGTACGTAGAAAACACATGCATTATACGTATAAAAATCATTTTAATCAAAATGGAGAAAAATGAACTTCCGTTTATAAAACGAGTTCGAACACGAAAAATAAATAATCAATACTCATAAAAATATTACACGTAGCATTGAAAAAATACGTAGTTGATATGTGCATTGAAAACATGTAAAAAGCATATAGAATACAAAGATTGAAATATTATATTTTTGTTGACTCAAAATAGAGAAAAATCAATACGGAAATGCATAAATAGTCGGAAATCAAGATACATAGTGAAAACACGTTACAAAATAAATGTGCGTAACACACGAGGACAAAATTATAATTTCCAATTTTGCAGGGTGTTACACTTGGCAGCCCTTTAACTAGGTTGTACTTAGACAATTTAACAATATTTTTCATATTCACATGACCAAATTGCTTATGCCAAAACCAAGAATCATTATTAGAAGCTATTAAGCAAAAATTATTCGAAAAATCATTTGATTTTAAATATAACTCATAAATATTATTCTTCCTAAATCCTTGAAAATTTACCTTTTACATGGTAGAGTCATATATTAAACATGCATCTTTTTCAAAAACAATTTTATATCCCTTATCACACAGTTGGCTTATACTTAACAGATTATTCTTAAGACCACTAACAAGATAAACTTCTTCTATATTATGGGTAGTGTTCTTACCGACCATGCCTATACCAACAACCTTCCCTTTGTTGTTGTCACCGAATGTGATTGTTCCTTCATCAATCTCTTGAATGGAAGACAGGAGGTTAGCATGACCAATCATATGCTTGGAGCATCCGCTGTCAAGTATCCACCGTTCTCTTTTAGGTACCTATAAAATAATCATTGTGAATATGGTACCCTTTTTATTGGGTCCGAAAGAGATTAGTTTTTAGGAAACCAAACCCAAATTGAGTTTGATTTTCCACCAAAAGTAGGAATATAATCTACTGAATTACATACATTAAGAACATATGAATTTATATAAGTAATTCTATCTTTTTGACTCAGGTTGACTAGAACCCATATATTCTTAGTCTGTCCAGTCGACTTAATTGAACCTTTCAGTCAACTGTTACTAGAAGTCAGTCAACTGGGAAGTGTAGTAGGTCGACTTATCGGAGGTTTTCGTCTTTTTGAATAAGACTCAGAACCTCTGGACAGACGACTTGGGGTTCAGTCGACCAGTCTGAACTACAGAATTACTCTTTTCATTGAAAACAACTGTTTTTGGTTTTTTTTAAAACTCATATAATTTATTGTTAACACTAGAAATAGATTCAGTTTTATTACCACTAGTGTTCTTGGAAACATGATGTTTTTCAAGAGACTTTTGAAAACCAAGTTCAAATCTCTTATTAGTTTGAACTTGATTTTGGAATAATTCATTTAAATTCTCCTTTTCTTTGTTAAATTTAGATACATTCTTGGATATCTCTACAGAATTTTTCTTAAAAGGTACAAGATCTATATCCAAATTAGAAAGTCAAGAATTTAAAGGCTTGACTTCTTTATCTAAGTCAAGATTCACTTGAGAAAGTGTTTGATTAACTTTCTCCAAGTTTTTTACTCTAATTTTCTCCTTCTTAAGTTCTTGAAAAATCTTATTAAAAGCATCTAATAAGTCATTTGAATCAAAATTATCACTTACCTCGTTTTGTGTAGCCATGAAGCATACATTTGCAACTTCGTTTGTCTCTTCATTTTCTTCTTCCGATGAAGAGTCGCTATTGTCCCAAGTTGCTTGATATGCCTTTTTGTTCTTCATTTACTTGTTCTTTGTATACTTATCCTTCATAAAGTTGGAAGCCTTTCCTTTAGATTTCGCCTGTTCGAGTGGGCAATCCTTCTTCATATGACCTGTTTTGTTACGCTTGAAACAAGTAGGAAGTTCATTAGTATCTTTAAATTTGGAATTAAATTTACCTTTCCTTAGAAACTTTTTGAACTTTCTCGTGAACAGGGCTATTTCTTCTTCATCTTCTTCTTCATCTTCGGAGTCCGACATGGCCTTGAAAGCGAGTGTCTTTTTCTTTGATTGTTGAGCTTCTAGATCCTTCTTGCGTTCTTCAAATTGTACTTCAAATGCCATAAGATTTCCCACAAGATTCTCAAGAGAAAGTTGTGTTGGTCTTCTTCTCCCATTCGGGGGTTAAGGCATGAAGAACTTTCCTCACCATTTCAGATTGAGTGTACGTCTTTCCAAGAGGCACAACAGAATTTGTAATATCCGTGAACCGTGTGATCATGTCTAACACATTCTCGTTATCCTTCATGCAGAACATCACGAACCTGTGAACAAGAACAGATATCTTAGATTCTTTTACTTTATTAGTACCTTCATGAGTTACCTCGAGTGTGTGCCAAATTTGATACGCCATTGTTGCATTGGACACACGATTGAACTCCTCCTTGGTAAGAGCACAGAATAAAGCATTCATGGCCTTTGCATCGTTCATTGTGTTGCCCTTCATTTCATCGTTCCATTGTGCATAAGGAATTGTAGGAGCGGTGTACTCTGTCTCCATCATGTTCCATATCTCATAGTTGATGGACTAAAGGTAGATCTTCATTTTACACTTTCAAAAGTTGTAATTGGTTCCATCAAATTGGGGTGGCCTTTGTATGGATTGGCCTTCATGGTATTGGTTTGCATTTAAAGTAGATGTCATTGCACTCAACCAGGCTCTGATACCAGGTGTTGGATCCTGTAGGCAAGACAAATAACACTAAAGGGGGGTGAATAGTGTTGTTTAAAAAATAATTAAGAAATTGAACTTTTCGTTCTGTCCATTCGATCTAAAAAAAGAATACAGTCGACTGGACCGTCAGATAAGAAGAGTATTTTATACAAGTCTGATTAGTCGACTTATAGCAGAAAGCAAAAACTCAGTCGACTTATCAGACAAGTGTTTGAAGAGTATTTTATACAAGTCTGATCAGTCGACTTATAGAGGAGACTCAGTCGACTTGCCAGACAAGTTTTTGAATAAAACACAGAAAAATTGAAATGCAAGTGAAGAAAATACAACTACAGAGAGAGTCAACCACAGAGTACAGAGCGATGTATCCTGGTTCAGTCCTCCCGACCTACATCCAGTCCTCAAGCAACCCACTTGAGATTTTCCACTATTCTTGAAAAAAATTCAAGAATACTCTACGGCGTTTAACAACAACCTTGCCAAACCCGTAGAACTCTCTCACCACTAGAGAGAGCACACCCACTCTACAACCTAGAGTGAAAATCCGACTCTACAACCTAGAGTCCTACTCTCCAACCGAGAGGACCACTCTCACAACCCGAGAGTGAAAAACAACAATAAAAGAGTTACAACAACCTATAGCCTTGTTTGAGATTTGTGATTTTTATATGGTGGCTAATAGGTCAACTTCTGAAATCAGTCTAAAACAAATTCGATATTATACTAGACTGATTTTCAGAGAACCAAGACTTAGAGAATATGAATGTTTTTTTAGAATGCTTGTTCTTTTCAAAAACAAAAACTTGAAACTAAAAAAAGAAATTCTTGGAACCTTTTCATGGTGATTCCTATGCTCTATTTATGGAGAGGAATCATAGGAACGTTGAAGAACAGTTCCTAAAACTGAATTAAAACAGATAGAAATTGTTTTGAATTTGAAAAACAAGTTTTGAAATCAAAAAACTGTCGAAACGACTTGAACATTCGACTGGGTTGTCATATTGAGTCGATTGGCCAGAGTTTGAATGAGTTCAGATAGTTTCGTACTAGGACAGTCGACTGGTGCCAAATAGCGGTCGACTGGTACTTAACAGCTAAACTTATTCAAGCTTATTTCGATCTTTTTAAGTTTGTGAAACACTTAATTATTAAAAAATATGTGTGAGTGTGTGAGTGTGTGTGTGTGTGACAAGGCTATTTACAGCATTCTAAGACTCAAAGAATAAAAAGTTACAATTGTTACAAGACACTTAATACAATACATTTAAAGCACTAGAGTCTTGTCTTGAATTTGAGTCTTTGACTAGAGCGTGAGCCAATGTCTTAATATCTTGAAGCTTGCTTGATCAATGTGGCTTGAACTAAGTTCTTTGTGGCTTGATCAATTCTCTTTGAAAGCTTCATTGAATCAATTTTGTCTTTGTGTATTACACCATGGTATTGATCTTGATACACCCTGCAATATATAAGTGATAGCACAACTTTGCATTGTGTTGTAGTCATCAAAAACAAGAATCAACAGTACGAGCCTCGGGGAGTGGGCTTGAGGAAGAGGTTGGAATTCTCTGAGGTAAGTTGTGTCAGGTGGAGGATACCATTGCCGACCTTTGGAAGGAGGCGATTGACCGGGAAGGAGCGTTCGGCTACCATATTCGATGATCGCAAGAGGTGGCGTTGGAGCTGGTTTGCCTGAAGGCATCAATTTCTAATATCTACTTAGCTATCGTTGGAACCGAGGGGATACACACTTTGGCTTGGTCGGAGAGCAATCCTCGATTTTTTTTCTTAAGTGAATGCTCATGGAAAGGGACTTTAAAATTTATCGGCTGAGGGTCAAACTCAGAAGGATGGGCCTGATGCCTATTTTGTGGAGTCCGTTCTCGAGGCTGGATCCTTACCCGGGGACCCATTCTGGAATGAGGGTGCTTGTGGATGCCCAAAGTGGAGTGGTCAGATCTTCCAGTGTCATTAGCATTCGAGGGGGTTTTGATTCGCCCGGGTTAGGTACTCGTCCCTCGGGAATTGATGTAGTAAGCACGGGGCCGGAGGTTGCCGAAGGAGACCCCGCGGGTCTGGCCTTTGTGAATTTGTAATATCATCTATAAGCTTGCGAATGTAACTTCAAAGTATACTTCTTATTTCTTGATAATAAAAGTATTTGCACATATTTCGGTTCTTTAGCGATGTATGGTGATAACCGCCCAACATAATGAACCGAGGGGCATGGTAAGAAGAAACATGAGAGCGTCTTGGAGTAACATGCCGCAGGGCAAGACACGAGGCACTGGTCATACTGAGGAGAAATTTGCGATGGCCTTGGAGTGCCATACCGAGGGATCTGAGGAGCGGACCACATTATGAAAAAATTCGCGAGTGTCTCGGACTGCCATACCAAGGGATGAGATCTAAGGAGCGGACCACATTACGAAGAAATTTGTGAGTGTCTCAGAGTGCCATACCGAGGGATGAGATCCGAGTGGCAGATCACATTATGAAGAAATCCACGAGTGGCTCGGAGTACAATGTCGAGGAATGAGATTCAAGGAGTAAGCCAACTGTGAAAAAATAGCGAGTGGCTCGTAGTGCCACTCCGATGGGCGAGACACGAGGCGTGAGCCCAGTTCTTGGAGATTTTGCGTGTTGGATCCTGTAGGCAAGGCAAGAAACACTAGAAGGGGGGATGAATAGTGTTTTATAAAAATAATTGCGGAATTGAACTTTTTCTTCGGTCTAGTCGACTTGAAAAGAGAAACCAGTCGACTGGGGCGACAATTAAGAATAGTATTTTAAGACGAGTCTGATCAGTCGACTTATAGAAGAACCAGTCAACTTAATAGACAAGTTTTCAGAGAGAATGTACTACAAGTCTGATCAGTCGACTTAAAAAGGGACACAGTCGACTGTCTGGACGAGTTTCACAGAGAACTTAAAAAAGCAAGTAAATGAAATGCAAGTTCAGAGAAATACAACCACAGAGTACACATGATGTATTCTAGTTCGGTCCTCCCGACCTACATCCAGTCCCCAAGCAACCCACTTGAGATTTTCCACTATTCTTGAAAAATGTACAAGAATACCCTACGACGTTAGACAACAACCTTGTCCAACCCGTAGTCCTTTCTCGCCACTAGAAAAAGTAACTCACTCTTCCACCAAGAGTGAAAACCTGACTCTACACCCTAGAGCCCTACTCTCCAACCGAGAGGAACCACTCTCACAACCCGAGAGTGAAGAACAACAACAAAATGTTTACAATCAACCTATAGCCTTATTGTGAATGTGATTTTGTGCGTGGCTATTAGGTCAACTTCCGAAATCAGTCTAAAACGAAATCACTGTTATACTAGACTGATTTCAGAGAACCAAAAACTTAGAGGATTTGAAAGCTTGTGAACTCTTGTTCTCTTTTTGAAAATAAGTACTTGAAAGCTTGTAAAAGAGAGTATTGTCTTTTTGTTGTAACCTTTTCCAAGTGATTTCTACACTCTATTTATAGAGTTAGAATCACTGGATGTTGAGAAGCAGTTGTACTAACTGTCAACCAACGAAATTAAAAATTTTGAATTCGAAAAATCAAGTTTTGAAATCAGTAAATTGTCAAAACGACTTGAACATTCAACTGGGTTGCCGTTATGAGTCGACTGGTCAGAGTTTGAATAAGTTCAGACAGTTTCGTACTAGGACAATCGACTGGTGCCTAATGGCAGTCGACTGGTACTTAACAGCTGAGCTTTTTCAATCTAGTTTCGATCTATTTAAGTTTGAAAAACACTCAATTATTTTAAAGATATGTGTGAGTGTGTGTGACAAGGCTATTACAGAATTTCTAAGACTCAAAGAAAAAATAAAAAAGTTACAATTGTTACAAGACACTTAATACAACATATTAAAGCATAGTTTTTGTCTTGAGTCTTGAGTCTTGAGATGGAGCTTTAGCCTTCGTCTTTTTCTTTGAAGCTGGCAACCTTGTAGCTTTCTTGATCAATTAGCTATAAGAGCTTTGTTTGTAGCTTTGCTTGATCAACTTGCTTTAAGAACCTTGTAAAGCTTGTTAGAACATTTTGCCTTTGTGTATATCTTGTAATATATAAGAAGTAGCACAACAAACTTTGCATTGTGTTGTAATCATCAAAATCAAGAATCAACATTGCGCTCGTGCCTCACGTGCGTGTTCGCATATGGTGTGATATCACATGCATGGCACAGTAATCGATGCATCTTCTTTCCTTCATATATACTCCTCCTTATTCTCATTTCCTCTTACTTGCCTCACTTTTATTTCCCCTTATTCTCGTCCTCCTCGCTTCGTCTTCTTTTGGCAAAGAAGAATGGTGAAAGACGAAATGTTGAAGGCGAGGCGTGCAGCCTTGAAGACGAAGGCGCATAAGCGCCCTGCTCCCTTGAAGCCCAACGAACCTTCGACGAGGAAGAAGTCCATAGAAGCCGAGTCCCCGAAGGCCATGTTGGCTGAGCCGATGGTGAAGCTGGAGGTTCCGAAGCGTCCCACCTCATCATCAAAAAATGTTGTATCAGCTCCAAAACCACCCTCGCCTGCGAAGGTGTGGGTACCCTCTTGGTCCGTTATCGAGGCGGACTTGTTGGCAGAGCATATTAATGCTCTGTAGGTGATCGATCATCTCGCCACTCCTCAAGACTGAGCGACTCTGAAGAAGGACTCGGGGAGGAGGTTTACGCCCGCTGGGTGCAAGCTCTGTCTATGTAAGGGCGTTTGTTCACTGCTGACGACTAGTTGTCTTCTCCCTGTTTCTTTTATTTTATCTTGCTGAAGTATGCTCTTGGTTTCTTATAGGTTGCCATCAATGGGACCGAATTGAGGCGGAGACTCGGGGTGCTCCTTCAACGGGCTTTAAAGGTCGAGGTGGGTCAGAATGAGATCATGAATCTGGCAATAATCACCGACAGATGATGAGGGAGCTAAAGACGGATCTGGCGAAGGAGAAGAAGGCTCGGGAAGAGCTGCCAAAGAAGGAGGAGTTAGCTGACGAGAAGCTCAAAATTAGAAATTTGGGGGTTTTGCATGATGAGTTTTGGGTTTTGGGAGTGGAAGGAGAGAAGGTTGGGAGGGATGAAGTGAAGTGGAAGAGATTTTGGAGGAATTTTATGGGTGACAGGTCAAATTTGGGAGCTAGAATTTTGGGTTTCGGGGTTAGGAGTGGGAGTGAAGAGAAGAATGAGAGAGATGAAGTGAAGAGGTGAGATAAATTGAGTGTGATTTAGAGGAAAAAAATCCCTAAACCAAACTTGTTGTTTCGAACAACGAGTCTAGTTCAACCAGGCTCGCTGTTGGAAATAGCGAGTCTAGTTTAACCCTTTTGGGACTTCGCAAGATTACTCCAAGTGTTGGAAATCTCATTGTTTCAAACAGCGAGCTTATTTTCGAATAACTCGCTGTTTGAAATAGCAAGTAGGTCAGTTTGGTAAATATTTTCAAAAGTGGGTCAGTTTGGTAAATATTTTCAAAAAGTGGGCCATTTTGGGGAAAAATCTAGTAGGTCCTTAGGCTTCTTATTTTGATTCAAACCTTGTCGCGGATTGGCAATCGCTTTCACTTGTAATATGATTTTCCGGAATGAATAAAATCTATTTGAAATGTCTCCTTGTTTCGGACTGTAACGCCCCGAATTCCAAACACGTGTAATTCGTAGCAAATACAGGATCTTTTACTTCAACTTCATACAAATTTACAAGGAATTTAAAACTTTTTATTTACAACATGTTCTTTACAACAGCACAGCGGAAATAAATGAATATAATACAATTTATGATAATAAAAATTCTTCAATCTTGTGACAACTTATCATAGTGACTTCAAGTCCATGCCAAGTCCAATCCTGCAACTGGAAAACTGTGGCACGTCAGTTGCATACAACTGATGCAATACTAAAATACAGTGATTCTTTAATTTAGGAAAGACAAACTTGAATGCAAACAAGAAAAGTGACTATCCTAGTGGTGTCAGTGTATGATATGACTTAATGCCGAATGCAAACATTGCACTACGGTGACACTAATGCATACTTGTTCGGATTCTATGCATTTCATACTACATAGCTTCGAGGGAAAGCCCTTACGTACTCCACATTGTAGGGTTAAATTCCTCGTCATGCTACCTACTACTATAACTACTACGAGATTTAGATACTTTGCAAGTATTGGTTCTCGCCCTGGAATACTGGAGATCAATCCCACTCTGCGAGTCATTTTGTGGCCTATTTCATCCATCGTCCCGGAATACTGAGAATTGTCTCACTCCGTGAGTCATCCTCGAACCCTCATTGCACAAATATCCCGTGAGCGTCGCTCTCGTCCCAGAATACTCGAGATCAATCCCGCTCTGCGGATCATCCTGGGGCCTATATCATCCTTCGTCCCGGAATACTGGAGATTGTCTCACTCCGTGACTCATCCTGGAGTCCATAACTCACGTTTTCTCTTATTTCATTATATCTCCAACTAGTGCCGGACCTTCAGTTTAAATTGTACTTATTAAGACCTAGAGCCAGCTTACCTACCGGGCTTAAACCAAACCACTGAGAATGTTAGCCCACACTGGCTAATTCTCAAAGAGAAAGTCAACCCACACTAGTTACTTCTTAAATTCCATTTATCATAAAAACTGCCGGTATTCTAGGTCTCACTTAGCCACTAGAATCCACACATTTCATGTGCACAATATCCTGGGTTATTCATACTCTCTACATTTTAAAGTCTCATTCATTCATATATCCAATTATTCTCTTTCTCACACAACCCTATTTATTCGATCAACTAGTTTCATAATCTTATTCATCATTTTCAAATCAACCTTCTCTATGTAATAATGGATAGTTTATCCATCTCTTGCAACGAAATAGTAGATTGACAATCTTTACCAATTACTTTCAATAAAATCCTTCTTCCCAAATAATATGATGTTCAACTTTCAAATTTTATTTTTTAAAAACTCAAATTAACTCTAGATCGAGTTTAATCCAAATGATAAAATTTTCAAAAATCCCTCTAAAAATTTGCTTATTAATAAAATGTAAATTAGTATTTATTTAGTTCCAACTCAATTTTTCATATTCAACTTGATCCCCAAAGTTTCTCCTTAGTTCATGTTTTAAATCTCATAATATAATTCTAGTTCAGAATAAGATAACTCTTATCCAAAATCATTTGCTATTCATTTTATCCCCAAATATATATTTTATAATAATGTAGAATTATTTCACAAGTGTCTAGTAGTGTTCTAAGATAATTCTACAAATTTCCCCAAATTTCAAACTTGGAAAACCCCTTAAAATAATATTAAATATATATAATTGTGCATAGCCGGATTTGAACACAGGCGGAAAGCAACCCAGACCGCAACCCAGTGCACCCAACAACCAATATGCGAACTCTTTGTTGGTGAATAAAACCCACTTCAATTGTTTATATATACAAGCTATTGTTATTATATGCAAATCAAAAATTTTCAAAAAAAAAAAGAACAGAGCCTCCCAAGACTCGAACCCGCACATCCAGAGGCGCAAAACCCTCTTGCGCTCACACGCCGACCAAGAAGTCTAAGCATCAATTCTCATTATAAGTCTATTAAATTATTTTTATACCCACTCTTTGTTTCTTGATTATTTTTTATCTAATCATATAACTTCGAATTTTCTTCTTTCATTCTTTTTAGGATCATTACTATGCACAACACCTCTAAAATTTTCAAAACGAAAAATCTCTCTAATTTAATGTAGCACCCCGAATTTCCAATAAATAAATATGAAAATACGTGGCACAATTCCCAGCATCTACCTCAATGTAATAGTAAATATAGCAAAACACAGAAATTTTTTTAATTTTTATTACATCAATTCTTTACATAGCACAGCAGAAATTAAACACCTTGAATTACATTTTCTTTCTTTTACAACCCGTTCTTTTACAATTTGCATAAGCCATATTATCATTCTACCACATGCATCCAAATCTCAATCTAATGGTACCTACCTGTAAAATATGAGGCTAGAGATAACCCTGACCCCCAAAACAACGGGGTCAGCCATAACGGTGTGAGTGACATCAAAAGAAATATAATTAAAATGAAACATAAAGAATAAATTCATAATCAACACATTCCCACAGTAGTAACACAACGAAATATGAAATAACGATAAATAAAGCATGAAAACATCAAGTGAAACTAAGTTAAGTGTCAAATGTAGGAAAACAGAAAACATCATGCATAATACAAGTCAAGAAAACACAAATGCAGTATGATGACTCTCTAATGCATACCTGTCGGATTCTATGCATTCCAACTATATAGGTCCGGTGCAAGCCCTTATCGTTCTCCACTTTATAAGGTTTAATCCCTCGTTATGCAACTAATCCAACTACAGTGATAGAAATAAGATCTAGAATACTCCGCGAATAGGCCTAACAACCCTCGACGCACAAGCATCATGCAAGCATAGATCTAACTCTAGAGAATCACCTCCCTGCCGTATACTCCACGAATAGGCCTGCCAAACCTCGACGTGCAGATACACAGTACATTCCTTGAATAGGCCTGCCGACCCTCGACACGCGAATGCACCGTACGTTCCGTGAATAGGCTTGCCGACCCTCAACATGAAAACATACAAACTGTCCTTTATACATTCTGTGAATAGGCCTGCCGACCCTCGATACGCGAATATACTAGGGACACAACAATACACAGTCCTGGAATACATTCGTTGGACTAACAATAGAGCCCATACTTACGTTCCCAAGCTCTACCACATTTCCACTAGTGTTTGTTCTTAGGTTGATTATTATTAATTAAAACACAATTTCTCTCTCCCTAGAGTTGGTGTACCCTGTCAGACTTAATTCCACCAAAATAACCCCAGGGCCCAACTGGCCAATATCCACAAAATCTCATCTACCGGTTTACAGGAATCTCACTCAACCTCTAGAGACTCACAACTCAAAATGTCAACACAAATCTCACGATAAAATTTCTTAATTCCATCACCAAATCATTTATATTGAGAAAACTTCTTTAATCAAACAAATTCAAAATTTTCCAAATACCCACAAATTTTCAGAAGTAAAATCTAAGATTAAATTTCTTAAACAACTGTTTCACATTTGAAGTCATAAAAAAATCACAAAACATCAACCTCTCGAAATCCATATATAATTCGCTTTCTAAAGCCATAGAAATAAGAGTGAAACTTTATTATAATCAAAATATAATTCTTTGTAAAATATATTAATATGTAGCAAAAACTTCATCTAAAACAGTAGATCAATAATCCATAAGTTTGAAGAAATAATTGTTCAAGAAAAACAACAAGAAAACTCAACAAAACAATCAGTAACACAGCTGTCGGTCGACCGACATCACAGTCCAAACAACAGCGTTCGACTGACATGCTAAAAATCCAAACCAATCGACCGTCATGCCAAAAACAACCTCTTTAAATTTCGTGCACTTTTCAACTAAAACATTGTTTTCAATCTTTAAAAGTATGAATTCGTGAAACTAAAATCCTGAAATGATTAAATATAACTTGTCTAATATACTGGAGTTCATAATTCAAATCAAACTCTCAACAATATCGCAAAAGAGCAATTTTTCATCGAAAATTTTCAAATCAGGAAATATATATATATATATATATATATATATATATATATATATATATATATATATATAAGATCTTCCATAAATCATTATATATGTGCAGTGTATCATTTAATTCAGTCTCAGTACCAATATAGATAAAAAATCCACTTAAAAAACTTCGCAAAACACCAAAATCCACTTTTGGCTGCGTACAATCACCCGAAATCAAGATCCCAATCTTTCAACACATAAAGACGAAATATTTCATCCCAAAACCTCTCTTGCAATTCATCAAACATATACACAACTAATTAAATTCAATTTCCCCTTGATTATATGCATCTACAACATTCATTTATCAAGTTCCATCCAATCAAAGCATCAAAACATAAAGTATACATACATACACAGTAAAGAATCCATCTTTAATCATCCATATGCATTATACATCATACAATCTCATAATATACCATCATATCAGTAAAAAATATGAAAGAAAACATCTTACCCATGATTCCTACTAAGCTCTCAACATTCTTAAGTCATATATATATATAAGTTTTATTCATCAATTGCATAACATTCATAAAGATTCAACTTTTAATTATCCATCCATATATTCATTATATCGTTATACAATCATCTATCATGCATTCTAATTGCCAAATCTTCATATTTAGCATGCATAGTTCAATAAGAAATCAAACATATGTCACTCACTTGAATGAAGAAATCAATTGAATTAATAAAGAATAAGAAAAAGCTCCTCCTTTCGCAAAAATCCAAGATCCTCGCTTCGAAACTCCAAGAAATCAATGATAATAAAATATATTTTTGTTTTTTGTGCAGAGGAGGGACGGTTGTAGTGCTACCTATATAGGCCGGAATCCAATTTTTAGGGTTTTGAGAAGATTTTACCAAATATTCCTTTAGAATATATCTTTACATATGTAGATCCTTTACACTTGGTAACTAGATTCACCAATTTAGTTGAGATTAAAATCAAAATTATCTCTCCCAGATATGGCTGGCATCAATATCAAGCCTAGAAAAATAAATTTTGTAATTTTGCCTCCAAGTGGCAATTTTGCAAAAAGACCATTCTTTAATAAATTATCAAAATAAACCAAATCCATTAGAAAAGAAAATTAAAATCTTTACCTATGAGTTGGCCAGCCATCATGCTCAGCCCAGAAATCCAAAAATCTGGAGTTTTTACTCCAAGTGGTAATTTTGCACAAAAGTCCATCTTTTTGTAATATTTGCAAACATGCCAAATAAATATAAAAAAATTCAGAAAATTCAAAAATAATATATACTAATAAATATTAGGTTTTCCCAAAATAATTTCTGACTTTGAGTTTTCCAAGAGAATATTTGCATGTGTTTTGCACGTGCAAAAATATAAATTTCAGAAAAATATTTATTAAATCACCAAAAATCACTTTAATTTATTTATTAATCTCAAAAACAATATTTAAAATTCTAGGCTGTTACATTTTATATATTTTAACTTTGAAATTATTCAAATCAATTTAGATAGTATAATCTTTAATTTTTACATTCTAGTTCCTCATTGATTCAAATTACACTACAATTTGTTTTAACTTCATATAATTGGCATGAATGCCCTACCAATTATTATAAGATTAGAAAAATATCCAAACCCCCAATCTACATGCAATTCTAACATAAATTCCTCACTTTTGCAAATTGTTATGCATTCTCAATTTCGCATATACAATTTAATCATGGTATGGCAAAATCTAATATGAATCAACATTTATGAATTAACATACATGAGCAAACACACATGATATTATCAGACAAGAAATCTTATGCACATTTATTTTAGAAGCATGACAAATCAATTTTTATGTTATATTTTCATATTCATCTAGTCTATTTAATCTAGCATGCATTCATACTCAAATTAATTCACCAATCACATCCTAGATTACACAAAACAATCATCTAACAATTTCATGCATCAAAATAAATAAATTAGAATTTAAAGAGATACCCACCTCAAAAGTAGAATTCCTAGTAGTAGAACTCCTCAAAATTCTCCAAAGCACCCCAAAGAAAAATCCGGCCTTCCTCCTCTAGCAAACGCAAGCCACTATTCTTTATCCCTTTTTTTTTTTTTTTGATTTGCATTCTTTTCATGGCAAGGGGTGATCTATTTATAGGAAAAACTAAGGAGTAGTTACAATAACCTCTCACTCCCTAAAAGAACTCACCACTAACCACAAACTCACCCCACTCTCCCTCACTCTCATGTTTGGTCGGCCAACTTCTTTGGGGTGCACAAAGCACGTGCACGTGTACGCAATGTGTGTTCACACTTTTTCATACAGATTTTATTATTAGTATTCATTCAGTTAGATGTATGTGTCACATATGGCAAGGTGTAATAATTTAACTATATTTTAAACATACATTTAAGTGCACACAAAAATAATCATGGGCTTTAAATTGTAATAGTCTTAGTGGGCTACAAAATGGATTTAGGCCTAGTTGATTTTAATTAAAATAAACCACACAATTTTGAGTAGTAAAATGAAAGGGAAAATGTCTATGACTCCAGAAATTTTAGGAATCAACATGTGCACTAAATTTTACATGCAATGCACGTGCAAAAGAAAAATAGTAAAATATATTTTTTTCTCTGGGGATGTTACACGGACTCCCTCATTGGGTCTCTTTGACTTGTTAGCGACAATGTATCGTGCCCCGGATCACTAAGCTGAGGGTTAAATGGCGAGCTTAGCTTCTAACGAACCCTCTCCCGCGGCGATGGGGGGTCTTGTACCCTTGGGTTTTTTTTAATCACGTGAGCCATCATGATGGTTGACTTATGTCATTCTTTGTAGAAATTGAGGCTTCTTTCGTCTTGGAAGTTAAAACGGTGACTTGCCTTGGGATCTGAAATGCTCCTTCATCTTGACCACCGAGTGGAGATGGAGGGTTGAGATATCATGATTGGGGTTTTGCGGTAATCGAGAAGTATCTCACAAGAGGCCTATAAATTCTCCCATTCCTAAGCGTTTTGCTCACAAATCTCTTGGTTTTTCTTTTCTGAATGATTGTTCTCTGGAAGAATCTTTTTGTGAGTACCTCGAATGACAATCCTATGGTCGAGACAGAAAAGGGTAGATGCCTCAGAGTCATGTCACCCCGTTCCTGATTATATGAATTTTATTTTTTTCTTCTTCTGTGTATCCTTTTATTTCAATTTTCTATAAATCTTTATGTTCTTTTGAACTCTATTGCATTCATTTGGATGTTCTATTATTTCTCTAAAGCCCAGACAATCCATTCTATACTATTATTAGTTGATTATCTATTTATCTTGAATGAGCCTATTTATTTTGTGAATCAGTACCCAAACTTAACTCATCTAGCAAATTATCCTAGCTCATTCTATAATTTTATTTGATTTCTTATTTTAATTTTGTGAAGTCCATTCTATTATATTACAACTATTTTCATACATCCTAGCTCATTCTATAATTATTTAATTCTTTAATATATTGTTAGCCCAACTTAAACCCATACTCACAACCCAAACAGAAAGGAAATCCAAACAAAATATAGCAGCCATCATACACAATCCCTTCATCTTCTAACCGATCCCATCACTACCACATAATTGCCCCATACCCTGGCCCCACTCTTCTCTCCCTTTACATCTTATTATGGCCATAACCCCCCCTATCCCATTAACCCCTTAATTAGCCATTAATTAACCCGTAACCTCATTCTTCTTCTTCTCCTTCATTTCATACACAGCTCCCAAGCCTCCCTCCTTAACCATACTCCTGAGCATCACCTCTTGCTGCACTCCAACCCGTCGCCGATCACCTCACCACCGCAATTCGAACTCGAAGCCCGACTGCCATATCCTCCTTGTTACCCATAACCGATCCTGATCCCCCCTCGCTGCCCGCCCTTACTGCCACTTCTTCTACAAGCTCTACCTCGCCGGCACCTCAAACCCGACCCCTTGTCTTCATCTCCTTCGCAACACCTCAATCCCGCACTCATCTTCCTCCCTACCATTGCTACACACAAACGAGCTTCATCTTCCCGCCCTCATCACTGCCAACCATCACCAACAGTAGTTCCGCAACCACCGCACCACCTCCAAACTCTCTTGCTCACCTCGAACAGCCCAACTTCATCTCCACTGCAGTCAGCTTCACCCCGAACCCGAACAACAGCCATCCTCTTCATCTCCTCCACCGTTCATCACGACCACCATCGCCATCTCGCAACCCATTCACTGCACACATCCACCGAACACACCCAACCACCTCCTCCCCACCGATCAGCACCATCTTCTCCTTGCTGTGTGTTACTTGCTCACTGTTGCTGCAACGCTCATTGTTGCTCGCTGCCACGCCGTTTTCCATGTTGCTGTTGTTGCGGTGTATTTGCTGCCATCGCTTGCTATCATCAATTCCTTGTTGTCATCGCCTTTGCTCGCTGTTATCTTCGCTCTCTAGTTTTTTCGTGTGTTGATGTCTCTTTGCTGTGTGTGCCACCGCTTGCTCGCCTCCCTTGGTGCCATGCTAGTTGTTGTTATCCGAAGACCGCTATCATTATTGTAAGAGTCATCGTTTTGCAACCGCATTTACACCTCGTTGTCATTGTGTGATCCGTTGCCACTTCTTCTTCCCATCGAAATCATCGCGTAATAAGGCAAGCGTCTCATGAACCCTTTTATTGCTCATGTTCAAGAAACATTTATTGAACTCCCGCAAGTAGCTCTTTATATTGATTATCGTATTTCAAGGAGTACTATTGTTGATTCATCGGCAAATCGGAATAATAGTTTTCTTTATCCTGCCCTGTCATTGATTCGAATTTGGAACTGTTAAATCAAATATTCAAATTTCTAGCCTGTCAATTACCTGAACTTCTACCAAGATTTTGACCTAGTTCCATGTATTATAATTTAGAAGCTTGTATATGACAATCGTTGCCCTCTGTGTCTGAAATCCAGATCTTCTGAATGTTTTGAATACTGATTAGTAGATTACAAGATATTGACATTTTGGTGTTGTAACGTCGAAGTATTCAGATTATCTATTTTAAATGCATTGTCTCATAAACTAGTTGATCATACAATCTACTATTGAAATTATGACCTAATAAAATCTTGTTTACTAATAAACACAGCCAAGAACAATATCATTATTTTTTGTGCAATTTAATAAGGATTTTATAGTAGATTTATAAGCCCGAGAAATTGACCCTGGCCTGCTGCCTGAACAATAGACCCGTAAAGAACTAACAGGTGGACATAGTTACTATGATTAGAATATTTCAAGTGAATATGCGTTGGGACCAGTAGGGAGTCTAGTTTTTGGAACCTCTGACCGAACCTGATTCGCTTTCCCGTAGGAGTGAAAAATTCATTTTTTGTACAGCAACGTATTGTCTAGAATTGTAACTTCATATTTTTTAAATTGTAAATATGTTTAACTTTGCATGTAATGAATTGAAATATATACCATACATTGCATAGCCCTTGATCCCTCCTTGATCCTGTTCGGATACCTGTTTCATTGGTTGCATATTCATGAGTAAATTACTGTAAAAAAGAATAACAAGTCGAGGTAATAAAGGGTAAGACCTAATAGTGAACAATATAGGAGAGTGTACTTGGAATGAGGCCCGCATTTTCCGTAATAGTGACTCATGTTTCCATGTTTACCTGTTTCCTATTTACAAGTTATATGGAACTAAGTGACACATGGAGCTAAGTATCACATAGAACTAAATGCCCCATCGTAAAACCGACGGGGGTCACCTCTAGAATCCATTACATGATTACATGATTTTCTGTTACATATTCCTATTTACATTATATGATTCATGTTATTGTCACTGCAAGATCCGAGTATATAATCCTGTAGAATTCACCATTAGCGTCTAAATGTTCACTTGATTGTATGCACACGAACATGTGGTATGGGATGCATGATTGCATACATTAGATATGATTGATAAAAGATTGATAGAATTAAGATTAATACTGAGCATGTACATGTTTTCTGTTACTAGTTACATGATTCCTGTTTACAAGTTTACATGATTCATGTTTACACGTTTGCATGTTTCCCGTTTACACGACATGTTTCCTGTTACATGATTCTGTGTTACCGATAGATTATACATTGAATTTATGTTTACATGTTTCTCGTTTTCAGTTTACAAGTTTACACATGTTCTTGTATCATACTTGATCATATTGTTCCTTGTTCCTTGTTCCTTATTATATCGTACTTTCTTGTTTCATTGCTTGTTGCTACTTGCAGTCCGAAGCTTGCTCTAACGGAAGCCTCCTTCTTTTTAATTAATATTTATACAGGTATAGACAATGAGATACCAAAAGAACTTGATGATCGGACTTTTAAATGGCCGTGATGGAATTGCTACTGCTATTGCTCTGCTTTCCTTTCGCTAATAGTTGTAGCGAACCGTTTATTGCATTGTACATTCTCGGGCATTTTGACCTAAAGTTCTTGTATTTCAGGTATTGGTTATTGATTCTATTAGTGTTAATGTGATTATTATTAATATTATTACATGTGTTGCTGAGCTTACTGGTATTGTACAGCTTATGGATGATAAGAGTTCCGTATTTGTAAAGAAAGGCGTGATAAGTCTAGTCGATGGAGATTCATCCCGCAGTCGGAGGGTTCGACCTAAAGGGGATCAGTGTCACGATGTGGAACTTGGGGAGATTTATACCGAGTTCCAAGATCTTAGATTTTACCTGAGCCCGAGGGCCGAGGTCAGAATGGACTATTTCTCTTGCAGGGAACTTAGGGCCATTTGCTTCTTGGGGGTTCAGCGTCCTAGAGTGGAACTTAGGGGATTTATCTCGGGTCCTAAGATCTGAGATTGTTCCCCGAGTACCGAGGGCCGAGGCCAGAATAGATTATTTCTCTTGCATGGGTCTTGGAGCCATTTTTCTCGGTTGATGCTTCTCGTGCTTGCTAAGTTCTTCCAGCTTTCTTCTAAAATCAACCATCGTTCACCTCATCACCAATGCTTACCCTCGGCCTTCTACCACATGCTGGCAGTGGGGCAGGACTGGTGCTTCGTGATATGAGGTGCTAATTCCACTTAGGAGTGTGTCTTGCTTGTTCATTTTGTATTTGATTTGCCAACAGTGGACTAGCCACCGCCTATCTTGTAATCACTCTTTGTTCAATAAAAGATCTTTGTTTTACATTTTGTTCGAATGAATTTTTCTCGAGTGAATTGACTGATTCTTGTAGGAAAAATTGCACCATCTCGTTGAAGTGGTGAGTGAGCAGCGCGGGTTGCCTCTTCAGGGTGCGAGGCACGGGCGGTGACTTTTTTCAAGAAAAACATGAGTGACCCAGAGTACCGCACTGAGGGGAGTGGTCCGGGACTAAATAACTGAGTGAGAAAAACTCTCGAGTGGCCCCAGAGTACCACGCCTAGGGCGAGGTCCAAGACTTGATAAGTGCGGGAAAAAATCTCGAGTGGCCCCAGAGTACCACGCCGAGGGTTGAGGTCCGACACTTGATAAGTGCTAGAAAAACTCGCAAGTGGCCCAGAATACCATGCTTAGGGATGAGGTCTGAGGTTAAATATTAGTGAGAAAAACTCACGAGTGGTCCAGAGTACCATGCCGAAGGGCAAGGTCTTGGGACATATAGCTTAGCCAGAGTTTGAAACCCTGTTGAAATGAAATGAAATTTTATTCATTGGCTGCCAATCAGCGAGTGCTTATTACATTTACTGGTTTTTTACTGCATTGTTACAGTTATTGATTGGTAGGGACCTTCATGGAACTTCATCAAGTGCTCTGCATTGCATGTTCTTTTGAGCATCCTGCCCCTTGGGTCTTCAAGTCGGTAAGTGCCGGGGCGAAGCACTTTGGAGACCCTATATGGAGCTAGTTTTCTCCAAGTTAGGAGACCCGGGTCTTCAAGTTTGGGAGCTAGTTTTCCCTAATTGTTGGGCTCAAAAATCTCAAGTCTTCTCAGTACTTGGTCAGCCTCCTTGATTTCAGTCGGCTGAACCTTCTTGTTATAAAACCGTTCTACCCTCCGCTGGTAGATGTTTCTCCTGATGGCAGACCTCTCTCACACCTCATCAAGGAGATCTAGGTTGGCTCTGATGCCGTCAGAGTTCAAGTCCTCATTGAAACTCATTATCTGAGGGGACGGCAGTCCAAATTCCAGGGGGATGATAGCTTTGGTTCCGAATGTAAGGTTAAAATGTGATTCGTCTATTGGATTCCTCTTGGTCGTTTAGTATGACCAAAGCATGCTAGGTAGCTCATCGATCCACAATCCCTTGGGGGATTTGTCCAAACACTTCTTGGGGCCTTCAAGGATCTGACGGTTGGCATCTTCGGCCTGCCCTTTGGATTGGGGATGCAAGATAGAATAGAACATGTGTTGGATTACCAGATTTGTGCAAAACTGTGGAACCCTTTGCCTACAAACTAAGTGCCATTTCGGTGATTAGGATCCGGGTTATCCCGAACCGACAAACGATATGCTTTTAGAAGAATTGTTGGGCTAGATGCTCAGTGATGGTGGCTAAGGGCTCTGCTTCGACCCACTTCGTGAAGTAACCGATGGCAACGATCATGAAGTTTCACTGGCCTGTTGCTTTAGGAAGGGTCCGACCAGGTCCATCCCCCACAATGTGAAAGGAGCTGGGCTTGCCAGCAATCTGAGTTCGGCCTGGATTAGAACCTCTGACATGGACCGCATTTACAGACGAGGTACTGAGCATCCTACAACGGAGTTGGTTAGTAATTTCCATGGTTGAGGATCTTCCTTGCAAGCAACCTGCCGCCCATGTGGCAACTATCGACTCCCTCATGCATTTCTTCGAGCACATATCTGGATTCCTCGGGGGTTAGGCATTGAAGGTAGGTTCGTCTGTCCGTCTTCGTGTACGATCATTTGAACAACACCCCCTTGATAAGCACAAATCTTTCGGCCTTAAGTCAGATTTTCCCCGATTTAGATGGTTCCGGTGGTAATTCACCATTTTTCAAAACATTTAGGATCGGTTCTATCCACATTGTCGACTGTGTAGGGGGTTCGATGTAAAGGACTTCAGGTTTCTCGTTGTCCATGCTTGGTCGGACAAGGACCTCCATCAGCACTATGCAATCAAGACCCTCGAAAAAGGAGGATGCCAGCTTGGACAACGCATTGGCCTGGCAGTTACGTTCTCTTGGGATTCAGACGATGGAAGCCTCCTCAAAATTTGCTAAGAGTTGCCGACGTACGCCAGGTACTGAATCATATGGGTGTCACGGGCCTCGTATTCCCCCCACATACTTGGTTGACTACAAGCTGCGAATCACTGAAGGCCTTGACCCATTTTGCCCCGACTTTACTAGCTAGAAGAAGTCCGGCAATCAGTGCCTCGTACTCGGCCTTTTTATTCAAGGTCCGGAAGTCGAGGCACAAGGAATAGTGGAGGACAAAGTTTTTCGGACCATTGAGTATCACGCTAGCCCCGCTTCGCTCTTCGCAGAAGGAGCCGTCAACATGGAGCTCCCATAGCGGCTGTTCCCCCTATGCTTCGGTTGGCTACGGAATAGTGCATTCGATGATAAACTCAGCCAGTGCCTGACCCCTGATCGCGGTCCTCAGCTTATAACTAATGTCGTGCTGATTGAGCTCTATGGATCACTTAATCAGTTGCCCAGAGTTCTTCGGCTTGTTAAGAACCTGCTTCAGGGACTGGTCGGTGAGGATTTGGATGGAATGTGCCTGGAAGTAGGGGCGAAGCTTTCGTGCAGCCATAACCAAGGCGTGGGCTACTTTCTTAATTTTTTCATAACGGAGCACAACATCGTGTAGCACTTTGCTCACATAGTATATGAGCTTCTACACCCCTTCGTCTTCCCGGACCAAGATTGCGCTGGGGCTTTGCTCTGAGGCCGCCAGGTAGAGATAAAGGACTTCACCCGGTTCAGGTTTACTACAGCGGTGGGGGTTGGTGATACTCCTTCAGTTGAGCGAAGGTCTGTTGCTGGGGCTCTCCCCACTCAAAGCCCTTTGCTCCCCAAAGGGCCTTGAAAAAGGGAAGGGATTTCTCCCCGAATTTCGGGAGAAACTGCCTGATTGCTATAAGCTGGCCCGTGAGCCTCTGAACTTCCTTTCACGTTCTTAGGAGGGGCCATGTCCATAATAACTTGAATTTTTTTCGGGTTCGCCTCTATTCCTCGTTGGCTGATCATGAAGCCGAGGAATTTTCCCGAGATTACCTCGAAGGCACACTTAGAGGGGTTGAGTCTCATGTTGTTCTTCCTTAGGACCCCGAAGGCTTCCTTGAAGTCCTTCACGTGATCTATAACTCTGAGGCTCTTGACGAGCATCTCGTCTAGTGGCATCTAGAAAGGTCAGATTGACGATAAGAAGGAATCTTTCGAGGAGGTAGACAGGTGGGTATGATGTCTTATCCTTTCACTCCAATTTTTTGTAATGGCTGACATGTAGGTGTGTCTTTTTATTCTTTTTTCCAAATGCTACAGTGTTGCTACAGTTGTTGTGTCAGATGACTATGTTCTAGATCAGCCATCCTTTGGCAATCCGTCTAAGTTAGCCACAAATTTATACCATCGCTACACAGAGATAATGCTCACAAAGAGCAAGATAGCTAATGAAGATTATGTTTCAATTATATATCATTAGAAATGATTACGAGTACTCTCTAGAACATGCTCAAGCACAAGCTTAATCTACCACAATAAACGAATATGAAACAAAGAGAATATTCTTCTTGAAGCTCCTCAAGACCGGGGCTTCGAGGATGTGGGAGGAGAAAGGATGGAGAACCGGACGGTACACCATGTTGGATTGCCTCTTGTCATCTCCTATCTAAGCGATTCAGTCTTCCATCTCCTGCGGTTATTTCAGGACTGCGTCTTCTCGTCCCTCAGAACAGGTTGACCCGTAGGACTCTTCTTTCTCGATCCTTCTGATACGAGGATTGTCTGAGCGGTAGTCATGTTTAGTTCCCCCTTGGAAAGCTTGGAGGACCTCATTCCGGAACTCTTGGAACTCGGCTCTGGTCATGTGGCCATTTAAGGCTCGACGATCTCTCGGGGAGAGACTTTGCTCCTTCTCCTGTCCGTAAGAGGAGTGACGACTGCTATTCGGTGGGGTGATCTGAGGGTCCTTCATTTCTAGAGCGGTTGATGCGATGGCGAAGGTCCTCTTCGTCCTGACGATTGTTGATAAGAATTCGGAGGTCTAAAATCGCTGGACGTTCGGCACTTCGTGCGACCGAACGAGAGACGCTCAGAGTCGGTCTCTACTGTCGTTTTACTCGCGACTATTGCGACCCCTGAGTGGCCGCTCGATGTGGGAAGAACGAGGAGGAGGAGGCGGGGGGTCAGCTTGACGCCCCGAGGTAGCTGTCCTTTTTGGCTTTAGGTGCCATGGCAGGAGGAGGCTCCTAAGATCTGAGAAGAAGGCTGGATCTGTGTATTTTCCCACTGACGGCAACAATCTGATTTTGCTGATTTCTGGTGTGAGAGAAAAAGATGACTAGTTCTTGTATTTGGAGGGAAGCTCTGATCTTAGCCGTAGATCCAATCATGATGAAAGGCTAGTATTTATTGGGATTTGTGGATCTGGTGGTGATTGCGTTGGTTGTTGGCCACCGAAAAACTACAAAAAGCCTGAAATGTCGGGAATTTTCCTAGTGACATGCCTTCCGATGATCAAATCAGCAACCGAGAGTGTAAATTAGGGTTTAGTGACAAAAGATTGATTACCCAGTAACTGAAGAGGGTGGTCTGTATTTATAGCCCTGTAGAGAATTAGTTAGAAAAAAATTTCCGTTGCCTAATCAAATCCGGTGAATTAGAGATGTGATGGAATAATCAATCCATTGATTTTAGGGGATTTAATCACCAGCAATAAATGGCCAGTTAACCTTTTTTGGTGGGCTGGCTCTAGGTGGTGGGCCTGTAGACGGTCCGTGAGCTGGTCTTGGGCCTGTAACTGCTTGTAGGCTTATTGTCTTGATCTTAGGAGTTTCGAAATTCGTGCAAGAATCGTGTAGTACTAATTAGCCGCAATTTTACTCTCATCAATCCTTAGAGCATCCACAGTCGTTTGCTTATTTGCCATTTTTTCCATTTTTTTTACTGTAGCTCACATAGTCGTCTGCTATTTTGCCATTTTTTGGCAAAATCGCTACAGTAGAAAGGGGCGAATAGCAAAATGCATATTATAGCGTCTGGATTATTTAATTATTATTTTAATTGATCGGACGAAACATGATGTTTCGTCCGAAGTAAAAAAAAACAAAAACAAATAAAATAACCGTTAAACGAATTTAAGCGTGGGAATGAACATGATGTTTCGTCCCAATGTGAGACGAAACATCATGCTTCGTCCCAATCCAATTTTTAAAAAAAAAAAATTTTAAAAATTAATTTTGTAAATTTGAAATTTTTTTTGCAATTATCTAAATTGATTTTGCAAATTTTTAAATTGTTTTTGCAAAAAAAATTTACAATTTTTTTTAAAAATTCATTTTGCAATTTTTTTTTACAAAAAAAACTTCCGGAAAATCCGGACGAAGCACCATGCTTCGTCCAGCTACAGTGATTTTTTTGGAACTTTATGTAATATTTTTAATTGTTTTTGCAAATTTTTAAATTTATTTTTCAAATTTTTAAATTGTTTTTGTAAATATTATTTACAAACTATTTTTAAAATTTGTTTTTGCAAAAATAAACTTCCTTTTTTTCCCTTTTTATTCGTCCCGTATTTTTTTTAATTGCAGACGAAACATGATGTTTCGTCTGTTTCTTTTTTAACGATTTTATACATTTTTTTTGCCATTCGATGGCTGTGGATGCTCATCGAATTAGATGGGCAAAATATGCATTTTGCCATTTTTTACATCGAACGACTGTGGATGCTCTTACTAGTCGCTGTCTCATCACTGCCGTTCCCTGCAACACCAGGATCACTGCCATCACTCATTTTCTCATGGGAATTCCTTCCATCCTATTTAATCTGTAATCACACATCCTTATATTTTTTGTACTCATCTTTATGTGCTAACAGCATGTCAGGATACAAAAGTATGATATGTTGATGACGTGTACCTCATTTTGACTTTAAACAAATAAGTAAACCTAAATTTAAATATCTAGCATAACCTATGGTTTCTTAACTCTGAGATAAAAGAAAGAATGTCGCGTATTTTTAAAATATAATTTAAATATTAATATTTATTTACATGGTTAAATTTTTTTTTTTAATCTCTGAAGTATATTCTTTCCGTAGAAAAATGTCTTATACCATTTTTGCACAAAAAACCCTCATGAAGTATGTTTTGCTAAAAAATTGAACCCAATAGGGTTAGGGTTTTGGAGGCGTTTGAAAAAAAAAACAGATCAAACTGTTCTGTTTGTATTAGATATCCCCATTCAACTTTGCAAGTTAGTTCAAAAAATCTTTCTTATTTTTTGTCCAAAAACCTCCAAAACCCTAACTCTAACGGGGGAAGTTTTTTGTAAAACATACTTCAGGAGAGTTTTTACGCAAAAAATAAATAAAATTAAAGCGATTTTCTGCAGAAAGGGTATACTTCAGGGTTTTTTTTTAATTTAGTCTTCGATAACTACAAGTAGACAAGTCAGCTTTATTAACCTCTAATTATCTTCACTAATCTTCATATTCGAAGATGGGTAAGTCACCTTCGCTAACCGTTTCTCTTACCTTCATTAACCTCTATATTCAATTCTTAATTGTCAACCTTTTCTAGAAAATTAAAAGATTTTTTTTCCTGAAAGGTTCTCACAAATTTTTAATTCCAAATAAGACACTTACAATTCACTATTTTCATATGCATCACCCATAATATCTAGATTATTCCAAAAACAATACTTGAGTTATCTGATGTTAAAACAATGGTGAATATTCGGTTAACTATAACAGAAGGATAGTAGAATGTCTAATTTACCTCTCACTCTCACTTATTCAAATCTCTCTTATATCCACTGGCTGAAAATTTCCTTTATTTCCCATTTTATCAACGACTGATAATCTCTCTCATTTTCCTAGAAATGTCATATTTATTCTTCTCCAACCTTACTGATTCTTATCTCCATTACTTTAGTGTTTTCTCGACTTGTTACTCCAAATTGGTCCCATTTTATTTTCATCAATAAAAACTCAAATTTATTTAAAACTCCTCATTTTATATTTTTAAGTTGAGTTAAGTGTGATATAATTGAAATACGTTTAATTGAATGACATGTTAGTTATTTGTCAATCGTGGTTGGCTTTTAATTATGGCTAAACTATTAAATCTTAACGAAGTGTTGTTTTTGGAGTAGACCCAACATTATGAGTAGTGTATATAGAAATAGTGAATTATAGTATCTTATTTGAAATTTTCAAAATTGGTAGTACTCTTTCTAGAAAATTCCAAAATAAAAATGAGTAAAGCTGCACCTACTACCAAATCCATTATGCGCTACCTAATAAGTAAGTAAATAAAAAAATAATGGGTTTGACAGTGAATGTAGCATATATATAATAAAACACAAAGAAAGCTATCAAGTGGCTCTCATTCAAATGGGTTAAAATCAATGGTTCAGATCTAACCTCACAAAACATATTTTTCCGCCAAAAATTTCTTCACCAAAACTCAAATTCAAATCCCCAAAACAATCCTTTATTTATTTATTTATTTATTTCTCTCTCTCATTCTCTCTCTATTTACTCAGAAATTTATATTTTCAAATTTCAGGTTTGTAAATTTTCAAATTTTTTATGCATTTTTTTATTGCTCATGTTACATTGAAAATATCAAATATCTCATCAACAGTTAAATTTTATCATTTTCCACACTCAAAGTTTTAAGAGGTTGGATTTTACACCACTATTTATAATTATTTTTCAACATATACTAATGGAAACATGGACTTTTATTTACAACTAACTATTGTTTTACTATTTAAACTTGAACTACATAATTGTTGTTTTACTGTTTACAATACTTTCATATGCTGTATCATTTCGAAGACGTAGGCATGTCCCCACGGACAAATCTAGTTACTCGATAAAAGTAGAATACTTTTCCTTGTGGGCCCCAGTAGTTCACGCATCCTTTGACCTACGGAATTAAAAGTCAATCCAAGTTGGGTCCAACTCAAAGCAATGCCATGATTGCTAATCTACCAATAAATAATTCAGCACTCACTGATTAAAGAAACTAGTAATTTATATGCGTGATGCACTTACAGATATATTTTTTAAAAGTAAAAATTTGGACAGATATATTTTTAAAAGTAAAAATTCGGACGTAGTCTGAACTTGAACTGGAGACCTCTTTTATAATAGCTATACATGGGTGATGCAAGGATTTGTTTATTTACAAATGACAACTTCAACTATGCGTGATTTACGTCTTAAAAATATAGTTTTTTAAAAGAAAAAATTCGGACGTAGTTTGGGCTTGAACTTGAGACCTCTTTTATAATAGTTATACACGGGTGATGCATGGATTTGTTTATTTACAAATGACAACTTCCACTTTCTCATTATAATATTAGAGATTTGTTTTTATTTTATGCATGATTAAATGATTAATGAAAAATTTAGTGAATCTCTAATGTTTGATGAGTTATTTTATTGTAAAACAACTTTGAAAAGTAGATACATTATTGTGTTTATCTTTTGTAAGAAAAATTGTTAAGAAAAACCAACTTCTTCTTCTACAAATAAATAAATAAATAAATAAATAAGAATAAAAAAAAACTTATTTCATTAACCAGAATTTATAAGAGTTTTATGAAATTGTGGTACTAGCTCACTTTAGAAAAATTTTACTAGTGGGCCCAATATTGTATTTTGCCAACTTGTTCATAAAATTATAGATAAGATTATGAGAAATGCCGATATATCAATACGTCTGCGAGTAATTGGATCTGATCATGCACTAAACTCTTTAGTACGATATGATAAAACTGATAGTACAAAATTTGACTTGTGATCAGGGCCGGCCCTGAGTTCCCTGGGGCCCAAGGCAAAAAGTCCAAATAATTATTTTGGGGGGACCCTGATTACATTGTAATTTTTTTATGCGCAAAATATGTGTCTATATTTATAAAGGAAATAAAAATTTGAAGCCCCTAAAATTGCAAAAAAATCGGAGGCCTGATGCGGCCACCTCACCGGCCTCAAGGTGGGGGTCGGCCCTGCTTGTGATGCACACATGTGAAACTAATAGGATCTCATCAGAATTCGTACGTAGGACTTGTCTTTGTCTATCTTCATCGCATTCGCCAGGCTATGTTGAGAATCAAAGAAAGAAAGTAACTAGATGGCAATGACCAGTCACAACAGTGTGTTGTCTTGCGATCATGGAGAGCTTGTGACATTGTTGCTATTGCACGCTCAGAAAGGAAAAAAACAAAGGGAATGAGAATGAAAGATGAAGCATATATAGAACTTTATGCATTCTTCTCGATCTTTCTGTATGTTGCATCCTATCACCTCTCTTTTATTTGAAGCCGATTGTTTTTCCATATAGCAAGCTAAAATAAGAAAATAATAAATAAATATGAAATATGAATGAATAATTCACGGACTTTCCTATCTTGATAAACCGAAGAGCCGACCCAGCCAATTAATCACCACGTTGTGGTTGTGTTGGATTTTATCTCCCCTTATAAGAAAATTTCCGACTGTGTTGAAGTCTAGCATACTATTTTTGATCATTAATATTATGCTATAAATGAAAATTTCAGTGAATCAAGTCACTGAGCGCCTCATTTGCTATGATTCCTTTATGTCAACAATCCACCTTGAAAACTCTTTATTCAGTTTCTAGTGGAAGAAATTGTGAGGTGTCAAAATTTCTAAATAGTTTGTTCCATAAATTGAAAGTCGCACCAAAAGTTATCGTTTGGTTGTGGAGAGTTGCATGTGGTGGAATTCCTACTAGATTAAAGATGGTTTTTCGTAGGATGTAGATGGTGCCTACTTGTTCAGTTTGTGAGGTTGGGATGAAACAATTCAATATTTTCTCTTTGATTGTATTATCGTTCGTCAAGTTCAGACCATTCTCGTGCAACGTATGAACATTAGTGTCAACATGACATCCTTTCCTGATTTTTGGTTTATGTTAGAGGGGAATTTTCTTGGTTCGGATGCTAAAAATTAATTATTGTAATCCTTTATTATTATCGCATTGTAGTATGGTTGAAAATGTTGATGAAGAGTTTGTTTTGAGAAAGTGTGCCCCCTCCCACACAATATGGTTTCTAGAGCGGTTTTAGACATTGTTGAAAGGGGCATGTTCTTGGTAATTTTTCTGCTTCAGTGGATCTCTACAATGAGGTCCAATAGATGAGTCTTAAAATGATCTCCACTCCTAGTCGTGTGCAGAAGTTCTTGATCAAATGGGTTGCACATGTGAATGATCTAATAAACTTGATTTTGATGAGTTCTTGGAGGGAAATAAAGCCGACTACGATTTTGTTTATCGAGATCGGTGTGGTAGACTGTTACTGGTCCGTAGGAGGCTGGTTATGTCGACATCTATCAACATTACTGAAAGTAGAGGTTTATGAATGACTCTTAGAGTCTTTCATTTGTTGTATTACGAGTGTCATAATCTTATTTAGGTAAACTCGAAGCTCATTATCGATCAAAGCCGTGCAAGAAGCGGTCACGGCTCCATTTCTCATTATATGTTACTCATGCTTATTGGTAAGAATATTGGTGGGAAACAACATATTTATCGAAAGTAGAATATGTGTGCTGACTATGCTACAAAAATGGAATGTAGTAGTGGTCAAAACTTTCTTTGGGTTAACATCTCCGACCCTGAGTTTCTTGTTTTGGTTGAGGAAGATGATAGAATAGTCTCATAATCGAGAGATGCTCATGTTTTGTAGTTATTTTTTTATATAATGAGGATATAATCGTACCATTCTAGCCCAATATATATTAAGAAAAACAAGGGGGGTACATCACAATACAATTTTATAGGTAGTAAAACTAAAACCAAACAACGAAGATAAAAGGAAAAATACAGACGCTAGAAATGGAGATAATTGCCTCGATAGAAAACAAAATACAAATAAAAGGACAGGGGCTACACAGCGGAGCAGGGGATGGAGGAGTCGGAGCCGCAAAACAGTACCCCGGTTGTCAACCAAAGCAGCAGCCAACAGACGAACAAGGCCAACGAATCACTCCTCGGCAGAGCTGGTGAGAAAATAGGTAAGCAAGAAGGAGAGCACCCACGAAAAAACTGATCGCCTAATAGGAAATAACCGCAGGGGCTCCAGTCTGCAGCGCAGTCCATGACCCTCTACAACGAAGAGGTAAACATCGAACCTCGATGACGAAAAGGGAAACCGCCTAACGAAAATGCGGTCGGAACTGAAGCAATAGAAGCAAGCAAAGGCCACACAAAGGTAATAGCAACAACAATAGCGACTAATGCCAACAGCAGGCCTGAATAAAGCCGGAAATATAAAGGGATTGAGGTACGGTGTGCCCTGGAGCACCAATTACACGAGCACACACGAAACCTCACAAAAATTACGCCTCACTCCAACAACTAAGTTGAAGGTGGAGTAATAATAAGGCAGAGGAGCCAACAAAATGAAAATACACAAAAAACAACGGCCAACTCAAGAATTCATACCAGACTAAGACCAAGAAAGAGAAACAGATCAGCACCTTCCTGGAGCCGGCTCCGACCAGCGAAGCGGCTCGGCCAAAAACACCTAGAAGAATCCCTAACAGACAGACCCTCTGGTGAAAATAACCACACCACAAACAATAAAAATTAAGACCAATCAAGAAAACACTGCGCAGATCAGTCACCAAAGTAAAGAACCAGGGGAAAATAAAAGCATACATCTAGAACATATACAACTATTGACCAAGGTCCCAACAAAAGCAAGAGCCAACTAGTCTGGAGAACAAAATAACATACAATAACAGATAAATTAAATAGCAGACGAGGCTAAAAAAAGAGGAGATCAGGGATCGTAGGAGGCTCCCAGAAATCAAAAGCCTAGAATCCACCACCAAAACTTTCGACAAGAAATCCCCAGAGAAAAGAGAACCAAGAACGTTCAAAACATCTCAAATATGCAAAGAGACGAAAAAAAAATACCATATTAGAACGAAAAATGCTAACTAGAATTAGTAAGATTAAAACGATAGATTTGGTAGGCATCATTAAGACGGCCCAAATGTAATGACGCCACTTTAACATACGTTAGAGTAGAAGACCACAAATTAGTGATAAATAAGAATTCATCAATCCTCGCAGCCATCGATGATGCTGGGAGCGAGAAGATACGTTTATTCCTTTCCGACCATATCACCCAGATAATGGCCATAATGGAGAGGAACCAAGAATTGCGGTACTCTTTCTTAAGCAAGTGCGCCCTCCCACAGGACGAAAAAACTACGGGAATAGAAGGCGCTCGCCAAGCAACAACAGTAATAGTTCACAAGGGTTAGACAAAACTACACCAAAGGAAGAGATGGTCAGCATCCTCATGTTCGGCTGAACACAACGCACATAATTGCTCTATAGCTAGGTCCATTTTGTTGAGACGGTCGACAATAAGAAGTTTGTTATTAAGATCTTTCCAAGTGAGAATTTTGGATTTCAGAGGGGCGCAACTACTCCATAATGGTTTATCCAGATTGGAGTAGACTCCACCAAAGTTCAGGAAATTGTAGAAAGACTTAACCGAGTAGATCCCAGGACTAGTCCAATGCCAAGAGAGTTTATCAATGGGATGTCAAGAATACTGGTTGAGATTAATGAATAGTTCGATGAGCTTCGCCTCGAGGTGCGTTGGAAGAGCACTGAGGAAGGAAATAGATGAGTACTTTTGGTGATTAATGATGACCACATAATCCGCCACCGTCGTGGAGGCGTTGGAAGCCAATCGGTAGAGAGAAGGAAAAGTTAAAGCTAACTTCATATTTTTGAACCATAGATTGACCCAGAACTTGGTCTTCGACCCACTAGCGCACTCATGGGAGATCCCACAGCGGAACGGACCGGCTGCTTTCCAGACCCCTTTCTAGAAAGGGGAGGCCTTACGGGACGGAGAGGGGGAAAAGTCCAAAATTCTTTTCCGAGAGAAACAATTGAAAGAAATAAGTCTAGTCTAAGGAAGCTGATCTTTAACTAGAATTCTTTATAACCATTTACCCAGCAGAGCTAAATTTTGCTGCTTGAGGTTAAGTACTCCTACTCCCCCCTGCAACCTTAGAAGTGCAAATCAACTTCTAGTTACAAAGATGGGACCCAACTTTATAAAGACCATTCCCTAACCAAAAGAAATTCCTTCTAATTTTGTCGATCCTCTTAATGACCCAAGAGGGGACGTAAAAAAAAGGACATCATATATAAGGGTATAAAAGAGAGAACCGAGTTGACCAGAATGAGTCTACCTCCACGAGAGAGGTGTCTTCCGATCCAAGCGTTAAGCGTGGTTCGACTTTTTCAATCATCGGCATCCAATCAGATTTATGGAGCTTCCCCTAACGCAGGGGAATCCCAAGGTATTGAATGGGAAAGGATGCCGAGGCACAGTTAAAGAATTGAGCTATTTCGGCTTGCCCATTGATCAACCCTCCAAGCCAAAGAACAGAGGATTTTTGAAAGTTAATAGAAAGACCGGAAGCTTTTTCGAAGATGTAGAGTAGTAACTTCAAGTTACGCAAAGAACACCCATCGGGTTTCGCAAAGATGATAGTATCATCAGCGTATTGGAGGTTCAGCACACCTCGAAAACTGTGCTTTCCCCCAAGACCTTCGATGACGTCGGCATCCTAAGCATTGCGAAGTAATTTACTGAACACATCGGCTATAAGGGAGAATAAAAGGGAGGATATAGAGTCGCCCTGGCGGAGGCCACACTTGCACTTGAATTTGTGACCTTCCGAGCCATTGATGATAATCGAGGAGATACCAGCGAATAGGCTGGATTGGATCCAGGCGATCCATTTAGGGCCGAAACCACAATTAAGAAGAATGTCGAAAAGAAAATCTCAACTAACGTTGTCATAAGCTTTTTGAAAGTCCAATTTAAGCATGATGCCCTCAAAGTTGGATCTATGACAATCGGAGATAATTTCTTGTGCCGAAGCCGCACTGTCTAGGATAAACCTATCTTTAATAAAGCCCGATTGAGTTGATTCTATTAAGGGAGAATTAATAGCACTCGGACGAGTCGAAAGGACTTTCATTATGATCTTGAACGTGGTGTTGATGAGACTAATCAGCCTAAAATTAGAGACCGAGTTGGCTCCCATGATCTTGGGAACAAGCACGATGTGTGCGTAATTGATCCGGTCAAAAGAGAATGACCCTTGGTGAAGATCAGAGAACATTTTGAAGAGATCTTCTTTTAGTATCTCCCAAAATTTTTGAAAGAAAAAGCTGGAAAACCATCCGAACCTGGGGCCGAATAACTTTTTAAAAAGAAAACAGCCAGTTTAATCTCGTCTAGAGAGAAGGGAACTTCCAGGCTAGACAGGTCATGGGATTGTTGACCATACAATTGGTTCCAGTCCAGTTGAAAAGAATGAGGTTTATGAAAGCCTAGCAGGTTTTTAAAAAAGCTAAGGAAGGTGACATGAAATTCAGAATCGGTCGTCAACTCATTATCATTTTTGATAATAGAGGTGATGCAATTGATACGCTGTCGATGCGAAGCATAGTTGTGGAAAAAGACGGTGTTGTCATCACCTTCCTTGATCCAGCGATACTTCGCTCTCTGGGCCCATTTAATATGTTCAGTGTGAAGAATGGAAGCACACTCTCTCTTGCAAGAAGCTCGTTCCAAACAAAGGGCTTCCGAAATAGGGCCAACTTCCTCAAATTTATCAATTGAATCGATGGAGGAAAGGAAGACTTGCTTGAGCAAATTTGCATGAGCAAATCTCTCTTTATTCCATAATTTACAACCAAATTTGATAATGTGAAGCTTGAGAAGGATGCGCCCGAGACCGGAAGAACCCGTGATAGAGGAGAGGCACTCCGTGATGAGGTTCATGAAGGTTTGGTCTTGCAGCCAGAATTTTTCAAAACAGAATTTGAAAGGTTTGGTGAAATTAAAGTTAGAATATAAAGAGATAGGTACATGATCCGAAGACGGGTTGGGCAAAGCTGAAACAAAGGAGTTGTGGAAAAAACTGATCCAATCTAAAGAGAATAGAAAACGATCGAGCTTAGACATAGTAGGCTCCTGTCTTATGTTGGACCAAGTGAAGGATCTACCATTGAGAGGTAATTCGGTGAGATGGAGATCTCGAATACAATCGTTAAAACGATTGGAGTCTGCTTAGTGCACAGCCAATCCTGATCTTTCGGAAAAGAATCTGGTGACATTGAAATCGCCACAGAAAAAACAGAATCCATGAATGTGGTTATGGAAGGAATCAAATTCATTCCAAAATGGAGGTCGTCGATCCGCATTGGATGGTCCATAAACTGAGATCACTGTGAGATCACGATTGAATTCAGGCCAGTGGAGACGAACGACAAGGAAGAAGGTTAGGCGACGAATAGAAATAAGCGAGAATCTAGATTCTTTAAAACCAAAGAGAATTCCTCCTCTGGATTCAACCGCATCAAGGAATATCCAATTGGTAATTAAAGACCCACCTATCGAGCAAAGAGTGGAAGGGGGCGGGGAAACAAGTTTAGATTATTGAATAGAAATTAAATCACAGTGAGAAGAGGAAATCAGTTGGAAAACAACTTGTTGTTTAGTCGGACAACGGAGATCCCTGACATTCCAAGAGATGCTAATCATGATTAACACGAGTCTCAAAAGCTCTAGAAAATTTGCATTGGCAAATATTGTCAAAGGCGCACAAGTTATCTGAAGAAACCATAAACCCCATATCCTTTGAAAAATGTAGCATATCAATATTAGAAAGAGTGTCGAAGTGCACTTGATAGATGGATCCCAGTTGCTCCTGCCCTGTGGAATAAGGGGCGGGTATAGGGATATCCATCTTCCAAATTTGAGCTGCAAGGGAAGCCTGAGGAGCAGACTTCGATGAAGAAGCTCTTTGTGCTCGAATACGGGCACTTGAGCGAATGACAGAAAAGGGAGATTTATGCGCGTGCTCAGTCTGCTGTCCCCCAGAGTGGGCTTTAATAGCTGACTGACGCGGCAAAATGGCGTGGGGAGAAGAAATACCATTATTAAGATTAACCCGGGCAAGAATACCTGGGGAGGGAAATGACTTGGGAAGATAAGGAGAAGCAGGAATGTTATAAGGGGGAATACATGAAGTATCTCATTACCTCGTCGGGGGGTAAGGAAACCCACCTCAAACGGAGTGAGATTCCCAAATCGATAGTGAGTAAGAAGGAAAGTAGTAAGATGGAAATCCAAGGTGTAACCAACAGGAAATGAAGAATATAAACCAAACCGAAAACAAAGGAGACAATCACCATTGCAAGAACAGTAAAAAGAAGGTCTAAATTGAATTACAATCGCAATAAAGAAGAAAAATACCTGATAGTGCGATTGGGAAAGATCTAAAATCGCAACCTCTTCTCCCAAGAGATCATGATGATCGACCCAAGAATCAGCTTTTGAAGATGAAGCTTTGATCAGCGCAGGCTGAAATTTAGTCCCCGAAGCTGGAGTACTTTGCACTGCACCTTTGTATAGATCCCAATCGGAGGAGAAATACGGATTAACTTCCCAAGATGGCCACTTCTCCTCAGAATCAATTAACTTAGGCATCGTTGGGACAGTGCTAGGGTCTGGCAGAGCTGCAATAGACAGAGAAGGGAGGGGCCTTGACGGAGGAAGAGGAGGATTGGTAGGAGTCTGGACAGAAGTGGAAGGGTTGGAAGAACTAAGCTTCAAAGAAGCCGTCTCTGGGTTGATCCAGACCAGATTGCGGGCTTTTGAGGGAGAGATCTTGGGAACAGAGGGAGAGGGAACACCTTTATTCTGATGGGTAAAATGCTTTTTTGCAGGAGTTTTATGCGTAGCTCTCCATCTTGAAGATGGAACGGTCGACTTGGACGAAGTTCCAATGGCGAAGGGCTTGTTGAGAAAGGGAGGAGCAGCAGGGAAGTCAGTAGTACCAATACGCAAAGGAGTAGGAGCAGCAACACTTTTAGGGAAGTCTTGATAGTTGACAGAAATAGCAAAGATGGAATTATTGTCACGCAAGGAATAAGCATCAATCTTGTCCTTTAACGGGGGACAAAAAAACTCAGCGTCTACTTGTAGACAGCGGGAAGCGAGAATAAAAGAGGAAGAAATACGAAGCAACTCTCCCACGCATTTCGTCATATCAGTTGCGACTCGATGAGAGTCGCAAAAAGGGGGAAGACCAAGTAGCGTGGCTTTGACGAGGGATTGGATCAGGTTTGGGGGAGGAATATCTTGATTAACCCATTTACGAATGGCGATCATGATCAAGCCAATGGAGAGGGAGTTAAGAGCAGTAAGATCTTCCAAAATTTTAACGGAGGGGCATAAAATGACCACCTCGTCGTTAGAACAGGTGTTGATAGCCAAAACCCAATCTTGCACATTCAAGAATTGCATAGAAAAGAGTCAAGGGTAAAATTGGATACCGATCCTCCACTGAATGAGACCGCCCCATAGCACTTAAACTTCTTCAACTTGTCAGACAGTTCTACCGTAGGAATGAACACGACAGTGGTTTGAGGCTTAGACACCTGGGGAACAGGCACAGTCGGTGCTTGGGAAGAGGGATGCTTCGCGATAGGTAATCGGTGAGACACATGGGGCATAGGGAGAATCGGAGATCCATGGGATAACTTGGTCCTTTTCGACTTCTGGGATTGTAAATCCAGAAGCTTAGACTGAAGGGAGGAAAAGTCGAGTGTCGCCAGAACTGAATCGACTATGGGCACCCCCAAAGATAGGCCAAGAATTTGTTGAAGAGAGAAGAATCGATTTCGCGAATGGCCATCCTTTAGGAAAAACAGGCATTTCATGATAGCAGTACAGAAGGATTTGATGTGTCCCAGTTGAAGACACCGATAACACACAGGGGTGGACGAAGGAGAGGAACGAGCAGAATACTTAGCATGAGGTTTCACTAAGCACCCAAAAAGGCGGGAAAAGGACGCAGAAGAGCTCCCTAGAACCTTCTGGGACTTGGGCTTGAGAAACGGGAGATTAACGTTTTTATCCGGAATATTTATTATATATATTTTTTTGTTTTTCATTACATCAACCCAAGCAGAGCCCATGATGGCCCAAGCACAGAACGAAGACAGAAGGATTAGAGGAGAGAGAAACCAATAATGAAGAACAAGAACTGTAGCGATCTGAACGGTCTAAAGAGGATAGAGATAATATGCCAAAATCTCACCAAAATAAAGGAAAAGAAAAGGCAGGGGGAAATAAAAATAGATCGCAAGATTGAACAAACAACGAGAAAAGAATAGATAGACGAAAATCTCAACAACGGGATCTCCTGATCCAAAAGCAAACAGGCTCTCTGTTCAACCAAACCACAGAAACCAAAAACAACCAAACTAACTCAAAACAAACCCAGAAAGAATAGAAGCGCTTAGAAAAATCATGAAAGGGGAGAAGTACAGGGGAGATCAAGAGGGATCTCGGTAGGAAGAGGCCCAAGAACACTAGAGAGCGAAAAAGAGAAAAAGCATAACTACAAAACCCAAAAATTACAAAACTTACAGTGAAGGGTTAATGGAGCAGAACTGCTTAGATCCAAAGTCCGACCCAACTCGGCTAATCGCCAGCCCTAAGCATTCCCTACTGGCGAGGGAGAAAATAAGTACGCCAGCACCAAGGATCTATCAACACAAATCCTGCTCGCCTTCAGATCCGGCATCCGAAGGGGATCCAGAGGGAAGGAGCGCGAAGGTAGGACGCTGCAAGGCACCAGGGGCTGACATTGAAACAGGGAGGGAGCACGCTAATCACCTGAACGACAGGGCGTCAAAGAAAGGAGGGGGCTGTTGAAGACGAAGGTTAACAGCGAACTCGAGGAAACAGAAACTGTGAAAAGGGTCTAGAGGAGATAGAGAACCCAGTAGATAGGAAGAGGGGGGCAGACGATCCAAAGGAAGGAGCGATCAGATTTACTCAAGATTGAAAAAAAGGTTTTTTGACTAGTTTTTGAAAAAGATGGTTTTGTAGTTATTTTTTACTAGTAATTTACACGTGCGATGCACATTTTAATAATTTTATAATAAAAAATATAAAAAAAACTCTGACGTATGGAGGATTTGAACCGGAAACCTCCTTTATATTAATTATGTACGTGCGTTGCACATGTTGGTAGAATGACAAAATGACAAATGACACTAAGACCTTCTTCCATTATAATATAGAGAAAAAATAAAAATAAAAACTATGGCGTAGAGAGGATTTGAACCGGAAATCTCATTTGTATTAGTTATGTACGTGTGTTGCACATGTTGGTAGAATGACAAAATGATAAATGACACTAAGGCCTTCTCCCATTATAATATTATTACTAGTAATTTACACGTGCGTTGCATGGCTTAATAAATACATATATTTATTTTTAAAAGTAAAAATTCAGGCACGCGTGTTGCACGGATTAGTAGAAGGACAAATTACACTAGGCATTTTCTCATTATAGTAGTAGAGATCAGAGATTAGAGATTTTGTTTTTAAACACCTTGTCTAAAAAAAAAATTATAAAAAAAAAAAAAAAATCGCCACGTTGCCTATTTCCCACCCGTGAGTCGTGTCAGCACGTGTTTGTGGGACCCCATCTCTCAATGTGGTCCCCGCTTACCAAGAGTGTATTTATAACTAGTGTCGGCTTCCTTTTCTTTTCGTCTGCTCTTCTTTGATCGTACTATTTACATTTTGGTCCAATTTACAAAATTATTTTCTAAGGTTTGATATAAAGAGAACGAGCAAGAGAACGAGAGGGAAGAATTTGAATGGTTTGATTGTTGATGGAGGGAGTTTGGGATGCGTGGAAGGTATAGGGGTGTTTTGGGAATAAGAATTTGAGGAAGAGGGGCCTTGTGGGAAGAGTAGAGGAGCTATGGAGAGGGACTTTTTGGGAATTAATGGAAAAGATTCTGGAGGCTCGATGAAGGAGTACCCGAACAGCCCACAGGATTCAGGTCTTTATTTTTATTTTTTATTTTTTTATAGAATTTATTTGATCCATTATGAATAGAAAGGAGGGGCTTGTGGGTGGATGGTTATTTGTTAGAAATTGTTAGTTATTAGTAATTTGATTTGATATGAACATGGTGGTTAAGTTTGTATGTTTTGATTTATTTGAGTGATTGAACCAGTTGTTTGATATATTCATTTTTTGTTAGCTACTGCTTGGTTTTTGTTATTTAATCATGATTTTTTGCTATATGCAATCCTGAATTTGGGGGATTTTGTCTTTGTTTGGTTCCTTATAGCTTACATGGCTGTGTAAAAAAGCAGAGAATTTGTAGTTGGGGAATTTCTGATTTTTGAACTGGGCTTGTCGCAGTAGTACTTCTTTGGCAAAAGAAAGATTCATATGACTATTTCAGTTGTTTGAAATATGACTGTTTATTTTATCAGTCAAATTTTCAGCTTTGAGTCTATATGTTTGGTTAGTGCACTTCCCTTTAGATGTTTAGTATATTCATGACAATTTGTTTGTGTAGTATTTGTTCTTGCTAAAATTGGACTTGTGTTTATTCTTTGGTGGGCAAACTGTATTAATCCCTAACCACCACATGGGGTCCCATTTTTTCTCTGTTTGAGTTGTTTAAGAAAGTTTCGCTCTGAATTTGATCTGAAATAAGTTAGTATTTTATTGTTACTTGTACTCTTGCTTAGAATTCAATTGTTCACACCTAATTATTTGGTAACATTATATCATTCTTTTATGTGCATCTTGTTGATTGTATTAAAAAAGTATGGAAAGAGAGGGAAAAAAAACCTTTTTTATGCATGTTTTTTATGACTAAGGTATTTTATGACCCTATATTCGGATTTTCTCCTTAAGAAGCTAAGAAGCAATTAGTTGTTATCTACGACCTATTTTCTTTCGATGGAGAATAATTTCCTGTTTGGTTTACTTGACAATTAAGGAAAGGGGAGGCTCCTCTCCTCCATCCAACGACCATAAAATGGGAATATTAAGGGGCAATTTATGTATCACGAAAAATGAATGATAATGTTAAGATAAATCAGAGAGAAATGAAGATAATACTGAATATTGAATTGAATTTAACCAAGTACAATACCACCTATATATAGGAGGTGAACAAATATCAAAACAACTCTACCACCAATATGAGACTATAATATCTAACACCCCCTCTCAAACTCACGATGGGTCAAACAATGTGAGTTTGCCTACTAAGTGTCGGAATCTCTGAACTGTATGGGATTTGGTGAAGAAGTCTGCAGTCTGCTGGGAAGAGGTAACAGAATGGAAAGAGATGGTCCCTGCCTCAAAACGCTCACGAACATAATGACAATCAATTTCAATATGCTTCGTTCGCTCATGAAAGACCGGGTTGCTTGCAATATGCAATGCACTCCGGTTATCACAATAAAGTGGAGTAGCTCCTGTAAGGGTAACACCCATATCTGATAACAACTAACGAACATGAACAATCTCTCTAGTAGTAGCTGCCATTGCTCTGTACTCAGCCTCGGTGGAAGAACATGCAACAACTGCCTGTTTCTTGCTCCGCCATAAGATCAGCGAATCACCAAGAAATAGACAGAAACCTGTGGTAGACCTTCTGGTAGTTGGATCTCCTGCCCAATCTGAATCAGAATATGTACTGAGCTCTAGTTTGGATGTAGACGGCATGAATAATGAGTGAGTAATGGTGCTTCGAAGATATCTGAGGATCCGAAGAAAAGCACCGTAGTGAACTGATGTAGGAGCAGAAACAAACTGGCTGACAATACTAACTGCATGAGCAATATCGGGTCTGGTCATGCATAAATAGACAAGCTGTCCAACAATCTGCCTGTATCTAGTGTATCTAGTGGGATCAGGAAGGGGCTCACCATCTGTGGGACGAAGCTTCACATGAAGCTGTAAGGGTGTATCAGCTGATCGACTGTCAGAGAGGCATGCAGCGGAAATAATATCTGATGTGTATTTCTGCTGAGAAATGAGTATTCCCTGAGATCCATGAGCAATCTCTAAACCTAGAAAGTAACGTAGCTTACCAAGGTCTTTCATATGAAACTGCTGGTGAAGGTATTTCTGGGTGGATGCAATGCCGGCGGAGTCATTCCCAGTAATGATCATATCATCAACATATAGTAGTAGAATTACCCTTCCCTGCGGTGATGACCGCACAAACATAGAATGGTCCTGAGAACTCTGACTAAAACCAGCCTTGGTGATGACAAGGCGAAAACACTCAAACCAGGCTCGAGGGGCCTGCTTCAAACCATATATAGCTCGACGCAGCCGGCAAACATGACGAGGAGTAGGGAGACCAGGAGGAGGATCCATATAAATAACCTCAGATAAGGTACCATGAAGAAAAGCATTCTTCACGTCCATCTGATATAACGGCCAGTGGCGGATGGCTACAACAGCAAGAAGGGTGCGAACAGTGGTCATCTGTGCAACGGGAGCAAACGTCTCATCATAGTCAATGCCATGCTCCTGAGTAAACCCTCGGGCTACTGACGAGCCTTGTGCCGCTCAATAGATCCATCAGGTTGATATTTGACCTTGAAGATCCACTTGCAGCTAATAGGCTGAACGCCCTCTGGTAGAGGAACAACATTCCAAGTGCCAGTCTGATCAAATGCACTGAATTTCTCTGCAATGGCTTTCCTCCATTCAGGATATTGAATTGCGTCTTGATAGGTTCTGGGCTCACGTGTAGAGTGTATAACAGTGAGATATGCATGAAACTGTGGTGAGTAGGAAGTTAGGGTGGCAAAACCAAACTGGTCAGAAGGACCAGTGGCATCAGGTGTATAACGTGCCGGGGGAATACCAGAAGTGGAACGGGAGACTGACGAAGAGGTGGTGGACTGACAGGGTGTGGGGGTGAGGATGGTAGAGTAGGTGCATGTGTCAGTGGGGGAGCAGGTGGGATGGGTGCTGGCTGCTGTGGAGATGCAGGTGGAGGTTCGGTAGGGGGAACAACAAGTGTAAGGACTGCAGGAGATGTGAATGGAGCTAGAGGAGTAGGATCAAAAGGAATGCGGGAAGATAAAGTCGGGGGGCTAGCAACAACTGGGGAATCGAGAAATCTAGTATCTTCTGGGGGGGTTAGGTAGTAAGGGGAGTCTTCCACAAAGGAGACATGTCGAGAAATACGGACACGACATGCGGATGGATCAAAACAGCGATAACCTTTGTGTTCAGGATTGAGACCTAAGTGAACGCACTTAGCAGCACGAGCGGAGAGCTTCGTGCGCTCAGTAGGAGGGAGAAGAACGTAATAGGTGCATCCAAAGGTACGGAGCATACTATAGTCGGGAGGAGAATGATAAAGAGCCTCGTAAGGCATCGTACCAGATAGGGCAGACGAGGAAGTAATGCTAATGAGACTAACAGAGGTCATGATAGCTTCAGCTCAGAAAGAACGAGGAGCAGAAGAGGAGAGTAAAAGAGCGCGAGTCGTCTCAAGGATGTGACGATGCTTGCGTTCAGCTACACCATTCTGCTCATGTGTGTGAGGGCATGATTGCTGAAACAGGATGCCGTGAGACTGTAGGATTGTTCTCATAGTGGTAGAAGTGTACTCACGTGCACCATCCGATCGAAAATTCTTAATGCGTACACCGAACTGAGTGTGAATCATGGTTGTAAAGACCCGGTAAATATCAGGTATCTCAGATCGCTGACGCATAAGAAAAACCCATGTATGTCTAGTGAAGTCATCGATGAAGGTAACATAATAGAGATAGCCTTTCCACGATGGTACGGGAGATGGTCCCTATATGTCGGAATGAACAAGTTGAAAAGGGTGAGTGGTTTCAGAAGTTCTTTTGTGACTAAAGGGTAGAGCAATGTGTTTGGCCAAGTGACAACCCTGACAAGCAGATAAATGTTTAAAAGTGAGAGAACCAAGGGCACCACTACGAGCTATAGTCTGAAGTCGTGATGCGCTAATATGACCTAAACGTCTGTGCCATAGATCAGCATCAGAGGAAACAATGCCGGCAAAACTAGAAGGAGAGTGATGTGCATGAAGAAAATCTAGATAATATAGACGACCATGACGACTAGCACGTCCAAACTCCTCACCGATGGAGGAATCGGTAATAGAACAACCTAAAGAGTCAAAAGTGACGACAATGCCATTATCGCACAACGTACTAATAGAAATAAGGTTTATTGATAAATGAGGAGCATAGAGAACATATGGTAATGTGAGAGTAGGGAGTTAATTGTTCCTAAATGTGTAATAAGGAGTGGTGAGCCATCAGCTGTGTGTAGGGATGGAGAGTGAGAGGAAAGTGTTGTGCAGGTGGTGAATAGTGTCTGATTACTAGTGAGATGATGTGATGCATCAGAATCTAAAATCGAGAACGAATTCATACCGGGAGTGGCAAAAAGGGCAGGAGCAGAGGAGCCAGCATTGATAGACTGACCCATGAGCTGTAGTTCCAGCTGAGTGAGGCGTTACTGAGTATTAGCCCAAGCAGAAGACGACAAGGCCGGAGTGACAGGCATGGCCGAGGATGTGAGGGAAGAAGCACTGCTGTGACTGCTATGACTGAGAGCACAATGTGGAGGGAGATGCTGCTGATGTCTGGATCGAGGTAGGGAGTAGGGCGGTGCTACCGGTGACGGAAGTAGAGGTGGTGTAGGGTGAGGAATGATATAAGGAGAAGGTAGAAGGCCGGAGGCAGACTGAAAGTGGCGCTGCTGCTTTTGGAATCTGGAGGAGGAATGAGAGGTAGTTACATCGGGGAAGTCAGTGGAGGCAGAAATATGTGGGAGAGACTGAGATGCCATCAAGTAGGAGTACCTGTATATATATATATATATAGATATATAATAATAATAATAATTTTTTTTCTTTTTTTTTCTCGATTTTTTTTTCAGAATTTTTTTTTTTTTTTTGTGTGTGGAATACACCGGAATCAAATAGAATTTTCGGGTATGTTGACAATAGAACTAGGGTTACCCATGTTTACAATGGAAGTGCGGCTGGATCTGAAGGACGACGGCGAAGAAGATCGGGGCCTCTGTGGATGAAGAGGATGACGAAGTCTGGGTTGTCTGGGGTTTGCCGATGGGTTCGGCCGGTGGTGGGGACGTTGGATCTCGGTTGAAGATGGATTGAAGATGCTTCAGATCTACGTTGAAGATGGGACTATAATGATGACTTGATGACTTGATGCTTGGAAGATGGCTGGAAGATGACGTGATATGATGATGACGATGCGGGTGCTGGATGCTTTTCTTGATGCTAATGCTTGGAAGATGGCTGGATGATGACGTGATATGATGAAGATGACTTGATGCTTTGCTATAGTTTCCGGGGTTTTTTTTTTTTTTTTTTTTTTTGAAAGAAATTTGTATAACTTTGGCCGGTGGAATTTGAGAATTTTTAGATGGAAAAATTTTAAGAGAAGAAAATTTGAGTAATTGACTCTGATACCATGTTAAGATACATCAGAGAGAAATGAAGACAATACTGAATATTGAATTGAATTTAACCAAGTACAATACCACCTATATATAGGAGGTGAACAAATATCAAAACAACTCTACCACCAATATGGGACTATAATATCTAACAGATAAATTGAAAACTAGCCGACTCTCTAACAATAGAATTACAATAGAATTACTGGAGAAGATCCTAATTCTAAAAAATGTTAGTACAGAAAAAACTTTTCTTCTTTGAGGAACAGTAATCGTACTAACTAATTTATTTTCTACCTCCACCATCCTCAACATACCTCCATATTCATACAGGGCATATGATTGGATAACCCTCAGAAAAAATGTACTATTTATTTTCTATCCTAAAGCGGAAAGCTAAAAAAGTTTTAACTTCCAATCGGTTGTAGCTGAATTCCGTAGTTTTCCATGAAAGCAAATTGCAAAATAACTCGATTTGTTATTTGACAATGAGCTTGAATATGAAGTGCTTCTGGTGTAGAATTTGTTATCCATCTTCGGGAGGAATTAGAACTTATTATCCATGTCTTAGTGAACTTTGAAGTGTCCTAATTTTCAATTGCCTAGTTCGCCTTTCGATTATATACAGTTTAGTATGTCTTATGATTTCTCCTCACATTCTACAATTTTGTTTGTCGTAGCCTTTGCTGGTGGTTCAGCCATGCAATGGCCTTTCTCAAGCAAAATAGCTACCATCCAGCACTTAATGTCCTTCAATGGCGTGCAAGACGAGAAGCTTAAAAAGACTACATTTGATCATCTCTCTTCATCCGGATTTCAGCCAATAGCTACTAGAAACTCCTCCGAGTCAAGGAAAGATTCAACTCAGGTCTGGAAACTTGATCAAATAATCTCGACCATTATTGACTTTCTATTAGATATTTTGAAAGAAATGAATCTAAATTGCCATTTTCGCTTTGTTTTTCCAACTTGTAGAAATTGTTTAGTCTTGATTGGCAAGGTGCTAACCAGTTCTTCACACATCCTTATCACCCTCAAAGCACAGATTCTTTTGCGACATCCGGGCATCATTCTATCTCCCATCCCTCAATTCCTGTTTCAATGAGTAGCCCATTCTTCAAGGTCCATGGTTCTTCAAATGGCACCAACCTTATGAAGCAACAACCTTTTGGAGGATTTGTAGCTAATAATACAAATGTAGTGGGTTCTGGGGTAGGATCCTTTGTTCCAAGGTAATAATATTTTGACAGTTTGATATTTATAAATATAAGTGTTCCTCCTTTGTTCCAACTTTTATAAATATAAGTGTTCCTCCTTTGTTCCAACTTTTTACCAATTATAAGTGCACGGTAAACATGAGGCATCTAAATAATTTTCAATGTATGCTTAAGAAATAGATAAGCATGTGTAATGCATGTTTCTTTTTTCTTTTTTTGTTTTGGGGGGGGGGGGGGGGGGGGGGGGGTGAGGGGGGAGGAGGGAGGAGGGGGGATGTTGCTTGGTAATTTTTGTACGTTGTTGATGATTCTCTTAGGCTAATATCAACTTGGTTTGATTATAGGAACATTTCGAAGCCTACCCCTTCTTCACAGTTGACAATTTTTTATGCGGGCTCAGTCAGTGTTTACGATGATGTTCCATTGAAGAAGGTATGACTTTCGACATTGTTATATATACAAAATAATAGAAGTTTCCCAGCTGTTTGATTAATTTAAATTGAATTATTTCTTTTTTAGGCACAAGCGATAATGTTATGGGCAAGTAAATCATGTAATGTTACTCCAAATACTTCAATTCAAAAATCTGAGGCACCTGTTCCTACACAGTTTGCTCAAGTGTCGGGCGTCAATAGTTTGAGTGCAGTTCCGATTTTGACTCAGGCTCAGGACCCAGCTCATAAAGCCAGCCCAATATGTGTTACTTCTCACATTGAAGCCAATTCAAAAGGCAGTTCTAGCACCATCGACGAAGAGGCAGGGGCGAAGTGCATGGGGTCATTGGCTCCGTCTTTGAGTCAGCATGAGTCTTCTAAATCTGTGAATACTTCCAGCTCTCTCCTTCCAAGAGGTATTTTGTTGTTTTAAAAACAAAATGAAAATTTCTATTAGTTGAGTTGTATATTGCAGGAATCTTTTTACTGAGCTAGTGATCTCTGCATGCAGCTGTACCTCAGGCTAGAAAAGCTTCACTTGCTCGGTTTTTGGAGAAGCGCAAAGAAAGGTGAGGCCTTTTGTTTCCGAAAATTTGCCCGATGCCTATCAGCATGTGCATAAGTTAAGGTGCATTTGTACAGTCCGCTACACTTTGGTACTAAGATGGTTTATTGACTATTACCATTTTCCTGGAACACATAGAGATCTATTGGAATAAAAAAAAAATTAGGGATATTCATTCATCATCTCTTTCCATTCTTTCACTATTCAAACATGGATAACCAATTAGATCAGTTCGTTTAAAGTTTAGTGTGTAAAAATGTTGCACACCCTTTCTTCATTACTCAACAAATTTTTGTGTAAAGAGACATGCAGCCAGCTTTTTTGTCTTTAGGGATAAGGAAAACTAACCTTTATATTATCCACGAAGCTTGGCTGGCTCATGGATGTGCAGAAACTTTGGACGTATTAGTTCTGTGTAATTGTTAGAATATAATTTTGAACCTCTCAACCCTCATCAAAACTTTGGAGTTTTGGCGTAGGGGTAGTAGTAGTCATTTCACAGGGTATCAGAGCCACTGGGTTCAGTAGGCCTGCCTAACCCATATTTCCAATAGATTGAAACATGTACTGTTGGCGCATAATCTAAATCTGTCCCAACAAATTTGGCGCTCAACATGCTGCATGGGCACGGCATGTTAGAATATAAATATAAATTCGACCACCCACGATAACTTTGAAGTTCTAGTGTAGTGGCAGGGTCAAATTCACATTATTATCTTACTGATGTGGTATCAGATTGGTGTCAGATCCAAATTTATGCAATATTCTTTCCTTATCTTTTGATCCATTTAATCCATATTGGTCCATTGACTATTTCTCCTTTGTTTCTTTTACAGGGTAACGAGTGTAGTACCTTATTCATGTGCGAGGAAATCTCCAGAAACTTCCACCACATTTGAGGGTGACAACAATTCAGCCAAAGGTTCGTCAGCTAATCTTTCTCTCTCCAGTAATCAGGAGTCGTGGTGTTCAGTTCAGACCAAGGACAACACTGACATCAAGGAGCCTCCGAGTACTAAGCTAGAGATGTAAGCTTATTGATACGACCTGCAACTTCTCTCATTTGGCAGTTGTAATATTTTTCCATTGATTCACATGGAAGGGAGGCATTATAGTAGTATAATGATGTGGAGCTATAGGTTTTTGGATGTTAAAGTAACGGGGGCAATTTAATCCCAAACAAGGACTCTTGCAGAGCTTTGTTTAAGTTTTCAATATTGTTATATTATTTAAATAATAAATGACATTATTTGAAATATGTTTTTGTTCTTCCCTTCTAATATGTTATTTTTGTTTTTTGGTAAACATCTCCCAATATAGTATTAGCAGTAACTACTGTTCAAGCTTGTTGTCTTCTTTTCTTTTTTTTCAATTTTAACTTGATTAAGATCATATCTTCTTCGTGACGTGTACTCTGTGATAAGATTTAGTTTGCTTTTCTGTTTCAATAAGTGTCAATAAGTGTCCTAGTCTTTAGGGGCTGTTGCGGTTTTGACTTAGTCCAGTTTGTTACCAATTTGTTACCACATTTCTAGCTACAACGTGGGGTGTTCTGTTTTTCAGTTTCTCTCTGTAAGGCTGTTAAATAGCCTCTAATGTTTTCTCAATAATATGTCATTCTCAGATAGTTCGCATTCTTGCTTTTGAGATCAATTGCATTTGACATTCTGGTATCAGAGCAGGTTTGAGTGATTTCCAAATGTAGTGAAAGAGAGAGATGACTATCGTAGGGAGTTTTGTGCAGTCGTCCATCCCTTGCTTTGATGGTCATTATGACCATTGGAGCATGCTCATGGAGAATTTCCTGCGATCTAAAAAATTATGGGGGCTGGTGGAGACTGGCTATGAAAAATCAGCAAGTGGATCAGAGATAACTGAAGCACAGCGGAAGAAGCAAGAAGAGTTGAAGCTGAAAGATCTGAAAGTGAAAAATTTTCTCTTTCAGGCCATCGATCGGACGATATTGAAGACGATCCTTGTGAAGGACACTTCCAAACAGATTTGGGAGTCAATGAAGAAGAAATTTGAAGGCAATGCAAAGGTGAAGAGATTGCATCTGCAAGCTCTTCGCATAGAGTTCGAAAACCTAGAGATGAAGGATGGAGAAGGAGTCACTAAGTACTTCTTAAGAGTGTTGTCTGTAGCTGGCAAGATGAGACCTTATAGGGAGTAGATGCGGGATGTCAGAGTGGTGGAGAAGATACTTAGATCGCTAACTGAGAAGTTCAATTATGTTGTTTGCTCGATTGAGGAGTCCAAAGACATCGATGAACTCTCCATTGATGAACTGCAGAGCTCCCTCATTGTACACGAACAGAAGTTCAATCGGAGTAGAGGAGAAGAACATGCACTTAAGGTGACATGATGAAGGATACAGTTGAAGAGGACATGGGAGAGCAGCGTTCAGAGGGTGTTCAGAGGTGGACGAGGCAGAGGTAGGGGTCGCCAAACCTACAACAATGCAACCATTGAATTCTACAAATGCCATCAGCTTGGACACTATCAATATGAGTGTCCAACTTGGGGAAAACAGGCAAATTATGCAGAGCTGGATGAGTCAGAGGAGATGCTTCTCATGTCCAATGTTGAGTCACATGGAATTAATCGTGATGATGTGTGGTTTCTCGACTCAGGTTGTAGCAACCACATGTGTGGTGATCGATTGTTATTCTGTGAACTGGATGAGGGGTTAAAACAGATGGTCAAACTCGGCAACCATACAAAAAATGAGCGTAGCTGGGAAGGGAAATGTGAGGCTATCTTTGGAAGGTGTTAACCATCTTGTAACAGAGGTATTCTACGTGCCGGAGCTGAGGAATCATCTTCTTAGCATCAGCCAGCTACAGGAAAAAGGGGGTTGGCAATCCTAAACCAATCAAATCAGTGCCGAATCTATCATCCTTCGAAGGGCTTGATCATCCAAACAGATATGACAACTAACCGGATGTTTGTACTGTTATCCAACACGCAACCTATAAAGAAGGAGACTAAGGAAGTGTGTCTCCAAGCAACTACTCAAGAACTAGCTCACCTTTGGCACCGTAGGTATGGCCATCTCAGTTATAAAGGCCTCAAGACTCTGCACAACGAAGGAATGGTGAGAGGTTTACCGAAAATTTCTGAGTCCAATATAATGTGTTGATTGTCTTGAAGGGGGAGCAACAACGAGATTCTTTTCCAAAGAGGACTACTTGGAGAGCATTGGAGAAGCTGGAGCTAGTTCACGCTGACATTTGTGGACCAAATTCTCCGATCTCCAACAGCCACAAGAGGTATTTGATTTGTTTCATCGATGATTTCAGTAGGAAGGCTTGGGTAAAGTTTCTTGTTAATAAGACAAATGCGTTTGCTTCCTTTAAACTGTTTAAGAGTTGTGTGGAAAAGGAGACTGGTTTGCCTATTAAGTGTTTAAGGACAGATCGTGGAGGGGAGCTCACATCAAGTGAATTCAATGATTTTTGTAGAAAGAATGGGATAAAGAGACAGTTGACCACCGCTTATACACCGCAGCAAAACAGTGTTGCGGAGAGGAAGAACAGGACTGTAATGAACATGGTGAGGAGTTTACTGTCCGAGAAAGTTGTTCCAAAGACCTTCTGGCCTGAGGCAGTAAACTGGACATTCTATGTCCTCAACAGATGCCCTACATTGTCAGTCAAAGGTGTGACACCGGAAGAAGACTGGAGCGGGGCTAAGCTGTATGTTCAGCATTTCAGAGTCTCAACAGATGCCCTACATTGTCAGTCAAAGGTGTGACACCGGAAGAAGACTGGAGCGGGGCTAAGCTGTATGTTCAGCATTTCAGAGTCTTCGGCAGTGTTGCGCATGCTCATGTTCCTGATGTTCGAAGGATGAAACTTGAAGATAAAAATCGCAACTGTGTTTTCTTTGGGGTGAGTGAAGAATCAAAGGGGTACACTCTACGATCTAGTGTTAAAGAAAATTGTGATTAGCCGAGATGTTGTTTTTGAGGAGGACAAGAAGTGGAATTGGGATGAAAGCCATCAAGAACAGATTCTGATGAACCTTGAATTGGGAGATGAAGAGGAGCATGGTGAAGATGAATCCGAGGAGAGTGGTGAAGAGGTAGTGCCAAATTCGGGAAACATTGAAGCTCCTGAACCTTCAAATGCAAGAGAAGTTAGGAACTGAAGAGAACCAGTTTGGATGGGAGATTATATCTCTGGTGAAGGCCTTTCCGAGGAGGATACTTAAGCTAATATGGTTCTATTTTACAGCACTGATCTGGTCAGTTATGAGGAAGCTGTGAAAGATGAAAAGTGGAAGCATGCTATGGATTCAGAGATGCGGTCCATCAAGAAGAATGGGACATGGGTTCTAACTGATTTGCCAAAGGAAGCTAAAAGGATTGGGGTCAAATGGTCTACAAAACAAAATTAAACGAACTCGGAGAAGCACAAAGCCCATTTGGTAGCAAAAGGTTATGCGCAGGTACACGGACTCGATTATGAAGAAGTTTATGCTCCAGTAGCTCGCATGGATACGGTGCGAGTGATCCTAGCTATTGTAGCACAGAGTTCTTGGAATGTGTTCCAGCTCGGTGTTAAGTCAGCTTTCCTTCATGGAGAGCTAACTGAAGATGTCTATGTTGACCAGCCGAGAGGATATGAAGTGAAGAATGAGGAACATAAGGTGTATAAACTCAACAAAGCACTATACGAACTTAAGCAGGCACCAAGAGCATGGCTCAGCCGAATTGAGTCGTATTTCTTAAAAGAAGGCTTCGAGAAGAGTGATAGTGAGCAGACCCTCTTTACCAAAATCAGCAAACAAGGTAAACGTTTGATGATTAGCTTGTATGTTGATGACTTAATTTATACTTGAGATGATGAGGTTATGATGTGTGAGTTTAAGAACTCGATGATGAATGAGTTTGATATGTCAGATTTGGGTAAAATTAGGCACTTCCTCAGCATTGAAGTGATGCAGTTTGATGGAGGGATATTCATAAGTCAAAAGAAGTATGTAATGGAAGTTTCAAGGAGATTCGGGATGGAGCATAGTAATTCAGTTCAGAATCCGATCATTCCAGGGTTCAAAATTGGCAAGGATGAGAATGGAATAGAATTGGATGGCTCGTTCTATAAGCACTTGGTGGGAAGTATGATGTATCTAACAGCCACAAGACCAGATATAATGTATGTGGTTAGCTTGATTAGCAGGTACATGTCGAAGCCAACAGAGCTTCATCTTTTAGCAGCCAAGAGAGTTTTGCACTACTTGCAAGAACCACTGGTTTTGGGATTCTTTACAAGAAGGGAGGGAATAGGGAGCTAATTGGTTTCACTGATAGTGATTATGCTGGCTTTGTGGAAGATAGGAAGAGCACGTCAGGGTATGTTTTTATTCTGAGCTCCGCAGCAGTGGCTTGGTCTTCACGAAAGCAATCGATAATCACACTTAGCACAACCGAAGCAGAATTTGTTGCTGCTGCAGCATTCACATGTCAAGCAGTATGGATGAAAAGGGTTATGGAGGCACTGAGAGTACCGTCATTTTCTGTGACAATAGTTCAACCATCAAGTTGTCAAAGAACCCCGTAATGCACGGCAGGAGCAAGCACATTGATGTGCGGTTTCACTTCCTACGTGATCTGGTGAATGAAAGAGTTGTGCAATTGATGTTTTGTGGAACACAGGAACAAGTTGCAGACATACTAACTAAACCTCTCAAGCTAGAGTCATTTCAGAAGCTGAAGGACAACTGGGAGTCTGTGAGGCGCCAAAAAAAAAATTAAACTAGTTGCTCAGGCAGTCTAGTTTACGGGAGGGAATGATAAGATTTAGTTTGCTATTCTGTTTCAATAAGTGTCCTAGTCTTTAGGGGTTGTTGATGTTTTGACTTAGTCCAGTTTGTTACCAATTTGTTACCACATTTCTAGCTACAACGTGGGGTGTTCTGTTTTTCAGCTCTGTAATGCTGTTAAATAGCCTCTAATGTTTTCTCAATAATATGTCATTCTCAGATAGTTCTTTGCATTCTTGCATTTGAGATCTGTTATGTTATGACCCAAATTGTTTGGGCCCATTGGGCTTTGTATCTTCACATATGTAAGTTTTGAATCAAAGGAAATAATCAATCAACAATTTGGCTAATCCTCTCTTCCAAAACAGCTGCTGTCTTCTTCCTCTCTTCTCTTCCTCTTCTCAAACCCTAACATCTCAACCCATCTAGAATCCTAACAAATTGGTATCAGAGCCAACACCAAAAACCTCCACACCTACCTCATCCGTTCGTCCCGATCCCCTTCTCCTCCGGCACCGTCGTCGACGATCCCTTCCAACTACCTCGCCGTCGTCGAGCCCTTCTCCCGATCCCTTCCGCCACCCCGGCCACCACAACCCTACCGAACGATCCCAGCCACAACCAGCCACCGAATCAAATGGGGATTTGAAAAAGGCGAGTCTCAGTCCAGATTTTCGTCGGGTTTCTTGGTCTTCGTCGTCGCGAGCACCGGAGGAGGGAGGATATCAAGAAGGAAGGTTTGATTTTTGTGATTTGAGTAATTAATTTTGGGGAGGGGGGGAAATTCGGTGTTTTGTTGAATTGGGTTGAAGAAATTTGAATGGATATGTCGGGAAAATATGATATTGAGAAGTATGATGGGAAGACGAGTTTTAGATTATGGCAAGTGCGTATGGCAGCGATTTTGTCGAGCCAAGGCGTTAAGGATGCCATTTTTGGTCGAGAAAAAATGATTGATGCGGTGGCGGATAAGAAATAGAAAGAGATGGATGATAAAACGCTCTCTATTATCCAATTGTGTTTGAGCGATTCGACATTGCAAGAGGTCCTATCGGAGAAGACCGCTAAGGCTTTGTGGGAGAAATTGGAGAACATCTACATGAAGAAGTCCCTCACCAATCGACTGCGGTTGAAATTGCGCCTCTACACTCTTCGCATGGTTGTAGGTACATCAATTTCCAATCATATTACGGAGTTTGCATCTATTTTGAATGACTTAAGTACGATTGATGTTAAGGTGGAGGATGAGGACCAAGCCCTTTTGTTATTATGCTCATTGCCCGCATCATACAAGGCTTTTAGAGACATGTTGATTTATAGTAAAGATAAAATTTCTCTAGAGGATGTTAAGAGCAATTTGCAAGCCAAGTTGCACATTGATAGTGAAATGACCAATAATGAGAAAGGGAGCCAAGGTGTTGGTTTAGTTGTTGATCGAGGTAGGTCATGGGACCGAAACTCGAAAGATATAAGGACCCGTTCGAAGTCTAGGCACTAGAATTTGACGTGCAACTATTGTAAGAAGAAGGAACACATTAAGGCCGATTGTTTCAAGCTCAAAAATAAACAAAAGGTGGATAGTAAAAGTTCTTCTTCTTCGGAGGTAAATGTGGCCGAATGTGACACGGTTGATACTCTTTGTGTGATAGATACTAATGTTGATGATATACATTGTTGGGTGATGGATACGGGTGCTTCGCAACACATGACTCCGAATAGAGATTGGTTTGAGACTTATGAGCCTACGGATGGTAAGGTTCTCATGGGGAACAACAATATGTGTAAGGTTTCCGGAATTGGTTCGGTGACAATTAAGTTCCATGATGGAAAGGTCCGAAGGTTGACGGGTGTGAGACATATACCCGATTTGTTTAAGAATTTGATTTCTTTGGGGTCTCTTGAAGAAAAGGGGTGTAAGTTCCAAAGTGAAGGTGGAGTCCTTAGAGTCTCTAAAGGGGCTCTTACAATCATGAAGGCGAAGAGAATTGGAACTCTTTATTTCTTACAAGGTTCCACGGTCACGGGCTCGGCCGCCATTGCACGTTCGGGTACTATGTCGGATGAGGATACTATTAGGCTCTGGCATATGAGATTGGGGCATATGAGCGAGCGAGGAATGACCATTTTGAGCAAGAAAGGCTTGTTGTGTGGCCAATGCACGGGCAACTTGGAGTTTTGTGAGCATTGTGTATTTGGCAAGCATAAGAGGTTGAGCTTCTCTACGGCCATTCATTCGACCAAGGAAACACTTGACTACATCTATTCGGATCTTTGGGGACCTTCTCGTGAGCCTTCCAAAGGTAATGGTTCTCGTTACATGCTTACTTTCATTGATGATTTCTCAAGGAAGGTTTGGGTTTATTTCTTGAAAGAGAAAAGTGATGTGTTTCGCACCTTCAAAGAATGGAAGTCACTTTTGGAGAACCAAACGGGAAGGAAAGTTAAGAGATTGAGAACCGATAACGGTTTGGAGTTTTGCAACCGTGAGTTTGATAATTTTTGCAAGGCTGAAGGGATTGTTCGGCACAAGACGGTGGTCAACACTCCACAACAACATAGTGTTGCAGAAAGGATGAATAGGACACTACTTGAAAGGTCTAGAAGTATGCTTTCAAATGCGGGTTTGGGTAAGGAGTTTTGGGCGGAAGCCATTAACACATCTTGCTATTTGGTAAATCGATCTCCTACCATTTCAATTGAGTTGAAGACACCCGAAGAAGTGTGGTCGGGTAAGACGGCCGATTATTCGAATTTGAGGGTGTTTGGATGTCCCGCTTATGCACATGTGAATGAAGGAAAGTTGGAGCCTAGATCGAAGAAGTGTATTTTTGTTGGGTATCCCACAAATGTGAAGGGATATAAGTTGTGGTGTCCCGAATCATCCAAGTTCCTTATTTCAAGAGATGTCATTTTCAATGAGTCGGCCATGTTGAAGGCAAATGATGTTGCACCCGAGCCAACTATTAAGGAGAATGAGACGGTTGAGAAGAAGGTGGAGTTTGAGGTGCCGGTCCAAGAAGGTGATGATTTGATCTCACATGATGATGTCAATTTGGAGGAAGCTCAAGAAGAGGCACAACCATATGCATTGGCAAGGAACCAAGCTAGAAGAGAAACAAGACCACCTACAAGGTATGGATACTCTGACTTTGCTTATTGTTTGGCAATTGCAGAGGATGTAGAGTATTGTGAGCCATCTTCCTACAAGGAAGCCATTTCTTCTAAAGATGCGGCCAATTGGGTTGTCGCTATGAATGAAGAGTTACAATCTTTGCAACAAAATGAGACTTGGTCTCTTGTGAAGCCTCCGAGTGGTAAGAGGATTGTGGGTTGCAAGTGGGTGTTTAAGAGGAAGATTGATGGCTCAAATCCTGCGAATTTTCGATACAAGGCAAGGCTAGTGGCTAAAGGGTATAGTCAAGTCCAAGGTGTGGACTTCAATAATGTGTTCTCTCCTGTAGTTAAGCACACCTCCATTCGAGTTTTGCTCTCTTTGGTGTCAATGAAGGATTTGGAATTGGAGCAAATGGATGTGAAAACTGCCTTCTTGCATGGTGATTTGGAGGAGCAAATTTACATGAGCCAACCGGAAGGTTTTGAGGTTGCGAGAAAGGAGGACCGTGTGTGTCTTTTGAAGAAGTCCCTTTATGGCCTTAAGCAATCACCGTGTCAATGGTATAAGAAGTTCGACTCATTCATGGTGAGTATTAATTTCCATTGTTCCAATTATGATAGTTGTGTTTATTTCAAGAAGTTGGATGGTGGGAATTTCATTTACTTGTTGCTCTATGTGGATGACATGTTGATTGCATCCTCAAACTTGAAAGAAGTTAAGAGGTTGAAAGAGCAACTAAGTTCGGCATTTGAGATGAAAAATTTGAGGGCCGCCAAAAGGATTCTCGGGATGGAGATCACAAGGGATAGGTCCAAAAGAAAGTTGTTTCTTTCACAAAAGAGTTTTGCCGAGAAAGTGCTACGCCGTTTTGGCATGGAGAGCGAAAGTTGTTTCAACACCTCTTGCGGCGCATTTCAAGCTTTCGGCCGCTTTAAGCCCAAAATCCGATGATGAGAAGAAATATATGGAAAAGGTTCCATATTCGAGTGCGGTCGGGAGTCTCATGTACTTGATGGTGTGCACTCGACCCGATATTGCTCAAGTCGTTAGTGTGGTAAGTAGATATCTCTCTTGTCCGGGAAAAGGGCATTGGGAAGCGGTGAAGTGGATCTTCCGCTATTTGAGAGGTACTATTGATGCTTGTTTGGAGTTTGGTAATAGCAAGAAACTGACGGGTTTTGTGGATGCGGATTTTGCGGGTGATTTGGACAAGAGGCGTTCCTTGACGGGTTATGTTTTTACCCTTGGAGATTGTGCAATTAGTTGGAAGTCTACACTTCAAGCCACCGTTGCACTCTCAAGTACTGAGGCCGAATATATGGCAATTACTGAGGCTATTAAGAAGACTATTTGGCTCAAGGCATTTGTTAGTGAGATGTCTTCACTCGAGGGTCCTATTACGGTGTTTTGTGACAACCAAAGCGCGATTCATTTGACCAAAGACCGTATGTACCATGAGAAGACGAAACATATTGACATTCGATACCATTTTGTTCGAGATGTGATCTCGGAAGGCAAGGTTGCCGTGAAGAAGATTGGTACCGAATCGAATCCGGCCGATATGCTCACAAAGCCTCTTCCAATTGTAAAGTTCAAGCTTTGTTCAAGTTTGATGTCGGTTTGTTTCTAGCTAGTTTGAGCTAGTTTTGTTTCTAGCATGTTGCTAGTATATCTTTATGTTTATCTTTGTTTAGGTTATGTTTCCTTTATGTTTTTAGTTTGTTCAAGATGCAATTTGGTTCAAATTGGAGATTGTTATGTTATGACCCAAATTGTTTTGGGCCCATTGGGCTTTGTATCTTCACATATGTAAGTTTTGAATCAAAGGAAATAATCAATCAACAATTTGGCTAATCCTCTCGTCCAAAACAGCGGCTGTCTTCTTCCTCTCTTCTCTTCCTCTTCTCAAACCCTAACATCTCAACCCATCCATAATCCTAACAAGATCAATTGCATTTAACACTGTTGTTCACTCAAAAGTAAACAAAACCATGCTTTAATTGTGACAACTGAGCTACCATGAAAGCTCTGTAATGTTTTGACTATTGCTAACTTTTGAAGTAAATGCTTTGTGAAGTGACTCTTTTAGTTGTTTAGGGGAAGTCATCCCGATCATTCGCCCAACATCAGCATCTGCTGCGTTTCCTTTTCGGGTTTACAGCAGTCTGTTCTTGTGATCATTCTTGCAGTGGGAACCATCTGCTGTGTTTCCTTTTCGGGTTTACAGCAGCAGTATGCTCTTGTAATCATTCTTACAGTTGCAGTAGGAACCGATAGTTATGCAGTAGAAATTCATAGTATTCATTCTCCTTTGTGATCTGCGGTATTTTTTGACATTTCAGATTACATGGACCTCTCAAAATTCGTGGGACAAACTTGTAGGTACCAGGTCATCTGTAATTGTTCAACAATTTTTGTGAATGAATGGGTCCTTAATTTGGATGATACCTGCAGATTGAGCGTGACCGGTTATATTAATATCTTTCAGTGTAAGAATCTAATCGTACGTTGGAACGGTCCAAAGAATAAACATGAGAGGGGCCTCAGGTGGAGGATTATTCACAAAACAGCAAAGCATCATCTTCATTCGTGGGACAAACTTGCAAGTATCGTCCAAATGGGTCCTTAATTTGGATGATACCTGCAGATTGAGCGAGACCGGTTATATTAGTATCTTTCAGTATAAGAATCTAATCGTACGTTGGAAGGTCCAAAGAATAGACATGGTGGAGGAGGATTCACAAAACAGCAAAGCATCATCTTCATTGTAGGCATGTAAAATAATGTGTAGAATTAGAAGAAAGAGATAGGTGAAATGGTTCTGAACATAATCAAATATGTGAAGAAAATGTTATGCGCATAACAAGAAAATTAGAGGTGAGTAGTAATTGGGCATAAAACAGAGAAATATTAATGAAGAGACACAAGTTGATGGTCCTTTCATTTCCTTTTTCACCGATAAGAACTGGATACCAAAATAATATAGCTTGTATTCCTACTGCTTACCAACCCTAAGGATCTGTTTTGTTCAATACAAGTGAACATTTCGATTTCCTCGTTATAAGTTTCTCTGTAAAATCAGGAAGACCGGAATCAAAGCAATGCGATATCCTTTAGCATTTGTGTAGTGATATCCTTTAGCATTTGTGTGCCTTGCAACGACGACCAGTTATCAATAATATGAGAGTTGCATTTTTTTCTTCTTTTTTTTCCTTTTTTTTTTTATTTTTTTAAAAATTTTTGCTACACGCATTTGGTTGTTAAGAGCATCTACAGTCGTGAAAGCTAAAATATGCATATATGCATATTATGAATATACTAGATTTGCCCGTAGGCACGTGCCTACGGCACGTTTTCGGAATGATACAAAATGCGAAAATCCTGTAAACAGTAAAACAACAATTATGTAGCTCAAGTTTGAATAGTATGACAATAATTAGTTGTAAATAAAAATCCATGTTTCCGTTAGTATACGTTGAAAAATAATTATAAATGGGGATATAAAATCTAACTTCTTAGAACTTTAAGTGTGGAGTTGAAGAGATATTTACTATTTTCAATATAACATGTGCAAAAAAACATTAAAATTCTGAAAATCTAAGAGTGCGTTTGGTTTGTTGTTTTGAAAATAGTTTTGTGAAAATATTTTGTGAAAACTGTTTTGTGAAAACTGTTTTGTGAAAATGAGAGTGTAAAAGCTGTCTGGTAGAGTTTTCTGAAAACTGTTTTCTGAAAATGAAATTGTATAACCTGTTTGTGTATAAAAAATAAACCTGAATGCTGTTTTCTTAAAACCAGAGGGTAAAATGCTGTTATCTGGAAAAGACAGTTTCAAAGCTGTGTTGTTATATTTCTAGCTGAAAACTGTTATCTGAAAGCTGTTTTCCTGAAAAAGCGAGTTTAAAAGCTGTTAGGCTATATTTCTTGCTGAGAACTGTTATCTGAAAGCTGTTTTCTTGGAAAAACGAGCTTAAAAGCTGTTTTTGTTATATACCTAGCTGAAAACTGTTATCTGAAAGCTGTTTTTCTGAAAAAGCGAGTTTAAAAGCTGTTCGGTTATATTTCTTGCTGAAAAATGTTATCTGAAAGCTGTTTTCCTGGAAAAACGAGCTTAAAAGCTGTTTTTGTTATATTCCTAGCTGAAAACTGTTATCTGAAAGCTGTTTTTCTGAAAAAGCGAGTTTAAAAGCTATTCGGTTATATTTCTTGCTGAAAAATGTTATCTGAAAGCTGTTTTTCTGAAAAAACGAGCTTAAAAGCTGTTTTGTTATATTCCTAGCTGAAAACTGTTATCTGAAAGCTGTTTTTCTGAATAAACGAGTTTAAAAGCTGTTCTGTTATATTTCTTGCTGAAAACTGTTATCTTATAGCTGTTTTTCTGAAAAAGCGAGTTTAAAAGCTGTTCTGCTATAATCCTAGCTGAAAACTGTTATCTGAAAGCTGTTTTTCTGAAGAAGTGAGTTCCAAAAGCTGTTGGGTTATATTTCTTGCTAAAAACTGTTATCTGAAAGCTGTTTTTCTGAAAAAAATAGTTTGAAAGCTGTTTTGTTATATTTGTAGCTGAAAACTGTTATCTGAAAGCTGTTTTTCTGAAAAAGCGAGTTTTAAAGCTGTTCGGTTATATTTTTTGCTGAAAACTGTTTTCTGAAAGTTGTTTTCCTGGAAAAGCAAGATTACAAGCTGTTTTGTTCTATTTCTAGCTGAAAACTTTTATCTGAAAGCTGTTTTACTGAAAAACCGAGTTTAAAAGCTGATAGGCTATATTTCTTGCTGAGAACTGTTATCTGAAAGCTGTTTTTCTGGAAAAACGAGCTTAAAAGCTGTTTTGTTATATTCGTAGCTGAAAACTGTTATCTGTAAGCTGTTTTCATGGAAAAGTGAGTTTAAAAGCTGTTTGGTTATATTTCCTGCTGAAAACTGTTCTCTGAAAGCTGTTTTCCTGAAAAAACGAGTTTAAGAGCTGTTTTGTTATATTCCTAGCTGAAAACTGTTATCTGAAAGCTGTTTTTCTGAAGGAGTGAAAAATAAAAGCTGTTGGCTTATATTTCTTGCTGAAAACTTGTTTTCCGAAAGCTATTTTCCGAAAAAAACAGTTCAAAAGCTGTTTTTTAATATTTGTAGCTGAAAACTGTTATCTAGGTTGTATATTTAATGAATTCACAATATTTTTCTTATGAGTTTTTTGTTAATTTTTTTTGCAGATATAGACCCAACTTCTATCAATGTACAAACAAGCAACCTGCTACAACGTGGAAGCGTCGTGCGCTACTCAATTTTTTTTTTCTTTTTCCTTCTTGGAAGCTTCCCACTAGTGTCTTCCGACCATGTAAAATTTTATTTGAATTGTGGTGAAGTTGGGTAATACAACGATTGGACACACTATGCAAATTTCAAAAAAATGTACAAAATTACCATTACAAATTTCTACTTGGTTACATTTATTTTACAAACTGTCCATTACAAATATAGATACATATATTTTGCATTTTACAATTTCTACAATTGACCAAACAAGCATCAAAACAATAAAACAATTGCACAAGTGGAGCTGCTGCTGCTGCTACTTCTCAATTCCTTGTACAGCTGCTGCTTCTCAACTCTTTCTAGTTGCTGCTACTTCTCCTACTACTACTTCTCCTTATGTTGCTGCTTCTCAACTTCTTCTAGTTGTTGCTTCAATCTCCTTCTACTACTTCTCTTCTACATCTTCAACTACTTCTGCAAGTTATCTTTTGTGTACAATCAGGAAAAGAAATGCATAAGATGAAAGTATGATTAATTCAACATGCAGAATCAAAATTAATATACTAAAAATAATGGTAGGCTCAGAACACGGTATTCACACTAGGGTTGCATTGGGGTGCATGCCAACTAGTTCAAATAAATAAATAATACCGCATCAGTTAAATAGAACTTCAAGCATCATTTCAAATCCATAAATACACCCTCCTTCATATAAATAGGCATTTCCGCAGTTGCGTACTCTAAGTGGACAGCAAAGTAAATGAACAACAAATGCAAATATCAAACCGAAAATACTGATATCAGATACCCAACCATACTCAAGTTTCGGGCCAATAAACTGATATCATTTACCCCCACTATAATCAAGTTTCAGGCCAGATATCATTTACCCGAACCATACTCAAGTTTCAGGCCAAAAAACTGATATCAAATACTCAACCAAAATGAAGAGCAAGTACAAAATATCAGAAACTGAAAAGACTCTCACTCATTCAACTGAGAGCAGCAAATATCAAAATCAAAAAAGTAACTAAGCAGCAAATATCAGTTACTCATTAATACCAACAACAAATAACAGCTACAATATCTGAAGGAGAGAAGAATGACTCATGTACCCACTTCATCATAAGTGAGTGCGAAACTGATCAGTATGCACAAATACAACAAGCTCAACAAAGCTAGTGACCAAAATTGTAAATAGAAGCCAGAGTATCAAAAATAATTCCCCCTACGCTGATCAGGTATTAATTTTCAACCATGTGTTTGTCATCACTGCCTACACCAACCCACAAAAAGAGAGAAAGACAAAACCCCAAAATGAGTAAGAGAGAATCAAATACTTCCCTGGAATATAATAGGTGTCCACATACTGTTCTAGTAGCATCCATATTTTTCATATATGTCCTGAAACAAAATTAGAAAGAAATGAAGATCATAATCCACATAGTGTTCTCAAGTATAGGTATACTCACATGTACAGAAGAAGAAAGTTACAAATATAGATATACTCACAGTATGAGGCCATAAACTGAAGCACCGGTAACATTATTAGATGCTAATCAGCTTCTATGCATATGAACAAGAATAAGAAGACAACAGCTTTCAAGGAAAGCATCATAACACATCAAAGAATCATGATCACTGTCGAATTTGTCACCAAAATAACTCTCCCAGGCAAAGCGCAATAATTAGTTGTACCCTGTTAGTTCTTGTAAATCCTTGCCCATTATTAATAAAAATCTCTTAGCAGTAGTGGTCAACCAATTTGACACGCTTGGCGTATCACTTTAGTTTGTAAATACTACTACACTGTTTTGGAAATTTTTTGAGGAAAAACTTTTCTCAAAACGCGTTTGGTACACTGTTCTCAACCGCATCTTTTCTGAAAAGATGCTTCCAGCTGTTTCCCCTCACATTCGAGTGCGCTCGTGACAATATTTAAGAGAGTTCATTCAAATTCAATTGAAAGGGAGAAATTATACTTCACTATAATTTTGGTTGGGCAATTTCTTAACAAATCAGCCTTATCAAATTAGACTTATCAATAGGTATATCAGTGAAAGGAAATATCAGGTAAGTATATCAGTGAAGCTTATCAGTTGAAAGTATATACTGAAGTATATCAGTGCAGCATATATCAGGTCAGCATGTCAGTCAGTGAAGTATACCAGTGAAGTACATCAGTTTTGTATATATCAGGTATTTCCTTTCAAGTTGATATGGAGTTATTCAATAATCCCTTTGTAAAAGTGTCCCAACTAAAGTATAGCAACACTAAAGTTGATATGGGCTTATCAATATGAAAGAATCACAAAAACAATGAAGCAGATCGTCAACGGTACCTGAATTGGAACAATTGTAATAGCCCAAGAAAAATGCCCAGGGTAAGAACACAGAAAACCCAACACCAACAATTAAGTGCGAAGCAAGAAATAAGAGTACAGTAGCCTCAGCCCAACACAGAGAGCATAACTGTTGGAGATAAAAAATTACCTGCAAAAAGATTGAGGAACAAACAGCACAAAAAGAGAACCACCAAAGTCGCTGAGACCACAACCCATACTCGACACCTCTCATGTACCCAAAATAACCATAAAGTTACCAACATATTGGAGGTGATAATCTCCTACCATTTAGGTCATCAATACTGATCACCTAATTTGACTGGCTTTTGTGCACAACATGAAAACTGCAACCCAATTATTATCTTCTTTTACGGCAAACAACAATAATTACTCCAAAGAGTATTATAGGATCAGAATAAAGCATCATCACTATCTTACATTGAAAGTGTAGTATCCATTACAAAATTCATCATATCCATTGTGTGCCTTACTTTTCAAATTCCAACATATTCTCATGTCTACCTCAAAATTGCGATGAATTCTTCTTTCTTTGAGGAAGGTTGCAGTTTAATAAATGTGTTGTAACTTCCATGCTGTGTACACAAACCAACACAATAGTGTGATCAGTATTGATGCCCAGCACGGCGGGAGATTATCACCTACTATATATTAGTATCAAAAGCTGTTATTTTGAAACCATTGTACTAGTTATTTTGAGACCATGAGAGCTAATCCTATCCCAAATAAGAACTGTAGGATCAGAATATAGCGTCATCATATCCATAATGGTAAATTCATGTAGTCATACACAAAGGTGTCACCAAAGGTGTTATCTCCCACCATAATATGAATACCAAAAGGTGTTATATCATATATATGAGTATCAATGATCACCATGTTGAAAGTTGTCAGACACTCCAAATATAAGATAACATGTGCAGGTCCAGAACAACGAAGCAACAAGGTTGTCATTATCGAAAATAATAGCTGCAGGATCAGAATATAATATCGTCATATCCATATTTTGAGTACATCTAATCAATTACGAAAGCCTCACAAATATATGTTATGTAGGATCAGAATATATCATCATCATATCCGTACTTTGAATTGTAGTAATCAATCACAAATGCCTCATCAAATAGTGGCAGATAGGATCAGAATATATCTTCATCACTTCCATATTTTGAATTCTAGCAATCATTCAGAAAGGTATCACAAATTAAATTGTACAGGATCAGAATATAACATCATCATATCCATTCTTTGAATGCTATTAATCAGTCACAAGGGTCCCCCAAATAATATTATATAGGATCAGAATAAATCATCATCACATCCCTAATTGGCCGTATCCTCAAAACATTCTGTCATTGAACAGTTGTTCAAGCAAATCATCATGATTAGTGTAGAGCTGCAATTTTTAGAATTGCCATGCCAGCTACTACTAATGTCTAGTACCCACCCCATACATCACCCATAGTTGAATACATCATTCATTGAGTCAGTATAATAAGAATATAAGTTCATTAGAATGCCATCTTCTAACGTAACAAATTATAATAAATTCTGGATCAGAATATACCGTATCCATCATTTCCAGAAACTCAGTCACACACGATGGTCCCCCAACCTGCATGCATACAAATATCATCATCATATATCGCCTGCTTAATACAATAACACACATGTTCTTCAAATAGATGGGCTACAAATGAAAGGAAATAATTTACAACAAATATATACTACAAGAACAGAAAGTAACCACGAACAAGTACATGCTTATGCTGACATCAATGTCTGGCATTCCACATTGCCATGGCTATTTGATCTCTTTTATTATTCATGCGATTCAACTGAGAAGATGACATATCCAACCGCCCAGATGTGGAAGCAATATCTTCAGTGCCTAGGTGATTATTTTGTTCTTCTACTATGTCTGAAAACAATGAGTCATCGGCAGAATAACTCTTGATAAAATTATGGACTGCACAACATGCAGTTACCATCATAACTTGTCTTGTGTAGAAGTAATTGGGCATAGACTTGAATATGGCAAACCTTTTTTTGAACACACCAAAGGTTCGCTCTATTACATTCCGTAACCTAGCATGCTGTTTGTTGAAGAGTTGCTTGTATTGGGTGGGTGCATGGTTAGGACCATGGAAATCCTGCAGATGATATGGCTGTCCACGGTAGGGAGCTAAAAACCCAGGCATGTTTGTATACCCACAGTCTACTAAGTAGTACTTGCCTTCAGGCGGGATTGGCAACAAATTATTGGTTATTGCACTATGTATTACGCGGGAGTCATTAGCGCTTCCTTCCCAACCCGCATAAACAAAGGTGAAATTCATGTCAAAATCACAAATAGCCAACACATTTTGACATATGTCACCTTTTCGACCACGGCAACTGTTTTGTCGACTTGCGGGTACGGTAGCAGGTATTAAAGTACCATCCGCAGCACCAATTGCTCCCTACATTATTGAGGTAGAAAGCTTTATCAAACGCATTTGATTGATTAGAATAAACGGTTTTAAACATGAAAAGCACAAATTACCTCAAACCATGGATAGAAACCTGGGGAAAGCCTGATCTTATCATGGACAACTTCCGGGTCTGGGTGTTTAATAAGAACTGCTGATGCTCTTACCAAACCATACAACACTTCAGTGAAATGTCTATCAATTGTTTCCAACGAATGATCAAACCTACCACAGACAATCCTCAACCTAGTATTATGAGCCACAACGAACAAAAAAATAGCAACACTTTCATAATGTGATATTCGCCTGTTTTGTATCTTCTTCGGCGTTTCCTGAAGATAATTGTTTGTTATTATAAATTGGCACAAAGCCATAAAACAGTCCTTATTCATGCGAAACACCCAAAAGAATTTGGCATCTGGACCGTCTAATAGTTCTTGTAGGTATTCGCGCCCTGATAGTTTGGAGGTTGAGTTAGGACTTTTACTATTATAAAATTGTTCGGCCTGTTGAAGAAAGGCCAAGTCCTCAAGATCGGATTCATCAGAACTTGACGACGAATTGCTTGAAGTGTCCATCAGTATGGTGGCAAGTGCAGTAGTGCAATACACTGTAACAATTAGATTACATTTACATAAAGAAGACTTCTGATTTTAAATACTCTACGACCATAATGGATGTCATATTAATTATAACAGTTACCGATAGAATTGAAACATAAATAGTGACAACAAACAGTCCAAATGTAGGAAAACGAGTGCAGATGAAATTAAAACCGATATAATATCAAAGCCCACCAAGAACCAATGCATATAATCACCCAACTAATAGTACGGAAAAATGTCAAATAACTGATACATTTAAATTATACATAATGAAGGTGCTACGTTATGGAATTTAATAAATTACATTTATTTTTTCGAAAGTCTATCTAACCACCCTAGCCTCCACTCCGGTTTCATTACCATAAAGGTTTTACGCCAATTTGGGTCATTAGTGATTTTCTCCAGTGCAAAATCAATCATAGCATGATTAAGCCCATCGATACCAATCAGTACCTGCATGGCATTCTCAATGGAGTACTGGTCGTCTGCGGCAGAGCGATCAACCATGCCGGCCTTCTTCCTATAGTATTCACTCTTAGCAATGGACTTTTCTGCGTTGGCAGAAACAGCCACATCCATTCTTGAGCTTTTTGTAGCTCGGCCACTGGACCCACCACTAGAGCGTCTCTTACGAGACCCCGACCCCGTATGCATTGGCTCGTACTCATCATCATCATCTAAATTTACATGCGGTGCATTGGAGGGAGCGGGGTGGGCGAACTCATACATGACCCTATGTTCCTCGTCGAGGTCATACACCCTTTGGGATGAAGCCCTAGATAGCAGACCCTCGGCGGTAGAATCTTGAAAAAGTTTGGTCAGCACATCATAGTTTGGCAAACCCTTCGATTTAAATTCAGAAGCTTTAGGGTGAGCCTATTAATAAGTTATTGTGTTGTTAGTTTACAACTATACAAGTAAATAAAAATTATATTACGATCATAATCCCACATTAGCATAAAAAAAAAAAATTTAAGATGAGAACCTGGACATATGACTTCCAAACTACGGGATCGCAAGTCACTGTCTCATTCTCTTCATCCCAACCCATACCGCTTTGATTCTTCAAATCATGAAAGGCTCTCCACTGCATCTTAAGCTGTCCATATTTTTCTTTTATTTGTTTAGGATTGTATGAACGGTTACATCGTTGGTTCAATAAATTCATCAATTGAGACCATTGTCTCGCATCGAATTTTGCACTTTTCAAACTATTGCGATCTACCTCGGCCTCCATCAACTCAATAAATGTACGCACATGACTTGCGGGCCAAAGACCAAAATCACTGTCCATATCGATCTCCTTTCCCTTAACGATCAGTAATAGATAACAGTCATTATTTTGGTGAGCATAAACAGTATACACTTATAATTTGAGGTTACTAGAGAAATTGTAGATGATGTGTTCTATCCAATAAAAAAACAGTACTCAAGATCAGCACGGAAGATCTCCGAATCAGCATTCGAAATCACCCAGTTAAACGTCTCAGTACCCGAGATTTTCAGATCACAGCAAACCCCCCCCCCCCCCCCAAAAAAAAAGAAATTTTTTTCCAATCCTCAAATCTACACTACGACCGACAAATTAATCCTAAAATAGGAATTTTTTTATGAGGCAAGTGCCCAAACATAGACCAGTTACCATAACAGCATCAAAAAATGGGGCAAAGATAAGAAACATACCCTCGATTCCGGCTTACCAAACCTGATGAAGTTGTCTCCGACGGATTCCCTCGACCGGCGTCGGATTCGAGAGCTACGATTTCGAAGACACCTTTTAGCAAAAGTAGATCTGGTCTCTACGACCATGAAGCGAGCTCCGAGCGGTGTGAGGAGGGGCCCGAAGAGAGCAACGAATGAGGGTGCGGGGTGAGAAGGAGTGAAAGAGGGCGTTAGGGTTTTCCAGATCTGCCGACCCGGGGAGAGACGAGAGGGGAGCAGCAGGGGGTTAGGATTTTTTTTGCTCAACAGATGGGGATCGAAGATGGGGGAAGCAGAGACGAGAGGGGAGCAGCAGGGGGTTAGGGTTTTTTTTCCTCAACAGATGGGGATCGAAGATGGGGGAAGCAGAGACGAGAGGGGAGCAGCAGGGGGTTAGGGTTTTTTTTCCTCAACAGATGGGGATCGAAGATGGGGGAAGCAGCCAATAGTCACGAGCGCACTCAAAGATGAGGGAAAACAGCTGGAAGAATCTTTTCAGAAAAGATGCGGTTGAGAACAGGGTACCAAACGCGTTTTGAGAAAAATTTTTTCTCAAAAAATTTCCAAAACAATGTACCAAACGCACTCTAAATTTCTAAGTAAATATAAAAAAAAAGGGAGAGAGAGATAGGGAGAGAGAGAAAGAGACAAATATGAAAAAGTGAAGAGAGAAGAGAGAGTGGTAATAAAGTAATAAATTTTTTAGTTTTGGGGGGAAAATTTTGATTTTTGGGTTTAAAATTTTGGAGGGAAAATATGTGCTGTGAGGTTTGATCTAGGCCTTTGATTTTAGGGAGGATTGATTGTGAGCCACTTGATAGCTTTCTTTGTAATTTTTTTTTAGTTTTGGGTGGAAAATTTTGATTTTTGGGTTTAAAATTTTGGAGGGAAAATATGTGTTGTGAGGTTTGATCTAGGCCTTTGATTTTAGGGAGGATTGATTGTGAGCCACTTGATAGCTTTCTTTGTAATTTATTATATAGATATCATTTAGCTGTTTCGTTGCAGTGGGGAAAAGGTAAAATATAGCAAAGTTGTAGAAAAAACGAAAGGACGAAACATGACGTCTAATTTTCTGTGATTTTTTTAATTTTTTAATATTTGTTTACAATTTTGGTGGGACCTACCAATGGGACGAACCATGATCAGACCTCCCATTTGAGGGGTTAACTAATTTAATTTTTTTTTATTAATTATGACTAACCTTAATTATTTAACTAACTATTTAACCAATTATCTAACTAAATATCTCTAATATTATAATGAGAGAGTTGGGGTTGTCATATTTAGACAACCTGTAATTTGTAGATATTCATTCAAAATCATCTAATCTCAACCATTCATTTTTAAGTGGGAGTTATATGAACCATTCATTTACTCAACTATTGTTAGTTACCATAATATCTTCAAAGTTCCAATTTATTTACGACATAATTATTTACAAAAGTTGCACTCATATAAAATAAAAGTTTGTACCGCTATGGGTAATTTGTAAAGAGTATGTGATGAGTCAAGGGAGGTCTTAGGTTCGAGGCTAGATTGCGTCTTATTATTTACTATATAAAAACAAATTTAATTAGAACGTGCGATGCACGTGCAATTACTGGACTAATTAAACTAATTAATTATCTAATTAACTAACTAAATTTTCATTTTAAAAAAAAAGAGAATTGGAACAGTTCTCGGACGAAACATGATGTTTCGTCTGAGATTTTTATAAAAAAAATACACAATATCATTGAACGAAACATCTTGTTTCGTCCTTTATATTATGTATATTGCTATATCCATTCTCATATATATAGCAATCTACTGTATCGAAATATGCATATTATGCATAAATAGCTAACGACTGCAGCTCACTTTTCGCTAAAATATACATATTATGCATAAAGAGCTCGTGACTGTGGATGCTCTAATGCATGCAGTTACCGGGAGTCCAACAGAAAGAATCATGAGATTGTGAACCTGTACTTTTACTAAGAAGACCCATGTCATTCGATTATCACTCTCACCCGGGGGTCTTGGACCCCTCCTGCTTACTAGTGACGTTTACCTTTAGCCTACTAAGGCACTCTACTGCATGGGAAGTTGTTACTTAGACTCTAATCAATAAACACTAGTAATTTACACATGCGATGCACGTCTTAATAAAAATATATTTTTAAAGTAAAAACTTTCAATGTAGTGTGGTTTCAAACCTGGGACCTCTTTCGTATTACTATTATAATATATTAACATTAGATTAAGAAAGTAAGAACTTTCGGTTGCGTTGGTTGCCTTAATGTAGCGCCCCAAATTTCTAATAAGATATCTTAGAAAATACGTGGCACATTCCCAGTGATCCACTTCAATACAATATTAAACATAACCAACACCACTAAGTTTTTCAACTTTTATTACAACAAATCTCTTACAAATCACAGCGGAATTCAAAACAAACTCAACTCAATCTTTTCTTTCTTTACAACTCAAATCATTTCCAAATGCTATTACAAATTTTTCACCAAGCTCTTATGATTCAATTTATCTCAAATATGCTTCAAGCATCCAAACCTCCAACTCTAAGCACCAACCTGCGACATGTGAGGCTAGAGATGATCCCTAACCCCCAAACTAAAGGGGTCAGCCATAAATGGTGTGAGTGACAACAACTAACAACATAAATAAAACTTAAGCATGGATTCATAAGTAACATATAGTGAACCAAGGTACATAAAATACGAGATAGCAAGAAACGTAACAACAAGTGATACCAACCAAGTGTTAAGTGTAGAAAACCGGGAAATCCATATGCATAAAACTAAGTCAAGAAAACACACAAATTCTATATGTGGACTCTCTAATGCATACTTGTTGAAGTCTATGCATCCCATTCTACATAGGTTCGGTGCAAGCCCTTAATGTCTTCACTTCATAGGGTTCAATCCCCCGCTATGCAACTAATACTATCACGATGACTACTACGAGATAAAGATAAACTGTGAGAATTAGCCTATGCTTGATAATTCCGGAGATAGATCCCACATCTCAGGCATTTTACCTTGATAATTCTGGAGATCATCCCACATCTAAACATAGACACATCACCACATGAATACCACATGCGCGTCGCCTCGACTTTGATAATTCCGGAGATCAACCCCACATCTCAAGCAAACCACTTGGATAATTCCGGAGATAGATCCCACATCTCAGGTAATTTACCTGGATAATTCCGGAGATCATCCCACATCTCAAGAAAGTTACTTGGATAATTCCGGAGATTAAATCCCACATCTAAAGCCATACTGAGGTGCATAACCCATGTTCCCGTTCATCATATCACCACTAGTGCCTGTCCTTATTATTTTGGGTTAATTGATTACTTAACGAATCTCCTAGAGTGGTATACCCTACCAGCCTAAATTCAAATCTCAATAACTGAAATGCCTCATGGGGCCTCAACAATACACTCAACACCGGTATACTAGGGTCACACACCTCTAGAGACTCAAACTCAAAAGTCTAAACCAAAGTTCCACTAAACAAAGTGGCTCAACTAAATGTCTCAATTTAAATACTTAACTGAATATCTCAAAGTCATATGCTTAATCAAATACTGAACTGAATGTCAAGTAGAGACTGAATTATCAGAAAGATCAATCATTTGAAATAGCACTAAAGTTTACAAAGATCCTTCAGTACCAGTCGACTTATACTTTAGTAAGTCGACTGTCTAGAAGACAAATTTCCAAAATTTTACAAAAATAAACTAAGTCATATAACAGTCGACTTAAGAGAAGGTCAGTCGACTTACCCGAGGTAAATTCCAATAATCTTCTCAAAATTATTCTAAGTATACAAGTCGACTTAAAGGAATCATAGGTCGACTGTCCAGACAAGAAACTGACATGATTTTTCAAAATAATTTCTAAGTGTAACAGTCGACTGACAGGGGTTTCAGTCGGCTGTCCAGACATGAACTGACAGGATTTAACACAGTAATTTTTCTAAGTATGACAGTCGACTGACAAGGGTCTCAGTCGGCTGTCCAGAACGAATTTTCAAAAGGCTAATGATACATCTGTAGGGTCTTACCAGTCGACTGATAGGTAGTCCAGTCGGCTGTCGGCCTACAGTTCTCAAATTTAGGTCTGAATACAATAATCAAAACTAAGGTTTTCTAACGATTCATTGTTCAAGAAAGTAGTTCGTATTCGGGCAAAAAGATCTTCATTAGGGATATAATACTCCAAACCTCAAATATGTCAAAACCCAAGTTCTCATGTTCTAGATCTCTAATTCCTTCATTAGGGTTTCTCAAGACCAAATTCTTTCACAACACTAAATCAAATCTGATTTACAATATATATATATAAATAAGATCCAGGTGTTCCTCATCCGATCAAAATCATACTCAAATCTTATTAGTATGGTGGTATGAACAAGATCTACTAATCATTCTTAGATTTCTCAACATGGTGTAAACAACAATCCTTTATTCATATGAATCATACCACAGTACAACATCTAGATCGTTCCCAACATCAAATCTAGCATCATTACCATTCGCATACATAGATCAACAACAAGATAAATTTATGTCATTCACAAACAAAACAAAACTCACAAAGTCATTCACAAAATCAAAACAAAACAAAACCAAGTCACTCACATTCGAATTTTAGAAGAAACCACGAAAAAGCTTTCCTCTTCGCTAGATCCAAAATCGCCTTTCTCCACCGAAACAAGCTCTCAAAATTCTGTATATTGTCAACAATGACGGATGGAGAAAAATCTCTTAAATATCCGGGGTTGCATATTAGGGTTTTACCCATGCTTTTGCAAAACAATCCTTTCCAAAATACAATTTACATATATAATTCTATCTTTGGAAATTCCATTAAAACTCATTTAAATTTGGATTTAAAAGAAAATATACTTCTAAATCTCACCCTATACTGATCCAAAACGTCCAGAATATACATTTTGCACTTTAACCCTTAAAAATGTCAAATTTGCAAAAAGGTCCTTCTTTTCTCAAAAATTGCAAATAGTTCTAATTAATTTCAAAAAAATTTGGAAAAATACTAAATAATTCCCAAATATTAAATGATGATTTTTCATAAAGAAAATTTAACTTTCAAACTTCTCAAAAGTCATTTGCACGTGTTTTGCACGTGTAAAAAGATAAATCTTTTTAGAAAATATTAATTAAATCTCCAAAAATCAATTTAAATACATTTTTGAATATAAAAAATAATATTTGAAAATACGGGGTTCTACATCACTCCCTCCTTAGAAGAGTTCTGTCCTCAGAACTACTAATGAGTCCAAACATCATACCAACAAAGAAATCAACATCTCATAAATGGAAACATAACTCGAACAATCAAAATAGAAGAAGTACAACTCAATCAATGGTACAATCATTCGAAGAATTACAATCACACAAAAGAAATACACTCATACAAAAAGTTCAGGGAAGTCCTTCTGCATGCGGTCCTCAGGCTCCCAAGTAGTCTCCTCGAACTGCTGATTCCTCCACAACACCTTGACCATAGGTATCACCTTGCTCCTAAGAACTTTCTCTCTACGGTCAATGATCTCAACAGGCCGTTCCTTGTAACTCAAGTTCACCTGTAAATCTTCAGGAATCTCTACCAACTGATGATTCTGATCTGGCACATATTTCCTCAACAACGACACGTGGAATACGTCATGCACCTGTGCCAACTCTTCTGGAAGCTTCAATCTATAAGCTGTCTTGCCAATCCGCTCCATGATCCTGTATGGACCAATATACCTTGGCGCCAACTTGCCTCCCTTACCAAACCTGATCACTCCTTTGGTCGGAGATACCTTGAGAAATACTGCATCCCCAACCTCAAACTCCAAATCTCTTCGCCGAGTATCAGCATAACTCTTCTGACGACTCTGAGCCTCAACCAATCTTTTGCGAATCAGCTCAATCTGCTCCGATGTCTGCACGATCTCAGGACCATACATCTGCCTCTCGCCAACCTCATACCAACAAATAGGTGTCCTGCACCTCCTCCCGTACAAAGCCTCATACGGTGCCATCCCAATACTCGCATGGTAACTGTTGTTATAAGCAAACTCAACCAATGCCAAGTATCTCTCCCAACTACCACCGAAATCCATAACACAAGCCCTCAACATATCTTCCAGCACTCGATTCACCCTCTCAGTCTGACCATCGGTCTGTGGATGAAAAGCAGTACTGAAATCAGTTCTGGTGCCTAAAGCTGCTTGTAGGCTCTTCCAAAATCTTGAAGTAAACCTTGCATCTCTGTCGGAAACAATCGACACAGGAACTCCATGAAGTTTCACAATTTCCCCAATGTACAACTCGGCCAATTTCTCCATCGACCAAGTGATCTTCATGGCTAGAAAGTGAGCCGACTTAGTCAAACGGTCCACAACAACCCAAATCGAGTCATTGCCCTTCGAACTCCTCGGCAAACCTAATGAAATCCATACTGATATTCTCCCACTTCCACTCCGGAACGGGTAACGGCTGTAACAAACCTCCAGGTCTCTGATTTTCTGCTTTGATCTGCTGACAAGTCAGACACCTTGCCACAAAATCCGCTACATCCCGCTTCATACCAGACCACCAAAAATGCTGTTTGATGTCCCTGTACATCTTCGTGCCTCCTGGATGAACTGACAACAATGTACTGTGTGCTTCCTGCAAGATACTATCTCTCAAATCTGCATCATCTGGAACACACAACCTCTCACCCATCCAAAGGATTCCATCTTGGACACGAAACTCTGATAGTCTGCCCTCTGAAACCTGTTGCAGCATCTTCTGAATTTCTGAGTCCGATCTCTGACCTTCCACAATCCTCTCTCTCAAGGACGGCTGCAGCCTCAACTGAGCCAAAGATGCCCCTAAACCTTGCAGTACCACCTCGATACCTGCCTGATCGATCTCTGCTGCCAACTCTCTTCGAGTAGTGATCAAACTCGATAAACTACTCTTCCTGCTAAGTCCATCAGCCACCACATTCGCCTTGCCCGGATGATACTTGATCTCGGGACGAATGTCTTCCAATACCTCCAACCACCTTCTCTGCCGAAGATTTAGATCCTTCTGCTGATAAATGTACTTCAGGCTCTTGTGGTCAGTGTACATGTTAACCTTCTCACCATAGACATAATGCCTCCACAGCTTCAAGGCATAAATGATAGCTGCTAGCTCCAAATCGTGCGTCGGATAATTCTTCTCATGCGGACGCAATTGCCTCGAACCATAAGCAATAACCTTGCCTTCTTGCATCAAGACACATCCCAAACCTCTGAGAGATGCATCACTGTAGATATCATAATCCTTCCCAGCTTGCGACAAAGCTAAGATAGGTGCAGTAGTTAACCTTTCCTTTAACTCAAGGAAACTCTCCTCACACTTATCAGTCCACACAAATGCCACACTCTTCCGGGTCAAACCTGTCAATGGAACTGCAATCTGAGAATAACCCTGGATAAATCTCCTGTAGTAACTAGTTAAACCCAAGAAACTTCTGACTTCCTTCACAGACGTTGGCCTGGGCCAATCCTTCACTGCTTCAACTTTCTGAGGATCAGTAGCTACTCCCTCCTTAGAAAGAATATGACCAAGGAAAGCTACCTCAGACTTCCAAAACTCACACTTCGACATCTTGGCATACAAGCTATGCTCCTGCAATTTCTGTAACACCGCTGTCAAGTGCGTAGAATGCTCCTTCTCCGACTTCGAATACACCAAAATGTCGTCGATGAAAACCACCACGAAGGAATCAATAAATGGCCTCAAGACCCGATTCATCATATCCATGAACACTGCTGGCGCATTCGTCAACCCGAATGGCATTACCAAGAACTCATAGAGTCCATGACGAGTCCTGAAAGCTGTCTTACTCACATCTTCCTCCTTGACTCGAACCTGATGATACCCCGACCTCAAATCAATCTTCGAAAATACAGCTGCTCCTCGAAGCCTGTCGAACAAATCATCAATCCGCGGCAGTGGATACTTGTTCTGAATAGTCACCCTATTTAACTCCCGATAGTCAATGCACATCCTCATTGACCCATCCTTCTTCTTGACCAATAACACTGGCGCTCCCACACGGAGAAGAACTCGGCCTGATAAGCCCTTTGCTCAACAGCTCCTCAATCTGCTTCTTCACTTCGTCTTGCTCTATAGGTGCCATCCTGTACGGAGCCTTGGAAATCGGCGCACTCCCTGGCTGAACGTTGATGCAAAACTCCACATCTCTCTGTGGCGGTAATCCTGGAAAATCATCCAAGAACACCTTAGGAAAATCTCTGACAACCCGAATGCCCTTGGCTTCATCTGGGATAGCCATCTTAGATACCATTGCAGTCACCTTCGGAATCTTCTTCTTCCCTTGGAAAGTCACTGCAGGTCCACCTGGTGCTTTCACCAACACCTCCTTCTGTTTGCATTCGATTGTGGCATCATATATTGCCATCCAATCAATGCCCACGATGACATCCACACCCAATACTTTCAGCTCGATCAAATCAATGCCGAACAACCTCCCACCAATCTCGATATCACATCCCTCGTAATATCGATCCGCAATCAACTCTTCTCCTGACGGCGTTGCCACCGACAAAATCCTGCCTGGAAACAGCTTAGGTTCCACACCTAAGATCTTTGCAAAACTTGGCGATACAAAAGTATACGATGAACCAGTGTCAAATAAAACCTTTGCCTTTATTCCATTAATTAAAACAACTCCTGTTACAATAAGAATGATACTCAATCTTAAATTGTTCTCAAATAAAGGTTTCATTTATTACATTGATTCAAAATAAGAATTAGAATTCTTGCATACCCTGTATTACACCTTCCGAGTTACCAGCGTCTTCCTCGGTTAATGCAAATACTCGCCCTTGCCTCTGCTGAAATTTACTCCCACCTGAACCATCCTTCCTCAATTGTGGACAATGGGGCTTAGAATGTCCTGTCTGCCCACACTGGGAACAAATATGCTTCGCCAACTTCGGACATTCTGACCTGTAATATCCTGTCTCCTTGCAGTAATAACAGGTCACTCCTTGAGCTGCAGGTGCCTTCTGCACCGGATCACTGAACTTGGCCTGCTTCGCGGGGAATCCCTTCCCACTCTGGCCTGATGCTGGCCTCTTGTTCCGGTTCCATGTGTCTTGCTTCTTCTGGAACTGGTCCATGTCCTCTTCGGTCATAGCCGCTCTCTTGACCAGTTTGTCAAATCTTCTGATGCCCAACGAGATCATCCTCGACCTCAAGCTTGGCCTCAAGCCCTGCTCAAACTTTTTGGTCTTCTTTGCTTCATCAACGACCAACTCTGGTGCATACCGCGAAAGCTGAGCAAATTTGGTCTCATACTCCCGCACGGTCATGTTGCCCTGCTGAAGGTTCAAGAACTCAGTCGCCTTCTTCTCCTGAACATCTAGGGAAAAGAAGCGATCTCTGAACTCCTCCAGAAAAGCTTCCCAAGTCAACTGCTGATCTCCCAAAGTCCTTTTCAGCGACTCCCACCAGACACCAGTATCTTTCTCTAGCAGCATCGAAGCTAACTTCACCCTGCTGGCTGCTGGAGTCTCCGATACCTCGAAGATCGTCTCCATCTTCCGAATCCAATCATCAGCTGCGGTTGGATCAGCTTGCCCCTCAAAGACTGGCGGCCTCATCTTCTTAAAGGATTCAATCTGCTTAATAGGGTCGACGTTCACCAAACCCTGTCCAACTCCATGATTTGGCTGCAGATTCTGCTGCTGATTCTGAGCTTGCGCCACATTGAAAGCCATCAGCGTGTTCAGCATCTGGTACACCTTGGCAAATTCAGCCTCAAGGTCATTCCCGTTCCTCGAGAACTACCAGATCCATCCTCATTGTTACCACCATTTCTGCCCCTGGGTGCAACCCTTTTGAATACTGCAAAACGAGGGAAAAGTTAGAGCATCATACACACACAATTCAAACTCACATCAACATTCTTTGGCAAAACCTCAATTGAATCCCAATGGTAAAACAACATATTCAATTCTATGTGATACTCACTCTTTAATGTCCACACCTAGGTACTCACACTCTAGTGTCCACACCTAGGTTATTTTTATGTCATGTTTAGTATTACTATTGAAGCAAGCTCTGATACCAATCTCTGTAGCGCCCTGAATTTCTAATAAGATATCTTAGAAAATACATGGCACATTCCCAGTGATCCACTTCAATACAATATTAAACATAACCAGCACCACTAAAATTTTCAACTTTTATTACAACAAATCTCTTACAAATCACAGCGGAATTCAAAATAAACTCAACTCAATCTTTTCTTTCTTTACAACTCAAATCATTTCCAAATGCTATTACAAAATTTTCACCAAGCTCTTATGATTCAATTTATCTCATATATGCTTCAAGCATCCAAACCTCCAACTCTAAGCACCAACCTGCGACATGTGAGGCTAGAGATGATCCCTAACCCCCAAACTAAAGGGGTCAGCCATAAATGGTGTGAGTGACAACAACTAACAACATAAATAAAACTTAAGCATGAATTCATAAGTAACATATAGTGAACCAAGGTACATAAAATACGAGATAGCAAGAAACGTAAGAACAAGTGATACCAACCAAGTGTTAAGTGTAGAAAACCGGGAAATCCATATGCATAAAACTAAGTCAAGAAAACACACAAATTCTATATGTGGACTCTCTAATGCATACTTGTTGAAGTCTATGCATCCCATTCTACATAGGTTCGGTGCAAGCCCTTAATGTCTTCACTTCATAGGGTTCAATCCCCCGCTATGCAACTAATACTATCACGATGACTACTACGAGATAAAGATAAACTGTGAGAATTAGCCTATGCTTGATAATTCCAGAGATAGATCCCACATCTCAGGCATTTTACCTTGATAATTCTGGAGATCATCCCACATCTAAACATAGACACATCACCACATGAATACCACATGCGCGTCGCCTCGACTTTGATAATTCCGGAGATCAACCCCACATCTCAAGCAAACCACTTGGATAATTCCGGAGATAGATCCCACATCTCAGGTAATTTACCTGGATAATTCCGGAGATCATCCCACATCTCAAGAAAATTACTTGGATAATTCCGGAGATTAAATCCCACATCTAAAGCCATACTGAGGTGCATAACCCATGTTCCCGTTCATCATATCACCACTAGTGCCTGTCCTTATTATTTTGGGTTAATTGATTACTTAACGAATCTCCTAGAGTGGTATACCCTACCAGCCTAAATTCAAATCTCAATAACTGAAATGCCTCATGGGGCCTCAACAATACACTCAACACCGGTATACTAGGGTCACACACCTCTAGAGACTCAAACTCAAAAGTCTAAACCAAAGTTCCACTAAACAAAGTGGCTCAACTAAATGTCTCAATTTAAATACTTAACTGAATATCTCAAAGTCATATGCTTAATCAAATACTGAACTGAATGTCAAGTAGAGACTGAATTATCAGAAAGATCAATCATTTGAAATAGCACTAAAGTTTACAAAGATCCTTCAGTACCAGTCGACTTATACTTTAGTAAGTCGACTGTCTAGAAGACGAATTTCCAAAATTTTACAAAAATAAACTAAGTCATATAACAGTCGACTTAAGAGAAGGTCAGTCGACTTACCCGAGGTAAATTCCAATAATCTTCTCAAAATTATTCTAAGTATACAAGTCGACTTAAAGGAATCATAGGTCGACTGTCCAGACAAGAAACTGACATGATTTTTCAAAATAATTTCTAAGTGTAACAGTCGACTGACAGGGGTTTCAGTCGGCTGTCCAGACATGAACTGACAGGATTTAACACAGTAATTTTTCTAAGTATGACAGTCGAATGACAAGGGTCTCAGTCGGCTGTCCAGAACGAATTTTCAAAAGGCTAATGATACATCTGTAGGGTCTTACCAGTCGACTGATAGGTAGTCCAGTCGGCTGTCGGCCTACAGTTCTCAAATTTAGGTCTGAATACAATAATCAAAACTAAGGTTTTCTAACGATTCATTGTTCAAGAAAGTAGTTCGTATTCGGGCAAAAAGATCTTCATTAAGGATATAATACTCCAAACCTCAAATATGTCAAAACCCAAGTTCTCATGTTCTAGATCTCTAATTCCTTCATTAGGGTTTCTCAAGACTAAATTCTTTCACAACACTAAATCAAATCTGATTTACAATATATATATATATAAATAAGATCCAGGTGTTCCTCATCCGATCAAAATCATACTCAAATCTTATTAGTATGGTGGTATGAACAAGATCTACTAATCATTCTTAGATTTCTCAACATGGTGTAAACAACAATCCTTTATTCATATGAATCATACCACAGTACAACATCTAGATCGTTCCCAACATCAAATCTAGCATCATTACCATTCGCATACATAGATCAACAACAAGATAAATTTATGTCATTCACAAACAAAACAAAACTCACAAAGTCATTCACAAAATCAAAACAAAACAAAACCAAGTCACTCACATTCGAATTTTAGAAGAAACCACGAAAAAGCTTTCCTCTTCGCTAGATCCAAAATCGCCTTTCTCCACCGAAACAAGCTCTCAAAATTCTGTATATTGTCAACAATGACGGCTGGAGAAAAATCTCTTAAATATCCGGGGTTGCATATTAGGGTTTTACCCACGCTTTTGCAAAACAATCCTTTCCAAAATACAATTTACATATATAATTCTATCTTTGGAAATTCCATCAAAACTCATTTAAATTTGGATTTAAAAGAAAATATACTTCTAAATCTCACCCTATACTGATCCAAAACGTCTAGAATATACATTTTACACTTTAACCCTTAAAAATATCAAATTTGCAAAAAGGTCCTTCTTTTCTCAAAAATTGCAAATAGTTCTAATTAATTTCAAAAAAATTTGGAAAAATACTAAATAATTCCCAAATATTAAATTATGATTTTTCATAAAGAAAATTTAACTTTCAAACTTCTCAAAAGTCATTTGCACGTGTTTTGCACGTGTAAAAAGATAAATCTTTTTAGAAAATATTAATTAAATCTCCAAAAATCAATTTAAATACATTTTCAAATATAAAAAATAATATTTGAAAATATGGGGTTCTACACTTAAAACTTAAGAAAACATAAGAGTACTATCAATGAGACTAGATTTGAACACTACAAACCGCTAGGCCTCTAGCCGCATATCTTTCTCGACATTTCCACAACGCGCCGCTATAAATATAGAAGAATTTTATTTTTAAAAAAACATAATCTCTGTAACGGCGTTTGGCAACAACGCCACTATAGACTAAAAAAGTAACTCCATTATATATATATGTATAACCTATCGCGGCGGGTATATATACGCGCCATTATATGGTGGGGGTAAATTATGTTATGAAAAACTACCCCGCTCTAACCCCCGTCCCCCTTTTTACTTCCCCCAATTTCTTTTACCCTAATCCCGTTCACTGCTTTCTTCCCGCTCAGCACACACCGCCTCCCCTCTAAACCCAACCACGTTTCTCTCTCCCCTCCCCACTCACCGCCTCACCTCCCTCGCGCGCACCTCCCTCGTGCGCACCACCCTTGCTGCTCCTCCTTCGCCGCTCCTCCTTCGACTGTCCTTACCCATCGCCGCCGCCCTTGCCGTCCTCTCTCACCCCATTAATAGCAGCGGTCGCCAATCGAGGCCATGAGAGGACGAACCGGACCGAAGGGAGTTGTGTAAACCGGGTGAGGTTGGTAAATCGGTAACTTCTCCCCTGTTCTTAATGCATTCTAAGCATAAACTTCCATGGAAAATTACTATCAACTGACTATATAAAGATAGACATTTGAAATTAATTAGTTATTACTATTTTATCTAACAAATCATTTGAGCCTGTTTATATGGCAAATTTCAGTAAACCTGCCATGGGTTTTACGACTTTGCTAATATTTGTTATTATGTTTTTAATTTAGTCAAGTTATTTGAGAGGTTGGTTATCTAGAATGTTGCGCGAAAGTTGTGAAACTAGACTTAATGAAAATGTCGAACAATGCTTTGTTCGAAGTCCTCACTGATCGATGAGTTGCTTTTATGGCTACGAGTTTGGAAACATTGTAGATTGATGAAGATCAGTGGATGGGGTTATGTCTCATAACCCCCACGATCATGGAAAGTGGAATACATGTCGACAAAAGAGTTGTGCTTGATTGTAGGCAACACTTACTAAAAAAATTTGTTTTCGACAATTTTTCTTGCAAGTTGAGTGTTGATTGTAGATTAGAAGATCTTTCAAATCATTTTCTATCATGAGACCATTTTTTAGGCATGTTTATGTGTACGGTGTTTTAGTATACAAATGAGCAACTACTTCAACTATTTTTGAAACAAATAGAATGATAATGTCTTGTTTAGTTGAAGTTGTTTTCAGGATGAAATGTGCTAGAACCTGAGTGAGGTAGTCTATATTTTTGGAATATGAAAATATGGATTAATTGAATAGAGGCACTGCAATCTCTAATGAATTTCATATCTTCATTGAACTCAAGTTTGTGTATGTAAGGGTTGTTCTTTCTAAGCATAAACTTCCATGAAGAATACAACACAATTTAAGTTTCGAGTTTTGACTGACACTGATCGAGAAGTATTAGGTGCATGGTGAGTCAAATTATCAGTTTTCGTGAATTAGTATAACTTTGGTTTATTAATTAGGAGTCAATAATGCAACAAGAAAGCGTGACATGGTGCACATTAATCGTGGTGAGTTCCATCAATTTGTAATAGGCCAAGTGAACAAAGGCTTTCATAGCCCAACACCGAAATGAATATGTCATGCTCTTAATGGGTAGTATACTAAAGGAAAAACATGTGCCTTGTATTCTAGTAATAATAACAACAGATATGGGAATATGACAGGAATCAATAATTAAAGGGGATTTTATCTAGGCATTCATTCATCAAAAACAGTTTATTCGAATGTAAACGTAAATTAATGTTTATCACTTTGAAGTGCAAAAGCCAAGTACTATGATCGGCCTATTTTTTTTTATTCGAAACTTAACGTAAATTATATATTTTAGTATTAGCATATCAAATGATTGTAGTGTAAATAAATAATTATTTATTAAGCTTCCTTAATAAATTCTTCAACATTTTATATAGATGAAAAAGAGGTAACTACATTTGTGATTTAACAAAAAATGGCCTGAATTTACCAATATTTATAGGGTGAGTGAAAAGAGAGGAAGGTTAAGTCATTCCTTGTTAGTTGTTAGTATTAACTTGGTGGAAAGAGACTAAAATCAATATGCATTTTAATTTATTAATTTTATATTTCAGGTTGAATCATATTTTTTAAAATGGATAAAAGTTGGATTAATAAGTCACGATTATCCAAGGAGTATCAGGATGGTGTGAAAGATTTTATTAACTTTGCAAAGAGGAATTCTCCAGACCCGAACTTAATTTTGTGTCCTTGTGTTCGGTGTTCAAATTGTGATTTGAGAACATGCGATGTAGTTGAGACACATGTGATTTGCAATGGTTTTTTTTACCGGGGTATACAAATTTGTTTTGTCATGGAGATTCTGCTCAGTCAGTTTCAAATGGTTCGGTTGTACGAGAAGACAAATCTTTATTTACAAGTAATCAAAGTGCTGTCGATGAGATACACTCTTTAGTGCGAGATGGTATGAGATTCCATAACTTTCAAGTCCACACAAACAATCCAATCAACCAAGTTTGCGACGAGTCAGCAGAAACATTTGTTCATGATGGTGGGGTGAGAGATGAAATGTCTGGTCAAGAAACTAATAAAGAATTTGAAGCCTTTAATAAGTTGTTGAAAGATAAAAAAACTCCCTTATATCGTGATTGCACTCAGTTTACAAAGTTTTCATTCATTGTTAGACTATTCCAGATTAAATGTCTATATGGATGGTCTGCAAAGTCCTTCAACTTGCTTCTAAAATTGTTGAATGAAGCTTTTCCTGAAATCCAAATCCCAAAGTTATCCCATGCCATAAAAAAATTTCTCAAGCATTTTAATTTAGGGTATGAGAAGATAGCAGCATGTCCATATGATTGTATGCTATTTAGGGAGGATAAGAAAGTTCTCGAAGAATGTGAAGTATGCGGTACTTCAAAATGGATACAAATGCGAAATGAAGATGACCAAACAAATGAGCCAGTTACAACAACTAGGAGAAAGAAGCTTGCAAAAATACTGCGTTATTTCCCTTTAATTCCTCGGCTGCAAAGATTGTTCATGTCCTCTAAAACATCTTCTGATATGAGATGGCATGCGGAAGGTTGCAAGAATGATGGGATTCTTAGGCACCCGGCTAATTCTGCATCTTGAAAAAATTTTGATGAAAGATATCCCGATTTTGCTGAAGATCCTCGGAATGTGAGACTTGGATTGGCCAATGATGGTTTTAACCCATTTAGGAAAATGAGTATCACCTACAGTATATGGCCCGTTGTATTAATTCCATATAATCTTCCCCCTTGGTTGTGCATTAAACAATCATCATTCATTTTGTCCATGATTATTCCTTGACCAAAAAGCCCAGGAAATGATATAGATGTGTATCTGCAACCGTTGATTGATGAATTATCCCAATTGTGGGAGGGTGTTACAACTTATGATGCAACATCTAAAGAATGTTTCCATCTCCGAGTTGCGTTGACTTGGACAATAAACGATTTTCCTGTATATGCAAGCTTATCTGGTTATAGCATGAAAGGACGCTGTGCTTGTCCATGTTGTGCTGAGCAAACAGATTCAAAGTGGTTGTATAAAGGCAAAAAATTTTGCTACATGGGTCATAGGAGATGGTTGTCTGACACACATATTTTTAGAGCAGAAACATCGACATTTGATGGTACCGATGAGTGGAGACATGCTCCAAGAGATTTGTCTGGGTCAGATGTGTAGGAGGCCATCAATTCACTTTGTCAAAGGATCCGGGAGTAATTAAAGCATCTAAGAAGCGGGTTAGAGAAGAACAACATGAGAACACTGATATATGTGATGCGGATGAGTGTGACAATAATGTTGATTCAGGGTCATGGAAGAAGAGGAGTATTTTTTTCCAATTACCGTATTGGGAGTACACCTTACTATGTCATAACATAGATGTGATGCGTCTTGGTAAAAACATCGATGAAAATATTATAGGAACAGTTATGGGGGATGATCGGAAGACGAAGAACAATCTTAAGTCTCGTCTTGATTTAGTAGAATTGGGCATAAGGCATGAGTTGCATCCTGAAGAATTACCCAATGGCAGAGTACGACTTCCTCCTGCAATATACTCAATGTAAAAAATGGAGTTGGAGATATTTTGCAAAGTTTTACAGCATCTTAAAGTTCCAGATGACTATTCATCTAATATAGCAAGATGTGTAAATTATAAGGAGAAGAAGCTGTAGGGTCCAAAGTCACACGACTACCATATATTGATGCAAGATATCCTTCCTGTGGCTCTGAGATTGATGCGGTTTGTTTTTGGTCGCAGTGTGGATGCACCAGGTGTGAGTTCGGACTCAATTTGTAACGAGGGAAGAGTACGGTGCCGGACAGTGAGCGAGGGGCTCGCTTCGGTGCTTGAGGATCGGCTCGGATGGCCTCGCCTCGAGTACCTACAGACGGTCCTGAAACACCGGGGTTTATCCCGGTGGCGGACCCTCCGACGATCTAGTCTGTCTCTGTGAGAGAGCAGCAATAACTAGGGAAATTTAGGTGGCAAAGATTGATTACCTGAAAAGGTGGGTGAGGGTCTGGTATTTATAGGGAATCCCAACCGGGTTTGGATCCGCTTGGGGGCCGGGTCTGAACCCGAAAGCCCATGGGCCTGACGTGGCAGGAGGCCCAGGGGGTTTAGGGCGGATGTGGCAGTGCCAAGAGTGGTATAGGGCTGACGTGGCAAAGCCCTAGGTGGTATTTGGAGCTGACATGGCTGATCATGGGGCTCCTGTGCCTCTGGGGGAATCGGATGGCCTAGGTTGTGCCAGGTCATCCTCATTCCTTGCCAGACTGGGCGGACGGCCCGTGGGGCTATCGCGGATCGGAGGCCGAGGGCCATCGAGGCTCGTCGAATACGAGGAGACCAATTCTGTGGGGGTGAACTTGCGGCTCGGTGCCGACCCTGTAGTGGTTCGAAGCCGAGCCAGATTGTTGTTTTTCTCATTTTTGAGCGAGAGCTGTCCTGGGTCCTAGTTGGGCCCCAGACCATTTTTACCCTACCACACAAGCCCCCCACTCCTGCGGGGGTACAGGAGCTAGCCGTGGAGGAGTGTTTATGGTCGAGGAAATGGGATGGCGAATCGCTGGGCCTTCACGAGAAGGCTACTCTGATGCTAGACCGAAACTCGAGCTGGCGAGGGTTTATGGGTCGGTAAGGGCGATGGCGAGCCGTTGTGTCTTCCTAAGAAGATTACCCTGGTGCTAGACCGAACCTCGAGCTGGCGAGGGATTATGGGTCGGCAAGGGTGATGGCAAGCCGTTGAGTCTTCCTGAGAAGATTACCCTGGTACTAGACCGAACCTCGTGCTGGCGAGGGATTATGGGTCGGCAAGGGTGATGGCGAGCCGTTGAGTCTTCCTGAGAAGACTATCCTGGTGCTAGACCGAACCTCGAGCTGGCGAGGGATTATGGGTCGGCAAGGGTGATGGCGAGCCGTTGAGTCTTCCTGAGAAGACTACCCTGGTGCTAGACCGGACCTCGAGCTGGCGAGGGATTATGGGTCGGCAAGGGTGATGGCAAGCCATTGAGCCTTCCTGAGAAGCCTACCCTGGTGCTAAACCGGACCTCGAGCTGGCGAGGGATTATGGGTCGGCAAGGGTGATGGCGAGCCGTTGAGCCTTCCTGAGACGACTACCCTGGTGCTAGACCGAACCTCGAGCTGGCGAGGGATTATGGGTCGGCAAGGGTGATGGCGAGCCATTGAGCCTTCCTGAGAAGACTACCCTGGTGCTAGACCGAACCTCGAGCTGGCGAGGGATTATGGGTCGGCAAGGGTGATGGCGAGCCGTTGAGCCTTCCTGAGAAGACTATCCTGGTGCTAGACCGAACCTTGAGCTGGCGAGGGATTATGGGTCGGCAAGGGTGACGGCGAGCCGTTGAGCCTTCCTGAGAAGACTACCCCGGTGCTAGACCGAACCTCAAGCTGGCGAGGGATTATGGGTCGGCAAGGGTGATGGCGAATCATGGTGCCTTAGAAGGTTTGAGCGGGGTGGTCCGCCGTCTTTGCGGAGCATTGAAGGCGCTCCGGGATCTGTGCAATGTTCCAATTTCCTAGGGGCATTAATGGCGCCGCCTAATAAATGCATGGCGCATGGGCTTCCGTCGATTGGCTTTCCCAATGTCATAATGGCCGGTCTATAGGGGAGGCTATAAATACCCCTCCCCCCACAGCGAGTTTGATCACAGCAAGGGTGGTCCCTCGGCCATCAGAGGTGTCTGCTTCGGCGGACGTCTCTCTCTTGCAAATTTTTGACCCTGAGAGTGTTAGACGGGTGGTCACTCTATTGCCTTGTTCTTCTCCCGTTCCTGACGGCCTCGATGTGAGTGTCAGGATCGGGGGAGAACAAGGCAGAAGAGAGGTGGCCGTAGTCCGGGCTCGGGGGGCAAGGTACTGAAAGGTTTTAACCCTGGGGACCTCAGACTGGTGGTGACTTTGCCGTCTGGATCCTTTTTCGGGTCGGACGGCCCCGATACGACTGTTTGCCCGAGAAAGATCCAGACGAGAGGGGTATCAACCGAATTCCGGACCTGGGGCTAAGGAGCCTCGGATAGATGGGTCGTCTCCGATTGGAGGTGGGCCGATCTGCTTTCCGATAGGGTTCCAGGCGATGGTGGCTTCTGTCCCACCCTCGAACAGTTCGGGGTTTCGGCTGCCGAGGCCGTAAGCCCCGGGCTGCTCGCGGGTGAGAGGGGAGCCGACTGAGCTCTGGAGCCCGGGGCGCCTGTCTAAGGACGGCGCCTTAAATCTTAAGTAAAAATTTTCTCCGCCGAACACTTCATCCGAACCGACCTCTGTGGGGTCTCCAACCGGCGCTAGGTGACGTCAGCAGCGCCAGTTTCGAGGATGACGTGGTGCGATTCTATTGGTGGCAGACGCGCGCTATTCGAGGAACAGTAACGCGAAAATCGAGGCGTCGCCTCTCTTTCTATAAATATCCCTCCCTTCTCTATTCTGTTTACTTCTCTTCTGCTGTCTTCTTAAAAAGAAATCAAACACTTCAGCGCTCGGCTTTGACTGTTTTAGCGGCACCGGCTCGTCAGTCCGAGGTATTCAACAGGTTAGTTTGTAAGTTTCTTTTGTTAGGCACAGATGGACAGGGCTCAGTCTGGCTCGTCAGCGTCAACGTCGAGGGGGGAAGGGAAACCTGCCTCAAAATCGACTTCGTGGGGGGAGCCAGTGTTGGAGGAGGAGTCTGTTCATGATGAGAAGCCTTCCGATTCGACTTCGTGGGAGGAGCCGGTAGGCGAGGAGGAGCCGGTGTACAATGTGAGGCCGTTACGCTCCCGGAAACCTTTCATGGTGGAGAGTAGCGAGTCGGAGGAAGCAAGCGTCAGTTCGGACGAAGTTCAGATCTTAGAGTTAGCTTCCGAAGAGGAGGGTGGCGCAGAGGAGGGTGAAGCCGAAGGGCCTCAAAATCCGACCGGTCTGGGGCGATTATCTACCCCCTCGCCGGAAGGAGCCAAGAAGAAGAAGGCTCCGAAGAAGAAGGGTTCAAGGGCCGGTGGCTCGAGCCAGGCGCCTGTTTACCATAACTTAAGGACAGGGTCGCCCGTACAGCCGAAGCCGTTCCGTCGGTACCCCGATGACCTTTCCGATAAGGAGCTTTTTGGGGTCCAGGCATCTTCGCCGAGCCGGAAGAGGGTGAAGATGGACACGCTTCCGACCGTCTTGGAGGCTGGTGACTTGGAGGCTTTGCAGTTGGCGTACCACATAGGGCCCGGTTACGAGCTCATGTTGCCGAACAACACCCTGCGCCCGACCGACCCCCTACCTGCTTGGTACTGCGTCTTCCCAGTGGACGCCTTCATCTCTCGACTGAGGCTGCCGGTCCATCCGTTTGTTCGGGAGGTGTTGAATTGGGCGTCCCTGGTGCCGATGCAGCATGGGCCGAACTCCTGGAAGCAGATCATCTGCTTCGTGCTGTTGTGCGAGGAGCAGAAGGTGCCCCTTTGATTGAGCGTGTTCCGGGCGATGCTGGGGATCAGCTCATCGGGGGAGTCGGAGGGTGTTTATTATATCTCGCCTCGGAGTAAGGGGAAGGTCATCCACGGTCACCCGGACTCTATCAAGGAGTGGAAGAAAAAATATTTGGTGATTCGGAGTGAGGAGCCTTGGAACATCCCTACTCGATGGAACCATTCCAAGCCGAGCTTTAAAGCGCCGAGGCCGAGGGATCTGACAGTCGAGGAGTGGAGGTTCGTTGAGCGCCTCCGTCTGTCCCACAGTATCAGTTGGCCGAAGGTGACGGAGGGTCACCTGGCGAGCGTCGGACTGAGCCCAGCCGTGCTTTGTATGTAGTTGTTTCCTTTCTCTTGGTCTTGTTGTTCTTTAGCGCTCATTGTTCTTAATGGATCTTTTCGCAGGTATGGATCCTGAATCAATCAAGGCAAAGAGGCTCGCCATGAAGAAGGAGAAGGCCGAGAAGAAGGGGGACGCGATGAAGACGAGGGGGTCATCCCAGGTGGTCTTCGAGGCCCCAGTTCAGCCGAGGGCCAAAAGGACTCGCTCGGAGACGGGCAAGGACGTGGCGGTTCAGGGGGGCTCGGACCAGAGCAAGGCAGCCGATCTTGATAAGGGGAAGGGTCCCCTGTGGAGGTAAAGGTAGAGCAGAGGTTGCGGCGACCGTGGGTGCCGACTTGGTCGATCCGCGAGGGTGACTGTTTGACCCGAGGGCGCCAGGCTGTCGAGGTGGCGGCTAAGATGTCGATCCCTCGGGACCGCGCGGAGATGAATGCCGAGGGCCTGGAGGATGCCTACACGCGCCTCGCGCAGGCTAATGTGCTGGTAAGTCTGCCGACCTCACTTGCCTTGTGAAATGTTGTAAAGGAATCTTTCTTAGTGATGCTTGGTTACTGCAGGCGACCGTGCAGGGGGCCCACGTGAGAGGCCTTTATGAGGCGGCCTTGAAGCGGGAGCGAGACCAGGCCGACAAGGCCGTGCAGGAGATGAAGGAGCTGAAGATAGAGCTCGAAGGCTCGCACCAGAGGGAGCAGAAAATGAAGGTCGAGTTCGATGCCAAGGAGGCAGAATGGGCGAAGAAGATGGCGGCTCAGAAGAAGAAGTTCGCCAAGGAGAAGGAGGAGTTGACGGAGGCGGGTCAGCTACTGGTGATCAAAGCCTAGGACGAGTGCTATGCGAAGGCCCTCAGTCATGTGAGGCACTTCTACCCGACCCTCGACCTGTCCAACTTCGACTACGACATGGAGATTGAGGGGACACCGAAGACCCCTAATGAAGAAGGGCCCGTTGATGACCCGGCTGCCGACCCCCCTGTGAACCCGACCGATGTTGAGGTGGGAAAACAAGTTGTATAGTTTTGTCTTTCTTTTTCCATCTCTCGATTGTATTTGCCTTCCGCGGACTGGCCACCGCATTTTTTGTATGAAGTAAATCTATTTATAAAAGATGATTTTTGACTGGCCAAGTGTTTTGACCTCGGATATTTCCGAACCATTTTTTGCTGATGTGTTTTGAGTGGGCTGGTTCTCTTGTAGGTTGCGTCTCCCCTTCCTGAGGTGGACCCCCATCGTTCCGACGTGGCGTGGCTCCGGAGCAAGGTTGAGGTCCTGGAGGCCACGTTGGTTCGCTACCGAAAGGGGGCTCGTGACACTGATGCGGCCTTTAACTATTATCGGAATAAGTCTGAAGCCTTAAGTGAGGAGGCGAGCCAGCTGAGGAGGGCGATGGTGGATCGGGACCTCGGCAGTGTTGGTCTTGGATATACCATGTCGAGTGCATCGGTGCAGAGGCCCTCCTCTGAGTGGTTACTTCGCGATGTCATTGTGGAGAAGGAGATGGAGATACACCGTTATAAGACGATGCTAGGTGTCTCGGCATCCTCCTCGGTGGGTCGGCGAGCGGAGGGGGTTCCCTTTGCGTTGCTGCTGCTGGAGTGTGTGCGACCAGTTGATGTCCAGAGCTCTGTGGCTGGTGTGTCGACCGTGGCTGAGCCTAAGGACCACCATGATGAGGAGAGGGCTCCTAGTCGTTCGGTCGGAGTGGTCCCGCCATTCGTCGGACCCAAGGGGCCCTAAGATGGCGACTTCCTCCAGTTTGAGATGAGTGGAGTAGTCCTGTAACGGTCTTTATTTGTTTCTTCTGAACTAATAAGGGAATATGAATAAAGAATTCTTTTCATTCTTTGCTCTGGCCAATAGTGTAGTGGATGATGGCGGAGGTGAGGTTCAGCCCCGTCGATCCGCGAGGGATCGGCGCGGGGCGTTAGGAAGACTCCCTGGCCTGAAGTCGGGTCGGACCTACCGGGACGTTAGGGACGATACCGGAGTGGGGACTCGGGTGCCGATCCCATTGTCCGGTGTTAGGTCGGGGCTGCCGAGGCGTTTGGAGTTTTGACAAAAAGAGATTTCTTTCATACATGATAGGGAGGGTCGCTAAAATGGCCCTTTACACATGACAGCTTACAAAAAATACTATTTACATTAGCCAAGCTAGAACCTATGTTCGCTCTTCCAGGAACTTCATTAGGTGCTCGGCGTTCCAGGGTCGGCTGATCAGCCGGCCGTCCATATCTGCCAGTCGGTATGTACCAGGGCGTACAGCCTCGACTACACGGTACGGGCCTTCCCAGTTGGGAGCCAATTTCCTCTTCTTGGTTGGATCGGAGATGGACAGTTTTCGTAACACGAGGTCCCCCACCTTGATGTTTGTGGGGCGGACCTTCTTGTTGTAAAACTTCTCGATCCGTTGTTGGTAGATGCTTCTTCGGATTGAAGACTTCTCTCTGACCTCGGCGACGTGGTCCAGGTTGGCCCTCAGGCCGGACGAATTGCTTCATCGAAGGCTATGATCCGGGGAGAAGGCAGGCCGATCTCGACAGGGATAACTGCCTCCGTCGTAGGTCAAGCTGAATGGAGTCTCTCCCGTGGGGATCCTCTTGGTGGTTCGGTGCGCCCAAAGCACGCTAGGCAGTTCTTCGACCCACAGTCCTTTGGGGTGACTGTCGAGGCGCTTTTTGAGGCCGTCGAAGATTTGCCTGTTTGCGTTCTCCGCTTGGCCATTGGACTGAGGGTGGCAAATAACGGAGAAATGCTGCTGGATGCCGATGTCTGTGCAGAAAGTTTGGAAGTTCTGACCTTGGAATTGGGTTCCGTTGTCCGTGACGAGGACCTGAGGGATTCCAAACCGGCAAATGATGTTCTTCCAAAAGAATTGTTGTACTTGGCGCTCGGTGATGCTGGACAGAGGCTCGGCTTCGAGCCACATGGTGAAGTAGTCGATGGCGACTATCAAAAATTTCTTTTGCCCCACCGCTACGGGGAAGGGGCCCACAAGGTCCATGCCCCACATGGCGAATGGCGTAGGACTAGCCAGGGATCGGAGATTGGCTTGAGGAAGGCTCTTGATAGGGGAGAACCTTTGGCATGGGCCGCACCTCTTGACTAGGTCTTGCGAGTCTTGGAGCATGGTCGGCAAATAGTACCCCTGATTCAGGGCCTTCCGAGCGAGCGTCCTACTCCCCATGTGGCATCCGCCGATCCCCTCATGAAGATCTTTTAGCGCATAGCTGGCCTCGTCGCTGGTGAGATAGCGGAGGTACGGCTTGCCGTCGGCCAAGGTGTATGAGCATTTGAAGAGGATGTCATCAATCATGACGAACCTTTCAGCTCGGACCCTGACTCTTCTAGCTTCGACTCGGTCTTCAGGAAGCTTGGCACTAACTAAGAATCTCCGGATAGGAGTGGTCCAGTCGTCTGGACTGGCACCGTCTTGGACACACATTGCCTCCTGGTCTTGGTCATTGATACTTGGCTTTAGGAGGATTTCTATGAGCACCGTCTGATCGAGACCCTCGAAGGAGGAAGAGGCGAGTTTGGACAACGCGTCTGCTTGAGCGTTCTGCTCCCTAGGGACTCTGATAACCGCGGCGCAGCTGAAGGACGCCAGGAGACGTCGGACCACCGCCAAATACCTCATCATCCGATCGTCGCGAGCCTCGTATTCCCCGGTGATCTGATTGACCACGAGCTGAGAATCGTTGTAGGCTCGGATTTGCTGGGCACCGGCTCGGTGGGCTAGGGTCAGTCCGGCGATCATGGCCTCGTATTCCGCCTCGTTGTTGGAGGCCGGAAAGTTGAGGCGGAGGGAGTATTGAAGTAGGAATTGGTCGGGGCCATGAAGGATGATGCCAGCCCCACTCCCCGTTTTGCATGATGATCCATCGACAAAGACCTCCCAGGTCGGATCCGAGCCTTCGATGCTGGGTTGTTTGGAGACGGTGCACTCAGTTATGAAATTGGCGAGGGCTTGCCCTTTGATGGCCGTCCTCGGCTGATAGCTGATGTCGAACTGACTCAGCTCAATTGACCACTTGACTAAGCGGCCGGAGTTTTCGGGCTTGTGAAGGACAGTCTTCAGTGCCTGGTCGGTCAGTACCTGGACAGAGTGGGCTTGGAAGTAAGGGCGAAGCTTCCGGGCTGCCATGACCAAAGCATAGGCCACCTTCTCTATCTTTGCGTACCTCGTCTCGGCGGGGAGCAGAACTTTGCTCACATAGTACAATGGCCTCTGGACCCCATCTTCCTCTCGGACAAGGACGGCGCTGAGTGCGCTATCCGAGGCGGACAGGTAGAGCCATAGTGGTTCGCCCGGCTCGGGCTTGCTGAGGAGAGGAGGGTTGGCGAGGTACTGCTTCAGCTGTTCGAAGGCTTCTTGTTGATGGGTATCCCACTCGAAGCCCCCCTTTCCACGTAGAGCCTTGAAGAAGGGGAGAGACTTCTCCCCTGACTTGGAGAGGAAACGGCCGATTGCAGCCAACCGGCCCGTAAGCCTTTGAACCTCCTTGACATTCCGGGGCAGGGCCATGTCAATAATAGCTTGGATTTTCTCGGGGTTCGCCTCAATGCCACGCTGGCTGATGATGAACCCCAGGAATTTCCCAGTGGAGACGCCGAAGGCGCATTTAGCCGGGTTGAGTCTCATGTTGTGATGCCGGAGGACTCCGAAGGCTTCCTCGAGGTCGGCGACGTGGTCCGGCCCAGCCCGGCTCTTGACGAGCATGTCGTCGACATAGACTTCCACGTTGCGGCCGATCAGGTCTTTGAAGATTCTGTTAACGAGCCGTTGGTATGTGGCTCCGGCGTTCTTTAGCCCGAAGGGCATAACGCGGTAGTAGAAAAGACCCTGGTGGTGACGAACGAGGTCTTGGAGATGTCCGGTGGAAACATTCGGATCTGATTATACCCTGAGAATGCGTCCATGAAGGACAGTGGCTCATGCCCCGAGGTTGCGTCGATTAAAGCGTCAATGCGGGGGAGGGGGAAAGGATCTTTCGGACATTTTTTATTTAAATCCGTGAATTCGATACAGATCCGCCAGCCCCCGGTTGCCTTCTTCACCATGACGACATTAGCCAACCATTCGGGGTAGCTGACTTCCTGAATAAATCGAGCAGATAAGAGTTTGTCGACCTCTGTCTTCACAATTTGCTGCCTCTCCGGGGCGACTTTGCGCCTCTTTTGAACGACCGGCTTAGAGTCTGGGATGACGCTCAGCCGATGCATAATCAAGTCTTCGGAGATCCCGGGCATGTCGGAGGGCTTCCAGGCGAAGAGATCAACGTTGCGGCGGATGCAGGCGATTATACCTGGCTTCAAGTCCTCGGGGAGCGAGCGGCTCACCCGGAACCATTTCGATTCATCCTCGGCACCGAACGGGACCTCCTCCAGCTCATCGACAGGCTCCAGAGCGGGGCCGTCCTTCTCGGGTTCGAGCTCAACGGCGTCGAGGGGGAACACACCCCCTCCGACGGCGGTCATGTAGCACGACCGTGCTGCTTCTTGGCTACCTCGGACGATGCCGACCCCTTGCGGGGTGGGAAATTTAAGTTTCAAATGGTAAGCCGAAGGTACCGCTTGAAGGGAGCATAATCCGGGTCGGCCGAGTATGGCGTTGTAAGCCGCCTTGACGTTTACCACCATGAAGTCCATGGACTCGGTCCTCTTGACAGGAGCCGATCCTGCGGTGACGTCGAGAGTAACAATCCCTTCTATCACGACAGGGACGCCAGAGAACCCATGCAAGGTGTATCCGGCTGGGTTGAGCTTGCCTCTGGGTAGCTTGAGATTCTCGAAGGCTTCGAGGAAGAGAATATTTACCGAGCTGCCGTTGTCGACGAGAATTCGTCGAACCTCACAATTAGCCATGTGGAGGCCAATGACGAGGGCGTCGCAATGAGGGAGGCGAACACCTTCGAGGTCCTCTCCGGAGAAGGAGACAGGCACCGGTTGCAACTTGGGCGAGGGGTTGTCTTGGACAGCATTCACCTCTCGGATGAAGGCTTTTTGGGAAGTATTTGACTCTCCCCCCATTGCCCCCCCGTGGACACAGTGCAAGATGAATGGTGTATCCGCAGCTCCCTCGGGTTCGGGGTCCCGATCCTGGATGCAGTTCGGAGTAGGGTTCGGAGGCGAAGGCCTCCGGTTCCTAGCATCTCGCCGATCCCGTGGGCCTTCTCTGGTGAATTCTCGGAGGTACCCTCGTGAGATGAGTTCCTTAATCTCGTCTTTCAGGGCCCGACATTGGTCGGTTTCGTGCCCATGATCTCTGTGGAAACGGCAGTAGAAATGCTGATCTCGCTTCTTGTTGTTATTTGATCGAGGAGGTAGTCGGACAATGCCCTTATCCTCGATTTCTAAGAGGATGGCAGACACGTTATGTGTCAAGGGAGTGTACCTTTCGAAGCGAGGGATCGGAGGTGCCCTCTTCGCACCGACCCCTTCCTTTGCTGTTTTCTTGGCAGGTTCGGCCTCATCGACCCTGCACTTGCCCTTCCCCACGACTTCTTTGCTACCCTCTGGGTTCAGAGCTTCTTTAGCTCGTATGTACTTCTCGACCCGGTTGAGAAGGTCAGGGAAGTCCAGAGGTGGCCTCTTTGCTAAGGAGACCTTTAGCTGGTTGTGGCGGACATTGTGTCGGAAAGCTGCCGAGGCGACCCCTGCGTCGAGGGCAGAGACGGATCTGGCCTCGGTTGTGAACCTCTTGACAAAGTTACGGAGCGACTCCCCCTCCCTCTGACTGAGGTCGAGCAGGGAAGCGCTCGTCCTTTCGCTCTTCCGGCTAGTGATGAAGTGGGCCAGGAAGCTGGCTTCCAGCTGGTCGAACGAGAAGATCGAGCCAGGGGAGAGTTTGGAGAACCAATCCCTGGCCGGACCCCGGAGGGTGGCCGGGAAGGCTCGGCACAGCAGGGGATCCGAAGCGCTGTGAATCATCATGAGGGTTTTGAAGCCCTCCATGTGATCAGCTGGATCACCCTCGCCGTTGTAAGTCTCGAACTGCGGAGGTCGGAAGTTCCGGGGGATCTCTGCTTCTATGATGTTGACGGAAAATGGAGGTCGAGAAGGCCCCTGTCCTTGGACTAGGTTGGGATTCCTGTCGCCGATGCGCTCGATTCGATTCTCCATCTCTAGGAGGCGTCGGAGCACCTCGTCTGTGCACTCAGGAGGGGGAGTCAGCGCACGAGTGTGGCTTCTCCCTTCGCTCATTTGAGGGGCTCGGCCATAGGTCGCGGACCTCAGCGCTCCATGGAGGGCCTCCATGATTTCCTCTCTGAAGCTTCTGAACTCGCCCTTGGTGACAGCGCCATGGTCGGAAGGGTTGGGTCGGGGCGTAGGAATTCGGCCGATGCGGCAGAGTGCCGATGGCCTATCCTGGAATGGTTCGGGGCCGAGTTGGAAGCGGTCCCTCCCCTAGCCTGGCTAGCCCTTCTGTTCATAATGACCCGACGAAGGTCGGGTTCGGCGACGTGTGAAGCGCTTCGCTGGGGTCCGGGGTTTCCACCCGGATTATTGGATGCGTGCCCTCCGTCGAGGGCCCCCTCGGGAGGAGGCCCGTCTGGTCGGGCAGAACGGGCCGATCTTCGGGCTTGGGGAGCCATGGGAGATCGGGTCGAGGGAGAGCGTCGGTGGCGAGGCTCGGACTGTCGTCCGTACCGAATAAAGGGTTCCCACAGACGGCGCCAACCTGATACGGTTTGTTTTTGGTCGCAGTGTGGATGCACCAGGTGTGAGTTCGGACTCAATTTGTAACGAGGGAAGAGTACGGTGCCGGACGGTGAGCGAGGGGCTCGCTTCGACGCTTGAGGATCGGCTCGGATGGCCTCGCCTCGAGTACCTACAAACGGTCCTGAAACACCGGGGTTTATCCCGGTGGCGGACCCTCCGACGATCTAGTCAGTCTCTGTGAGAGAGTAGCAATAACTAGGAAAATTTAGGTGGCAAAGATTGATTACCTGAAAAGGTGGGTGAGGGTCTGGTATTTATAGGGAATCCCAACCGGGTTTGGATCCGCTTGGGGGCCGGGTCTGGACCCGAAAGCCCATGGGCCTGACGTGGCAGGAGGCCCAGGGGGTTTAGGGCAGACATGGCAGTGCCAAGAGTGGTATAGGGCTGACGTGGCAAAGCCCTAGGTGGTATTTGGAGCTGACATGGCTGATCATGGGGCTCCTGTGCCTGTGGGGGAATCGGATGGCCTAGGTTGTGCCAGGTCATCCTCATTCCTCGCCAGACTGGGCGGACGGCCCGTGGGGCTGTCGCGGATCGGAGGCCGAGGGCCATCGAGGCTCATCGGATACGAGGAGACCAGTTCTGTGGGGGTGAACTTGCGGCTCGGTGCCGACCCTGTAGTGGTTCGAAGCCGAGCCAGATTGTTGTTTTTCTCATTTTTTAGCGAGAGCTGTCCTGGGTCCTGGTTGGGCCCCAGGCCATTTTTACCCTACCACAGAGATCTTCAATGTGTAAGCCAGTCACTTCTATAAAGGACTTTGCTCTAGAGCCCTGCGTGTTGAAGATATTGACAAATTGGAACAACGTGCTGCCTTGACACTTTGTCAAATGGAGAGGATATTTCCCCCATCATTCTTCACTATAATGGTTCACTTAGTAATCCACCTTGCTGAGGAAGCAAGACTTGGTGGACCAGTACATTACCGTTGGATGTATCCCATCGAGAGGTAATTCTTCATACGTCATTAAACCAATAATTTTGTTAATTCTTTTATGCTATTCTTCCATATGTTTTGTAATCCAGATATACTTGTTTAGGTACCTTTACCGACTTAAGGGTTATGTTAAAAATAAAGCTTATCCAGAAGGCTCAATTGCAGAAGGGTATTTTTCAGAGGAGTGCTCCAATTTCTGTTCAAGGTATCTCCATGGTGTGGAGACATGTTTTAATAGACCAACGAGAAACCCAAGACACTTCAAACCTCAAAGGGGCTAAATATCTCTTCAAGACCGCTGACACTACTTTCGGAAAAATTAATGCATTTGAGTTAGATGACTTACCATGGGAACAAGCACATCGATATGTGTTGGATCATAGTGCATCATGTGAGCCATATCGAGTGTAAGTTGAATTTGGATTAACATGAATTTATTGCTCACAATTAGGAAGTAGTAAAAGAATTTTTAATATCCATTCCTTTTATTTTGTTCCAGCGAATTTATCAGGATAATGAAAAGTAGACCAAAAACATTGAAGCCACGTGAGCCACATAAGTTAATGAATGAAAAATTCCACAAGTGGTTTGAAACTCATGTAATTCACCGTCCCGAGTCTTGGATGACTGTATTTTTTAAAGTTTAAGTTTTATGCTAATATAATTTACTTTGTAATTTTATGTTTCTTCGTTGGATGATGAGCTGACACCTGAAATAAAGATTCTTGCTAAAGGTCCCCATAAAATGGTTAAAAGATATAATGGATACATATTCAACGGCTTCAGATTTCGTACTCAGGATCGTGAAAGAAATTTGAAGTCTCAAAATAGTGGCATTGTAGTTACTTCAAAAACTAGAAGCTATGCCTCTAAAAATGACACGAATCCTGTAGACGGAGATGTTGACTATTATGGGGTGCTCACAGATATTATAGATTTGGATTATTACGAGAATTTTCGAGTAGTCTTATTTCGTGGAGATTGGGCTGGGTTAAATAACATGAAAGTGGATAAGCTTGGTTTTACAACTGTATATTTTTCACATCTAATTCATACTGGGCCACACATTAGCTATGAACCATTTGTGTTTCCGTTTCAAGTGCTCCAAGTTTTCTACATTCAAGACCCAATAGTGCCAAAATCATACGTGGCACTAACTATGCAACCAAGAGATTTATTTCAATTGGGGGACGATTCAGATGATGATGACGCTGATGTTATGAATAATTTTACTGCTACTGAGTTTCCTACATTTGATGTAAATATTTTTTATTATAGTAGTGGCCCTACGTGGCTACATACGGATGGAAAAGAGGGTGACATATTTGATGATATTTGTTGATATAGTATCTTAAAATATTTCTTGTTTTTGCATCAGTTCAATTGAGTATCAATCATTTACAAATTAATGGTATATTGTGATAATATGTGATTTTTATAAATTTATCTTAAATAACTTATCTCAATTTATTGTTTCGTGTATATTTCCTTAATTTTAATTTTTTGGTTTTTATAATGTTCTGTAAACAGGTGACAGATGGCTAGAAGAAAAAGGAAGGTGGTCACGATTAGGCAAGAGGAGCTGGTATATCCTCTCAGCATGGGACCTTCGACTGAGCACCCTACAGGAGAAAGTGGAGGTCAGCGCATACAGATGACACTACAGTCGACGTCAGTGAGGATAGCACGCCCACCACTGTGAGGAGGAAAGGACCGACCAAGATGAAGGATGTATGGAAGCTCCAGAATGATGAGAAGATATTAGTGAGCAACAATCCAGTTGGTCAACCGACTGGAGATGGCGGGAGCAAGCCCAGTAAATTTTGCGGGGTAATAGCAAGAAATTATCGGATCCTTCCCTTATGCTACGAGACTTAGTCAAAAATTCCAAAAACCACCAAGGAGGAAGCGTTATCTGTTATTAAGGTATTCCTAAATCATCTAATGTCTTTCCTGTTTAATCATATATGTTTTGCTTCCACATTTTGGATGGACACACAGGATAATATTTAATTTGTTTTGATATGAAAATTTTAGTTCAAGAACCGATTATCTTTCTGCTAATTGAGACAGTAGGGGTAATAAGTTTGCTTTGGCTGCATCTGTAACTCTAGTTGGAGAATGAGCTATTTAGCTTTGATCATGGTCTAGATGACTTAGATTTGTTGATAAGATTAGGAACACGATTAAAGAAATTTGCTTGAAGAGTCGTAGATAGTTTTATCTATCATATTTGGCTTATAATAATAAACTAGGAGACATGCACAAGTTTGTATTGATATGTTTGAGATATGATCAACTACACAGTAGGTTGCGAGCATTGACTGTGAAGTGAATACTTTGTCTGGATGCAATCTTCATTGTATCAAAATTCTAACCAACTTAAATCTTGCTATCTGATGAAGACTTATTATAAAACTAAAGGTTCATTCCATTGTCTAGAAATGTAGTTGCATATTATTTAGTGGAAACTTTAGGGTACACTGTCCTTTGAGTATAAAATTATGCAAATCACATAATTTATGCATGGCGTGCAATATGAATCCAACTGTTATGTCATACCTTGTGTTTTCTTGAAGCAAGTATTATTAAGAGTGTCATCAGAGCTATTATATATGTTTGCACCACAATGTGCATCTTTTAAATTCACAGGTCTGGCTACCATTAAAATGTTCTTATACATGTGAATTTAATGAACATTCACAAAACAGTATATGCTTTATTTCTGGAGCTTTGATATGCACAGGTTTTGATATGCACAGCTGAGGTTTTGATATGCACAGGTTTATATATATAACAGCCAGCTGATTGATTTGTCCATTACAACGAATTTCTAATGGACAAATCTGTAAATGCAATTGTGAATGTCTAATTTCATATTTGACAAATCTGTACATGATTTATTTCATGTTTTCTTTTGGCACTGCATATTTCATGATTTAATTTCAATAATCTGTAGATGATTTATTTCATTTCTGGGTGATTTATTTCATATAATCTTTGAATGGCTTGATATACTGGTTTGCAATTTCATATGGGGATTTTGAATCATAAATCCCTCATTAGTGTGGGATATTACATACTGCATGACTTTTTCAATAAACTGAATATCATGTTCTTGAACTACTACAACATAAAATAAACACAGAGTAGCTAATACTTATGAAACAAAGTTCATATACAAAACACATACAACAGATAATCTTGGGTAAAAAGAAAAAAAGAAACATCAAAAGTAACCAGACCTAATACAAGATAATGATAGAATGATGTACATCAATAAGTGTGTATATAAACACAAATAGTAACAGAGATATTCAAATAAACTAAACCAGAAAAGATAATTTAAAGATGCTTTTAAATTTTAATTCATTTACAAATATTTAAGAAATTATGATGTGATATCGCCAACAAGTGAAATCTTCCAAGCTACTTGCATTCAGATTATGGTAAAAAGGATGCAACCGACACCGGTCTGCCTTAAAATAAGTCCAACGAGTATAACCAGTTCACATAACAAGCATCTCGCTGTTAAAAAGTTAATTTTTCATTTTACAGAACAACTGATTGTCTAAAGAACTAAAAACTAATGATTTCTTACCTCCTTTTCCAATTCTGCATGGATGATCATGTTTACTGTTACCCTGCTCCCTTTTATATTTTATATATATGATATGATATATCATAGGAAATATTTATATCATAAATAACTACATTTTTCTGTATATATATATATCTGATTAATGTTATTTTGTAGCAAAAATTTTCTTACGCTGATGTTGTTAACGGATGGGTGGATAAATTGGTAGAAATAGAGGGACTACAAGAGCTTCCTAAAAGGAAAGTACTATATGCCAGAGAGGACCGAGGCTGAGAATGCGAGGGCGGTTCCCGTAGGTGTGACACCACAAGATTGACAATTTCTTGTCAATTTTTGGAGAAGTGATTTGGAAAAGGTATATACTAACGCAACTTCCGTCCTTTTGTATTTTATTGATAATATATTTTCATTGATGTTGCGAATTATAATCATTAACAGAGAAAGGCTGACATCGGCATAAAAAGCCGAAAGATGTTGAAACTGAAGCACACTACTGGGAGCGCCAGCTTTACGGTAGTTCGAGATGAGCTGGTAAACTACGCTTCAAATTTTTTTTGAAGTTTTTTTATTATAGTTATATACAAGTCACAGATATTATATTTTTTTTGATTTTATGACTAAGGCATCCAATTCATTTTATTTGAAGTATTTTATTATAGTTCTAAATACTGATCTTGTATATAGGAAGCATGAAATAAGGAAGAGAAGATCGGCGATGTAGATTTTTTTGAAACTACCCACACAGGTAAGGAAGGAAAATTTAGGGATGACGTGGCAGCCGATATTGTGGTAAATAAAAAGCTTTCAAATTAATTTCAATTTGTTATTTAATCTTTTCAATAAAATAATTTTGAAAATTAAATTTGTCTTTGGTATCTTTTGCAGAAGGATGCCAGAAAGAAGATTGAGAAAATGTCATCTTCTTCTTCTGCCGATCCATTAACGCTACAGTGTCAAGTTCTCTCCGAATTGAAGGGATGCGAGCGTCCCGGTCGTGTGCGTGGGATGGGGCTAGGACCAACACCCACCAGTGTCTTCGGTTTTTGTACATGTTCTTCCAGTGGGGTCGGGCCCACACAGGACGATGTTGATCAGCTGAAGGCAACAGTGGCACGTCTGGCGGCAGCAATGGTTCAAATGGCGATGTTAGTCGGGCAACAGTCACAAGGAATTCCAACTCAAGCACCGGTTAGTATTCTACAACTATATACCCACTTTTACTAATTTAAATTAAATAAGAGTCAATGTTAGTATGGTACAAATTGAAATTATATAGGATGTAGGACACTAATATTCTCATGAATACCTATCCTGAAATGCCGCTTAGAAATCGACCACTTCAGACTAATGTTCTTAGGTTTATTTTGGTTGTTAACCTTCTTAACCCATAGTTATAATACTTACAGGCCAATGCTAGACAGAAGTAGAAACTTTAGAAACAGGGATTAGTTCTTGTCTTCTTGATGATCAAGTGATAACTTTAGGAGCAATTTAAAGAATTATGTTAGGGTGTTACGTTTGTTTAGGAATTTATTTTTAATAGCATCCTAGGCACGGCAAAATCCAATTCTCATGTAGTTCATCCCAGTGCTGTATCTAAATAAAGGTATATCTAAGTGAATATCCACTGGTATATGTCATCATATTAAAAAACATGGATATTTTGTTAGACCACCTTAAGATATAGCTCGTTACTGTTCACAAAAAGTTTTTGTGCACATGTTTAAAAATTTATTAACTACCATATGCTTGTTAACGTTCTTGGTTCTCTCTTATACAATAAGCATGTAGGTAAATCTAAGCTGAGTATTTTACATGCTGTCTTTCGTGAGCTAGTGAGCTAGTATCTCTCTGGATATTGTTCTCTAGACATGTTTTAGTAAATTAATTATAAGAGATAGTTTACAGCTATTTATTGTTACTCTTTTGAACCATTCTAGGAGTATTATCGATGCATAAGAGAGAATGATTCTGAAATTATAAGATAAGGTTATATAAATTAGCCCTTTTATCATGGATGCTCTTCTTCATTCATTTTTACCCCCATTGTTGTTGTATCAACACTGGTATTTGTTGTAGAATAAGACTGCCTACACAAACTTGTACCGAAATCTAAGCTAGGACCATCAACAAGCAGAAGAGAGAAATTGACGAAAATCAGGGTCCTCTGACTCTTGTCTTATGTGGGCACTATCCTGATGCTTGTAATTAAAGAAACATTTGTAGTACATATGAAAGGTAGAAAATGAGAGATCACAAAAGAGAGTGGCAGGCATGGGACAAAGAATTGATAGAATGAACATGAAAGAACTTGAGAAAAGAGAAAAATCTTGGTGAAAGAAAAAAAGGAGCATCTAAGATCAGAATCCTATGTTTTCTGGATCCCAGAATTTTACTTTTATCAGATGGGGGAGGAAAACTCTATACATTTAATCAGGTCTGGAATCTGGATCGATGCCACATTTAGAAGGTACCTCCAAAAACATTAGCTACAATAACAACAAAAGCTTTACACACATATATATTGAAATATCCATATTCAATTGAAATTGTTAAGTGCATGTATCTTTTTGTATCATTTTCATTTATACTGTTATTTATTTCTCTGTGTATGTGTATGTGTTGCCTCTCATATCCATTACTTTACTGAATTTGATGGTTGAGTTGCTCTTTCCCAAAACATATATATTTGTGTGTTTGTATCCGTGTAGCACTGCCCATATCCAATTCCTATCCGTTCCGAAAGAACCCTTGATCGCGACCCTTCTGCTAAAGGCACAAGCCACCTACTTCACATTTGATTAGATGACCAAACAAATGAGCCAGTTACATAAATATATTGTCGGGTTCGTTGTATCTTGAAAGACATCCTTATTGCAAATTTTGAGATACCCAGATTACATGTGCTTCTTAAGTAGGAACAATTTCTTATGTGCAGGTTTTAGATTGGATAATGTGTTGAATAGGATGGATATAACAATACTAGATTTAAATGTGGTGTGCTCTCGACATACATTTGTAAAGAGAAGTGTTAAATATGGGCTAAAATCCCTGTGCTTTATTTGTGCCTCAGATATAAACTGTGTTTTCTTTCAAATAATAAAAGTGCTTTTCTTGTTTCATTGTTTAGTGTACTACAATCTTATAATTAACTTTGCATCTTATTGATATACTTCAAATTTTTTGTATTAATTTTATGAATTGCTTTATTAATCATCCATTTTCTTTATTAAGCCTCTCTTTTGCACCATCCAAGTCCCTAATAACAACTACTTCTTTTGTTTGACAAATTGATGATGAAATATTTATGTTTTTTCTACAGGGCCAGCGTATTCCATCAGTTTCCAGTCACGCACATACACTAGGACAAAATAACGATGGAATTGGAAGCAACAGCGGGCCACACGAGGAGACTCCCCTGCTGTAGGTTGTCAAATTTGGACTTTTTTAAAAATGTTGTAGGAATTATATCTATATTTTATAATAACTAAGTGTTGTACAACATATATATTTGATACTCGTTGTATGACAGTTTATATGTGTTACATATTTTGTTTTCTATTGAGTTGTTTTTTGTGATGTGTGACTTTTGGTTCTTGATTATGATGTTATTATTGATTTGAAGATTTAAGCATTTAAATTTAATATGATTACATGTATTTGTAATATGCGATTACTTACTAGTTTTTTCAATTCAAAATTTTATAACGAAATGCCAAAAAAAAAAAAACAACGACCTATCGCGGCGTTTACCAAGAAACGCCGCAATAGGTGCTACAGCTTTTGTGTACCCTCTATTGCGGCGCTTGACAAGCGCCGCTGCAGGGTACCAATGCTAGCTATTACTCAGGGGAGTAATCCTAGCGCTTGGAAAAAGCGGCGCTATAGCTCTAATTTTTTCAAAACCTTTGACACGGAAATGTTCCTGTAACGGCGGTTTGGCAACGCCGTTATAGGTGGACACCCTATAACGGCGGCGTCGGTAAACGCCACGATAGCCCATATAGCTATAACGATGCACGCTGTAACGGCATTTTCGATGGCAATTTTAAAAGCGCCGTTATGGGCTATAACGGCGCCAAAAAATGTCGCTATAGCCTTGTAAAAACGCCGCTATAGCCTGTGCGTTTTGTAGTGGAAAGAGCAAGGAAAACGATGATACAATCTTTGTATATTATTGCTACATACAAGCAAACAGTTTGGCATTGTAAGCATAGTATTGAGTATGGACTTTATACAACCACTGAACTTTTCACATGATATTGACTCAGTGCACTTGATTGGCGAAATAATCTTTTCATAGAAGAATCGATGTACTACTTTATTGGTGAACTAGTATCTTTCCAAGAGTCTGGCCAAACACTTTAATGAGTATAAATAGGCATCGATACAAGTGTTCATACTAAATCGGTTGTTGCAGGAGCTCCAATAAAGGATCAGATGCAAAATAACTAAAGAATCATGCAAAAGAAACTTGCGGAACAAACTTATGGATGCAAAGGAAAAAGAGTGTTTCGCTAGAAGTACGTTGTACATATTGTACAAGCCTTCTACAAAAGCTTTAAAATCTCTCAACTCTCGTAGGAATCTGACCACTATCAAGAACTACAATGCATTTCTAGAGAGCTCCGCAATACTTATTGCTGGAATTGAGTATACATTCAAAACACTTCTCTTGTTGACAACATTGTCTAGTGGCCCAACGGTTAAAGCTTTGAGTTTACATGAGGTTGGGGGTTTAATTCCTACATTCCACATATATATGACCGGGCCGGGCCTTTAGGGCTCTTTGGATCTCTTGAAAAAAAAAAGAATCTTTTTGAACTATAATATTTCAAACCAATAAAAAACGTTATTTTTTTCAATTAATAATATAGCTGTTTCAAGAAGTAAATGAGCTTTATGTTATAGCCATTCCAAGAATTAAAGGATCATTATGATGTAGCCGTTTTTTATTAAATGCATACAGTTTTTATTCCTTCCTGGTTACTAGTTATAAAAAGGAATCATTTTTTTTGGAAAAAGAAGACAGAAAAACAATACAATCCTTCTCTTCTTCTAATCTATTTTTGAGCGGGTTTTTGCCTTGATTTGGGTACTGTAAATTTGTACGTACTGCTATTGGAGCATTAGGCAGCACTGTAGACAGAAGATCTTTGTATCGCGGGAGAAGTGTTTGGTGATCAACGATTCATCTCTATAATCGGTCAAATAGCTTCTTAAAGAAAGTGCAACCCACGCCTCGAGCCACTTTTCACTTTCTTCCTGTTGCAGATCAACTCCATAGCCATTCTCAGAATGTTCATTTGGTGCACTCAGGTTTAACCCTTTTTTATTAACAATTATACTTTAAGTATATCCCAAGAAAATCAAGAAAATCTGGCACCCAAATTTGATGATCCATTGACACCAAGGTCGGCCTTCTCCCGCTTAGATTTTTATGTACTGTTTTCCTTTGCATGCTTCAGTCCAATTAGACGACTTCCTGCCATATCTTCATGAACATGGATTTGCAAAATCAATTCTGGTATCTACGGCTACTAAAGACAATTTGAGAGTTCTATAGTCTACTCGGTTGTAACTGATCACATTAAGAAACAATCTAGCTTTGGACGAAAATCGGTCATTAGTTATCGGATAGAAGTACTTGCCTTGAGTTTCGTTACATGCACTTAATAAAAGAAGACTCACAACTCACAATCATGTCTTCTGTTGCTATATTATGTGGTTGTCCATAAGGTGACTCACAACTCGCAAACAATGTCTGATAACATGGCTCTAATGCATCAATTTTTTAGCATCAATTTTGAACTTTCTGATTAAGATGTCTTTAAACTTGGTAGAACTTGTTGACGGTTTGTGGATATAGATTGTAATGCTTTCATTCTCAATAAAATTAGGGTTGGAAACATGAAAGAGAGTCCCTAGGGATGACCCTAGAACCCAATGTTATATCTAACCCTCCTCTAGTCGTCAATAGGTGTTCTTCTATGGACTATTAAAGGACTGGGAGACCGGGGTAAGCAGGAGATGGTTAGGGACATTATCAACATGTCCAGGGTGGACATTGTAGGGTTTGAAGATACCAAGCTTAGGACGGTGACAAGACTATCTAGAATGGGGGCGAATAGGATCAAGACTTGGCAAAAATCCCTTAATAGGGGCATCTGGGGGCATAGCCATTGGTTTCAACTCTAATCACCGTTTAGATGAAATCCATGGGGAATTCTCATTGTCGGTCCTACTTCAGCGTAGGTTTGATAACTAGAATTAAACAGTTGTGGTAGCTACCACCTGAGTGGCGTTCTGAATCGAAATTCATTCAATCCAAATGCATTGGCGAACACCGTGGATTGTGGGTGGGGACTTCAAAATTACTTGGTTTGCATTTGAGCAATGGAGCAAAGGTTCTAATGATGCAGATAGAGAGAAGTTTAACTGGGTCATCACGGAATTGGAACTACTTGGTATTCCAATCCCATATCGGCTTTTTAATTGGTCTAACATGCAAGTTGCTCCTAAATGACAAAACTAGATAGAGTATTAGTTTCACTGGGTCTCTCTTGGAAGAAAAAAAAAGATTTTTTTTAAACTTTTTGAACTTTTGAATTTCAAACAGATCAAAAACATTATTTTTTTCAATTAATAATATAGTTGTTTCAAGAAGTAAATGGACTTTATATTATAGTCGTTCCAAGAATTAAATTATCTTTATGTTGTAGCCATTTTTGGTTACATGCATAAAGTTTTTATTCCTTCCTGGTTACTAGTTATAAAAAGGAATCATTTTTTTTTTGGAAAAAGGAGACATAAAAACAATACAGTCCTTCTCTTCTTCTAATCTATTTTGAGCGTTTTTTGCTCTGCTTTGGGTGGTGCAAGTTGGTACGTGCTGCTATTGGAGCATTAAGCAGCACTATAGATAGAAGCTCGTTGTATCCCGGAAGAAGTGTTTGGTGATCAACGATTCATCTCCATAATCGGCCAAATAGCTTCTTAAAGAAAGTGCAACCCACGCCTCGAGCCACTTTCACTTTCTTCCGATTGCAGATCAAATCTGGTGCCATTCTCAGAAGGTTCATTTGGTGCACTCAGGTTTAACCCATTTTTATTAAAAATTATACTGTAAGTATATCCCAAGAAAACCCACATAATCTAGCACCCAAATTTGATGATCCGTTGACACCAAGGTCGGCCTTTTCCTGATTAGATTTTTCTGTACAGTTTTCCATTGCATGCTTCAGTCCAATAAGCCGACTTCCTGCTATATCATCATGAAAATGGATTTGCAAACTCAATTATTGTATATACGGCTACTGAAGACAAATTGAGAGTTCTATAGTCTACTCGGTTGTAACTGATCACATTAAGAACCTATCTAGCTTTGGACGAAAATCGGTCATTAGTTATCGCATAGAAGTACTTGCCTTGCGTTTCGTTCTATGCACTTAATAAAAGAAGAATCACAACTCAAAATCATGTCTTCTGTTGCTATATTAAGTGGTTGTCCATGCGGTGACTCACAACTCGCAAACAATGTCTGATAACATAGGCTCTAATGCATCAATTTTTTAGCATCACATTTTAACTTTATGTATGATTCAGATGTCTTTAAACTTGGTAGAACTTTTTGTCTGACAGTTTTGTGGATATAGATCGTAATGCTTTCATTCTCAATAAAATTAGGGTTGGGAACACAAAAGAGAGTTGCTTGGGATAACCCGAGAACCCGATGTTATATCTAACCGTCCTCTAGTCGTCAATATGTGTTGTTCTATGTACTGTTAGCGGACTGGGAGACCGGGGTATGCAGGAGGTGGTTAGGAAAATTATCAACATGTCCAGGGTGGACATTGTAGGGCTTGAAGATACCAAGCTTAGGACGGTGACTAGACTATCTAGAATTGGGGGGAATAGGATCAAGACTTGGCGAAAATCCCTCAATCAAGGCATCTGGGGGCATAGCCATTGGCTTCAACTCTGATCACCGTTTAGATGAAATCCATGGGGAGTTCTCGTTGTCTGGCCTACTTCAGCATAGGTCTGATAACTGGAATTAAACAGTTGTGGTAGCTACCACTAGAGTGGCGTTCTGAATAGAAATTCATTCAATCCAAATGCATTGGCGAACCCCATCGATTGTGGGTGGGGACTTCATCATTACCTGGTCTGCATTTGAGCAACGGAGTAAATGTTCCAGTGATGCAGATAGAGAGAAGTTTAACTGGGTCATCACATACTTGGAACTAATTGATATTCCAATCCCATATCAGCTTTTTACTTGGTCTAACATGCAAGTAGCTCTTAAAGGACAAAACTAGATAGAGTTCTAGTTTCACTGGGTCTCTTGGAAGGAAAAAAAAAAGATTTTTTTTAACCTTATGAACTTTCGAATTTCAAACAGATCAAAAATGTTATTTTTTTCAATTAGTAATATAGCAGTTTCAAGAAGTAAATGGGCTGTATGTTATAGCCGTTCCAAGAATTAAAGTATCTTTATGTTGTAGTCGTTTTTGGTTATATGCATACAGTTTTAATTCCTTCATGGTTACTAGTTATAAAAAGGAATCATTTTTTTTGGAAAAAGAAGACATAAAAACAATACAGTCCTTCTCCTCTTCTAATCTATTCTGAGTATTTTTTGCCCTGATTTGGGTGGTGCAAGTTGGTACGTGCTGCTATTGGGGCATTAGTCAGCATTGTAGACAGAAGCTCGTTGTATCTCGGCAGATGTAATACCCTGTATTTTTAAATACTATTTTTGAGATTAGAAAATAAATTCAAAAGATTTTCAGAAGATTTAATAAATATTTTTCTAAAGATTTATCTTTTACACGTGCAAAACACGTGCAAATATTTTTGGTATAAATATTCAATTTTATATTTTTAATAAATTCTGCTACTTATAATAGAGTATATTCTAAATTTTGGGATTTTTCTGAGTAAAGAAACTATTTTTATAAATACCTCGAAAGAGAGGGGCTTTTATGTAAAAAGCCGTTTGGATCTGAAATAAATAATGAAAATTCGTTTTCACTGATTTTTGGGCTTTCCATGGTCATCATTGAAATTAAAATATATTTAAAATTTATTTAGAGTTGATTTGGTAAAGATTTAAACAAATATGGTATTTTTGCAAATATGAAATTTATGTTGGATCTTGTGCAAATATTTTCCTGGAAAGTAAAAGTCAGATATTTTAATTGGAAAATATAATATGTACTATTATATATTATTTCTGAATTTTCTGGATTTTTACGAATATTTTATGATGTATTTGCAAATATTACAAAAAGAAGGGCTTTTGTGCAAAATTGCCACCCTGAGTACAAATCCGAATTTTCTTTATTTCTGGGCTGTGCGGGATTGCTGGAAAACTCAGTAGTAAGAGGATTTGATTTGGTTTTAATTTATTTAACTTATTTTAACTACTTTATAAAGAAAGGTTTATATATGTAAAGTAATAATTTGTTAAAGGATTATTTTGCAAATGTGTTTAAAACCCTAATCCTTCAATTTCTGGCCTATTTAAAAGATGGAGTGCAGTCGTCTTTTGCTGCAAAATACAAAGGTTTTATTGTTTTTATTTTTCTTGGAGATTGAAAGAGAAGATCTTGGGCTTCGCAAAAGAAGGGTTTTGCTTATTCTCCATTAATTCGATTGGATTCTTCATTTGAGGTGAGTGACATGTTTGTTTTGTGTTGTTTTATGGATGTTGTATGTGAGTGACTTGTTTGTTTTCTTTTGATTTGTGTATTTTGTATGCGAATGGTATGAATATTTTGATTGATCATGGATGTTGAATTCCATATATTAGAAAGCATGCTAGGGATTGGTATGAATATGTATATTGGATGAATGGATGAAAAATTGGATCCTTGAGAAGAACCCTAGATATTTGCATGTGAATGATTTTAGATTTGTTGGAGAACCTAATATAAATTGTGAGTAGACTTTTTCTTTTGGATCATCGATTTGATTGAGTATGATGGATGTTATGCATTAATTAATTAAAGATGAAATTTTTGGAACTATTGGTGAGTTGGATGAAAATAACTTGGCCATGTTGATGACAAATTGGTTTTGTTTATGAATCAACTATTAAGAGTAGTTGAGATTGAGTTTGAGAAATTTTGAGAATGAATAATGGTTAAGAGGACCATGTTTTGAGGATTTTAGTTATGATGACTAAAATTTGAGATTTAGTTGAATTTAAGGAAATATATCCAAATTGGGATTTTCTTTTGAGATTTGGTTTTGATGTGGTTTGGATCTGAATACGAAGCAATTTCAACGAGCAATTAATTTTAGAAACTCTATTTTGATTATATGCACAATTTATATTTTATTGGAAAGAGATTTACAAATCACTACTTTTATAAATTCAAGTATTTTGATTTAGTTTTATGGACTATTACGTATCCTACAAGTTGTATTTGATCATATACGAAATATGCTTTTTTTATAAATCGTTTTCATAAAGTAAATCTTCGTGACGGTCAAATGTGCACAACCAAACTAGGCAGTATGTAGGTCGACAGTCGACTGGTACGATTTCTCAGTCGACCGATACGACCTGGCTGCTATGTTCTCTGGTTTTTCTTGGAATTTCTTCTGGATAGTCGACTGAGGACCTTAACAGTCGACTGGTACCACTTAGAATTATTTTCTCGAAGTTATTGTATTTTTCACTCTGGACAGTCGACTTATACCCTTTTCAGTCGACTGCTATACTTAGAATTATTTCTTAAAGGATTATTGTAATTTTTCTCTCTGGACAGTCGACCTATACCCTTTTCATTCGACTGTTATACTTAGAATTTTTTCTTAAAGTATTATTGTAATTTTTCTCTCTGGACAGTCGACCTATACCCTTTTCAGTCGACTGCTATACTTAGAATTATTTCTTAAAGATTATTGATATTCTCTCTGGACAGTCGACTGATAGCTTTTGTAGTCGACTGATACTGATGTATCTTTATATTTTTGAATGTTCTTTCAAATGATTTATTCTCTAAATGTTTTGATCTATAACGTACTATTCTAAATATTATTGTTTCTACAGAACATTTGTTTTAAAGATATTTCATCGTTGAATTTGGATTATGGAATTTTATAAAGATTTGGATTTTGTTGATTGGAGAGGTTTCTCCCTTTGATCGTTTTGACGATGGATTTGTGAACTTGGGTCTTGTTGAGATATCTAGGAATTGAGTGGGAGTCCTGTGAACCGGCAGTTGAGATTTGTTGAGTTAGACCTGGGGGGTCTTGGTTTAGTTGTTGTTGAGTATTTAAGTTCGGCAGGATACACTAACTCTAGAGATGGGGATTTTGTGGTTTAATAATAATCAACTTAAGGACAGGAACTAGTGAGGATGTGATGGAACTTGGGAAACGTAAGTATAGGCTCATGGTTTTATTAGTCCAACGGATGCGGTCTAGGATTGTTTGTTGTTCTGTCTCGAGAGGACATTTGTGTATTCACGTGTCGAGGGTCTGCAGGCCTATTCACAGAGCATGTAGGGTACATTCGCGTGTCGAGGGTCGGCAGGCCTATTCACGGAATGTACCTGGTGTATCTACACGTTGAGGGCCTTGCAAGCCTATTCGTGGGGTACACGGGTTTGGGAGATGATTCTCCGGTTGTTGTTTTGAGCTATCTTACATGATGCTTGCGCGTCGAGGGCTGTGGTGCCTATTCGCAGAGTATTCTGGATCTTGTTTCCCATCACTGTAGTAGGATTAGTTGCATAGCGAGGGGTTATCCCTATAAAGTGGAGATCGTTAAGGGCTTGCACCGGACTTATGTACTATGGAATGCATAGAATCCGACAAGTACGCATTAGAGAGTCAGCATATAGATTGTGTTTTCTTGACTTGGTTTTATGCTTGTGTTTTCCTATTTTTTCTACACTTTACACTTAGTCTAGCTTCCCTTGTTGTTTTCATTCCATGATGTTTTTATGCTTTACTTACTTGTTATTTCTCATTCATTTATTATTGTTGTTAATATATATTGTTGATGACTCAGTGTTTTATGATTTAATTATGTTGTTTGTTTTTATGTCACTCACACCTTTATGGCTGACCCCTTTAGTTTTGGGGGTTAGGGATCATCTCTAGCCTCATGTGTTACAGGTTGTTGCTTAAAGCTTGGGGTTTGGATGCTTGAGATAAATTGATGTAATAGAGCTTTTGTGTGAATTTTGTAAAAGAAGTGTTGTAAAAAGAAAGTTTGTAATTCAAGGTGTTTGTATTCCGCTGTGTTTGTAAATGATTGTTGTAACAAAAGTTTGAAATAAAAATTATCTGTGTTTTTGGCTATGTGTACTATTACATTGAAGTTGATGCTGAAAATTGTGCCACGTATTTTCTAAGATATTATATTAAAAATTCGGGGCACTACAGGAGAAGTGTTTGGTGATCAATGATTCATCTCCATTATCAGCCAAATAGCTTCTTAAAGAAAGTGTAACCCACGCCTCGAGCCACTTTCACTTTCTTCCTGTTGCAGATCAACTCCATAGTCATTCTCAGAAGGTTCATTTGGTGCACTCAGGTTTAACTCATTTTTATTAACAATTATACTATAAGTATATCCCAAGAAAACCCACACAGCCTAGCATCCAAATTTGATGATCCGTTGACACCAAGGTCGGTCTTTTCCTGCCTAGATTTTTATGTACTGTTTTCCTTTGCATGCTTCAATCCAATCAGTTTACTTCCTTCCATATCGTCATGAACATGGATTTGCAAACTCAATTTTGGTATCTACGGCTACTGAAGACAATTTGAGAGTTCGATAGTCTACTCGGTTGTAATTGATCACATTAAGAAACAATGTATCTTTGGACGAAAATCAGTCATTATTTAATGCATAGAAGTATTTGCCTTGCGTTTCATTCCATGCACTTAACAAAAGAAGAATCACAACTCACAATCATGTCCTCTGTTGCTATATTATGTGGTAGTCCATGAGGTGACTCACAACTCGCAAATAATGTCTGATAACATACGCTATAATGCATCAATTTTTTAGCATCACATGTTAACTTTATGTATGATTCAGATGTCTTTAAACTTGATAGAACTTGTTGTCTGACGGTTTGTGGATGTAGATCGTAATGCTTTCATTCTCAATAAAATTAGGGTTGGGAACACGAAAGAGAGTCCCTTGGGATGACCTTAGAACCCAACGTTATATCTAACTCTCCTCTAGTCATCAATATGTGTTCTACTATGTACTATTAGAGGACTGGGAGACCGGGGTAAGAGGGAGATGGTTAGGGACATTATCGACATGTCCAAGGTGGACATTGTAGGGCTTCAAGAAACCAAGCTTAGGACGGTGACTAGACTATCTAGAATTGGGGGGAATAGGATCATGACTTGGCAGAAATCCCTTAATCGGGGCATCTGGGGACATAGTCGTTGGCTTCAACTCTGATCACTATTTAGATGAAATCCATAGGGAGTTCTCGTTGTCGGTCCTACTTCAGCGTAGGTCTGATAACTAGAATCTGACAGTTGTGGTAGCTACCACAAGAGTGGCATTCTGAATAGAAATTCATTCAATCGAAATGCATTGGCGAACCCCATGGATTGTGGGTGGAGACTTCAACATTACCTGGTCTGCATTTGAGCAACAGAGCAAAGGTTCCTATGATGCAAATAGAGAGAAGTTTAACTGGGTCATCACGGACTTGGAACTAATTGGTATTCCAATCCCATATCGACTTTTTACTTGGTCTAACATGCAAGTAGATCCTAAATGACAAAACTTGATGGAGTACTAGCTTCACTGGGTCTCTTGGAAGAAAAAAATGGATTTTTTATTAACTTTTTGAACTTTCGAATTTCAAACAGATCAAAAATGTTTTTTTTTTCAATTAATAATATAGCTGGTTCAAGAAGTAAATGGGATTTATGTTATAGCCGTTCCAAGAATTAATGTATCTTTATGTTGTAGCCATTTTTTGATTAAATGCATACAGTTTTTATTCCTTCTTGGTTACTAGTTATAAAAAGGAATCCTTTTTTTTTTTTTTGGAAAAAGAAGACAGAAAAACAAGACAATCCTTCGCTTCTTCAAATCTATTTTGAGCATTTTTTGCTCTGATTTGGGTAGTGCAAGTTGGTACGTGCTGCTATTGGAGCATTAGGCAGCACTGTAGACAGAAGCTCGTTGTATTCCGGGAGAAGTGTTCGGTGATCAACGATTCATCTCCATGATCGATCAAATAGCTTCTTAAAGAAAGTGCAACCCATGGTTCGAGCTACTTTTCACTTTCTTCCTGTTGCAGATCAACTCCTGAGCCATTCCCAGAAGGTTTATTTGGTGCACTCAGATTTAACCCATTTTTATTAACAATTATATTGTAAGTTTATCCCAAGAAAACTCTCAAAACCTGGAACCCAAATTTGAAGATCCGCTTACACTAAGGTCGACCTTCTCCCGCTTAGATTTTTATGTAATGTTTTCCTTTGCATGCTTTAGTCCAATCAGTCGGCTTCCTGCCATATCTTCTTGAACATGGATTTGCAAACTCAATTTTGGTATCTATGGTTACTGAAGACAATTTGAGAGTTCTGTAGTCTACTCGGTTGAAACTGATCAAATTAAGAAACAATCTGGCTTTGGATGAAAATTGGTCATTAGTTATCGCATAGAAGTACTTGCCTTGCGTTTCGTTACATGCACTTAATAAAATAACACTCACAACTAACAATCATGTCTTATGCTGCTATATTATGTGGTTGTCCATGAGGTGACTCACAACTCGTAAACAATGTCTGATAACATAGGCTCTAATGCATCAATTTTTTAGCATCACATTTTAACTTTATGTATGATTCAGATGTCTTTAAACTTGGTAGAACTTGTTATCTGACGGTTTGTGGTGATAGATCGGAATGCTTTAATTCTCAATAAAATTAGGGTTGGGAACACGAAAGAGAGTTCCAAGGGATGACCGTAGAACCCAGCGTTATATCTAACCCTCCTATAGTCGCCAATAGGTGTTCTTCTATGGACTGTTAGAGGACTGGGAGACCGGGGTAAGCAGGCGATGGTTAGGGACATTATCAACATGTCCAAGGTGGACATTGTAGGGCTTCAAGAAAGCAAGCTTCGGACGGTGACTAGACTATCTAGAATTGGGGGAAATAGGATCGCGACTTAAAGGAAATCCCTCAATCGGGGCATGTGGGGGCATAGACATTGGCTTCAACTCTGAGCACCGTTTAGATGAATTCCATGCGGAATTCTCTTTGTCGGTCCTACTTCTGCGTAGTTTTGATAACTAGAATCAAACGGTTGTGGTAGCTACCACTAGAGTGGCGTTCTGAATAGAAATTCATTCAATCATAATGCATTGGTGAACCCCGTGGATTGTGGGTGGTGACTTCAACATTACCTTGTTTGCATTTGTGTACCGGAGCAATGGTTCCAATGATGCAGACAGAGAGAAGTTTAACTGGGTCATCACGGACTTGGAACTAATTGGTATTCCAATCCCATATCGGCTTTTTTACTTGTTCTAACATGCAAGTAGCTCCTAATTGAAAAAACTATATAGAGTACTAGTTTCACTAGGTATCCTGAAAAAAAAGATTTTTTTAAAACTTTTTGAACTTTCAAATTTTGAAAAGATCAAAAACATAATTTATTCAATTAATAATGTAGCTATTTCAAGAAGTAAATGGGCTTTTAGTTATAGCCGTTCCAAGAATTAAAGGATCTTTATAGTGTAGCCGTTTTTGATTAAATGCATACAAATTTTATTCCTTCCTGGTTACTTGTTATAAAAAGGATTCATTTTTTTTTGGAAAAAGAAGACAGAAAAACAATACAATCCTTCTTTTCTTCTAATCTATTTTTGAGCGGTTGTTTGCCTTGATTTGGGTGGTGCAGGTTGGTAAGTGCTGCTATTGGAGCATTAGGTAGAACTTTAGATAGAAGCTAGTTGTATCCCGGGAGAAGTGTTTGATGATCAACGATTCATCTCCATAATCGGCGAAATAGATTCTTAAAGAAAGTGTAACCCACGCCTCGAGCCACTTTTCACTTTCTTCCTGTTGCAGATCAACTCCAGAGCCATTCTCAGAAGGTTCATTTGGTGCACTCAGGTTTAACCCATTTTTATTAACAATTATACAGTAAGTATATCCCAAGAAACCCACAAAACCTGGCACCCAATTTTGATGATTCGTTGACACCAGGGTCGGCCTTCTCTCGCTTAGATTTTTTTGTACTATTTTCCTTTGCATGCTCCAGTCCAATCAATCGACTTCCTACCATATCTTCATGAACATGGATTTGCAAACTCAATTCTAGTATCTACGGATACTGATGACAATTTGAGAGTTCTGTAGTCTACTCGGTTGTGATTGATCACATTAAGAAACAATCTAGCTTTAAACGAAAATCGGTCATTAGTTATCGTATAGAAGTACTTGCCTTGCATTTCCTTACATGCACTTAATAAAAGAAAACTCACAACTCACAATCATGTCTACTATTGCTATATTATGTGGTTTTCCAAGAGGTGACCCACAACTCGCAAACAATGTCTGATAACGTAGGCTCTAATGCATCAATTTTGTAGCGTCAATTTTTAACTTTATGTTTGATTCAGATGTCTTTAAACTTGGTAGAAGTTGTTGTCTGACGGTTTGTGGATATAGATCGTAATACTTTCATTCTCTATAAAATTAGGGTTGGCAACACAAAAGAGAGTCCCTTGGGACGACCCTAGAACCCAACGTTATATCTAACCCTCCTATAGTCGTTAATAGGTGTTCTTCTATGGACTGTTAGAGGACTGGGAGACCAGGATAAGCAGGTGATGATTAGGGACATTATAAACATTTCCAAGGTGGACATTATAGGGCTTCAAGAAACCAAGCTTACGACGGTGACAAGACTATCTAGAATTAAGGGGAATAGGATCAAGACTTGGAGGAAATACCTCAATCGGGGCATCTGGGGGCATAGCCATTAGCTTCAACTCTGATCACCGTTTAGATGAAATCCATGGGGAGTTCTCATTGTCGGTCCTACTTCAGCGTATGTCTGATTACCAGATTCAGACAATTGTGGTAGCTACCACCAGAGTGGCATTCTGAATAGAAATTCATTCAATCATAATCCATTGGCGAACCCCGTGGATTGTGGGTGGGGACTTCAACATTACCTGGTTTGCATTTGAGCACCGGAGCAAATGTTCCAATGATGCAGATAGAGAGAAGTTTAACTGGGTCATCACGGACTTGGAACTAATTGGTATTCCTATCACATATCGGCTTTTTACTTGGTCTAACATGCAAGTAACTCCTAAATGACAAAACTAGACAAAATACTCATTTCACTGGGTCTCTTGAAAGAAAAGAAAAAATTTTAACTTTTTCAACTTTTGAATTTCAAACAGATCAAAAACTTTTTTTTTTCAATTAATAATATATTTGGTTCAAGATGTAAATGGGCTTTATGTTATAACCATTCCAAGAATCAAAGGATCTTTATGATGTAGCCGTTCTTGAATAAACACATATAGTTTTTATTCCTTCCTGGTTACTAGTTATAAAAAGTAACCATTTTTTTGTAAAAAGAAGACAGAAAAACAATACAGTCCTTCTCTTCTTCTAATCAATTTTTGAGCGGTTTTTGCATTGATTTGGGTGGTGCAAGTCGGTACGTACTGCTTTTGGAGCATTAAGCAGCACTAGAGACATAAGCTCGTTGTATCCCGAAAGAAGTGTTTGGTGATCAACGATTCATCTGCAGAATCGGCCAAATAGCTTCTTAAAGAAAGTGCAACTCACACCACGAGCCACTTTTCGCATTCTTCATGTTGCAGACCAACTCCAGAGCCATTCTCAGAATGTTCATTTGGTGCACACAATTTTAACCCATTTTTATTGACAATTATACTGTAAGTATAACCCAAGAAAACCCACAAGATCTAGTGCCCAAATTTGATGATCCGTTGACACCAAGGTCGGCCTTCTCCCGCTTAGATTTTTATTTACTGTTTTCCTTTGCATGCTTCAGTCCAGTCAGTCGACTTCATGCCATATCTTCATGAACATGGATTTGCAAACTCAATTTTGGTTTCTACGGCTACTGAAGACAATTTGAGAGTTCTATAGTCTACTTAGTTGTAACTAATCACATTAAGAAACAATCTAGCTTTGGACAAAAATCGATCATTAGTTATCGCATAGAAGTACTTGCCTTGCATTTCGTTTCATGCACTTAATAAAAGAAGACTCACAACTCTCAATCATGTCTTCTGTTGCTATATTATGTGGTTTCCCATGAGGTGACTCACAACTCGCAAACAATGTATGATAACATAAGCTCCAATGCATTAACTTTTTAGCATCGATTTTTAATTCAGATGTCTTTAAACTAGGTAGAACTTGTTGTCTGACGGTTTGTGGATATAGATCGTAATGCTTTCATTCTCAAAAAAATTAGGGTTGGGAACACGAAAGAGAGTCCCTTAGGGATGACCATAGAACCCAACGTTATATCTAACCCTCCTCTAGTCGTCAATAGGTGTAAATCTATGGACTGTTAGAGGACTGGGAGACCGGGGTAAGCAGGACCGGGGTAAGCAGGAGATGGTTAGGGACATTATCAAAATGTCCAAGGTGGACATTGTAGGGCTTCAAGAAACCAAGCATAGGACGGTGACTAGACTATCTAGAATTGGGGGGGAATAGGATCTAGACTTGGAGGAAATCCCTCAATCGGGACATCTGGGGGCACAACCATTTGCTTAAGCTCTGATCACCGTTTAGATGAAATCCATGGGGAGTTCTCGTTGTCGGTCCTACTTCAGCGTATGTCTGATAACTAGAATCAAACAGTTGTGGTAGCTACCACTAGAGTGGCGTTCTAAATAGAAATTCATTCAATCCAAATGCATTGGCAAACCCCGTGGATTGTGGGTGGGGACTTTAACATTACCTGGTTTGTATTATAGCATAGGAGCAAAGGTTCCTAATGATGCAGATAGAGAGAAGTTTAACAGGGTCATCACGGACTTGGAACTAATTGGTATTCCAATCCCATATCGGCTTTTTCCTTGGTCTAACAAGCAAATAACTCCTAAATGACAAAACAAGATAGAGTACTAGTTTCACTACGTCTCATGAAAAAAAAAGTATATTTTTAAGTTTTTGAACTTTCGAATTTCAAACAGACCAAAATCATTTTTTTTTCAATTAACAATATAGTTGTTTCAAGAAGTAAATGGGCTTTATGTTATAGTCGTTCCATGAATTAAAGGATCTTTATGATGTAGCCGTTTTTGATTAAATGCAAACAGTTTCTATTCCTTCCTGGTTACTAGTTATAAAAAGGAATCATTTTTTTTGGAAAAAGAAGACAGAAGAACAATGCAGTCCTTTCCCTCTTCTAATCTACTTTTGTGCGATTTTTTGCGTTGATTTGGGTGGTGCAAGTGGGTACATGCTTCTAAAGGAGCATTAGGCAGCACTTTAGACAGAAGCTTGTTGTATTCCGGGAGAACTGTTTTGGTGATCAACGATTCATCTGCAGAATCGGCCAAATAGCTTCTTAAAGAAAGTGCAACCCACGCCTCAAGCCATTTTTCACATTCTTCCTGTTGCAGATCAACTCCCGAGCCATTCTCAGAAGGTTCATTTGGTTCAATCAGGTTTAACCCATTTTTATTAACAATTATACCGTAAGTATATCCCAAGAAAACCCACAAGATCTGGCGCCCAAATTTGATGATCCGTTGACACCAAGGTCAGCCTTCTCCCGCTTAGATTTTTATGTACTGTTTTCTTTTGCCTGCTTCAGTCCAATCAGTCGACTTCCTGCCATATCTTCATGGACATAGATTTGCAAACTCAATTGTGGTGTCTACGGCTACTGAAGACAATTTAAGAGTTCTGTAGTCTACTCAGTTGTAACTGATCACATTAAGAAACAATCTAGCTTTGGACGAAAACCGATCATTAGTTATCGCATAGAAGTACTTGCCTTACGTTTCGTTACATGCACTTAATAAAAGAAGACTCACAACTCTCAATCATGTCTTCTGTTGCTATATTATGTGGTTTCCCATGAGGTGACTCACAACTCGCAAACAATGTCAGATAACATTGGCTCTAATGCATCAATTTTTTAGCATCAATTTTTAACTTTATGTATGATTAAGATGTCTTTAAATGTGGTACAACTTGTTGTCTGACAGTTTGTGGATATAGATCATAATGCTTTCATTCTTAATAAAATTAGGGTTGGGAACACGAAAGAGAGTCCCTAGGGATGACCTTAGAATCCAACGTTATATCTAACCCTCCTCTAGTCGTCAATAGGTTCTTCTATGGACTGTTAAAGGACTGGGAGACCGGGTAAGCAGGAGATGGTTAGGGACATTATCAACATGTCCAAGGTGGACATTGTAGGGCTTCGAGAAACCAAGCTTAGGACGGTGACTATACTATCTAGAATTGAGGGGAATATATAGGATCAAGACTTGGAAGAAATCCTTTAATCGGGACATGTGGGGGCACAGCCATTGGCTTCAACTCTGATCACCGTTTAGATGAAATCCTTGGGGAGTTCTTGTTGTCGGTCCTACTTCAGCGTTTGTCATATAACTAGAATCAAACAGTTGTGGTAGCTACCATAGAGTGGCGTTCTGAATAGAAATTCATTCAATCATAATCCATTGGCGAACCCCGTGGATTATGGCTGGGGACTTCAAAATTACATGGTTTGCATTTGAGCACGGGAGCGAAGGTTCCTAATGTAACTTCCTGAATTTTTATTTATAAGAGTTTGAGATTTTACGTGTCTTGCACGTATGATTTCATATGCATTTTTATAGAGACAAATATTTTCTTCATAGCCTAAGATATTAATTGTTCTCTTTATTTTCCTAAAAGGTCTATTTTTGATGCCTAATTAAATCCTAGGCCTAATTATCTCTTTCTAGCCCATTGTAATTAATTTATTAATTAATTCTCTTGAGTCCATGGTCTTTTGGCCCATTAGTGAGCCGAATTAATTTTAATTCTCTTTTAATTATCCCTACTTGTAATGTAGACCAACTTAATAAACAATTAATTAAAATGTGCATGAACAAATTTTTGTAGGGGGTACTAGTTTGCATGTGCATTGCACTTGCACGTGCATTGAGCACCCACAAGTAGGCCGGATAGTGCAAAGAGAGAGGGAGAAATGGGAGAAGTGGTGAGGTGGTTATCTCATTCATGGGTGGTTGCTACAACTCCCAAACTCATCCTAGCCCTTGATCCTTAACTATTTGGACTAATCCTAGCCATTCAATCCACTCAAAAATGTGTATAAATACCCCCTTTCATTTACTCATTCCTGCACTTGAAAAAGAAAGAAACATAAAGAGTGAGACAAAAGATTGAGGAGTTTGTGAGATTAAAAGATTGAGTTGCAATTGTGTGTTCCTTCCCCTAGAAGTTGACCGGCCTACCCCTTGGAGCAAGAAGAGGAGTTCCATCGGCAACAAGCTAGGAGGAGAAGCAACTCGGTGGCACAAACTAGGAGGGGAAGGCTCTCTTATTCATTCTAGGAGATTCCCTAGGACTTTTGTGTGTTTTTTCTCCATTAGAGGTGGGCGATTTTCTCAACCTTCAAATTAGACATCATGATAGGGTGTGATTGATAAAAGTAAGAAGAAATTATAATTAATATATGTTGATTCTTGATTTTGATGATCACAACACACTGCAACATGTATCTATGCCATACTCTATAATTGCAGGTTGTACACACAAAGATTTCACTACTATACAGCTGAACAAATGAACAAGCACAAAGCTCCAGATAAAGACAATGGCAAAGCCTCACTCAAGACTCAAGACTCAAGCTCAAGACTTATGCTTAGTGTATCTTCTATTTTTGTGTCTTGTAAACAAATGTAATCTTTCTTTCTTTTGAGTCTTAGAATGATGTAAAGCCTTGTCACCCACACATACACTCACTCTTTTACAAATGTGTGTTTTTCAAAACATCAAAAGGTCAAAACAGTTTGAAATTTCTTAACTGTTGAGTACCAGTCGACTGATACTCATACCAGTCGACTGTCAGTACAAAACTGACTAAACTTATTCAAACTCTGACCAGTCGACTCATTATGGCAACCCAGTCGACTGTTCGAGTGCTTTTGACCGTTTTCTGTTTTTAAAATCGTTTTTCAAAATTCAAAGCTAATTAGATCCGTTGGTTGACAGTTGGAATAACTGTCTCCCAACGTCTAGTAAACTCTAACTCTATAAATAGAGTTCAGAGTTCACTGTTAGAAGAACTAACAAATTTCCGAGCATTCTTTTGAGATTTTTAAGTATTACATTGTTCAAAGAGACAAAGCTTTCAATTCTCTAAGTTCTGGTTCTCTACATTCAGTCCAGTATAACATCTGACTTCGTTTTGGACTGAATATAGAAGTCAACCTCTTTTAGCCACATATTACATCACTAATCACATACAAGGCTATAGGTTGATTGTAAACATTTTCTTGTTTTTTCTTTTACTCTCGGTTGGAGAGTTAGACTCTAGGGTGTAGAGTCAGTGGTTTCACTCTTGGTGGAAGAGTGGGGTGCTTTCTCTGGTTGAGAGAAAGGACTACGGGTTAGACAAGGTTGTTGTCTGAACGCCGTAGGGTATTCTTGTAAACTTGTTTTTCAAGAATAGTGGAAATCTCAAGTGGGTTGCTTGGGGACTGGATGTAGGTCGGAAGGACCGAACCAGGATACATCGTGTGTACTCTGTGGTTGTATCTCTTGAACTTGCATTTACATTTTTTTGTGTGTTATACTCTGTGAAACTTGTCTGGACAGTCGACTGACTCCTTTATAAGTCGACTGGTCAGACTTGTACTCTGTTAGTTTATTGTTTACATAAGTTGACTATTTCTGCTTTAAGTCGACTTCACATATTTATTTGAGTTCTCTTAATTGGGTTAACTCAGTCGACTGGTTCACTCCTAAGTCGACTGCTTCGAAGAAAATTCTTTATTCCGCAACTTTATTTTAATAAACACTATTTACCCCCCCCCCCCTCTAGTGTTTGTTGCCTCGCCTACAGGATCCAACAATATAACCATATGATGTGAAAATGGGACAAATTGATGATTGTAGGAATTCATGTTAGAAAGAATGCTAATCGATTGCAAAATTATGATTGTTAATTTAGAATTTACCATGCTATCATGTTTCATTTGAATGCTATGTGCTAAATTAAGAATATGTGTTGCATGTTAAATAATGGAAAGGAGAACTATGGAAATATGTGAATTTTGATTATGAGCTTGTAAACATGAAAAAGAGAAATTTATTACTGAAATAATCATGTATTGGTAATAAAAAAATTAATATAACTTATTTAGGAAATTCTGAAGGCAATTTGTAGAAAGATTATGCTTGTTTTCTCTAAAATCAAAATTAAGTAGTAAAATGCAAGTAGAGAGCAAAAATCATGCTTTTGTATCAAAAATAAAATTTTATTTTTCTGGACTACTGTAATTATATAAAAATTTAGTTCTGAAAGTTTTTGAATTAATATAGAGAAGAAGAAAGGACAAAAAAAATACTCTTTTTGTACAGAAAATCGAAATAACAGAGCCGCGGACTTAAACCACAAAAACTCCACTCTATATCAATCTGGTCAAGTAGACCATTTGGTTGATTTGTGCTTTAGGCGCTACTGTAGCATGTTGGCGACCCTTAGAGGTCTCGGGTTCGAAACTTAGTCTCTGTTCTTTTGTTTTGTTTTTGGATAAAATCCGAAACCCGAAACCCACAACTCCTATAGATTAAAACCCCTTCACATACTGCTTGAGCGTCATAACTCAGTTTGCTTTCGGTGGCGATTGACTAGCCTCAGGTCTTGGGTTCGAAACCTAGCTTCGGTAGGTTTATAAAATTTGATTGTTTTGAGTTTTAAAAAAATGATTCTTGGCTTTTAAAAATCCAAAAAAAATACCACATTTATTCTAAAATCATGTAGAGCTTATGAAAAATATTAGAGCATTAATTTGACTAAGATAAGGGTGAATTAGTGGTGAAAATTGAGTAGAATTGCATAAAGTGATATTTGTGAAAATATGAAAAAGCGACGAAAATTTTATTAAGTTATAAAAGAGTTATTTTGAATGAAGAAAAATTTAAGTGAGTTGATTATGGAATTTTATCCATTTCGTTTAGATTTGTGTGCACTTTAAAGATTGATGAAAAATATAATTTTGTGATTTGAATTAAGTAAAGAAAATGAACAATTGTATGAGAATCTAATGTGTTTATTGAAATGAAATTTTTGAGCATGAAATACATGAATTGAAATTGAACTTGACATATGAGATTGGTTCATAGAAAAGAATGGAAATCATGTTAATTGTGAAAAAGAACTTATGAGCATGAAGACTCAATTTTGTGATTATGAAGTGAAATTGAGAACTAGAGTGTAGCAAAGCCTTATACCGGCATTGAAAGAAAGTTGTTGAAATGAAATATGAAATGAAAAGACCAAGATTGGGTAATGTTGCATAAATGATTAAGACCGGTATAGTGGGAGTGCTAACTCTAGGAGATTGATTTTTATTCATGATTCAAGTACAATTAAGGACTAGATACATAGTGAAGATGTGATGAAAGTAAGAGAAAAACACAAGTATCAGGGCCTCGGGTCTACGGTGTGAGAGTAATTCATAGGTTGCCTACTTGATGCGTCAAGTCTTGGCATGGACACTACTCCGGAATTATCGGGACCGTGGCGACGCTTGTGGGGTGTTTTGTTGATTACGGGTGGTGCCATAGTCTATGACGGAGGTTGAATTGACCATAGGCTCTGCATGATGCGTCATTTCACGACGTGGGATTCCCCTCCAGGTTGTCTGGACATGGGCTCGTAACTCATAGGACATCTGGGATACTTACCGTAGTTACAGTAGTAGATTAAGTCATGGTGAAGGATTGAACCCTACAAGATGAAGAACGATTAAGGGCTTATCCTCGGACCTATGTAGTATGGGATGGATAGAATCTGAACAAGTGTGCATTAGTGTCATATAATATAAATAACTGCATTAAGAACTAAGTGCACAATCACAACACGACATCAATAGGCTAGTCCCTGTAGCTATGCTTTGTGACAAGTTTGTGTTTTTCCAAGTGAGAGAAAATTGATGTATTATATCCTAGCGTCAGTTGAATAAACTGACGTGGCCACAGTTTCTATGCAGGATAAAGTGATTGATAAGATTAAAGTATGCATGCTACGTAAAGAATGATTCAAGTGTTGTACATTTTACTCATGTAAATTGTTGTAAATTTCTTCTGCTGTATAAGTGTGAATGTAGATGTAACTATGATGTAATAAAAGTTTTAATTTTCTTGTAAAATTGTACGAAGAGAAGTGTAAAGATCCTGTGGAACTTCGAATTCGGTCTTATTTGGAATTCGGGGTGTTACACCTAATGATGCAAATAGAGAGAAGTTTAACTGGGTCATCATTGACTTGGAAATAATTGGTATTCCAATCCTATATCGGCTTTTAACTTGGTCTAACATGCAAGTAGCTCCTAAGTGACAAAACTGGATATGGTACTAGTTTCATTGGGTTTCTTGAAAAAAAAAGACTTTTTTTTTAAGTTTTTGAACTTTCGAATTTCAAACAAATCAAAAACATTTTTTTTCAATTACTAATATAGTTGTTTCAAGAAGTAAATGGGCTTTATGTTATAGCCGTTCCAAGAATTAAAGGATCTTTATGATGTAGCAGTTTTTGAATAAATGCATATAGTTTTTATTCCTTCCTGGTTACTAGTTATAAAAAGGAATCATTTTTTTGGAAAAACAAGACAGAAAAACAATACAGTTCTTCTCTTCTTCTAATCAATTTTTGAGCGATTTTTTGCCTTTGGAGCATTAGGAAGCACTGTAGATAGAAGCATGTTGTATCCCGGGAGAAGTGTTTGGTGATCAACGATTCATCTCTAGAATCGGCCAAATAGATTCTTAAAGAAAGTGCAACCCATGCTTCGAGCCACTTTTCACTTTCTTTTTGTTGAATATCAACTCCAGAGCCATTCTCAGAAGGTTCATTTGGTGCACTCAGGTTTAACCCATTTTTATTAACAATTATACTGTATGTATATCCTTAGAAAACCCACAAAACTTGGAACCCAAATTTGAAGATCTGTTGACACCAAGGTCGGCCTTCTCCCGCTTAGATTTTTATCTAATGTTTTCCTTTGCATGCTTCAGTATAATCAGTCGACTTCCTGCCATATCTTCATGAACATGGATTGGCAAACTCAATTGTGGTATCTACGACTACTAAAGACAATTTGAGAGTTCTATAGTCTACTCGGTTGTAACTGATCACATTAAGAAATAATCTAGCTTTAGACGAAAATCGGTCATTAGTTATCGCATAGAAGTACATGCCTTGCGTTTCGTTACATGCACTTAATAAAAGAAGAATCACAAATCATAATCATGTCTTCTGTTGCTATGTTATGTGGTTGTCCATGAGGTGATTCACAACTCACGAACAATGCCTGATAACATAGGGTTTAATGCATCAATTTTTTTTCATCAATTTTTAACTTTATGTACGATTCAGATGTCTTTAAACTTGGTAGAACTTATTGTCTGACGGTTTGTGGATATAGATCGTAATGCTTTCATTCTCAATAAAGTTAGGGTTGGGAACATGAAAGAGATTCCCTAGGGATGACCCTAGAACCCAACGTTATATCTAACCCTCCTCTAGTCGTCAATAGGTGTTCTTCAATGGACTGTTAGAGGACTAGGAGACCGGGGTAAGCAGAACATGGTTAGGGACATTATCAACATGTCCACGGTGGACATTGTAGTGCTTCAAGAAACCAAGCTTTGGATGGTGACTAGACTATCTAGAATTGGGGGGAATAGGATCAAGACTTGGAGGAAATCCCTCAATCGGGGCATCATGGGGCACAACCATTGGCTTCAACTCTGATCACTGTTTAGATGAAATCCATTGGGAGTTCTCATTGTCGGTCCTACTTCAGTGTAGTTCTGATACCTAGATCAAACAGTTGTGGTAGCTACAACTAGAGTGGCGTTCTGAATAGAAATTCATTCAATCCAAATGCATTGGTGAACCCTGTGGATTGTGGGTGGGGACTTCAACATTAACTTGTTTGCATTTGAGCACTAGAGCAAAGGTTCCAATGTAGCAGATAAAGAGTAGTTTAACTGGGTCATCATGGACTTGGAACTAATTGGCATTCCAATCCTATATCGACTTTTTACTTGGTCTAACATGCAAGTAGCTCCTAAACGAAAAAAAACTAGATAGAGTACTAATTTCACTATACTGGGAGACTAAATTCCCTATAGCCTGTGCCAAATATCTTTCGAGACCTACGTCAGATCATGTTCCCATAGTGCTCTCCACCGGCAAAACAAATGCTAGGAAACCGGCAAAATTCAGATTTGAGAAGGCATGGATTTTAATTCAAGGTTTTCACCATCTCGTCTTCGAAATTTGGGCTTTTCCCATACGAGGAACAGAAGCAGCAGAGATTTTGTGTGAGAAATTTCATAGATTATGGTCCAATCTTAGGAAGTGGAACTGCACCAGATATTCTAGAAATTGGAGATCCAAATAGACTCTTCTGGAGGGCATCGATGAACTGGAAAAAGTGGAGGTGACTAGGGAACTCATGCAAGTGAAGCGAAATTAGTTGCTAAAGCTTAGGGAGGACAATTCTTAGCTATATAAATTAGAAGAAATTAAATGAAAACAGAGGTCAAAAATTTTGTGGCTGAAAGAGGGAGAAGCGAATACATCCTTCTTCCATCGAGCAGCTAGTGCTCGTCGAAGATCCACTCTTATTCTCTCGGTTCAGACAGAGGTAGGCGTTGTTTAAGAAGAGGAGGAAGTAAAACATGTCTTCCAAAATCACTATAAGAACCTTCTCGGAGGTAATATAGACTTTAGAATGCCACTCAGAGAATTTTGGGCAGGGAGGGTTAGACGACCTTGTCTGTGCCTTGGAAGCTATCGAAGCACCGTTCATGGAAGAGAAGATGAAGGAGGTTATCTCTCAAATGGGCATGGAGAAAGCACCAGGTCAAGATAGATTTTCGATACTTTTCTATCATACCTTCTAAGAGGATATTAAAGGTGACCTGATGGTAGATATGGCTGAGTTCTATGACCATAGACTAATACTGGGTAGAATTAATTTGGCAGAAGTAGTTCTTATCCCAAAGGAGGAGGAATCATGAATAGTGGGGGACTACCGCCCCATTAGTCTTCTCAACTGCTCGGTTAAGATAATCACTAAGATGCTCGCTAACATATTAGGCAAGGTGATGGACAAGTTGATTAGTAATGAACATACTGGTTTCATCAAGGGGCGATGCGTCTTGGACTGTGTAGCCATAGTGGAAGAAACTATTCACCAATGACACATTTTTAATGACAGGAGCTACATGATGAAACTAAACTTTGAGAAAGTGGATGATTAGGTTGAGTGGGATTATTATTGGAAGCACTCAAAGATAGGGGTTTTGGGGATAGGTGGATCAGATGGATCCACCTTTGTCTTACTTCTAGTAGGATGTCTATCTTATTTAATGAGATAGTTGTTCAACCGCTTTTATGTAGACGAGGGTTGAGACAAGGTGATCCACTCTCTCGCCTCCTATTTACAATTTTCATGAATATCCTAAGTTCATGTTGGACAATTGCAAAGAACGTTGTATGGATCTCCCCAGTTGCCAGGGGAAGAAACTGCTCATGGAGCAACATCTACAATACGGAGACAATACTTTATTATTTGGAAACGGAGATCCATGGAAAACTATCACCTTCAAAGAAGCATTATATTGTTTTGAAGCATGGTCTGGGCTACGAGTCAACTTCCATAAGTTATGCCCTGTAAAGGAGGCAGAAGAACATGCATCCATACTAAACTGCAAACTCAATAACTTCCTTATCACATACCTTGGGCTTCCAGTTAGACCAGGTAAACTGAAGAAATTGGATTGGTTGTCGATAATTACCTAGTAGAAGAGAGTCTAAGAGGGTGGAAAAGGAAATCCCTATCATTGGGGGGAAGAGTGACTCTGATAAACTCTGTTTTTTCCAACCTCTCAACCTATTAAATGTGATGTGTGGTCGACATTCATCAAAGATTCCCACTCTCCTGGGGAGGTTGTTAGAGGGTTCTTTTTTGCTCTTTATGATGTTCCTTTATGATTGAATTTGTCCCACCCTCCAAAGTATGTTGGAGGGGTTATGTTTTATTTCATTTCTGTAGCTTCTCTTACTTTCTTGTACAGTTGTCCAGTCCTGTGGATTTGTTTGGTTAGAGCATCCACAGTCGTTTGCTATATATCCCATTTTCCCATTTTATAGCAAACGAGTGCTGCAATCGTTTCTCATTTTCCCATTTTTTAGCAAACCTCCTATTCTCATTTCTCAAATATGAGAAACGAAATGAACTTTCTCAAAATATAAAGGACGGGGTATGATACCCCGTCTCTTCGATTTAATTATTTTTTAATCGATTCAGACGGACGATCATATCCCGTCTCAGTAATTTTCAATTTTTTTTAAAAAAAATTAGGTCGGACGGGGATACATACCCCGGACGGGGTATGATACCCCGTCCCGGACGGGGTATGATACCCCGTCTCTACCATTAACGAATATTTTTTTCAAGGTTGTAAACGGCGTCAGGCAGTGGCGGTTCGGCCAAGGACCGCCTACCGCCTAGGACGCCTAGGCGGCGCCTAAGTGGCGCCTAGGCGTTTTGTTTTTATTTTTTAAATATTAATATATTAACCTTTTAAAAGTTACATTTCCCTATTTTTGCTTGTAGTCTAAATCTTTTTGTGATGTTGGAACTTTGGTGCTTGTAATTTAAATCATTTTGTGAATTCTTTAATCTTTATCCTAATATGATTGAATAATTCTTAATCTTGACAATGGAGGTTGCAGGGATGAAACAAACAATTTATTGAAGTTATTGCGATCCAGGACAACTAATCTTCCTAAAGAAAATGGCAAGGCTATGGGATTAAATGCATCACAATTCACAAGTGATTCTAGGCCAGAATTATTTTAGAAGTTTAATAACGATTATGGTGTAAACTTTAGATTCATAATGACATAAACAATAATCAGTCATATAAAATTTCAAATATAACGTGAACTAGTAACACCTTAATGTAAAGATGAAGAGGCTTTTTTCTGTTGAAGATAAAGAGGCTTTTTTCTGTTGAAGATGAAGAGACTATTTAAAGAATTTGAAAAAAAAATTACAAAAAAATCTGTCAGCCGCTTGATCCGCCTTAGCCGCCTCGGCCGCCTAGGCGCCGCCTGGTCCGCCTCGGCCGCCTAGGCGCCGCCATATCGACGCCTTGTACGCCTAACTGCCATCTCAACGCCTAGAGTACCACCTATTGCATATGCGGTTCGTTCTCCTCTTTTTGAGCGCCTAGGCGCCGCCTAGGCGTCCGAGGCGGACGCCATTTAGAACACTGATTTTTTTTTAAAAAGTCCTCAGACGGGGAATGATACCCCGTCCGGGGTATCAAACCCCGTCCCACACAACTTTTTTTTTATTTTTAATAAACGAACGGCCCTGATTGGCCGATGAGAAGAAAAAAAGAAAAAAAAAGTCAATATAGGCTGGGCCGGGGAATGATTCCCCGGACAGGGAATGTATCCCCGTCCCACACAATGCCATTATTAGGTAGGTTTAGGTAATAATTAGAATTAGATGGTTAATTAATATAGTTTAGTTATTATTATATTATTTAATTTAGTTAATTAATATAGTTTAATAGTTATAATAAGTAATTAACTTTTTTTAGTTTATTTGAAAGGATGAGAGACGGGGAATGATTCCCTGTCCCGCCATTTTAAAATTAAAAAAATAGGGATGGGATATCATATCCCGTCTCTAATCCAAATGAGAAAAATATAGCAAAGCACGACTGCACGATACGCATCCAATTGTTATTACTGTAGCTTCCATTTTATAAGAAATGAGAAAAACGACTGTGGATGCTCTTACCAACCTATTAATGAATCACGATGGCAATACTCCAGATTTTTTAACAAAAAAACATAAACTCTAATGCATGAAGAAAAATCAAGACTTGGTCATGCTATAATAAGATAAAAAATTCAAATGGGCTTTCCTCTGTTTGGGCCTCTCTTGATCAATTATTTTTGTATGCTTTCTTGTGCAAAATTAGGTTTTGACGAACCGATCTAGCGGAACAACTCAAAAGATAAAGAAGTATCGTTAATTTCTTCATTCTTGTTCCAAGTTCGAAGTGTAACGCCCCGAATCCCCACACTGGTGATTCGTAACACAAATCAGAATCTTTCCTTCACATAATCACAATACAGGAAAATGCAGAAAAAATTTAAACAATTTTATTCCATGATGTACAAGTTCGAGTGTTACAATTTTACACTGTCTCAGAATTTACAAATCAGAGTTTTACAAAAAATAATTAAAAAAATGTAAAGGACGAACACTCAATACTGTCACTTGGGTACACCATCTGCCTTGGCTTCCTGGGCTCCCTGAGTCGGCAATCTAGCACCTAAAAGAGTGGGCACGTCAGTAATTCTACTGATGCGAGGCTGATAAAAACAACGATCTTAAAACTGGACAAATCAAGATTAAATATAAAAGTGACAAAAAGGAAGGTGGAGATGGGTCCAAGGTGTTCGTGTACGAACAAGCCCTAGTACTCTAATGCACAGGCCAAAATGTACTTACACTAATGCAAGCAAGACTTTGGAAATGTATGCATCCCATACTGCATACTTTTCAAATCAAGCCATTGTCTCCAAACTCAGGGTTTCGAACCCTCACCATGCATCCTGCTTTCGTACTTGTCCTGTTCCTGATAGATAGGTCATGGTTGATAAGGTTACAGATTAATCGGCCACATCCGTTCTGCAGTCACTTAGTGGTGTCTCGGTTTGCCTCTAGTACCCGACGCTCAGACCCCACTCAAAAGCCATGACGAACTTAAAGATACACCGCAACATACCGATGGTGCCGAAAATTCATAGGACCGCAGCCCATATGACCCGTTCGTGTCTACCGGCATAGAACTTGATGGCCTCGAATGTCTAATTCCCCCTATCGCCAAGAAATCCCATCCCGTTCTTACCACAGCACTTCAGGAATCAACAGTGCAAGATACGCACCGTAGCATGTATCCCTAATGACAGGAGAGTACAACACCTGACTACTAGCCGCTAGAAACTACTGCAGTTATAGGTGGAGGCAAATCTAACTAACACTAAGTTTGCCTGGACATGTTAAGGCATGGTTACAGCTTGATCCATAGTCTAGGTTTCACCTAGTCTCAATGGTTTCCCTAACGAAACCCTAGTCCCTGTCTACCAACCGGTGGCTCCGGCGACGCGATCACCTTGCTCACCACTTCCCCATTTGAATCTCGCCCTCAAACTCAACCTGCGATCATCACTCATGCTTCTGTCGGCGCCCGAGTCAACCATCTTCAATCACTAAGGCAAAAGTCCCAAAGTTGGCCTAATGGTTGATAGGTGTAGGCAACTACTAGACAAGGCCGATGACTCAATAGTCGTCAAGTTACCACCCTAGGTCTTAATCAACGGAAGACATAAAAACAACCAAGTATTGGGGTATAAAACTACCCCCTAACTCTCCAATCAACACTTGAGAGTTGAGAAAAGTCATACATATGCAAATAATCGACTTCTTAAGAGTGGCTGGATCTGTCCAGCACTCTAAAAATCGTATCAATTACTTCACAACTCGGAATTACAAGTTCCTAGGTTTTTTGGAAAGCTTAGAGTCTCTACTCTAAATCCCTAGTTCATCACTTTGGCAAATTCCGAACACATATATTTAGAAAATCACAATTATACAGGCCATGCAATCAGCATTGGGTATCAAACCCAGCCTAGTCTAAAATCCATATAAAATCAACCCCTTGTTAATGATTATGAAATTTAAGAATCTATAACAAGACATATACCCCTACATTGTGTCCAAAAATTGTATCCAAACTTTTACTACGCCGAGAGTTATGACTATACAAATATGACACAAAATCTTTACTGCTTTTCAGACGAGGTTTTTGTTTCTACTAACGATTTATTTTTGAAACTTTGTCAAAATTCATCTAAAAATTATAAAATTTTAGGATCATAAAATAGTCTCATAACAAAAGCTACTTGCAAAATTTCATAGCAATATCAATTACACACAAGTAGATATGCATATGTGAACTTCAGTCCCTAGGCAGGAATCTTCAGCTTGGTCTGCTTAGACCAGTGGGGCTTAGTAATTTTTTTGAGGCATCAAATCACTTCAGAAAAATGTAAAATTTGATATTATGATTTTAGACACATATAAGAATTTCCAAGAAACATTTCAGCAAAAAATACCGAACCAATATTTGGTTATGAGTTTTGGAAGTTGTGACAGAATTTTCCAAAACAACAGTTTCTGCTTGGGTTGCTGTCCAAATTTTGAGCTAGTGTTTGGGCTATCAAACGACTTCCAAATATTCTAAAAAAAATCATTCAAGCTTTAGATATATGGAAAAACAAACCCCCAAAATTTGAGTTCAAAATTTCAAACCATTTATGAGTTAGAAATTCCCAAACCCCCCAAATCATACATGTTTCTTTATCAAGATATCATGAAAAGAGAGTTCTACCATACCAGTTATCTTTTCTTAGCATGTCCATCTTCATCTATGGCAATAAAGATTTCCTTAGCTACTTCTACAAGCTAATATCACATACAAAATAAAAGACTAATCTTTTTAAAGATTTAGAGTATCACCCACTTTTGTTGTTGTGAAGAACTCCTTGATCGTTTGCTCCTTGCTCCTTGAGATGCTCCTTGCTTCCTAATCTTCTCCTTCTCTACTACTCTTTTGCTACAACAAGAGAACTTCACCCCCTTTCCTTCCTTTCCTTCTTTCTTTCTCTCTTTCTCCCTTTTTTTTTGAAACAACACAGGGTAAAATGAGAAGAGGATGAGAAGGTGAGTGGAGGGGGCCATTTATAAAAGAGGGAGGGAGCTAGGATTGAAGTTTGGGCCAAAAATTAGGTGTAGGGTGGAGATGGGGTGGTGTGGGAGTGGAGGTGAAGGGTGAGATCAAATGCCAACACATGGGACTAGAAGTTTCCCAAGTCAACTAAAAGTCTTCATGAAGAACTCTTAGAGAGTAACAAATGGTTGAACGATCTATTTGATATCCGTAAAAGTTGGGCACCCATCTACGCTAAACATTCTTTTTGGGCCCGCATGTTGAGTAGCCAACGGGTTGAGTCAGCACATTCTGCCCTGAAGCATCATACAGAAAAGAAATATTCCTTGCATGAATTTGCCGTCATCTTCGACCGTTTTTTGGGAAGGCAAAGACATGATGAATTGAAAGAAAATTATCGTAACCGTGAGAAGAGACCAAAGTTGAAGAGTGAATGGGCTTTGGAGGCACAAATGGCAAAAACATATACTTTGAAAATCTTTTACAAATTTCAAGATGAACTTACAAAAAGCTTCATGTACAGTGTGGAATTCGTTGCCGATCTTGAGACACCGGATAGTTCAACCTTCCATGTGATACTCTGTGGAGAATCAGAACCGCCTCGCTTTCTTCAATTATGCAAAATCAATGAAATTATTACATGTGCATGTCACTTCTTCAAATTCGTTGGCATTCCTTGTAGGCATATTTTAGCTGCTCTTCGTTTCTGCCATCACACTTCCCTTCCGGATGTATATATTAAAAGAAGATTGACCAGGGATGTGATGAGAAGAAGTTATACATCCGTTCCAACCGAACCCAATACCGAGAATTTTGCTTCTCGATATTGTGAGTTGAGCTACCATAAAAAACAGATTGTCGATCTCGGTTGTTCCTCCAATGAAAGTTATAAATACACGTTGGAGAATTTGTAGAAAATCATTGACGGAGTTTCTTGGCTACAACCCGGATTAGGTGAACAACCTGAACAGGCCTCACAACCACATGACAGTGTCGAACCAGGAGGTAGTTCACAACGGCATGGTAGTGCACAACCACATGATCAAGGGAGTGGACACATACCTACACACATTAGTGACCCACACCAATGCACGACAAAGGTAAGGCCTCGTGCTAAAAGATTGAGGTCGATATCTGCATTAAAAAACCGAAATGTGCCGAAGATGCGGCATTGTGCAAATGAATCATGATTCAAGAAATTGTCCAACTTTATTTGAGGGGTAAGAATTGTACTTTATTTGTTTGTCAATGGTTTAAATTTATTATACGACATTTGTGGTAAATGAGTTTGTCACTAACTAAAACTAATCTTTCAATGAAGGCAAGAAGTAATTCCTTCCGATGAAGAGAGTTCTGAGTCGAGATATGATGATCCACTGTGAACTTGGAATTTATTTAATGTAATTTTCAGTATATTACAGATTATTGCCAATGTGGTTAATTACCTTTGATTGGTAAATGTAAATGTTCTTCAGACTCAAGTGTTGTTGGTTTGTGTGTTCTGTTAATATTGTTGTTGTACATATACCTTGGTTTGTGACTCAATTTTATCAACTGTAGCTGCACTTGTAGTTGTACATATATATATATATATATATATATATATATATATATATATATATATATATATATATATTAAACCTAGTTCGTTGTCTCCAACAACGGCCTAAGGTATTTTTAAAATAGTCAAAAAGTTGTATTTTTGGGGATGCTCTCTGACTTGGAAAAGATAAAAAGAACAACAAGTCAGAGAGCAACACTCTATTTTAAAAATACCTAAGGACAACGACCTAGGTTGTAGTCAAAAAGTTGTATTTTTTGGGGTGCTCTCTGACATGGAGAAGATAAAAAGAGCAACAAGTCAGAGAGCAACACCCTATTTAAAAAATACCTAAGGCTGTTGTTGGAGACAACGGCCTAGGTTGTAATCAAAAAGTTGTATTTTTTGGGATGCTCTCTGACTTGGAGAAGATAAAAAAAGCAACAAGTCAGAGAGGAACACCCTATTTTAAAAATACCTTAGGCCGTTGTTGGAGACAACGGTCTAGGTTGTAGTCAAAAAGTTGTATTTTTTGGGATGCTTTCTGACTTGGAGAAGATAAAAATAACAACACCCTATTTATTTATAGACTAGGCCGTTGTTGGAGACAACGGCCTATGTGATATCTTAAAACTTGAAAGGAGCAAAAAGTCATGGAGCACCCCTTTACCTTAAGCCGTATTCTCTAACAACGGCCTAGGTTTGAAGTTTTTGGGGGTTTTTACAATTTTCTCTTCACTCTTTACGTATAGTCTCTGTGGAAATTTATATCAAAGACAGATGATCTATGCGTATACATCGTTTATATTTTTTTATTATGTTCCAATTTTTACCCTCTATTTAACCAATATAAAATTATGAAGGTTATATGCTTAAAAAAAATTCCAAAAAATAAATAGTCAGGTTTAGGGATTTTTTGTTAAATGGGTTTTCTGTTAGTGAACTCTATTATTACGTGAAGCAATAGGGATATCATCATCATCACAGCTGCTTGAAGAACTGCACACAATTACTTCACGACGAGATTCCACATCCAAAATTTCAACAATTTCAACAGTTGTAGGAAGTGTTTTAGAGTAATCTTTGAACTTTTTTGGGATACTTTTTTGGGATTCAACAGTTGCAGTGCGAAATAGACATCATCCCAAATGGGTCAAAAAGTGGATCAAAATAGTTACCAAGTTTTGACATAAATTGGCATTATCATTAGAGCTACTCGAAGAAAAGTTACCAAGTTTAAATCTTTTTTACAATTAAAAGCTCACCAGTTTATGTACATTAGGATTTACATGTGGTTTTCTCAATATATGATCTACATGTGGGGATCTACATGTTGGTTTTTCCATATATGATCTACACGTGGGGATCTATATGTGGTTATGTACTTTAGGTATTTCCCATATTGAACTTGTTCTACCACATGTGATGCCCAATTTTAAGAGTCTGCAATAATAGTAAGCAAAGTTCCAAAAATAAAAAAAATTAGTGTTAGGATTAAGGTTCCAAAAAATCCACAAATTAAAAAAATTTCCAATAATTAAAAGGATTCGGGTTACATGTATAAGATATGGGTTAGGGGTTTTAGGGTTAACAGGGTGTTAGGGTTAACACCTAGGTTAGGGTTATGGGTTTTTTTGTTAGATGGGTTTTCTGTTAGGGTTTCAACCCAAGTGGTAACATCCCTATTTAGATGGGTTTTTTTGTCTTTTCGTTTTGTACAATTTTCCGAAAGTAATCAGATCCAGTTCTTTATGGCCAAGTAATTGGATCTGATTGCTCTCCGCTCTAAAGCGAACTGAATCTTTTCTATTTTTGGTTTCTTCTTGTCCATCATTATTATTGAATATTTTTGCTTTTCGGAGATGGGTTTCTAATTTTGGAAGGGTGTTTTCGGAAGAGTGCATTAGATGGGTTTCGCACCTCTTCGTATTTCGTCGTGAAAAGTGGAGTGGCGCGACGTGGCGTGAAAACCTACCTACCTTATTCAAAAATCATAAATTTTTAAATCTTTTTTACAATCAAAAACTCACCAGTTTATATACATTCTCTTCAAATTCAAAAGAACCATACTGGTTCTCCTTTTGAGTATTGGAAAATCATGTCCTCGATGGGTTTTCCACCTTCCCCTTCTTTCTCGTGTCAGATATAGAAGAATTAATCTCTTATCTTATTGGGTTATACATGTACTTGTAGGAATGTACATGTGGGTTTCTACATGTGGTTTTTTCCATATTGGACTTGTTGTACATGTGGGGATGTACATATGGTTTTTTCCATATATAGGCTACATGTGGGGATCTACATGTGGTTTTTCCTATATATGATTTACATGTGGGGATGTACATGTGGTTTTCCCCATATATGATCTACATATTGGTTATGTACTTTATGGGGAAACTATGAAGAGAAAAAGAGCAAGAACCCTAACCCTAACCCTTTATCCTAAACAAAATGAACACTCCATTCGTCGACCTACTCTCCTAACCCTACATTAACCCTAACCCTAACCCATAACCCTACTCTCCTAACCCTACAATAACATTAACCCTACCCTACATATCATATTTTATTGATTTTTATGAATGAAATTACCAATTGGAAGGTTGTTAATTATTTTAATCGTTTGACGGTAACGATTTTATATTGGTTAGTTAGGTGGCTATGAATGGAAATAAATAAAAAATATAAACAAAAAAACATACATATGAATGTCTATTTTGTAGAGTTCAGAAGACAATATTCGTAAAGAGTGGAGAGACACATGTGACTATTCTGTTTTTCCTCTAATTTTCAATAATTCTGAATGTTCTGAGTGGTACTAACTGAAAAGAGTTTAATGCTCCATTCATAACACAAACAAGTGTTTTTATATTGGTCATAAAGAGAATTGATAGAACTTAAATATCTATAAACTCTTTACTGGAAACTTATTACCTATCAACCTCCAACTACGAATATTAAAGTAATTAATGATAAACCAAAACAAGCTCTTACCGCAAATGTGATCCTTGCAATAACCCTAACCATAACGCCTAACCCCCGCTTACCCTTACCCTTAACCCCCGTTAACCTTAACCCCAACTTAATACACTAACCCTAACCCTTACCCTAACGAATGATAATATTACGTTATATTTTCTGGTATTCTTTGTAAATATTAAAACAACGTGATTATATAGTGGTTAGTTAGGAGTAGTCAAATTAAAAAATAAAAAAATATATAAAGGATATACAAGCATAGATCATCTATCTTTTGTATAAAGCTCCACAGAGATTGTTCGTAAAGAGTAAAGAGAAAATTGAAAAATGCAAAAATTGTGTAACATTTGGCATACTACCTAGGCCGTTGTTGGAGGCAACGACCTAGGGTATACACAATATAGGGGTGTTTCTCTCTGACTTGTTGCTATTTTTAACTCCAACAAGTCAGAGAGCACCCCAAATTGTCTTCTTTTTGGCATACTACCTAGGCCTTATTGGAGACAACGGCCTAGGGTATACACAATATAGGGGTTGTTGCTCTCTGACTTGTTGCTATTTTTAACTCCAACAAGTCAGAGAGCACCCCAAATTTTCTTCTTTTTGGCATACTACCTAGGCCGTTATTGGAGACAATGGCCTAGGATATACACATAGGGGTGTTGCTCTCTGACTTTTTGCTATTTTTAACTCCAACAAGTCAGAGAGCATCCCAAATTGTGTAACATTTGGCATACTACCTAGGTCGTTGTTGGAGACAACGGTCTAGGGTATACACAATATATGGGTTTTGCTCTCTGACTTGTTGCTATTTTTAATTCTAACAAATCAGAGAGCACCCTAAATTGTCTTCTTTTTGGCATACTACCTAGGGTATACACAATATAGGGGTTGTTGCTCTCTGACTTGTTGCTATTTTTAACTCCAACAAGTTAGAGAGCACCCCAAATTTTCTTCTTTTTGGCATACTACCTAGGTCGTTGTTGGAGACAACGGTCTAGGGTATACACAATATAGGGGTGTTGCTCTCTAACTTGTTGCTATTTTTAACTCCAACAAGTCAGAGAGCACCCCAAATTGTGTAACATTTGGCATACTACCTAGGCCTTTGTTGGAGACAATGGCCTAGGGTGTACACAATATAGGGGTGTTGCTCTCTGACTTGTTGCTATTTTTAACTCCAATAAGTCAGAGAGCACCCCAAATTTTCTTCTTTTTGGCATACTACCTAGGGTATACATAATCTAGGGGTGTTGCTCTCTGACTTGTTGCTATTTTTAACTCCAACAAGTCAGAGAGCACCCGAAATTGTACAACCTTTATGTCTCCAACAACGGCTTAGGTTAAAAAAGAAAAATTTTATCTACAATTCGACACAGCAGCTGCAGCTGCTACACTTAAAATTTTCCCAAATTCCAAATACTTTTCCATCACCTACACTCTCCAAATAAATTTATACGTACAGCCGCCAATATCACCAACCATAATTGACTATTTGTAATTAATAACAACAACATCAACTACACTTAAACTTATGAACAACAATTTCCACATTTTAAGTTACAACAGGGATAAAACCCAAAAAAAAAAAACAAAAACACATAACTACAACAAACAAATTGTTTACGGTATTGGCTAAGAACCGGGCGTCTATAGTTGTGGTGCTCGCCTCTTCCGAGGAGGATTTCGATGCCGGAACGGGGTTGACGACTCGGGGATTTCTTCTTCTCCTCCCTCCTCTTGTACGTCTCCGACCACCCTCTCCTCACTCTCTTCATCTTGCTCTTGTTCTTGAGACGGATGTGAAGTTGAAGCTTGTTATTCTCTCACCTCATGCTCCCGTTGTTGCCTCATCAATGCAGCTGGCCTACCCCTCATGCTTTGACATCGATTCCTCGGTGACCTTATTGCTTGATCCATACGTTCAGCCTCTCGCAAAACATCCAAATTGGTACGGCATGAAGCGAGCATCCTCGAAGCGAACCTCTTCCTAGCCGTGCCCACATTACTTTTTAGTACGTCCGCATATTCTTTTGCCATGTCCATCGTATTATCAATCTAAAATAAAAAAAACCAAAACTACAATTATACAGATTCAGAAAAGTAAACAATTCAATAACTTTAAATATAACGAACATTCAAAGAAATTTGAAGATTATACTTAATTACCACTGTACGTATAGTTGAGGCCTTCGGCTGGAACATGGGTTGTAAACTAGAATAGGCGGGGGGTGGTTCAATCTCCCTCTCCTCAATTAATCGTTGAACACCAACAGATAGTTCTGTATTGGGAGAGATGTACAAACGTGTAATTGATCTGAACCATTGCATGTACTTTCTTTACACTCTGCCATCGTACTCTTCTACATCGGTAATTACAAGTTCAAACCGTCGCTCGTTCCATTTTGCAACGTGAACACGATGGAAATCTGCCCAATCATGAGTAGGCATGCACCCGGTACCCCTCACGGCGTGTAACTCATGATCATATAGGATTGCGCAGCTTGGAGGACTATCTTGTTGAAGACCGAACTGACGAAGGACTCTCTCCGGTCGTGGATGCTCCACTATACCGAAGTTGATGAGTGGAGCCGTCGTCAGCCACAACTGCGACCCGGTGGTGCACATCGGTGGTAGTCTTCCCACCCGCTCGGGTGTATGCAGCACCCAAATCACGAACTCTTCTTGTAGTTGGTCGAGCTCGTCTCTGTAGTACGTTAGTACACCTTTGGGGTTGTCTTTGTAACTCCGACTACCAGCCCAATATACCCCTAAGGGTGCTAACATATTAGGATTTTCTGGTTGGTCCATCCAACCGTCCGCCGGTCTCCTAATGCGGGGACGACACAAGTGCAGTCGCTTCCATGACCAAATCTGTAACAAAACTATCAGTCCGGTCATCTCCGTCCCATCTAGCGCTACAGAACACAACGACCTATATAGCGTTGCCAATGCGCAACTTTCCCAACTGTACCGGCCAGCTAAGCCTAGGTCGGCAAGCAATCGTAGATAAATGAGGAGCACCGTATCCCCGGTTGAGTTAGGCAAGAGAACCCCTCCGATCACCGTTAGAATGTAAGCTCTGGTGTAGGACTGAACATAGTGGTCGGGCGATGCATTGGTCAACGTCCCATCAAAACGTCCCTTCAACCAAGATAGTCGGATTGATTGTCCTTGAAAAATATCCTTATTTTCCACAGCCGCCTCATCAAACTCTGTACCGAGCAGTTCATTGCACAGCTCTATTTTATCAAAGTTTATATTACCCGTCACGACCAACCCATCTATTGGAAGACCGAATATCATCGCTATATCCTGTAGCGACACCATCATCTCTCTGATCGGTAGATGGAACGTGTGCGACTCTGGCCTCCAGCGCTCCACGAGTGCTGAGAGAAGTGCTCGGTCGAGTTTAACCTGACCCATCATGCTGATTCCATAGAAATCGGCCGCTACTAGGTACTCGACAATACGTGGGTATACCTTCACGGTCTCGTGGGTGCAGAAATTACACCTCCGCGTCGTCCCACCCCACACTGCCGTGGATCTGTGGCGGTCTTGCAAGGTCAGTTCACCGGCATATATTGGTCCTGGACCATGACATGGTGCCATCGAAGAGGATGCACCAACCTACACGAACCAAAAAATATAATTATTATTAGTCTAATAACAATATCACTAAATACAAAATTAGGGACAATACAAATTAATATTTCTCACATTCTCTGTGAAATGTTCCCCCTGAGCTTCCCGAGATGACCTTCCGGTTTCCCTCGTTCTAGCCATTTCTCTGTAACAAAATTCGCATATATAAAACAAAATATTCGCCAAAAAATAGCAAACACAAACCAACGAGATGCAAAAATTTCAAAAGTTCGCTTATCCGCGTCAAAACAACACAAACGAGATGCAAAAGTTCCTAAATTTCCCCGTCAACTATGCACACCAAACACAAGCCGACCCAACTTGTAGAAGTGAGTTTCGATCCACGGTTTGAAATATACGGCCGTGTATCACTTTCACTCTTTAAAAAAGAGCGGGAAGCGATACATTGACGTATCTCGCAAACCGTGGGTCGAAACTTGCAAATACAAATTGCGTTGCGTTGTGAATGGTTAGCGCAACCTACTCGCACCGTTTCGTATTTTTTGGACTCCATTTAAGCATTTTTTGTATTGAGACCGTACTAAAAAAGTTTCGAGGTAGATTGAAGTTTTTTCATATACGCGTCAAAACATCACAAACGAGATGCAAAAATTCCTAAATTTCGCCGTCAACTATGGCACACCAAACACAAGCCAACGCAACTTGTAGAAGTGAGTTCCAATCTACGGTTTGAAATATACGGCCGTATATCACTTTCACTCTTTAAAAAAGAGCGGGAAGCGATACATTGACGTATCTCGCAAACCGTGGGTCGCAACGCGCAAATATAAGTTGTGTTGCATTGTGAATGGTTAGCCCAACCTACTCGCACCATTTCGTATTTTTTGGACTTCGTTTAAGCATTTTTGTATTGAGACCGTACTAAAAAAGTTTCGAGATAGATTGACGTTTTTCATATACGCGTTAAAACAACACAGACGAGATTCAAAAATTCCAAAATTTGGCTGTTGGGTCGGGCTACCCGCACACAAGCCAATGCAACTTGTATATGCGAGTTCCGACCCACGGTTTGAAAGATACGGCCTTGTATCGTTTTCACTCTTGAAAAATGAGCGGAAAGCGATACATTGACGTATCTCGCAAACCGTGGGTCGGAACTCGCATGTACAGGTTGGTATGACTTGTGAGTGGCGAGACCAACCTACTCGCACAGTTTTGTATTATTTGGACTTCATTTAAGCATTTTTCTATTCATAACGTATTTCACAAATTCCGAGGTGGATTAAAGGTTTTTCATCTACGCATCAAAACAACAAAAACAAGATGGAAAATTTCCTAAATTTGGCCGTCAAGTCTGGCACACCAAACACAAGCCAGCGGAACTTGTAGAGGTGAGTTCCGACTCGGTTTGAAAGATACGGTCGTGTACCGCTTTATATCCGTTGTATTGAATAAAACTGATAAACGGACGTATCTCACAAATTGTGAGACGGAAATCGCCTCTACAAGTTTCGTTACCTTCTACGCAACTGGCGAGTCCGACCTACTCGTACAAATTGAATTTTCGGATCTCGTTTATTTCCTTCTCCTACAATCCACCACTACAACTAACACTACATCTACAAAAATGTCAACAAAATATATACAACATACATGATCAAAGCTAATTGTATACTCTATAAATTATAGACTACTATGCATAATACAAAAAAAACCCAACTCCAAAATTGACAAATAATTCAACAAATTAACATAGTTCATTATAGTAAATTGGGATTAAGTAAATACCTGGTCCAAAGAGAGAGATGAGAGTTGGCGAAGATGTGAGAAGCCGATGCGCGCTGTTGTAGAGAAAGGAAGGGAATTTTTTCTAGGCTTCAGATAATTTGGGAGTTTGGGGCCTAAGTTAGGGTTTGCTGTATTCGGGAGAGGGAGAGAGAGATAAAGAGATTTCCACAAGAGGGGGAGATCGAGAAGGCAAACAAATCGATGCCAAGGAGTTCGGAGAGAGAACTAGGGTTTGGGGATGGGTTTCGGGAGCTCAGGAGAAAGAGAGAGAAAGTTTGTGACGAAGAGAGAGTGAGGGAGATCTGGTTATGTACAAGTGTTTGGAAAAATACTTGTACATACCTAGGCCGTTGTTGGAAACAACGGCCAAGGTATATTTTTTTTGTCGTTCAAATAACTTAGGCCGTTGTTGCCAACAACGGCCTAAGTTGTTTTTTCGACAAAAAAAAACTCCATGCCAAAAAAACGCTAAGTCTCAAACGTTTTTTGGCGTGAAGTTACGAAATTACCCCTCTGCTTTTTGGCTGCGTTAATAGGAGCCTAAGCGGATCTTCATCTGATCCGCTGATCATCAAGGTCGATCGGATGGCTGAGAGGCCTATTTTCCAACCCGTTGAAAACGGACCCGTTGAAAACTGAGCAAATCCCATATATATATATATATATATATATATATATATATATATATATATATATATATATATATATATATATATATATATATATACTATATTTCTAAAACTACGGGGTGTTACCCACACTCCAAAATTTATTTTTTTAAAACAATTACGCTCACATACGCGTACCAAAACACGTGCGTCGCACGTAAAACATCAAAATGCAAAATCCGATTTTATCAACGGAAAAAATATTAAAGATAATAAAAATAAAATATAAGAAAATATATTCATTAATTTTATATATTCCATGACGTAAATGCTACGTACGTAGGAAACACGTGCATTATACGTACAAAAGTATTTTGATCAAAATAAAAAAAATGAACTTCCATTTTATAAAACTAGTTTGAACACGAAAAATAAATAATCAATACTCATAAAAATATCACACGTAGCGATGAAAAATACGTAGTTGCATCGAAAACACATAAAAGTGCGTAAAACTCAGAGATTGAAATTTAATATTTTAGTTAACCCAAAGTAGGATAAAATGTACAAAAAATGCATAAATAGTTGGTAATCAAAATACGTGGTGAAAACACGTTACAAAATACATGTGCGTAACACACGAGGGAAAAACTGTAATTTTCAATTTTGCGGGGTGTTACAATCTCCATAGCGTCCTTTATGGTCTTTGCCTTCGAAATATGAAATAACGCCATCATACTCAGTCCCAACTGAATCTGCCCTAGCGCCTTCTGATCCAAATGATTTCAATCTGCCAAGACTTTCGCATCATTGTCTGCATCTTCCGTCTTCTCATCAAACAACAGACCATCTAGATCTTTCTGAAGAAGATACGTTATCATCTGAATCTTCCACATCGCGAAGTCACACCCATCATACCTCTCGATCTTTGACTTGCTATCAACCATCCCGAACCCGGTGCTCTGATACCACTTGTTGCAGAATCTACCACACCTCGTAGTGCTAATAGCGGAACTCACACACCACGATCAATAGAAACTTCCCAAGAACTAGATGAGCCATGAAAAAGGCACCACAATAATCGCAGGATCTCTCAAGAACACAATAATATGTAGAGATAACCAATACTTGTTGTTCCCTAAGAAAAACAAAGATTACAAAGTGATTACAACTCTCAATCTTTCTCTCTCTCACCTTTTGAAACACTCAGCACACACCCCTCTTAAAGTTGAACAATGATAACGGCTCACCCTTGATATGAGTTGCTTAGCCCTAGAGTTCACATCTACTGCTATATTCATATCCCCCAAGTAAACCCTAAAAGACAAACACTAATACAGCTTATTGGACCCAAAACTTGAAAGCTCAAATAACATACAGTGCCGAAGTTGGTCGATCGCAACTTGTCAAGTCCACACCTGAAGTATGACCGGTCGACTACACAGTCGACTGTCACACTCTCTGTTGAACCCTGTACACTCGAAGAACTCCTTTCATCCCAGGTCGGTCAACCGCACTCCTGGTCGGTCGACCGCAATCCCTCCAGCTACATTCTTCAAACTGTTGTTCTCTTCTCTAGCTGTCTTCATCTTATCCTCTTCTTCTCCAACTTCAAGTATTCCGTGCTTACATGTATTTGAGGCCATAATCTTAATAAGGAAGAGGAAAGATGACGAACTTTATAGCATATACCGAAAGCTATCGATCGGAACTATTTGGGATTTAAAAAAAACTAATTCTTAACCCCCCCCCCCCCCCCCCCACACACACACAACACACACACCCCAAAAACTACCTCCCCCAACCCCAGAGCTAATTATCTGGTTGACCCACTTTTTGAGAATATTTGTCGAAACGACCCAGTTTGAAAAATATTTATCAATATGACCTAGTTCTTAATTAAATTTCTATAGTAAATGGGATGTGTGACCTTTTATTAAATTCTAAAAATTTTTGGGTTTTAGGATAATTTCTACTTTTATTATTAAAAATTTTGTTTTCTATTCTATAGCTTATAATTTAGTGATTAATATAAAGAAAATTGCAGAAATTAAATAAAAGTTACTTACTTTGAACTGGCTTTGATACCAACATGTGGTGCGAAACGTGAAATATTTAGTGAATGCCTGTAAAAAGGAAAAATGAGTATCAAAAAACTTTTTTTAAAAGGTGATATCCTTCTATAAAATAGTATTCTTCAAAATCAATTACATTATCATTTTCCAGAATATCAAAATAATTAAGCATAATTTCAAAGCTTCTCGTAGACTCTGATTCTATTTCAGATAATTCACTATCACTATTATATGGGGGTTCTTCGAGTTCTTCGGGTTCTTCGGGTTCTTCCATAAGTTCATTTCTTTCCCCAACATGTCCAATTTCTTCTAAAAATTGTCTATATGTTGTTGTAGGACTCCATATGTAACTCCTAAATTCTCCATTTTGATAAAATAATAAAGATTTTTCAGAGTAAGTTAAATCATCAATTATTTGGATAGTTATTTTACTAGTTTCTCCAAGATTAATTTGATTTATTATTATAATTATTACTCTCTTTATGCTAAAGAAGAATAATTTAAATTCATAGATATCATCCATGTTTGTTACTCTTTCCGGATAGTAAACATCAAAGACCCGCATTTTATCACTTCCGTGATAATTAATCATTAATTCATAAATTTCTGAAGCAAGACTGAAACTATTATTATTCATTCTTCTGTTTTTTAATAGTGATTTTGTGTTTTAAAATAACAAGTATGAAATCATGAGTAAGGAGAGATTTCTAAGAATATCCTAAAAATATAAACAAAATGGCCCATCATGCTTCCGACCTAGTTAAACTTCTTTGAGCTGCTCTGTACAGTTACTACCAATGGATAAAATACCTCTGGTATGCACCCCGATTTCAGTGCTCCTTTTACGTTCCTCCCAACTCAGGACTACTATGCTCTTCAAGAGATATTCATCCAAGAGATACATGTGGAACAACTAGTAGCACTTCGATACAAGTAACCACAACTTAGCTCGTTTCCTGCTACTAGGTGTACAGTCTAACTATAGAAGGTTACAAATTGGTCTTTTTAAAAGATTCTTCAGGCAGAGCCTTCAAAACCCCCCCCCTGAGGAAAGAAGATTAGTTTTTCATACCTTATTTTGTATTAGAACTGGTAATATAACTCATAGAAAGATACTCTTTTATTCCTCTCAATCTTTCCTTACAAATTTATATGGAATTTCTCTGCTCTAGATATTGTGTCTTCTCCCTTACTTAGCCTACCCTTTTATAGACAACGGGATCAGCTTACAACAGGTTACATATGTCACTGCTTGCATCTTATGGTCAATAATTGCTACAAATACGTAACTGCTTATATCAGCCTTTAATAATTACTCTGATTATATTGTGGAATATTCTAGAAAAAGAGATTCATCCTGGTGACATCTTCACATGCACCAAATTTGTGTTGATGCTCTGTCTTCATCAAGCTACAGTAGTATCCAGCTGTCTATTCTGTCATTGTTATTGGTCCTGTGGATAGTATCTGGTACTAACTGTCAAACAACCCAAGCTTATCTTGTGGCTGTTTATTTTTTCTATACTATACATTATTATTTTCTCTGAGTCTGGGCTGTCATAGATCCATATGTTGCTGTCTCTTAGTTTTATCTCTTTTAGTTCACAATACATGTTTCTGAATCCCATTGCCCTTCTTTCTGGGATTATTTTTTCAAACTCCTCAGTTTTATATGGTACAATGTTAGATGCTCCATAGATCACTTGGGTAGTCATCCCTATTTTTATAACGTGTTCTGCTGGAAGCTCTTCATTTTCTTCAATGTACTTAGGGATTGCTGAATACATTCTGATATATATTTTTGAAGCCTTTGTAAAGATAAAAAACTCCCGGCTGCTTTATAAATTTTTCTTGGTAAGTGGATCAGTTCTTCACATTCTCTGGATGGATAAATGTAATGAATAAGTCCTCTTTCGAACAGTGCACTGGTTGTTCCTGGATTAGCTCCCAGTAGGATGATGACCTTGTTCATATGTTGTTGTGATTTGGTTTTGATGAACTGCTTCACCTCAGTTACTTGGCAAAATTCTTCAATATATTGTAAAAATAACATTTTCTTTGATACTTTGGTAAGAGATTTCTCAGTAAGAAGTGTCTCCATGTATGTAGTCTTATTTGAGGATATAATTGTGTCTTCTTTTAAGGAATGAGTAGGTTCGCCCATCTCACACATTTTTTCGCTAGTACTGTCCATCATATTTTTTGTAGTTACATGCTGACCTACATGCTGGTAGAACAGACTTTGGAGTCTGTATATTTGTAGCTGTAATTAATTAAATGCTCATTTCATTTGCTCCATGGTTTCCTTGAGGCAAATTATATCATGTTTTATTTGCTGGACTCTAGTTTCCATTCTGCAAGAAATGAAATAGTTAATTCCTTGATAGAAAATCAGCTAAAATGTTATCCATTCCTTTATGTTTTCTATTGTAAAATTATAATTTGCTAGTTCCATTTACCATCTTATCAATCTTTTATTTGCTATAGTTGGGTCTATTATTTTGTTAATCCAACTCTTTGCTTGTGTATTATCTGTCCTTACTGTGAATTTTGTATGTATTATGAATAATTTAAACTTTTTAATAGCTTTTAGTATTGCTAATAGTTCTTTTTTCATTTATGTGGTATTTTTGTCGGGTTTGAGTGAATAATCCACTAGTATATCTGGCTAGTTTTTCCTCTTTTCACCTATTTCAATGAATTTTAATATTGCTCCCCAATTATTTTCACATGCATCTATTTCTATTATCTATGAACATTCTTTAGATAATCTTAGATTATTTAATTCTAAATTTTGTTGTTTTAATTAGGGGTGGACTCGGTACGGTACCAGACTTTTTGACATTGTACCATTACCATACCAAACTAGTTCGGTTTGAAAATATGCAAACCGTTACCAACCAAAAAGTTCGGTATACCAACTACTTCGGTTGGTACGGTTCGGTTTGGTGTTATACCAAATATGACCCAACTTGTGTCTTCCATACCAAACTAGTACCGTACGGTTTTGTGACATAGAAGTTATGGATGGGGAAGAACCTGTTGGGCTACCGAAAATTGTGTCTTCCATACCTAATGTAAAATAAAAGAAAGAAATAATTTATAAAGACAATTTTACTTAAACAAGATTATTAAAATTCGATTATTGACGTAAATAAATTTTCTTAAACAATAATTCGTTAAACCATATAAGCACAGGTTTTGTAACAATAAGTCATATCGAAACAATCAGAGCATATATATAGAAGCATATGTTTCAGTTAAACAACGATTTAAAAAGTTCGATCAATAATGTCACACAACAATATGAATTGAGTTAAATATAAAAGTAAGTTTACTGATGGGTCGGCTCATACATAAGGCCATAAGGGTTCATGATTCTGTTAAGCATCACTCAGAAATCTTGCAAAATAAAAAATTTAAACAACTTACTTCAATCATTAAAAAAATCGAGCCAAACAAACTATATTGACCAAAATAGGTTAGCTATAAAGTCTCAAAATTAAGGATCGTTAAATTTAATACCATTAACAATGTGGACTAGAAATATTTTAGATCAAGTATAAAATATAATTATTCAACTAAAACACAATAATATGAGATAAATTTTAGAATATACAAAATTTGAAGTTGTTTTATATTTCTAGTAGAATGAATAAAGTAGAAAACTAGGCCTTATGTTAATTTAGTAATGAAAACCATGCCCTGTATTTGATGTTGGAATTAAATGAAAAGACAAGTATCTGGAGCTTTGGCAGGGTGTCATTATGTAGTTTCTCTCTTCGCAAATCCCTTTATTCCCTAGCTCTCCAATGCCCCTTTCTTTTCCTATTCTTCTAAATTCGCTTTTTGATCCTCAATCAAGTCATTATTTTGACGGAGCCACACAAGACTAACAAGACCAGTAAGACCGGGGTGTCAAACAAGCTTACTCGCATTCATATTCGGTACGGTACGGTAAAATACCGACTGAGCCATAATCATACCGAAACCGAATCGGATTTTAGAACTTGGTACGGTTGTACCGTACCATACTTTTGCTAACAGAATTTTTCGCTACCGAATCGATTGGTTCGGTTGGAAAACCAGTCGGTTGGCTCATTTTGGTATGATCGGCCACCCCTAGTTTTAATATTTTAAGTTTTTCTATCATCCTCTGGGGTCCATTCCCATTTCTTAAACTTTTTTAATTTTTGTTATAACCAATTTATTTTTGCTGATAAATTTAATATGTATCATCTTGTTTGATTTAGTAGTCCAATTATGGCTTGTATTTTTCTTTTTTTCTTTTAAGACATTAGGAAATGTCATTATTTTTCTGCTATATGTGGCTGTAATTCTATTCCTTCATTTGATAATTTTGTTCCTAAGAATTCTATCTCAGTTTTGAACAATTCCATCTTTTTTTTGATAGTATAATACCTGCATTTTTTACTATTTCTATGAGTTTTAGTAAATACTCTTTATGTTGTTCTTCGTTTTCAGATTCTATTAAAATGTCATCTATATATACTAGTATGAAATTGTTGTATTTTTTAAATATCTTATTTATATATTCTTGAAATACTCCTAGACCATTTTTATATCCGAATGGCAATAAATTTCATTCATAAAATCCTTGTGGTATACTAAATGTTGTTAACTGTTTTGAGTCTTCTGTTAGTTTTACGTGATAAAATCCTGATTTACAATCGAATTTTGAATATATTTTTCTGGTTCTTATCGTGTTAAGTAGTTTTCGCATATTTGGTAGTGGATATTCAAATCTCTTAGTGTTTTTATTTAATTCCTTGTAATTTACTATCATTCGAGATTTACCTTTTTTCCTCTGAATGTTTTCTTGGTGATGAATGTGGACTTAGTAATTTTCTTATGTAATTATTTTCCATTAGTTCTTTTATATGTATTTTGAATTCTTCTAAATCTGTTGGAGTGTGTCTTATAGGTTTAATTTTTATTATTTTGTTCTTATCTATTAACTCTATATGTGTTGTGGGTTTACTTAAGTCTCATTTTGCTAAAGGGTCTTCTCCGCACAGATTGTCTAATTTTTTTTGTAAAATTTCTTCTGTAGTTGTTTCTTGGACTTGTTGTATTCTAGTTTTATTTGGTAAAAATTAATATTCACCATGCTGAGTTGAAGAAACTCTAATATTCGGAAAGTCGGTCCTAGATTAAGGTTGTGTTATTCTAATTGCTATTGCTTGATGTTGACAAGGTGTTGTAAATATAATAGATTTATTTGATATCGTTATAGGATAGTATTGTTGGAAAAAGTCATTTCGTAATAGTACATCATTATTCATATAATCAAACTGGTATATTATTGGTATTTTTAGCACGTAATTTTCTATTTGTATATTAACATTTTGTTGATACCTATCAAGTATGACGGTTTGTCCAGCTAATCCAGTTATCGCCTTTTTATTATATCCATCTTGTTTCCATCTTGGTAGTATATTTTCAGGGCATAAGCTAGTACCTGCTCCAGTGTCTATTAGACTCTGGTAGTTTCTTGATTTGTATCATTCGTAGACAAATTCTGTTAGTATGTATAATGTATTTTTTGTTGCTCTTAATGGATTCATTTACACAATATTCTATTTATTATTATATTTTCTTTATTTACTGTTATTGTAATTTTTTTCTTCTTGAATTGAGTAAGGTTGGACTTACGTAAGGAAGTCGGATCCTAATAATATTTCATTAACATTGTGTTTTGAATCTACATGTAAATGTAATAGCATTTCATTTCTACCATTTATCCTCAGTGACAATATTATTTTATGTACAATCTGATGTTTATTACTGTAATAGTCTAAGTAGTAATATAGATTTTGTAATAGTATTAATTTTGTTGTTTTTATATATGTTTGTTTAATATGTGAATTAGTAACATCTATATTTACCAGGGCTGCTTGTTTATTCCATTTTCCACTGTCATAATATTCTATTTCTATTTTCAATTGGTTATTATTTTGTTTGTCTAATGTATTTATTATTGATATTAATTTCAATGCTTGTTGTTTGTTTCTTATTGATAGTGATATCTTTCCGAACATTATTTGTGATGATTTTCCTTTTGCAATTTCTTTTGCCTTATTACAGTCAAAATTCTATAAAATTTGGTATAGTAATTTCAGGATTTTCTGTAGCTGGTTTGTATCTTATAATTTCGCTGAATGGTGGTTCTATCTTAAAATTATCTGTATTCGTGTTTTTTACTTCATGCTTTCTAGTAAAAGCACAAATATTTCTTATTTGTATACTCATAACTTTGCTTTTCTCTATCATTTCAATTCCTGATAATTTGTGCTACATGACTAAACTTTTGTCTTTATTTTATTCGGTCATACTTATAGAGAAATTAGGTTGTATTATAATTTTATCTTTTGATACATTAGGTTTTCTTGTACTATTCCTATTAAGGCATCTTGTATACTTAATTTATTCTGTCATCCATTAGGTATAGTTTTAAGGGTGTTCCTTCCTTAAAATAAGATTTTATTATTATTTGCACAACTCCTAAATGTAAGTGTCTTAATGTTATTCTGGTTTTCTCATTTATTTTTTTCATCTCTTATCTTATTATTTTTTCAGTTATTAATGGGATTATGATTTTTTCTTGGGTTTGTTCAATGTCTATAGGTTGTTCATTATTTATGGCTATTATGATGATATTCTTTTTTCTTTCAAATATTGATAGTTTAAATATCTCTTTTGAGTTTATATCGAATTTGGTTGCTCTTATTTATCGTATTTCTGTATGTCAAAGCACATTATTTCCCCTTACTTTTTCATTATTTTCTTCTCTTTCTAATTGTTCTCATATTTCTGTTATTTCTGTCATCATATTTATTTCACATTATTCTATTTCACCATCACTACTTCCACTATCTCCTTCCAGTACCATTATTTCTTCATCTTCATTAATTTCTGACCAGTTTTTCTCATATTCTATGGGTTCATAGTTTATGTTATTCATCTCTTCAATTTCTTCTACGTATTTTACATTCTCTTTTATCATTATCTTAGAGTAATTTGGTGATATATGTCCCACTTCTCCACATATATAACAATTACATTTCTTTGGATTTTTCGAATATTGTCTATTTTTATTTATTCTTCTGAAGTATCTTTTATAGGTTTTTTATATCTCTTAAAAGTTTTTCTATATTTTTGTTTATATTTTTGGAATTTATGTTTACGTCTCTTTCTATAATTATAGTTATTATTACTTTCCCAATGATTTGGTCTTGGATATTCACAACAAATTCTTTGTTTATATGTCTTATAGTATTTTGTTGTTGCTCTAGCTTCTTGGCACACTTTATCTCTATAATCTTTTACAAATTGTGTTCTATACCCAAATGTAATTACTTCTTGTTTTACTTTTTCACCTATGTATGCATTATATATGTTTATACTCCATGAATCATGCATGTAGTTTTAGAAAAAATGAGTTCAAGATTGGACTCCTTTCTTTTTTTGATAATAACTATCTTGAAAATATTATCGGAATTTACAAGCATAGTTATCAAAATAACACATGTCACATATTTCTAAATTACTTAATCTCCACCTTGCTTGGTTCTTTTTGTATGTAGTATGGTTTTCTCCTTATCGTAGACACTAAATTCTGTTCTTATTGATATCTCGTAATTTGTAATTATTTCTTTTAGTCCTAAGGTTCGTTATGCTGAGTTTTCTTCTGTTCCTTTATCATCAATTGGTCTTGAGTTTCTCATAGTATTTCTTTGTTCTTCCTTTAGTCTATTCCACCATTTTGCTACTGCTATAAAGGTTGCTTCTATAAATTTTTCAAATGAATTTCCTTAAAGGTTTTGCATGAATCCTACTATTAATGAAGTCTTTACCCATTCTTCTATTGTTCTATCTACGCTTTTTACACATTCTGGATCTAGTCATTCACCATTTCCTGCTATTTCTTTTTTCGTAGTGTTTTACAAGTTCATATTTTGGGGTTTCCTTTTCTTTATCTTTTCCTAACTTATTATTTTTGTGTCTTACCATTTTCCATGGTAGGTGATAAGACCTTTTGTTAGGTGGCGGCCTTAAGATTTCGTATGTATTAATTGGATTTTCTGTACGACTTGTTAAAATTTTGTTTTCTTCTTGATTCATTTTTACTTCTTCATTTGGTATGTCTAGATTTCTCAAATCTTTCTCTGCTTCCTCTGAATTTGGATTTATCATTAAATCTTCTATCTCCAAAATATTTATATTAAGTTTTGTTATGGCTTCTAACTCCTTCATACCTGCTTCTATTATACCTAATTATTCTTTAGTGTCATCTATTATATATGGACAAAGTTCTTTTATGTTATTATTTATGATTTTTAAATCTTTTCTTATAGTTTCTACAAATTCTGGACTATTGTAATATTCTTCCAACTCGTTAATGTTTATCATATAAATTGCTGAGAATTTTGGTGGTTCTTTCTTTGTAATATTATCCATCCTAACTTAATTCCTATAGTTTAAAATCTTGTATAATAATAGTTGTTGGCAATACCGTTCCTATAATCTACTACTTTGTATGTTATAGCTTTTCGTATTTTCTTAGGTATTTTCTCAGTTATTTTACTTGTTATTAACAAATATTTTGATATTTTCTTATCAGTTATATGTTTTCTTTCTGTAATCTTCTATCAATATATCTAATTTTGAATTTTGAAAGATTTTTTAATTTTAGTTTCTTTATTTTCTGCGAAATATCTAGTTTTTATAAAGTTAAGGGGTATTATAGTTTGTAATTTCTACAGTAGGATTATATATAAAATTTTATTTTTAGGTTATTATATTAACAGAGTCAGTTGGTGGTAATATTTTGTGAAAGTGTGTCATGGGATAAATGTTTTGGAAAGTTGGTCGGTTTGATAAATATTTATTGAAAGTGGGTTAGTTACTAACAATAACTCCCAACCCCACCAGTTCATTTTTCTACCTCCCCCAACCCCACCAGCAGATGTGGGGAGAAAACAAAAATTTTGCCGAAATGCCCTCTTTTTTGAAAATAATTAGTGATCTGCCCTACTTTCCAAAACAATTAGCGAGATGCCCTTGTCTGTGACACGTCAGCAACAAACGTTAATGGGAAAACGACATCAGCTATTTCTATGCCGTTCTTCCCAATAACGGCATCTCTTTTTGAAAAAATTGTCATGCCGTTATTCCCAATAACGGCATATGTTATTTTTGTCTATAGATCTATACTGTATCAACTGTGACTTTAGAGAGAAATGCCAAAATTGAAATAACTGATGTCGTTCTCTAAGAGAACGACATAGATAATACTGATGCCATTTTTCACAATAACGGCATCAGTTATTATCGTTTTGCATAGGTTCCTATAATCGAAAAACCCCTCTTCTTCTCTTTCCTCCCCTTCTGATTCGTAAACATCTCTCTCTCGCATCGCTCCTCTTACCCACAAACCCTAGATCTCAAAATAAAAAATTCCAACCATTTGAGTCCTGTAAAATTCCATACATCCAACCTCCTCACTCCCACTCTCATTTTCAGTCTTCATCCACAACGAAATTTTTGCTAGTGGTTTTTTTGGTTTAATTTGAAGGTATTATCATCTTAACCTTATGTTTGATTTTTATTTCAATATTTTGTTTATTGTGAGTAGTGAATGACTTGAATATGTTTTAATTTTATGCATAGATATGGAATTTGATATCCCTATTTGGTTATATTATGGGGGTGAAGTAATTAAGGATCCAAAAATTGGAAATTCTTATAGTGATGTTGATCCGGTAATTATTTGGGCTAGCCCCAATTTTGGTTACGCAGAATTAATAGATAAGATATATGAAGTCACCAATTGGGATAGAAGTGAAATGAGTCTGAAACTGAGAGCCCGTTATTCTGCTGGTAAAGGGGATGGGCAGTACTTCATGTTGGTACCCATAGACAATGACAGTTCTCTGAGGTCTGTCTTGCTTAGGACACTTCATCCAAGTTGTGGTTGTAATATAGTTGAGTTATATATTGATCAAACGAGGCTTCCAAATACTACAAGAGTTGTTATCAAAAGTCCAAGGCCCACAAGGATTTTGAAACCATCTGCAGAGCCACACGCAAGGATTTCAAATACAATTGGAGATACTAACACAACTCCAACGGAACCTGTTTCCTCCGAATACGAGCAGGTACATCCGACCCCATTGCCACAAAATTTTTTGGTAGCTGGCATTGCTATGGAAGACTTTGACAATGCCGTTGTAAATAACGACTTGGTAGAAGAGGAAGAAGATGAGGTATGCAGTCTCGAGGATGATGATGAGGAGATTGCCGTTGAAGCTCCAGTTGTTGATGCCAATGTTGATGTGCCGGTTAACAATGCCTGCGTGTTGCCAAGTTAGGACACAAGTGCAGCTATGCGTGGATCGCAATCAAGCGAATGGATGTCCCGTGCCACCGTACATGAACATGGCCAGTCTTCCATTGGTTCTTCCAACTTGGATGAACTCTTCGTTGGTCAAAGATTTTCATCCAAAGATGCTCTACAACATCAAGTGAAGATGTACGCCGTGAAGAACCACAGAGAATTCGTGACGGTAAAATCAGATCGTTGTCTATACCATGTGAAATGTAAATACGCGCCCATCCACCATTCAGCCGAGCAGATTGTAGAAAATCCATCACTTCAAAATGAAGTTGGTTGTCCATGGCGTTTGCGTGCAATTGTTCCCAAAGGTCGTAATTATTTTGTGGTGAAAAAGCTTGAAGGTGTACACACATGTGTGAATCCTACATTGACTTAGGATCACAGCATATCTTGGAAGTCAGGTGGAATATACACATATGCCATTATCTTAAATAACGGCATCGGTTTAGGATGCCGTTAAAGTGGATAACGACTGTGGATACAGATATATTGGCAGCAAACTCCATATCTCATAATTTTCTAGCCATACGTATGTCGTTATTCGCAAGAACGTTACAGAATTAGAATGCCATTATCGTCAATAACGACATCTTTTATTTGTGGTTTCTACTACACAGACATGCAGACTTCATCAATTCACAATAAATTTCACATACAGACTTGATCAATTCATCAATCCACAAACATCCATATTTCAATATCAGTGTAATTCAACCTCTTCAATATCCAATTCATCTTAAATCATCACAAACCATCAATTTGCGCAATTCATCAATATTCAATTCATCAAGTTCATCCATACATTTCAGTTGTTCAAATAAAACATGCACAGATACATCAATTTTTGAAATGTTTGAAAACATGCACAGATCAAGTTTCAGAGTGTGCACAACTGAAATGTTTGAAAACATGCACATCAAACTTAAAAACACTTAAACAATGGATCAACTACATTGCATGCACTAAATAAAGTGTACAATTACAAAAAAACTAGAAAGACCAATAATACATAAATATTTCTTCGGTTTAACTCGGCGTGAAGTGTTGGGGTGCTCTTCTCCTTCGAGCAGGGACTTTCCGCCTACGTTCCCGTGTCTCTTGTGTTGCGGGTTCACTAGGACCAACTCCATCTTCTTCATCACCTCCTCCTTCTTCAATCACTGGATTTGCCAATTCGCTTTGCGGATGAGGGAATCGAACGTTCTTACCCCTTCATGGACGATGGGATGGAGTTTGAGGTTGAGTTTGAGGTGCGAGGGGATCTCCCAATTCCAATGCTTGTTGTGGTGGTGGTGGAGCTTGGCTTGCAGTAGGTCGTACTTGTTGGCGTTGCTCTTCGGTTGACCGCATTAGTTCATTGAAACGTGGACCATCTCCAACCTCTTCGAGAGAGCTACGACAATTGCAAAGGAGGTCTCGTGCCATTTCTTTGCATGCCTTATTGGCGTTGCTCTTTAAGACACCCGCACATTTTCTCGCCATGGCCCATGTGTTGTCGATCTATAATAGTAAACCATATATGACATAATTAAAGAAGCATAAGTAAAATGAATCGAAATAATTGAAATTGAACAAACAATCTTATTTATCATTAGACGGTATGATGAGGCTTTTGGTTGATACATGGGTTGTGATGATGAATGTGCAGGTGGTGGTTCAACCTGGTGCGCGGGTATCGGTTGTTGGATACCCGCAGGAAGATCCGTTTTTGGCGCGACATACAATCTTGTGATGCGTCGGTACCATGCCATATAAGCTGTGTGCATCAATCCGTCATACGGCCGTACAATACCCTCAACTACCAACTCGTACCTCCGCTCATTCCAAGATCCAACATAAGCACGGTGGTGATCGGCCCAATCCATGTTTGGTAAACGACCTTGACCCGTGATGTTGTGTAGCCTACGATCGTACAATGAGTTTACGGGGATGGGTTGTTGTGCATTGAATTGGCGAAGAACATGTCCGGGGTAATAAAACTCCACAACTGAGAAGTTCACAAGTGGAGCTAAGGTTAACCACAACTGATTATTGGCAGTGCAAATGGGTGGTAGACGTTGCAGCCTATCCTCTGTGTACGGAGTCCAATTGACGAACTCTTCCCTCAACTGATCGAGTTCGTTCCTGTAATAGGTGAGGACACCATGTTGGTTATCCCTCCATGTACGCTTCCCCGCCCAGTAGACACCGAGAGGAGCTCTCAGCACAGGATTATCCTGTAGTACTCTCTAACTCTCTGATAGTACCGTGGCACGGGGTCGTCCGAGGTGTATTCTTTCCTAACACCATATTTGCAAGATGGACATCGGCCCGGTCATTTGAATCGACCCCATTGAACAGTTAAAGAGTGCATGGTAGAGGGAGGCTAGAGCTGCACTTCCCCAACTATATCGACCGGCTGTCTGCAGGTCAGCTATGAGTGGAAGGTACATGAGGTGGACTACATCACCTGAAGAGTTAGGGAATAGAATCCCTCCAATCATCGACAGTAGATATGCGCGCGTATAGTTCTGGAGTTGGATATCCGTCGGCACATTTGGCAATCGATGAGTGAACTGATCGTCAAGGTATGAACGTCTAATGGATTCCCCAACAAATATGCCGTGGTCCTCTTCAGGCACCTCCAAGCCAAGATAATCTAGTACCAATGCAACCTTGCTGAACATCAAATTGCCGGTGACGGCCACCCCATCAATTGGAAGACCTGCAATCACAGCTACATCTTGTAGGGTGACCGTCATCTCTCCAACCGGCAAGTAAAACGTGTGTGTCTCCGGCCTCTATCGCTCCACAAGAGCGGTAAGTAGAGCGTGGTCACACTTAATTTTCGCCAGCTTCGACATCCCATAGAATCCGCTGCTGACCAAGTAATTTTCAATACCGAGACCGCCGGCATGATGTTGTGCATCCGGAAACTCATCTTCTCTACATCTCCGGTCCAAACGGCCTGTGATCTGTGGTCCGGTTGCAGATATAGAACGGTAGGATCTAATGGACCCGAATGTCTCTATGGTCCAACTGAAGAAGTAGAAGAAGCACCAACAGCATGCGAAGAAGATGGTTGTGTAGGATCCATTGGCCTGTCAACAACAACAGACACTAATCAACAACAATTTTAGTAAAAGAATTTTCAAAATAAACTAAGTATAATTCATCACAAACGCGTTATTCCTTATATCCGAATCGTTCATAAGATTGTAAAAAAAATGGACTTTTATAACCTAAGTATGAATTTTGAACTACTTGCAATCATCATAATGACAACGTAAACCCCCACCCCCCCAAACAAAATATCCCTCCAAATTCTTTGTTTTCCTAACAAGATGAACAATTCTACCTTTGTCAACAATTCAATATATTGTAAACCCTACATCACTAACAATACATAAAGTTATTCCCAAAATTACTACTTCAATAACACATATCTACTTTACTTGTACTATACTACCAATGCACACATCTATCATACTATCAAAATCAACTTTACAAAATACAAATTAGGGTTTTTGGATACTTACAATAATTTCAGATTCGGAATGATTTGGCACTCTTAATGAAAGATTGAAGAGTAGACTCCCAAATACAAATCGATTACACAGCCGAAGATTTTAGGATTTTTTTTTTTAAAGGGTTTAGGGTTTTCGGAGTCGAAATGGGGGAGGAAAGAATCGCAAGTGAAAAGGGGGAAGAAGAGGGGTTTTTCGATTATAGGAACCTATGCAAAACGATAATAACTGATAGCGTTATTGTGAAAAACGGCATCAGTATAATCTATGCCGTTCTCTTAGAGAACGGCATCAGTTATTCAATTTTTGCATTTCTCTCTAAAGTCACAGTTGATACAGTATAGATCTATAGACAAAAATAACATATGCCGTTATTGGGAATAACGGCATGACAATTTTTTCAAAAAGAGATGCCGTTATTGGGAAGAACGGCATAGAAATAGCTGATGCCGTTTTTCCCAATAACGTTTGTTGCTGACGTATCACAGACAAGGGCATCTCGTTAATTGTTTTGGAAAGGACAGGTCACTAATTATTTTCAAAAAAGAGGGCATTTCGGTAAAATTTTCGGAGAAAATCTAAGGCATGCTCTAAAAAAAAAAGAAAGTTAGAAACCACACAACTTGGATTAGGTACTTTGCAAGTAAAAACAACATGCAATTAGGAGAAGCCTAACCAGACTTTTCCCCCTCGCCGAATGCGAGTCATCCATGAAGAAGCTCAGTGCCTAGCCCATATTGAGAGGCCTGCTCATTGCCAGATCGGTGACAGAAGATGTGGGTGCGGGGGCCTTCACTACTGCTGCCTTCATTGATACTGAAAATTGGGGAAAACAAAGTGTGGTAGGGTAAAAATGGCTTGGGGCCCAAACGGGGCCCAGTACAGCTCTCACTCAAAAAACAGGAAAAACAATAATCTGGCTCGGCTTCGAGCCAGACAGGGTCGGCGCCGAACCTCAAGTTCACCCCCACAGAACTGGTCTCCTCGTAATCCGACGAACATCGATGGCCCTCGGCCTCCGATCCACGACAGTCCTCCGGGCCATCCGCCCATCCTGGTGTAGGATGAAGATGACCTGGCACAACCTAGGCCACCAGATTCTCTCGGGAGCACAGGAGCCCCATGATCCGCCATGTCAGCTCAAAATACCACCAAGGGCTTTTGCCACGTCAGTCCTATACCACTCCTGGTATTGCCACGTCTGCCCTAAACCCCCTGGGCCTTCTGCCACGTCAGGCCCATGGGCTTTCGGATTCAGACCCGGCCCCCAAGCGGATCCAAACCCGGTTGGAATTCTCTATAAATACTAGACCCTCACCCACCTTTTCAGGTAACCAATCTTTTGCCACTTAAATTCACCTAGTTATTGCTACTCTCTCACAGAGACTGACTAGATCGTCGGAGGGTCCGCCACCGGGATAAACCCCGGTGTTTCAGGACCGTCTGCAGGTACACAAGACCTCGGATCCGAACCCTCTGACCCGAGCCCAGACATCCACCTCATTCCGAGCCTGTCGCAGGTTCTGCCCGGTCATCCGAGGGTCGACTGACAAGCAGCATTCTCCTTCAATACAAATTGAGTCCGAACTCACACCTGGTGCATCCACACGTCTCCCAGAAACAAACCGCATCAGGTTGGCGCCGTCTGTAGGAAAGCTCGAGGTTCGGTCTAGCACCAGGGTAATCTTCTCAGAAGGACTCAATGACTCGCCATCACCCTTGCCGACTTGTAATCCCTCGAAAGCTCGAGGTTCGGTCTAGCACCAGGGTTATCTTCTCCGGAAGACTCAAGGCTCGCCATCACCCTTGCCGATCCATAATCCCTCGAAAGCTCGAGGTTCGGTCTAGCACCAGGGTTGTCTTCTCAGGAAGGCTCAACGGCTCGCCATCACCCTCGCCGACTCGAGGACCGGTCTAGCACCAGGGTAGTCTTCTCCGGAAGACTCAACGGCTTGCCATCACCCTTGCTGACCCATAATCCCTCGAAAGCTCGAGGTCCGGTCTAGCACCAGGGTAATCTTCTCGGGAAGTTTCAACGGCTCGCCATCACCCTTGCCGACCCTTAAACCCTCGCCAGCTCGAGGCTCGCTCTAAACATCAGGGCAACCATCCCTCGCCAGCTCGAGGCTCGCTCTACCATCAGGGCAATCAACCCTCGCCGGCTCGAGGCTCACTCCAACATCAGGGCAACCCCCTCATGAAGGTCCAGCAATTCGCTATCCCATTTCTAACAAACCATAAACACTCCTCCACGGCTATCTCCCGCACCCCCGCAGGAGTGGGGGGCTTGTGTGGTAGGGTAAAAATGGCTTGGGGCCCAACCGGGGCCCAGTACAGCTCTCACTCAAAAAACAGGAAAAACAACAATCTGGCTCGGCTTCGAGCCAGACAGGGTCGGCGCCGAACCTCAAGTTCACCCCCGCAGAACTGGTCTCCTCGTAATCCGACGAACATCGATGGCCCTCGGCCTCCGATCCACGACAGTCCTCCGGGCCATCCGCCCATCCTGGTGTAGGATGAAGATGACCTGGCACAACCTAGGCCACCAGATTCTCCCGGGAGCACAGGAGCCCCATGATCTGCCATGTCAGCTCAAAATACCACCAAGGGCTTTTGCCACGTCAGCCCTATACCACTCCTGGTATTGCCATGTCTGCCCTAAACCCCCTGGGCCTTCTGCCACGCCAGGCCCATGGGCTTTCGGATTCAGACCCGGCCCCCAAGCGGATCCAAACCCGGTTGGAATTCTCTATAAATACTAGACCCTCACCCACCTTTTCAGGTAACCAATCTTTTGCCACTTAAATTCACCTAGTTATTGCTACTCTCTCACAGAGACTGACTAGATCGTCGGAGGGTCCGCCACCGGGATAAACCCCGGTGTTTCAGGTTTGTCTGCAGGTACACAAGACCTCGGATCCGAACCCTCTGATCCGAGCCCAGACATCCACCTCATTCCGAGCCCGTCGCAGGTTCCGCCCGGTCATCCGAGGGTCACTGACAAGCAACATTCTCCTTTAATACAAATCGAGTCCGAACTCACACCTGGTGCATCCACAGTCTCCCAGAAACAAACCGCATCACAAAGGAAATTGAAGGAGATGAAGAATGCATTCCGTTTCACAAAGAAGATAAAAAAAATTACAGAGTAAAAACTAATTATATGAAAAACCACTACTCCAAATAAGAAATATGGAAATGTATAATTTATTTTGTTTAGCTCTTGATTTCACCTGTACTTCACAAGCTTGTATGAGAAAAAATGTATTATGCATTGTTTTTTTTTTTGATGAATCGGATAGGATCTTGCGACCCCAGCCATCAAAATATTATATATAGAATCAGTCAGCAGAAATTTTACAAGTCGTAAAATGAATGATCAAGCACATAGTAACAAAATTACAGGAAAAAGATGAAATTCTAAACTAATGCGAGCATCAGCAGATCAGAGGATAGCTCGATGAAGAACCGGCACCGACTGGGCAAGGACTCATCAGCCGAGGATCCCCAACCAAAGAAAAAGGATAGGGCCTCCCGCACCATCCTAGCAGTAGCACACCACTGATCCTCAACAGTGGTCACTCCAGCATACCAGCAACAGGCCGGACAGCAGTAGCATCAAAGCTTATACCCTACTAGCTCCCAATCGATGGGATGAAACTCAATAACAGAATCACCACTGATCAATAGAGAGACAGGGAAGATAAAGTAAAAGGAAACGGAAGCTAAAACATAGTAGCTAAAAAAAAAATATGCTGAAACATTCAATCACTAAGAGAGATCTCCACAAATCTTGAAACACCCCATACCAAACAGGGAAATAGATGAGCAGCCAAAATTGCCGAAGGCAGAAAGTAACCGCCGAAGAGATTAACCTCAGTAAGAAGAGCTTCAAACATAACAATCATCCTACAAAGCCAAGCCAAGCGAGAACAAAAAAAACATACAGCAATAGAGCAGGCCAAATTAACATCCAGAGATAAGCAAGCACAGATCTAACAAACATAAGAAAAACAGAAGGCTACCATCAACCGACATAAACCAGGATCATCATATAATATAGCATATGCAAACATAACATAGTAGAAAAGAGGAGCGAAGTAGGTTCAGTAAGACAGCCGCGCAGCAAACAGCCGCGACCCAGAACGAACCAAAAACATCAGCCACCAAAAGATAAGGAAGGTGCTACCACTGCCAGAACTAACCAAACAAAATAAGCAAAGGCCCCGATAAAAAGAGAGCAAAGCTCACTGGGGCTTAGAACTGGTAGCCGCATCTGGATGAGATGCTTTATCCTGCAAGATGAACAAGGGAGATGAGGAGATAAGTTACTATCAGAAACAAGTGCAAAACCAGGAATTAAATAGCATTAAGAGTGCGAAGGCATCGATAAACATTTCCTAATAAGTGAGAGAAGCGAGAGGTTAAGCCCTTGTTATCTAACACCGAAGACCACAGATCGAAAAGTAATAAAAACTCATCAATTAAAACCGCTACAGAGGATCTATGATTACGGAACAGCCTAGTGTTTCTTTCTTTCCAAATGGTCCATATAATAGCATGGACTGATAGAGTCCAAGGTAAACTGAAAGAAGGGCTCGAGAGCTTAGCCGACCAAACGTAGTCCAAGAGAAGGGGAATAGAAGTAGTCCCCCAAGCAAGAGAACAAATCTTCCATAAGGGAATTACAGTGGGACACTGAATGAAGAGGTGGTTAACGTTTTCCTCGTGCTGATCGCACAAGACACAAAGCTGACCCCAGGCCAGGTTGCATTTGTTCAATACATCGACAGTCAGAAGCTTATTATTAAAAGCTAGCCATGAAGTGATCTTAACCTTTAAAGGAACCGGCGAGTCCCAGAAGTGATTGGCGGAAGGAGACTTCACTCCTCTCGAGTTAAGGAACTTATAAAAAGAGTTCACCGAGAATACCCCAGCAGAAGACCACCGCCAACCAATGCCCTCGGACAGACGCCATTCATAGCTGTTAAGGTAAAGAATGAGCCTATCGTAGACCTCCGACAAAGCAGGTGAGAGATCGCAAGTGAAAGGAATCAACCAAAATCGATTATTGTCAATCAAGATGAAAGAGTCTGCTATCGAAGCATAAGGGAGGACCGTAAGTCGGAAAAGAGAAGGGAAAGCCGAAGCAAGCGTGGTGTTGCCGATCCATAGATCAGTCCACAACTTAGCCCTGGAACCATCTTTGCAGATGCGAAAAATACCACACTGGAATGTCGCAGAGGCTTTCCAAATGCCTTTCCAAAAGGGGGAAGCACGGCGATGGGTCGCCTCGGGAAATTCCCACCAGTTGGAAGAAGCCGAGCGAAAGCCCCTGATGTATTGGACCCAGGGCAAATGGTCAGAATTATGAAACTTCCATAACCATTTCCCTAGAAGAGCTAAGTTATGATTACGAATGTCAATGACACCAAGACCCCCTTCCTCCTTAGAAGTGCAGACCAACTTCCACTGGCACAGGTGGGAGCCAAGTTTGAAGGAGGAAGAGCCATTCCAGAAGAAATTACTTCTAATCTGATCGATTCTTTTGATGACCCAAGCGGGTAAGAAATAGAACGACATAAAGTAAAGGGGCATGGCAGAAATCACCGAATTAATGAGAGTAAGTCTACCACCTCTGGATAAAAGCTTACTAGACCAAACATTGAGCCTGGCTTCCACTTTATCGATCAGAGGAAACCAGTCCGATCTATGCAATTTGCCCCAACGAAGGGGGATACCTAAGTAGGAAATCGAAAAAGAAGCGATGGGACAGTTAAAAATGTTGGATACTTCCGTCTGACGGTTGGGTGAACCCCCCAACCATAGAACTGAGGACTTTTGAAAATTAATCGATAAACCGGAAACCAATTCAAAACAGTAAAGGAGCAGCTTGAGGTTACGGAGGGAGTGGAAATTCGGTTTGGTGAATATGATAGTGTCGTCAGCATATTGGAGATTGAGCACTCCCTCGATCGAAGGGGAACTGCCAAGTCCCTCGACCATATTCAAGTTCCAAGCATTACGCAGAAGTTTGCTAAAGACATCTGCGACGAGAGAAAAAAGCAGAGAAGATAGAGGATCTCCTTGGCGGAGTCCACACCTGATTTTGAACTTGTGGCCTTCTGAACCATTGATGAAAAGGGAGGAGGTGCCTGAAAAGAGGCTAGATTTAATCCAGGCGACCCATTTGGGGCCAAAACCTCGAAAAACGAGAAGGTCCAGGAGGAATTCCCAATTAACATTATCGTAAGCTTTTTGGAAGTCGAGCTTAAGAAGGATGCCTTCCGACTTAGTACGATGACAGTGGGAAATAATTTCCTGAGCTGAAGCCACACTGTCAAGAATGAATCGATCTTTGATAAACCCAGATTGGGCTGAGTCTATTAAGGGCGGGATAATAACACTAAGTCTGGAAGACAAGACTTTCATAATAATTTTGAAGGAAGTGTTGATCAGGCTAATCGGTCTAAATTCAGAGACAAGGTGAGCCCCTGCAACTTTGGGGATAAGCACAATGTGCGCGTAATTAATACGATCAAAAGAGAAATTACCTTGATGCAAATCTTGAAACATCTTAAGAAGGTCTGTCTTGAGTAGATCCCAAAATTTTTGGAAGAAGAAGGCGGGAAAGCCATTGGGCCCAGGCGCGGAATCACTTTTTAAAGCGAAAACGGCAGACTTAATCTCCTCCAAGGAGAAAGGAACCTCTAACGAGGAAAGGTCGTGATTTTGGACACCATAAAGATGATCCCAATCCAGCTCGATAGAACGATGTTTCTGAGTTCCTATCAGGTTTTTATAAAAAGCAAGGAATTCCTGATGAATGGAATCATCGGAAGAAAGATCCCTGTCTCGGACAGAAATGGAGGAGATGTGATTACTACGTTGTCTATGTGACGCAAAATTATGGAAGAAAGCAGTATTCGCGTCCCCCTCCTTCAACCACTTAATCCGAGCTCTTTGATCCCATTTAATGTGGTCTAGGTGGAGCATATCAGCGTATTCTTGCTTACAAGATCGACGTTCCGAGCGGTAAGCTTCCGATAAGGTGCCCATTTCTTCCATCTTATCAATGGAATCAATGGTTTGCAAAAGAAAAGCCTTGAGAAAGTTCGTGTTACGATGTCTCTCGTAACGCCAAATTTTGCATCCATATTTAATGGCATGCATCTTAAGTAAGATATTGCCCAGTCCGGATGAACCGGTGACTGACGCAAGGCATTCTGAGACGAGGTTGATAAAAAGTTGGTCTTGAAGCCAGAATTTTTCAAAACGAAATTTGTGCTGGTGGTGAAAGTTAAAGTCGGAGTAAAGCACTAACGGAACATGATCAGAAGAAGGGTTAGGAAACGCTTGGATGAAAGATTGGTGATAGCGAGTAATCCAAAGCTGCGAAACCAGAAAGCGATCAAGCTTGGCAAAAGAAGGGTTTTCACGAAGATTGGACCAGGTAAAGGACCTACCGGATATCGGCAAATCGGATAACTGAAGATCGCGAATGCAATCATTAAAAGAGCTAGAATGAGATGAGGATGAACCTGAATTCGATCTTTCAGAACTAAACCGAGTAACGTTGAAATCCCCACACAAAACACAGAGTTGAGCGGAGAATTGCTGTAAAGAAAGGAATTCGTTCCAAAATAACTGACGCCTGTCAGGAGTAGGAGTAGAAGGGCCGTAAACAGAGATAACGGTGAGTGGGCAATGTTTAAGATTCCAGTGGAGATGAACTATTAAAAAGAAGTTCAGACGATGAACCGAAACCAAGGAAAATAGGGCTTCCTTGAAACCAAAGATGATCCCTCCTCTAGATCCGATCGCATCCAGAGAGATCCATTTGGTGATAATGGATCCACCTAAGGATCGAGAGATCGCCGGGGAAAGGGAATCCAACTTAGACTCTTGAATGGAGATCATGTCACAATGAGAAGAATTTATGAAGTCAAAAATAGCCCTCTGCTTAACAGGGCAATGCAAACCACAGATATTCCAAGAGGCACTAATCATTTAAAAAGACGGTGCTCATTAACTCTGGAGGATTCCTGAATCCTAATAGAGCGGATGCGAGGCGAATCTAAGGGATCAAGCAAGAAACCAAGGTTGTGAGCATTAGCAGCTAATTCCGAGTCGGAAAAAGAATCAAAAATGGGAATGAAAATGGAGCCAAGATGGTTAAGCGGGACTAAATGTGAAGGCGCATTGTTTTTCAAGTAGCCTTGTATTCCCCTACTTTGACGGGTAAATTCTTGGACGATGGCACTAATGAGGATGTTATGAAACATTACTCTATGAGCAAAAGAAATTCTGATTAGCAACCAAAACTATTTGTGGGCACAAAGTATCAAACATTCAGACCCTTTGAAATAATTATATTAAAAAAAGAACAAAGCTCGCACGAGATTGCTCTCCTTTGCTTCACCTATATCCATCCATCAATCCCCACCGCAATAATTTAATCAATGTCAATAGAAATCCAAGATGATGATAATAATAATAATAATAATAATAATAATAATAATAATAATAATAATAATAGCTGAAATCATAATGGTGGGAAGGGAAATAAGTAAACAGAGCCAACTCGAAAGAAAACAAATTAGAGACAAACTCCCGAAAGTGAATCCCTGCCAAAAACCTCACGATTTACTTAAGAGTTTGTTGTAAAACAAAATGAAATGAAATAATTAAAACAAATTTATTTTTTGCAATTTCATATTGGGCCAGCTGACCCCCTGGTTGGTGGCTTATCCGTCACCTGACTAGCACCTGGATTGGATCAAACTCTGAAAGTGTTGCATCTTTAAGAATTTTACTGTTCATTTTGCCTTGTCTCATATAATGTATAATCAGACTCAACATAACAAGTAAATTGTAGGAAATGTGATGAGTGTCCATTCTGCTACTGAACTACAAACCAAGTTAACAGCTGCAACAAGACTGTCTCGATTGGTCATCCTCTAGGATTTCACAGCAACATGGTGTGGGCCATGCCGCTTTATGGGCCCTGTATTCAAGAGCTTAGCTGAAATGCCTCCTAAGCTTGTTTTTCTGAATGCGGATATAGACGAGGTTGGGGATGTTGCTCAGAAATGGAATGTGAATAGTGTTCTTGCATTCTTCTTTCTAAGAAATATGCAAAAAGATTGACAAGGTTGTCGGAGCTAACAAGAATGGACTCGAAAGGAAGATAACTCTGCATGCAGCAAAAACTTCTTAATGAGTATCCAGGTTTGATGAATCTGTTCAGTGAAGTTTTTCAGTTTTCTTGAATGATCTCATCGATGGGTTGGTGAATTAATCTGTGTTGTAAACAGTCTGGATATATGGTACATGTTTTGGTTAATAAATGTGGATACAATAACTGATAATGACTGAATACGGAGATAATGATGATGGATTTTTATGTACACTTAAGCAACATGCATAAAACATTGATAACAACCTAATCATGTCTCTACAGATCTAGATCTTAATTATGTTACAAAATTGTTTTAATATAAAATCCTAAATTATGAAACTATAGATCCTTTGCTAAATCAAAAGAAGAACAACATTAAAAGCAGAAGCACTAACCTAAAGTCATTGATGGAGATTGTGCAGAGGGTTTGGATCTTCCTATATAATAGGCACTTCTATGAGAGGTCATCTCTCTTTTCTTTTCTGTTAATGGGATGACAGATAGAATAAGAAGATACGTATATATAGGGGACCACAACCCAAATGGATAATTATTTTTGATGAATCTAATGGATAGTTACTAATTTCCAATTTTGCCCATCACAAAATTAGAAATTTACTTTACAGTTTCTACCCTTAATATATCACACTTTATATTATATGCCTTTAACCCATCACTTAATCTTGGTTATATCACTTTAATTTGGGTTAGACTTTATAATAGCAATTATACATTTTGTCACATATGTAAGCCCACATAGATTATTTTTCAACAATCTCCCACTTGGGCCACATATGTTACACCTTATAAATGTAAATATTTTATGAGCTCAAACTTTTGCTATCATAATCAAAAGCATAGCCAAACAATCTCGTCTATTAATCATGTAAATGTAGGATCAAAGCAATTTTCGTTATATTTATCGTAACTAAATTCATCAATGATCACATATATCAACATAATCAAATGACATAGATCAAGTGTGAATGTGTAGCATGGAAATTTCATGCAATGTGATCTATATACGTATCTATTTCCAACTGGTCATCTTTAAACTTAAGTGAGGTCAGAATTAAAACATGACAAAAAAGTGAGAAAACTGAATACTTTCTGATCAGAAAATAACCAAATGTATAAATGTCTCAGACAAACATAAAGCAAATAAAATACAAACTCCCACTAAATCTTGATATCCTCAAATAATACAACACCCATATGAGCAGTATGCTCATGAAAAACCTTGGGTGGTAATCCCTTTGTAAGCGAAATCACTATTATGGAGTTTGTCCCAATGTGCTCTATGGATATTTGTCCACTCTGCACTCTTTCTTTCACAACTAGGAACTTTATGTCAATATGCTTTAACTTTGCTGAACTCCTATTGTTGTTGGAATACATCACTGCTGACTTATTGTCACAAAATAACTTGAGTGGTCTTTCTACATTCTCCAAAATGTGCAGCCCAGTGACAAAGTTTTGCAGCCATATTCTATGATTCGATACCTCATAGCATGCTACATACTATGCTGCCATAGTGGAAGAGGCTATAGGTGTCTGTTTGACACTTTTCCAGGATATAGCTCCTCCAGCTAACAGGTAAATATAGCCTGATGTAGACTTTCTGCTATCTTGGCACCCAGCAAAATCAGAATCAGAATATCCTACGACCTCCAAATGATCTGATTTCCTATATGTGAGTATGTAATCTTTTGTTCTCTGAAGATGCCTCATAACCCTCTTGGCTGCTATCCAATGGTCCATACCAGGTTTGCTTAAATACCTGCCTAACATTCCAATAATGTACGTAATATCCGGACGCGTACATACTTGAGCATACATTAGACTCTCAGTAGCTGATGCATAAGGGATCTTTTGCATTTCCTGAATTTCAGTGTTACTTTTAGGGCATTGTAAGACTAAATTTGTCTCCTTTAGCAACAGGGGTATCCCCTGGTCCATAATTTTGCATGCCAAACTTTTTGAGTACTTTATCGATGTATCCCTTTTGTGATAATCCAAGAATACCTCGAGAACGATCTTGATGTATCTGAATTCCTAATACAAAAGAGACATCCCCAAGATCTTTCATCTCAAAATGCTTGGACAGAAACCTTTTTGGTTTCGTGCAATAAATCTATATCATTAGTGGCAAGCAATATGTCATCGACATACAGAACTAGGAATATATGCTTACTCCTAGTGAACTTGTGATACACACAATCATGAACAACATTTATCTCAAAATCGAATGAGATAGTTACTTGATATAACTTGTGGTACCATTGATGAGAAGCCTGCTTGAGTTCATATATGGATTTCGTCAATTTCCAAACCATATTCTTTGGGTCTCCCAACACAGTTTTTTGGTTGCACCATAAATTGTCTCGTCAATGTCGCCATTGAGAAACACCGTCTTAACATCCATCTGATGTAGCTCATGAGCAACAAGTGCCATAATTGTCCTGAACGAGTCTTTCGATGAAACTGGAGAGAAAGTCTCTGTAAATTCGATGCATTCTTTCTGAGTATAGCCTTTAGCTACAAGACATGCCTTATACATTTCCACATTACTATTTGCATCCCTCTTGGTCTTAAATATCCATTTGCAACCAATTGGTTTTGCACCTTCTGGTAATGGGACAAGTTTCCAAACTTTGTTGTTCTTATACTCCCCATTCATGGCATTTATCCACTTTTGAGAATTACAACCTTTCATGGCCTGATAAAATGTGATTGGATCATCTTCCATCATTCCATTATCATCCTCATGTTTTTGGAGAAATACAATATAATCATCCGGAATAGCATTTCTCCTTTCTCTCGTGGATCTCTTTAATGGCACTGGTTCTTGAGGTTGTTGAGTTTGTTCTTCTGGAACAATTACCTCATTTTGAATGGGGGGTTGTTCAACATTGTCTTGTTGAGGTTCTGAATTCACTTCTTGATCAATAATAGTGTGGGAACCTTAATATTGTCAAAAGTAATAGTAGGAATTGGGCTTGTAATTGAATCCAATTTCTCCTCAAAAGCAATGTCCTTAACCTTATTTCTCCCCCCAAACTCAAGTTCCTCAAAAAATGTTGCAGTTCCCGTCTCAAAAATATTCTTAAGTGTGAGATCATAAAACTTGATAGCCCTTAGATCATTCAGAATAACCAATAAAGTAGCTGCTCACTGTTTTGGAGTCCAATTTCTTTTCATGTGGCCTGTAAGGCCTTTCCCCAGCTAGATATCCCTAAATGTGAAAGTGTTTTAGACTAGGCTTTTGACCTGTCTAAAGCTCATAAGGTATTTTTGTAGCTGCTTTAGTTGGTACTCTATTGAGAATGTAGGCTACTGTCTTTAATGCTTCTCCTCAGAAGGACTCAGGTAAGGTGGAATGAGCAATCATGCTCCTTACCATATCCTTAAGAGTCCTATTTCGTCTTTCAGCAACACCATTCATGTTAGGTGATCATGGCATGGTGTACTGTGGGATAATACTGCATTCCTCTAGGAATTTAACAAACGGTCTAGACGTTGTTCACCTGAGCCATCATATCTACCGTAGTACTCACCACCACAATCAGATCTGACATTTTTAATCCTTTTGTTGAGTTGATTCTCAACTTTAGCTTTATATGCTTTGAACACGTCCAGAGACTGTGATTTTTCATGAATGAGATATAGGTATCCATAACGTCTGTAATCGTCTATGAATGATATAAAATATTGTTGACCATTCCAAGATGCCGAAGGGAATGGCCCACAAATATTTGTATAAATCAATTCTAAGACGCCTGAAGATCTATTGGCACATAATCTCTTAGTTTTGGTCTGTTTTTTCTTTATGCAGTCTACACAGACATCAAATTCTGTGAAGTCCAGGGACTCCAAAATTCCATCAGACACAAGACACTCAACTCTACCTTTTGAGATATGACCTAAGCGTTTATGCCATAATGATGCCAAATTTTCTTTATTTAATTTACGTTTAGTACCACGTGACTCTACATGCAATTTTTCATTATAGGATGCAATTATTTCGAGCAAATAAAGGTTGTCATAAGTATTCAAATAACCAGTTCCAACAATATTTGAATTTAAAGACAAACTAAACTGATTGTTTCCAAATGAACAATAATAACTAAATTTGTCCAACAAAGAAACAGAAATTAAATTTTGTCTAAAAGACAGTATAACAAAAGTGTCTTTCAAATCCAAATAAAAACCAGTTCCTAATAACAACCTAAAATGCCCAACTGCTTCCACTTCTATCGATTTTCTATTGCCCACGAAGATGTGTCTTTCACCATCATTTGGCTTTCAGCAGCTCAGACAACCCTGCATGGAAACACTTATGTGAGTAGTGGCACCAGAATCTATCCACCAAGTATTTCTAGGTACTGAAGATAAATTAACCTCAGAACAGACCAGAGTAAGAAACATGCCTTTCTTTGCACGCCATGCATGATATTTAGTACATTCCTTCTTCATATGTCCAGGCTAATTACAAAAGAAACAACTCTCTGTATCCCTCTGTTGTTTCTTTTGAGCTGGAACCTTAGCTATTTCATTCTCAGATTTCCTTTTCTTGCCCTTATCCTTAACGGCATTGGCCAAGTGAGAACTTTCAGTCTTATCTTGTTTCAACCTTTCTTTCTCTTGCACACAGTGAGAAATGAGCTCATTTAGAGACCATTTTTCTTTTTGACAGTTATAACTGATCTTGAATTGATTGAACTGTGCAGGAAGCGATACCAAAACCATAAGCACAAGCAATTCCTCAGGAAATTCAAGCTTGAGTGCCTTAAGTCTTGAAATAATATGGTATATCTCCATAATGTACTCCCTTACATTTCCTCAACCCTTATACTTCATAGACATCAAAAAAGTCAAAAGTGTAGTCATTTCAACCTTATCGTTTTTGGCAAAACGTTTCTCAATTTGATCAAGGAAATCATTGGCCTTAGTAATCCCATCTGATTCTGTGCCCCTAAAGGCTTCTAGAATGCTGTGTTCATAATCATTAGACTCGTGCGATTTAAATGATCCCACCTCTCAAAATTCCTTTTATCATCAGGAGTGCTTTTCGCAGTGAGAGGTGGAGGTTTTCTTCCCTTAATGCATGGTCTAATTCCATACAACTAAGAGTTATAAGTAAGGTCCCTTTCTAATCCTTGAAATTGGTCTCATTAAGCATGGAAATAGAATTGATGTTAGCAGTTATTGAGGCAACAGAAGATAAACTAGCTGAATATAGAACAAAAACAAACAAAATGAACTCACATGAGAATCCATATAAAATAATAAATTCAAATAATGGTTAATCTCATCTCAAGATACCAGGCACAACATTAATTTCAATTCTTTGGACAGTAATATTAACTGTAAGCGGTACTCTTGTTGTAGCAATCAAATATTGACAATAAATCATGTCAAATAATAAGTCATTCTTTGGACTGACATAGTGTTCACATGGAATATACCTTATAATTGTCACATATTTATTACCACAGTTATGTATGAAATTCGGCCAAATATCAACGTACCTTTTGGGTCAGTTAATAGATGCATGAATTACAAACACACAATCATCTTGATATTTTAAATAAATTAATCTACACAAAAGAGGTCACTTTGGCAACATTTTGTTTCAATTAATATATTCAAAATATTAGACATTCATAAGAAAATCCAAAACCAAAATTTGAATTTGATTGTTATTCAGAAAGAATATCTTTTTTCTTGAACTTTATAATTTTACTTTATTTTAGATGGATAATGTCAAGATAATATCAAATTGATTTTTATTTATCCGTTTATAGGACAAATATTTATAACAGAAAATATTTATAAGAGAAAATAAAATTCTTAAATCTCACATTTCCTTAATTCCGTGAGCATAGGAACCCAAACCTGGGCCCAATGCCCACGTCAGCAACAACGGCAGCATTTGCTTCCTTTAGAGCACCCACAGTCGTTATTGTGTAAATTATGCATATATGGATAAATGCATATAGCATTTGGCTATTGTGCTGCAGTCGTCGAATGCTATTTTTTTACCAATTTAATTTAAAATAATAAAAATCTTAGATCAGATCAGATCAGACGAACGAAAAAAAAACCCAAAATAGACGGACGCAACTTCATGTTGCGTCGGAAGAGGAAAAAAAATCAAAAAAATGGTCAGCCGCAACATCATGTTGCGTCCGACCCATTTTTGGATTTTTTTTTATTTTAAAAAAAAAAATTCATCAAAATGGTCAGACACAACATGACATTTTGGTGGATTTTTTTTTAACTGATTTTTTTTAGTTTTTATATTACGGTTAATTATTTTTTAATACGGTTAATTATTTTTTATTGAGGGACGCAATGTGAAGTTGCGTCGGAGGAATAAAAAATAATTTTTTTTCGTCGGACGCAATGTGAAGTTGCGCCCTGTATAATATGCATAAGTTACATCCTCTCTCATATATAGCAATCTACTGCCGCAGAATATGCATAATATGCATATTTAGCAGATGACTGCAGTGATTTTTTTGACAAAATATGCATAATATGCATATATAGCAGACGACTGTGGATGCTCTCACAAACCCGGGCGAGTCCCACACGCCATCCACGTCACATGACGTCAGCGGCAAAGCAGCAGCAGCATCTGTTGCCCTCACATACCGGGCGGGCTCCACTTCATGTGCCACGTTAGCCACGTGAAGCACATACAGCAGCAACTGCTGCCTAGCATTGATATCAGGTCAGGTTGGATCGGATCCTTCACTACCCGGACTCGGACCCAGACCCGGTTCCCTACGGATTCAAAAATTGGACCCGGAGCTGGACCCATGAGGACCGGGTCCGGTTCTGGGTGCGGGTCCAGGTCCTATTAAAATATTCCTACCCGTTCGGGTAGGAGTGGGAGTGTGAGCGGCGAGCGGAGGCGGCGAGTGGAGAATTTAGAATAGAGGAGAGAAGAAAAAGGCATGATTTTTGAGTATGGAAGAGGAAGATTTAGAATTGAGGAGGAAGGAGGGGAGGGATGAGGATAGAATATTTATTTTTATGTTGATTTTTTGGGTTTTTTTAACGGGTCCGGGTCCGGATCCAGTCTCTTTTGAGTGGACCTAGACCCGGACCCGGACCCGAAAGTACAACAGGTCCCATTATAGGACCCGAACCCGGATCCAAATAGGCCGGGTCGGTTCCGGACCAATGTCGGGTCCGGGTTGGGTCCAGATTTCAGGTATTTATACCAATGCTACTACTGCCTTCTCGTGGCCCCCCATTCAACCAAGAATTTCAAACACACCCTTTGTATATACTGAATATCTTTGAATCAAGTAATCATGGTGGTTTATTATGGTTGTTAATTATGATTATCAAGTTTAGAACCAAGTAAACACATCATGGTGATAAACAGAATTATCTAGTAGATATATTAATTCTACTGAATTGAAGCAATATGGATTTCCTTTTCCTTTGCGATAATTAAAGAAACATGGCAATAATTCCAGTAAAGTACATAGAAAATCCTAAAGTATGTTCAGTCTTCAGATCGATTTTTTTTTTGTTTAATTCCAGATCTGAAGCCATTGATCCAATTACTTCTATCAATTAAATTCATCAATCGAATTTCTTAAACAAGAAGATCAAATAGAACCCTAAATTTCTTAAATTTCTTTAAGCAAGAAACCCTAAATATCTTAAACAAAATCATCAGTTCTTCAATTAATTCAGCAAAGATGGCTCTGATACCAATTGGTGGATTTTTATATACACTTAAGCAACATGCATAAAACATTGATAACAACCTAAATCATGTTTCTATAAATCTAGACCTATTCATGTTACAAAAGTGCTTTAATATAAAATCCTAAATCATGAAACTATAGATCCTTTGCTAAATCAAAAGAAGAAGAACATTAAAGCGGAAGCACTAACCTGAAGCCATTGATGGAGATTACGCAGAGGGTTTGGATCTTCCTATATAATACGCACTTCTATGAGAGGCTATCTCTCTTTTCTTTTCTGTTGATGGGATGACAGATAATAAGAAGATACGTATATATAGGGGATCACAACCCTAATGGATAATTATTTATTTCCAATTTCGCCCATCACAAAATTAGAAATTTATTTTACGGTTTCTACACGCAATATATCACACTTTATATTATTTGCCTTTAACCCATCACTTAATCTTGGTTAGATCACTTTAATTTGGGTTAGACTTTAGAATAGCAATTATACATTTAATGTAACACCCCGAATTCCAAATACAACTGAATTCGAAGTTCCACAGGATCTTTACACTTCTTTCGTACAATTTTACAAGGAAATTGAAATATTTCTTACATCAGAGTTACATTATACCTTTACATTATTACAGCGGAAGCAATTTTACAGTAATTACATGAAAAAACATTTAAATAAATCTTTGAGCAGCATGTATACTTTAATTTGTCAAACATATTTACCCTGCATGTAAAACTGTGGGCGCGTCAGTTCATTCACTGACGAAATATTATATACGGCCATCCTCTCTATACCAGAAACAGTATAATGATTCTCAACACTTAATAAACGACAAACTTGTTCACAAACAATATTAAAGGGACTATCCTATAGATGTCGTGTTGTGTAGTGCGTTTAGTCCTTAATGCCGTTATTATGTTACATGACACTAATGCGCACTTGTTCAGATTCTATGCATCCCATACTATATAGGTCTGAAGGCAAGCCCTTAACCGTTCTTCATCTTGCAGGGTTCAATCCCTCGTCATGACTTAAACTACTACTGTAACTACGATAAGTATCCATCTATGAGTACGAGCTCATATCCAGACAGCCTGGAGGAAAATCCCACGTCATGTCACGATGCATCGTGAAGACAGCCTGTGGACAATTCAGCCTCCGTCATGGGACATGACACCACCCGCAGTCACCAAACACCCCACGAGTGTCACCTGCGGTACGGACTCCTAGAAATATATCTACATCATGTCACGACGCATCGTGAAGATTGCCTGCGAATATTCTCACTCCGTAGCTCCGAGGCCCTCATACTCGTGTTTTTCTCTTATTTTCATCACCTCTTCATTATGTAACTGATCCTTAGTTATTTGAATCATGAACAAAATCAATTCTCTAGAGTTTGCCTTTCCACTATACCGGTCTTAATCATCTATTCAACATGACCCAATCTTGGTCTTTTCATCTCAAATTTTCATTTCAGCATATCTATTTTCAATGCCGGTATGAGGCTTAACTACACTATAGTTCTCAATTTCAATTCACAATCAAAAATCGAATAAGTCTTTTTCATTATTAACATTAATTTTCCTTTCATGTTCATAGCATTTGCATACTCATGCTTATAAAATCTTTCATAATTCATCATAACATTCAATTTCACTTTCATGTACAACTCATGCATAAACAAAAAAATTTGTTTTTTTAACTTGTCACATTCATATCTCATTCAACTACCATGAAATTACCGTACTTTCATTTTATAAAAAATTCCCACTTTCATTGGCCAAACTCATTTCAAAAACTCTTTTAAACAAGGCATGTATTCAGAGACAATTTAAACCAACAAAATAATAAGTTCTTTCTTGCCAAAAATATTCTCAAATTCTTATTTATGCTAGGCCACAGGTTATAAAAAACTATCTCACAAAAATCCAGACATTAGTTGAAACTTCAGGGCAGTCGACTGTTATACTATGATCGGTCGACTGTTCCGCAAAGATTAAAAACTCGAAAATAAATACTCAGAGCAGTCGACTGTTACACTATGATCGGTCGACTGTTCCGCAAAGATTAAAAACTCGAAAATGAAATGATCACGGCAGTCGACTGTTACACTATGCTCGGTCGACTATTTCGCAAAGATTAAAAACTCAAAAATAAATTCTCAGAGAAGTCGACTGTTACACTATGATCGGTCGACTATTCCGCAAAGATTAAAAACTCGAAAATAAAATGATCAGGGCAGTCGACTGTTACACTATGATTGGTCGACTGTTCCGCAAAGATTAAAAACTCAAAAATAATATGATCAGTTCAGTCGACTATTTCAATCTAATCGGTCGACTGATGCTGCTAGGTTTTTCAAATTCCCAAAATATTTTTGGTTCTTTTTCTTCTCTTTTTGAGTCAAAACTCTCCAGATTCTAATATATATACAAATACAGTAAACTAGTATTTTTAAATTCATTATTTACCAATAACACATGCATTTAGTCAATTTGTGTCTCATAAGTACCAATTCGTCTCACACAGCATAGTTCATGGACATAAAGCATGATGATAAGATTGATTCTAGCATTTCAATTTCACATCTTTATTCATTAGCAATCATTTTAACAATCAATCTTTAAGCTACTATTTTATCTCTAATCAACCAACATGAGACTACAATTTATCAATTTCTTCTCAACTATTTTAGCAAACATCCCTAGCATGGCATCTACATTTAGAAGTATTGAGAAACACCCACCTATAGTTGAAGAAACGAATGAAAACTCCTAGAATGCGAGAAAGTAGCCTTTTCCTCCTAGAATAGATTGCAAATTGTCTCCTCCTCCTTGTGCTTGCTAGGAACCCGAGCTCTCCTTGCTTCCTTGATGATTGGTCGGCCACCTCTAGGTTGGAACACACAATTTTGCACACTCTAATCTTTTGCTATCTCTTAATGAATTGTGTAATGTAATAATGAGAAGAAATATAGAGGTATTTATACACTTTTAGGATGAGAATAGATGGATAGGATTTAATCAAGGATTTAGAGATTAAGGACCAAGATAAATTGGAAAGTTGTAGTAACTTCCATGATCACATAACCACCCCTCAACTTCATCCCACTCTCCCTCTCTCTCCATAATCCGGCCACCCCTAGAAGGTGTGCAATGCACACTCTAGGCTCTGTTTGGTTCAAAGGAGGGGAGGGGAGGGGAGGGGAGGAAAAGGGAGGGGAGGGATTTAATGAAGACTCTGTTTGGTTCAAAGGAGGGGAGGGGGGGAAAATAATTATCTTCTTGTTTGGTTCACAAGGGGAGAGAATGGATTTTATAACAAAATTACTTTTATACCCTTCACAAGGTGAAATTCCCCTACCATTATTACTCTAAAACTTCAAAGTTGTGGTGAGAGTTGAAGGTTTTATAATTTATATACTAACACACGCACATAAGTTGAAAACCCTTTTCTGGGCTAAGAGCTGGACTGCGATCATAGGTATTTTTCTTTTTAAATCCACATAAAATACATACCCGGGTGGAATATGAAGCAGCCTCAGTTAGTTGGAGTATAACGCTGAGTTTGTTGAATGTTTGGCTTGCTTAGAGAACAAACAATGCACCTCCTTCATTTGTGGTCTGCATCATAAAGTATGCTCTTCGCTTCTTTGGTGCGAAATTGTATATTTTCTATGGGTGTGCCTGGCAATTTAATTGTAAAGAAGCAATACGAGAAATATTTTGTTAAGTGGATTTCTGGCAAAAAAACAAGCTCAGCAGTACAAGTACAAATCTTCTCCTGAGCCCTTCAAAATACAATAGAATGTACGTCTTAGAATTTGTACATCGGTATCCTATTTAGTCTGATATCATATTCTTTTTTGCTGACATGACAAAATCATGTGCAAACTCATACGTACGCACACTCGTTTACCGGTTTGAATTTCTTATAACTTACAAACCTTAGTTTATCTCAAAAAAAATTCAAATGAACTTATGAAATATTATCAAGGTTTGAGAGTAAGAATGGGAGGACAATTTAGTTCATTCACATTAAAAAATTAGACATAATTTCTCTCCCCTCCAAATCCCCCCAATATTGGAGGGGAGCCAAAATTAGCTTAGGAAAGGTGTTTTACCCCTCCATTTCCCTCCCCTCCCCTCCTAAAAAATGAACGAAACATGAAAAGTTTTAAAACAACCTCCCCTCCCCTCCCCTCCCCTCCCCTCCATTCCCCTCCAACCAAACACTCCCCTAGTGTGTGCATGTGCCCTTTCTAGTACCCTCCATTATTAAGTTGTACAAATTTAATTAATCAATTGTCCACTAATTGTGTCTACATGACAAGTTGTGACAATTAAAAGATTAATTAAGTTTGTGGACCTTAAAATAGTGGGCTTTAGGCTCATGGGCCATTTAATAAAATACTTTAATTTATTAGGGTGGGCTTAAATTAGAAAAACACTCTTAGGCTTTTAAAAGAGGCTTTTAGAAAATAAAGAGAGAAAAATATTTATTTGTTCATGTTATAAGAGATAATTTGTAAGAAAATATACATACAAAATTTCTACGTGCACTACACGTAAAAATCAACAATTCTCATTAAATAAAAAATCAGGATATTACCTTTAGTCACATATGTGAGTCCACATAGATTATTTTCCAACAAATTACCGAATGTTGAAAACTGAAATTGATATACTTATTCACACATGAATATTTCTGTGATCTTATTGTTGGAACAACGGAAGGGTAGTAGGCTTTTGGAAGAATCGGTATGCTTTTTGGAGTTGAAATTGTAGGACAAGAGAGGGAAGGGAAGGTTTCTTTTCCTTGAAAACTTGATTGGTACATGGCTCATGTAACCTCTATTTATAAAGAGAGGTCCCCAATCTAGACACTTCTACATTCTAGATATTTTTATTTCTCTAGACTTTTCAACTCTTCTAGATATTTCTTACTTAAAAAATATCTAGGAAATATTTAGATATATTCTGCAAATACTTCCTAAGAAATATCTAGATCTTTGTACAATATCTTGGATTCCTAAATTATTTTAGAATCATTTACTTTAAGAAATTACAAATTGCATTTTTAACACCCCCTCTTAATTTGTAATTTTCTTAACTTCTGTAAAGTAGAAAACTTCTCAAAGGTAACTACCTTGGTAAAAATATCTGCAACTTGATCATTCGTTCTGCAAAATCTTAGCTCAACTTTTCCTCCTTCAACTAGTTCTCTAATGAAGTGATGTCGAAGCTCAATGTGCTTTGTCCTGCTATGGAAAACCAGATTCTTTGTCATTGCTATTGCAAATATGTTGTCGCAAAAGATTCGTGTTGGTCATTTCTGCTCTTATTGTAAGTTGGACAATATTCTTCGCAACCAGACAGCTTCACATGCAGCACTTGTTGCTGATATATACTCTGCTTCTGCCGAAGATAATGCCACAATGTTCTGCTTCTTTGTAGACCATGAGATGACCTTTGATCTAATGGAGAAAACATAACATGAAGAACTTCTTCTATCATCAACTGAACCTACTCAGTTGTTGTTAGTGTAACCAATTAGGCTGCAATCTTCATCCCTTGCATAGTTGAGGCTAAAGTCTTTTTTCCCTTAATATATCTTATGATTTCCTTTGCTGCAGCTTAGTGTAGTTTGCTTGGATCAATCATAAACCGAGAGATTACACTAACTGCATGAACAATGTCAGATCTTCGATATAGAGATCCATCCACCTTTTGAGCGCAATCATTCTTTGTTAATTTTTCATTTGGCCCCATTGGTGTTGCTATTGCCTTGTAGTTCATCAAATTGAATTTCTTCACGAGATCTTATGCATACTTCTCTTGAGAGATAAAGATGCCTTCTTGAGATTATTTTACTTGTATCCCAAGAAAATATCTCATAAGTCCCAAATCTATCATCTCATATTCCTTCATCGTTGTCTTCTTCAAATTTTCTGCCATATCATGTTCAGTACTAGTATATATTAAATCATCAACATAAGGAAAAACAATGAGATAGTTATGTGTACCTTCTTTTTTGATGTAGAGTGATGGCTCACTTGGGTTTTTGTCAAATCCTTTACTTCTGCAGTATTTGTCAATTTTGTTGTTCCATGCTCGTGGTGCTTGCTTAAAACCATATAGCACCTTGCGAAGTCGATTAACTTTATTTTCTTTTCCCATTTTTATGTATCATTGAGGTTGTTCAACATATACTTCTTCTTCAAGTTCTCCATTGAGAAATGCCGACTTCACGTCTAACTAATATACTATCTTCAGTTGAGCTGCAATACCTAGCACCATTCTGATTGTCTCCATCCGAGCAACTGGAGCAAATGTATCATTGTAATCTATTCCTGGTTTTTGTGAATATCCTTTCGCAACTAGTCAGGCTTTGTGCTTTTGAATTGAGCCACCCTCATTGTATTTGGTCTTGTAGACCCATTTTAGTCCAACGATCTCCTTATCTTTTGGTAGATCAACAAGCTCTCATGTGTTATTTTTTTCAGTAACTCGTATTTCCTCATCCATTGCTTGGATCCATTTCTCCTCGTTTGCTGCCTCTTCATACTTCTTTGGTTTAAGGGCAAAAAATCCAAGAAGTACACCCACATCATCCTGCTGAAATCATCAACAAAGAGGAGAAAATATCTTTGGCCTTTGAAAGATTCTGTTCAAGTTGGTCCACATATGTCAGCATGAACCAACTGAATAGGAGCTTTTGCTATCCATGATGTCTTTGTAAATGGTAGCCTATGCAGCTTACCATAAATGTATCATTCACAAACTTTTTCTTCACTTTGAATGTGAGGGAGACCAATTACCATATTTTTCTTTTTGAGAAATTTTAAACTTCTATAGTTTAAATGGTCATACCTTGAATGCCATAACCGAACATCATCTATCTTTTCAACTCTTAAGGCATAATTTGGGTTTGGTGGCAAGATAAGAGGAAACACCTTATTTGGAGTCATTTTTACTTTGGCCACCAATTGATCTTTTCTCTTATCAATAATGATGTTCTGGTCTTCATCGAAAATCATCGTATAACCTTTTTGCATAAGCTGCCCATCACTTAATAAATTTTGAGTGAGACCAGGAACATAAAGAACATCATGCATTAGTTTAGGAGTACCTTCTTTTGTTTGAATTGAGATTACTCCCTTCCCTTCGACATCGTATAGTTTCCCATCCTCAAGCTTAACTTGTGATGTCAATTTCTCGTCCATGATTATAAAGCATCTTTTGTTTCATGTCATATGATTACTGGAGCCATTATACAGGTGCTAAATAACTTGTGAATCTTTATGAGATCTCAAGCATGAGTAAAATAGTTGATCATTTTTACTAGAAAAAATTAGCTTCATCCTTTTTGTTTTTTTAATAGCAGTCTTATCCATATGATTAGGTATCTTGCATCTGGTGCATTTGTATTTGCAATCTTTACTTGCATGTCCATATTTTTTGCAAGCATGGCATTGGAGATTTGATTTTTAATTACCTCGTTGGTTTTTGCTCTTTACTTTACCTTTCCAATGCCCTTGATCTCCTCCTTTAGATTTTTGTGAAGCTCCCCTTCTTGAATTTTCTTTTCCAGCCTCCATGTCTTTCCTTTCATTGAAGCTAAATTTCAATTGAAAAGCTTGGCCCAAGCCATGATGAAAACTTGTTCATTCTTTTCTCATGTGCCTCAAGCGAACCTATTAGTTCATGTATTGTAGGTGTAGATAAATTTTTTAATTCTTCAATTGCAGTAACAACATGATCAAATTTAGGAGGTAAGCTACGAAAAACCTTTTCAACTATCTTCTTATTCTCAATAGTATCTCCATAACTTCTAATCTGATTAATAATTTCAGAAGTGCGAGAAAAGAAGTTTTGAATGGATTCATTCTCCTTCATAAGTAAATTGTCAAAGTCTCTCCATAAAGACTGAAGTTTAATGGAGATTACCTTTTCTAAACCATGAAATTCTACTTTGAGAATTTTCCATGCCTCCTTTGATTTTGTAGTGATAGAATCCTTGGAAAGATTGATTTGCTTACCCCTTGTTGGATGGAAAAAAAATGCTTTAACATCCTTCTTCTTGTTTTCTTTGTACTCCTTTTGTCTTTTTTTGCTCCAAGTTGTAAGATCCTCTATAGACTTGGGTTCCTCATAGCCTTCTTCAACAAGTTCCCACTAGTCTTATGAGATAAAGAGAGTCTTCATTTGAATCCTCCAAAAATCATTGTTTTCTCCATCAAAGATGGGAATGAGACTTTGGGTGTCATTTAAGCTTGAAGTTGTTCCCATTGAAGATCAATGTTAAAGGGATTTAGATTGGATGAATAAACACTAGAGGCTAAGAATAGGTTGCTCTGGTACCAAAATTTGTTGGAACAACGGAAGGGTAGTAGGTTTTTTGAAGAATGGTTATGTTTTTTGGAGTAGAAATTGTAGGACAAGAGAGGGAAAGAAATGTTTCTTTACTTGAGAACATGATTTTAAAAACTTGAGTGGTACATGACTCATATAACCTCTATTTATAGAGAAAGGTCCCTTATCTAGACACTTCTACATTCTAAATATTTCTACTTCTCTAGACTTTTCTACTCTTCTAGATATTTCTAACTTGAGAAATATCTAGGAACTATCTAGATGTATTCTAGAAAAACTTCCGAAGAAATATTTAGACTTTGTACAATATCTTAGATTCCAAGATGATTCTAGAATCATTTACTTTAAGAAATTACAAAATACATTTTTAACAGTTATTTGTAAATAAAATTGCTAGCAACAATCTTGACTTACGTGTGTGTGTTTACCATGTCGATCCATGTTCCTTTTGTCTCTCTTGTTTTCAAAATTAATTAACAGTGCTTATGTTTCTTTGTATTACGCCTCAATTGGTTCATTTGAAGATTCACACTTTTACCCTTGCTATTTTTAGAAATTAGTGCTTTGGTTGAACAATAAATAGCACTTGAGCAATATATAGGGAAAACATATAGTATATCTAAACTACAATGGGATAAGAAAATTGGTAGATAAGTAGTGAAGAAAATCTTTCTATAAAGAAGAAAATAATACATCTTTATTTATATTTTAGATGCACTAATTTTACTTTTAGTTATAATGGATTGTCCAATATCAAAAAGTTCTATTATTACCCTTACAGTAAATTGAGGTTCCTACATAGAGTGGCCTAACACTGATAAGTAAAATAGATGCACTACTTTTAGTTCTATTACACTGTGTTTTGTGCATCTTCCAAATATATTGTTATTGTCAATAACCTAACAGGAAATATTAAAAGTTTAGGAGTTAATAGTGAAATTTAAAAACTTAATTCTAACAAAAAGATAAACAAAGAACTTTTAAAAAATTCTCCTTCTGTTTTATATGTATCCATACAATATATTATGCTAAGACCACTTTGACTGAAGAAATTTTCTTTTTTTTTTTTTTATTTTTAAAACAAAAAAAGAGAGTAAACATATGAGGCAACTCCTCACTCTTTCTCCATCCAAATTTCGCACTGGAATCCTAACCCTTAATCAAACCTAAAAAAATCGTGCAATATTCTCTAGATGTCATTAGATAATTTTCCTTTTTTTGTTGTTGTTATTTTCTCATTATTTTTATAAAAAAACCTGTGCAATATTGCTTAAGATTATAGTAGTTCCTAATTATAACAAAATTCTTTCTTTAATACTGTTGTCGAAATCTACTTATAGTGCATGTCAGGTGGAGAATTTAAACTTGATTAATCGATAGCCTATAAGTATCATATTCTCCAACGCAGATAGGGAACATAGGGTAGAAATTTGGTTACTTGTGTGAAATCCCCTGTTACATTTATAGCATTATCATAGGCGAATCATGTTTATCATGCTAATGGATGTATGTGTAAAAAAAAAATCAAGTGGTTTGAAGGTCATTCACCCATGCATCATGTGATTGAAAAATGAACGATTTCAATAGTAATACAAATCGAACCACAAATTGGACCCATATAATGCATGAGTAAATGACCTCCAAACCACTTGATTTTTTCTATACATACATCCATTAGCTTAATAACCATGATGGACGGAGTGGATCTTTCATGAGTGCCCCACCAAGTGAATATAATCACTTTGTATGAGAAAAATTTTCTCGTGCAAATATGAGGCTCACATTACTCTTTTTTTTTTAAGTTTTCGCTGCTTCTGTTTGTTGTTTCTTTAATATTTCTCACGTTCTTGTTCTTGATCTTACTGTCTTGTAAAATCGTATGTGATGCTTGAAAAAACGAGACTAATGATCTCTTTTGATGCAACTCTAATGTTTTAACTGCTTATTTAATGCTTCTACAAACAATTTTATCTGCAAAGCAATTGTGAAACATTAAATATAGTTCTTGCAAGTTTCACGTCATTTTATTCAGTATTTTAACTGAATAAATAGAACACTTGTAACATTCTTTAGGCCAACTATATATGTATAAATAGAACACTTTGAACTCTTACAACACCCATGTCTTGCATACATTCGCTCCATTCATCAGTATTCTTCCCTGAAACCGTTCTCTCAAATAAATTTCAACTATAAAAAATATCTTGGGTGGTCGTCACCAGTTTTCACTTTCATCACTTCCTCTAATTCTTGGAATAAAACCTGAGCACCAAATAGAAGAAGAGCCTATACAGCACCCCCCCAAGCCAACAGTATCGCAACATCCGCCTAAACACTCTCCAACTGAATAGCCATACTAGTAAGCACATCATCCCCTACCAAGGGGCCGGCATTCTATATTCGTAAAATTCACCTTCACATCCCCTATTGAACCCAGCGTTAACTGATTAGGAGTCCGAATGTAACATTGATCTCCCTTGAATTCATTTGTCAGCATTGCCTCGAATGGGTACTTGATTGCTGACACATAGTGCAACCACCTCCAGTATATCGGAATCTTGGTTCTCTTCAAGAAGAACCCGCAGGTCAAAAAGAAGAGCGCAGTGGTGGCAATCACAACAGCATAACCTGTAATGTAGCTAGGTACTAGTGCGCTAACAAGCATCACGTAGGCGTTTGTCGTTATCAGTGAAGCGTATAGGATGATCCAGAAGTAGAAAAGGCTACTGTTGAGCCTGAGCATGTACTTGGTGATGATTGCGAAGGTAAACCCTTGGATGGCGAAGAAAGGGAGGTAGACAATGAGGGAGGAGATGACATATGAAGAGGCTCGGTATGCATTGTGTGAGGTCTCACGAATGAAGATGAATCGCTCTTGGATGAAGGTAGGGACTGCGTCGTTGACGGTCTTCAAGTTGTGGGCGTGGAGATTGCGGAAGAGGGTGGAGAGGATCAGTGCCATCACTGTGAGAACAACTTCTCGGGAGAGGAACAACTCCGGAGTTCGGATAACATTCGATCCTGTTCGCCATGAAAGCACGTATACTTCACGGAGCCAGGAGTTGGCAAATTTGGAGCTGTCGTCGTCATTGTATCCAGTCTTCTTCAATTTCGAAACCTTGTGATTGCTCTCGTGATGGTTGACTGTAGGTTGGGAGTTGGGACTGGGGGGTGAACACACGTGTCTTGGATTGAATGATTGGTGTAGTTGTTCTGAATGTGTCTTTAATACTCGTAGTTCAGATTAGAAGAAGACAAGATAAAACACGGAGGTCGAAGTGTCGAAGAGAGTAGAAGGAAAAACAGCAAGGTACTGGCAGAGTTGCGGTCGACTGTCCTGGGGGAAGGTCGACTGCACCCCCGACCGCACACTCGCTACAGTTGTACATGTTTGGCCGAGAGGAGGACGGTCGAGTGGTTTTGTTGAACAGTCGACCGCCCGCAGCGTTGTGTATTTTCTGGGCCTCAATTTGTTAGATTGTTTCAGTCTAATCTTCAACTCCAAGTCAGATCGTACGACTCCTATTCAGTTACTTCTCCTACAGGTTATATCGGATGACTGAGAATCAAGATTAAATCTAGGATTCTCTCCATTCTTCTATATATATTGTAAACTTCTCCAATATGAGAGTAGAGTACTTCATTGATATTTTCTTCATTGCAAAGAGAGACTTGAGAGAAATAGTTCTTGGTGAGTGAGTTTAATTTCTTGTATTGAGTGAATCACTAACTGCTTGTAATCTCTTTTAGTTGAATATCAGATCTCCGTATATTTCCCCCTGGATTAAGTTAAAGCTAACCGGAATAAATCATCATTGTATTTGTATTAGATTGATGGATCTACTTGCTTGCTCAATTGATTCATCTCATCTACTTCAACTTCCTCATTACTATATTTAGTTCCACTGCGACACAGGGTGTTTGTTGACACCCTCATCTTAACAAAGTGGTATTAGAGCTTCAGGTTGCCGAGTCTCTTGGTTAAGATGACATGTCACAGTTTTTTGAAGATCAAGCAGTTCAATTGAAAGATCAATTTCAATTTTTGGAAGGTTGACATGTATGATGTCCTTGTTCAAGAATGTTTGTAGTTAGTCGTTTTTTTGAAGAAAAGGTGGAATCTGGCCACCCTGTTTCATTAATAAGAGGTTAATAAAACATACTCAGAGTACTTAGCCTACTACAACATCCTACAACCAGAACGAAAATACATAAACTCCACCCCGAACATGGGGGGTAGGACAAAATAAACACATAGTAGCCGCACAGAAATACATCATATCCCCCAACAAATCCTGGGGCGGTGGGTATCAAGGAACATAGTAGCCGTGCTGTGCTGGCTGTCAATCGATCGTCGGCCCGATCTCGATCTCCTCATCATCAGACTCCTCTACCTGGAAAACACTTGCAATCCTTCCCCTTGACCTGCTGCTGCCACATTAGCCCAAAAAGAAATAAAATGCATAATGTGAGTCAAATTGCCAGAAATACTATTGCAAGATCTACGAAAATAAAGATTATTTTTGTCTAGCCATAGAACCCAGGTCATTGCGGCGATAGCTAAATACCACGCTTCTCTCAGAGCATCCCTCTCCGTTGCGAACTTTGGGCCTACCCACAGGTCCTCGTAAGTAATAGGGTATTGGGTTGTCCCTAGGGCGCTGAGTACTTCTACGAGTACCGCTTTACTCCTAGGACACTGAAGAAATAGATGGTCTCTAGTCTTGAGGGCGATGCTGCAGAATCCGCATTGGGAGTCCACAGTCGGTTGGTGCTTAGCGAGACTTTCTCTAGTCAGGATCGCATCATTTAGTGTCAACCATAAGAAAGCTTTGATTTTTAGTGAACTTTCGTTTTCCAGATGACGGCAGCCCACTTTGGGGTACAACCCCTGAAATGGATGCGCTTGTACATGGAGCGAACCGTGAACTTGCCGTTCTTCTTCGCTCCCCAGGATTTTTTATCGGGACCCTGGGAGCAGCCAATTCTAGTGTTGCAGATGTAGGCCTGAAGTTCCGTAAGTCTGAGCTGAGAGCCTATGTCAAGCGGTTGTTTGAAAGATGGATTCCAGGCGCCTCTTTTCCAGGTTGCGGCCACCGTGCAGTGTGGTTGTGTCGCCTGCTCATATAAGTCGGGGAACATGGTTCTAAGCATGTGATCAGCATACCACTTATCCTACCAAAATCTGGTGAGTCTGCCGTTACCGATAGCTGACTTGACACAGCCAGTGAAGGGTTCGTATGCCTTAGTGATGCCTTTCCAGAACCAGGGAACCCGCGGGCCTATCCTAAAGCCCAGCCCACTCATTCCATTCCCATGCATATAATCCTGAACAAATTGCTGCCACCCTTCTCCATTAGGATGGAACACTTTCTACCACCATTTGTCCAGAAGTGCCAGATTCATATCTCGCAGGTCAATTATACCTAGGCCTCCAAGTATGTTTTTCATGCACGCCTTCTCCCACCTAATGAGGTTATAACCCCCTCGATCCGGGTCTGCCCCTTTCCATAAGAAATGTTTCCGAGTCTGGTCAATTCTTTGGATTACCCATTGCGGCATTTCAAAGAAGGATAGATAATAGGTGGGGAGGTTTGAGAGGACTGCATTGATGGGCGTGACTCTCCCACCCATGGATAGGGCTTTGCCTTTCCATCCTGTAAGCCGTTTCTTAACTCGGTCAGTAATGGGCATCCAGTTTGCCTTTTTTAGCTTCCCGGGTCGTAGTGGCAATCCAAGGTACTGAATGGGAAAACTTTTTATGGAGCAATTGAGGATTGTGGCATGTTCAAGGGCCTCTACTGGAGTCAGGGCAATGGGGTGAGAGCACTCTTGTGGAAGTTAACCCTGAGGCCAGACTAGGCTTCAAAGCAATACAGAATTCCTCTGAAGACGGTAGTTTCCCCTAGGTTGCCATTGCTAAAAAGAAGAGTATTGTCTGCATATTAGAGTATAGAGCAACCTTGATGATTGGTTCCCTTAGCCACTGGTGCAATCCAACCTGCTCTACTGTACGTGGCCATCATGGATCTTAGCACGTCTGCCACTATGGTAAAGAGAAGGGGTGAGAGCAGATTGCCTTGTCTGAGCCCCCGTTTGCAAGAGAATGGGTGGCCTGCTACCCCGTTTACCAAATTTGTCGTCCTGCTAGTGGTAAGGCAGGTGTGGATCCATCTGATCCATCTGTCCCCGAAACCTCTCCCAGCAAGCGCTTCCAACAGACAGTCCCAATCAACAGAGTCATAGGCTTTCTCGGAATTTAGCTTCAGGAGGTAACTCTTAGAGTTCGAGGTGTGGCAATGATGGATAATCTCTTCAGCCATTGCGATACTATCCTGAATACATCGTCCTTTAATGAATCCCATCTGGTCTTGACTAATGAGACCATCCATAACCTTTTCCAGTCTGATAGTGAGAGTCTTTGTAATGATCTTAACAGAGCAGTTAAGGAGGCTTATGGAGCGGAAGTCTCCAACTCGTCGAGAGTCTTCCTTCTTAGGAATCAGCACAACCTCAGCGTAGTTGAATCTCCCTAGTTTGAGTTTATGTTCGTGGAAGTCTGCGAACACCTTCAGCAAATCACCTTTGATTTCCTCCCAGAATATCTGATAGAACAGTATCAGAAAACCATCAGGACCTGGAGCTTTATCTTTTCCAGGTTGTTGAGTAGACTTCCAGACCTCTTCCTCAATGAAGGGTGCTTCGAGGGATTGCAGACTAGGATCGGAGTTGCCAACATGGTCTTGCCAGAAGTCATGTTGGAGAGGGATCCTAAAGTCCGCTTTATGCCCAAAAAGGCTTTTAAAATGGGACTGGAAAGCCATCTTAATAGCAACGTTGCCTTGTACCATGCCGGAGTCCGAGTGGATCGAGTGAGTTAGATCTACGTCTGGCACTGGCAACTCGGTGGAAGAATGCAGTGTTCGCATCTCCCTCTTTGAGCCACGAAATTCTGGACTGTTGTTGCCATTTGATTTCCTCAATCCTGTAGAGTTGGTCAATTTCATGTCTGAATTGGAGCAATCGATTCCGCTCCTCCTGCAGTAGATCCCTAGTTTCTTCAATTTTTTCAAGTTCCTCAATTCCTTCCAGAAGGGACTCCTTTGCTCTCCAAATCAGCGCAAATCAGGTCTGATTCCATTTCCTGAGTTTGTCCCTGAGTCTGCTAAGTTTTTCACACCATATAGCGGACGCCTCCCGACCCTTGGTTGGGCGAGACCAATTCTCGTTAAGAGCATCTGTAGTTGTTTATGCTAAAATTATCCATATATGGATAAATAGAAATAGGAATTTCGATTTCGCTGCACTTGTCGAAAGCTATATTATAGCAATCAATAATATAATATTAAGCGACGGCACTTGATGTGCCGTCGGAGAAAAAAACCCGCAAATTTTGGGTCCCATTCGTCGGACGGCACATGAAGTGCCGTCCGTTTAAAAAAAAAAAAAAAATTCAGCCGTGTGTCTAGGACGGCACATGAAGTGCCGTCCGACACACTACTTAATCCAAAAATTTTCTATCATTAAGCTATCGACACACTACTTAATTAATTAATTAATCTGATTAAGCTATATCTAATCATTAAGCTACTTAATTAAATAATCTGATTAAGCTATCGTACACACTACTTAATTTTCTATCATTTAGCTATATCTAATTAAATAATCTTATAAAGGAACACTACTTAATTAAATAAAGGAACACTACTTAAGAAACTAATTAAGCACTTAAGCAACTACTTAAGCACATGAAGTGGTTTTTTTTATTAAATCTACGACGGACGGCACATCAAGTGCCGTCCGGGAAAAGGGCTTTTGGACAGACGGCACATAGAGTACCGTCCGAGTGGGATTTTGTAGTGTTTTTTAATTCTTTTTGGGGGTTTAATAAATCGGATAAATTCGAATTTTTCCAAACGGACGGCACTTGAAGTGTCGTCCGACGATTATAATAATAATTTTTTACGTGAGACGGCGCTTCGAGCGCCATCCCTCAGTTATCGATAAATGCTATATCGTTTCTCATTTATAGCAATCTACTGTAGCGATTTATCGATAATATCAATATATAGCAAACGACTGCAGCTACTTTTTAAACCAAATATCGATATTATCGATATATAGCAAACGACTACAGATGCTCTAACCATATGGTGGAAGCCTTGGATTTCTAGCCAAGCTTTCTCAAACCGAAACTTTGACGGATTTCTGGGTTGGTCTTCCTCGGAGGATAAGAAAATAAGCACGTGATCTGATGCTGGTTTAGGAAAAGATTTGGCCGATGTCAATGGAAATTTGGTCTCCCAGTCTGTGGAGACCAAAATCATATCTAACTTGGCCAGAATGGGCACCGCTTGCATATTTGACCAGGTGAAGAGCCTATGTAATATGGGGATGTCAACCAATTCCAGGTCCGTGATGACTTCATTAAACGCTTCCCTATCTGGGGCGCTAGATTCTCTGCCTCTGTGTTATGAGGCGAATCTAGTAACATTAAAGTCGCCCCCCACCACCCATGGGTGTGGCCATTTAGCTTGGATCGCTCTTAGTTCTGTCCAAAAGGCCATTCTAGAGGCAGAAGGATGCGGTCCATAGACCACCGTGATCGTCTGAATCCAACTATCGGATTTTTGCTTTAACACAACCAACAAAGAAAATTGCCCATGGAGCTCGTCTATAAAATAAAATAGGTTGGGGTTAAAACCCAGAGCGATTCCCCCAGAAGCCCCAACTGATGGGGACATTCTCCATTCAGAAACTCGAGTACCCCAAACTCTATTAAGTCTAGACATGTGAGAAAGTTTGGTCTCTTAGAGACCAACAATGTTAGCCTTTGACCTGGCTATGACTTCCTTAACCATTTCTCATTTGCCCCGTCTACCGAGGCCTCTGACGTTCCAGAAAAGGGCCTCCATTAACTACGGCTAGTCGTTAAGAAGAAAGAAAGAAAAGACATTCGATATGAAGGAGGACTGTAACCCTTGTTTTCCTAAATTCGTATTTTCTATGTATTTTATGTATTTAAAATATTTGTAAATTATTTTCGAGTTTCAAAATTCTTTTGTTAAAATGTATTATTGGATCCTCTGTTAAACCCTATTTTAATCGATGGTTTTATTTGTGACCATTTTCCAATGATTTTGTATTATAACACAAATCATATTATTATTATTATTGTTATTATTATTATTACTATTATTTATTTTTAATTTTTTTTATTATGATTGTTGTTATTATTGTTATTATTTTTTTTCTTTTATTAGCCTTGTTTGTTAATTTAAAAACCTACCTCTATGTATTACTCACTTTGTACTTATTTCAAATGAATTCTATATTTTAATGCAAATGATATTTTGTTATAAACCCTATTTTATTTTGTTATCTTGACCCTATTGGATTTTAATACCCAATATATTTTGACACCCATTACCAATATATCCCTAAACCCTGTTAGATCCAACCCAATAACCCGTTACCCTATATATAAAACCTACTCTACTAAAACCTAACCCTAAAATCTATACTACTGCTAATTACCCTAGTAGCCGCCAACCCCATATTCACTGTGCATTCCCCATCTCCATCTTCCGCTCTTCCTCCCTCTCTGTTACTTCGAAACCACCGAAACCCATCCATTGCTTCCCCATCGTCCCCATCTCCTCACCATCCCTGCTATCGCCCAAGGCCAGTGCCCAGCCGCGACCCATCCCTCCAGGTCGCGATCATCCTTCAACAGCCGTCGCAACGACCACCTCGCCAGTAACGACGCTCCTTCCATCGCCAGCCACCTCGACGCTTACGCCGCGCAGCCATCGCAGCCCCATGCCAGGCTCCCCTCGTCATCGAGAAAGCACTCTCCCTCCCTTGCCACGATGCTGCGAAACTGCAGCGCCATCCAGCTTCATCGCGGCGCCCCCCTGCGGTCGCTCCCCCTGGTCGTCGTCCCCATGGCCGCTACCCAGTACCGCGATCCCGACAGCATCGCTCCGTGCCGTCCCACCACCCTGTGCTTCCCCCTAGTCGACGCGCCCCCTCCTCTCCCTGTGTCGCGTGGCCTATAGGCAGACCGCAGTCTCCCAGCGCGCCCCGTCGTCAGCCTCGCACCGTGCAGCACCGCAACAGCAACCTCATCGCCCTGTGCCGACCACAATGCACCCTCTTGGCCATTTGCTGTGATATGGGTTTGATCGTGGAGTTTTGGTTATGTTGAATCTCGACCGTCCGATCTTCTTGACCATCTTGATGATCATGTTCCCTTGGTCTTGATCATGGCCTTGGATGTGGGTCGTTCGTTCTGCATTGATCATCATCATCTTGATCATCACCATCAGGGTGATCTTGGCCGTTCGATCATGATTATCATCAACTTCATCATCACCTTGATCTGGACCGTCCGATCTTGTTGATCATGATTTTGATCTTGATCTTCGATCTCGGCCATCGATTGGTTGATCAACTTGATCTCGGCCATTGATTGTCACGTTCGTCTTCTTCTTGGTGAGTTGAACATTTGATATACTTTTTATTCTCATTCGTCAATTGTCAATCATGTATATTAACTCTTTTGACACTCTTCTAATTTTTATATGCTGTATTTTCCGATCTCAACCGTTGATGGTCACCATCTTGATCATTATCGAGATTTGTGCCCGATCATGATTATCGTGATTGTTTCCTCGCCGCTGTGTCGTCGGGATTCCGATCCTGCCATTCTCAATTGCCGGATCTAATCGTCATCAATCAAGGCAAGTATTCCTCTTGTACATATTTTTGTTCTAGTACAAGCGTTCATTTGAAAATACTGCAAATAGTTAGAAGTTGTGACTCCTCTTTGACTCGTCGTTGTTGATCGAATATTAATCCTCATCAATTTTCATAATCTTGAGAGTCACAACGATTTCATTGTGTTATATTACAACTACTTGGACTTATTTTATCCCTTGAACACATGAAATTAAGGAATCCTAGATTTGTAGACGTATGATATATCTTGTATGTGATGAACTTACACCCACTAGAGTCGAGAAATAAATATTACTTGCTGTTTTGATAACCATTACCCCGTATTTATATCACCCATTAACCTAGATGCCTAATAACCAATTTTCATGCAACCTATACACATAAGACATTTCCACTCGTTGCTATCCTGGACCTTGCTATGCTGTTTTGACCCCTTTAGAATTTGAATCTGAATCCGAGCCCTGAATAGTAAATGTAGCTCTAAATGTCTAGATGTCGACAGCCTTCAGAATTTTTGAATTCGGATTTACGGTCTAGGAGTTATCGTAGTTTTACTGCAGCTGTGTCGGCGGACGCAGATTCACAAAACTGCTGCACACTTTTAGTTTGCGAATTAATTTAACTATGATTTCTTGACTTGTTTCGCACACATGTATGCTTGCTTGATAAAAATTAATAAAAGTAACAAGCCGGGGTTTAAGGGAAAGACCATAATAGTGGACAATATAGGTAAGTGTACTCGGAAGGGGGCCCATGTTTCCCAGTACTCAGTTCATGAACTTGTTGCACTTGATGTATTCATGGAGTCAGTTACTTGGCTCATGAACTTGTTGTATTCATGAACCCACTGTGTGGTTTTTGAACTTGTTAGTATTTACGGACTCGCTTCGTGAACTTGTTATTTATTTTCGTATTCATGAACCGTGCTTGCTTGATACTTGATACCTGAGTACGCCACCCTATAAAATCAATTATTAGGTCTAAACGAAATTGTTTTGACTGTAGCAACCATGTAGTAAAAAGATGGATGCATGAAGTGCTACCTAGATAGTAATCACCTCAAGACTTGAATATGAAACTTGAACTCGACACATATTTACTTAATACTTGATGATATGATACATGAAACATGATACGTGAGGCATGAAACATGAAACTTGAACTTGATACATGTTACTTGATACTTGACAACTTGTTACTTGAGACTTGATACTTGAATATAATACTTGACACTAGACTTGATGCCTGTCACTTGAGGTTAGATACCCTACGTGTTCACTTGTCACTTGCTCCACTACTAGTGTTTGTTATCCCGCCTGTTTACTTGAGTTGTCTACTTGTTATCTAGTCCTTGAGTTCCCATTACTTGTGGTATTCCTGTTACATTCTTGATTCCAATTTCTTGTTCCCCATTACTTGTACTCGTTTTTACTATTTGTGGCCCTAGCTTGCACTAAGGGCATTCTCTCTTATTTTTTCCTATTTTTTTTCTTTTTATATTTATTAAGCAGACTTTGGAGACGTGCTACCTGTTGAAATCGGTGAGCAGACGTTCTAGGCCTTGCTTGGTAAAGCTTTCTTTAATCGTTTCGTTTTGTAATTGATTTATTTCATTTGTTGTTGCTTAAGACTTGTAACGGGCTACGTTCCCGAGTTTTATATTTGATCCAGTCTTGAAAACTATGTGGACATTATTATTTGTTTTCAATTGTTTTCTGTTGCTTAATGAATTATTCATGCATACTTGGTTATACATAAATCTTGTTATATTCTTGTTGTGATGTTGAGTCGATCCTACAGCTTATGGATGATGTCAAAATCATTTGCTGGGCTTCGTCACGTGCTCGTATTCCATATTTTTGGAAAGCGGGACGTGACAAGGACATTTGGGAAGATATTCGTGAAAGAGATATAAGTCTGATCCGACTATCATTGGCAGACAAGGTCAAGTGCAGATTCTTGAAGAAACTAATGCAGTGAGTTTGTGGGAAAAACTCATAGCTGGCTACTCTGGTTCGTCATTATTAGATGAGATGCATTGGAAGAGCAAGTTTTTCTGTTTGTCAATGAAGGAAAGTACTGATCTCCAAGACCACATTACAGAGTTCAATAAGGTATTATCTAAACCTCAGGAGATCAATGCGGATGAGTGTGAGGAAGATAAAACTTTCAACCTGATCTATTCACTGCTGGATTCGTACGAGCTTTTGATCACTACTATGCTACACGGTAAATATGCCAAGGAGAGTATTTCGGTTTTGGTGTAATCGAAGCATTGAAGGAAAATCAACTTAGGAAGGAGACCCAGAAATTATCGTCTACTCCAAGTTGTCCAGCAGTGGAAGGTCCTTCAGGGGAAAGACAAAGTGCTATGCAAAATGATTCGATCTGTTGCCGATATTGTAAGAGGTCAGGATATATCAAGAAAGATTGTTGAAAATTACAGAATCAGAATAGTACCAATGATGAAAGATCAACTGCCTATATGGTTAGTGCTTGTGATTTAGGTGATTCATCTCTTCTTTTTTCAAATTCTTTAGAAGTGGATTCTAGTTCGTTTCTTGACTCAGGGGTTCTTCTCATATTTGCTCCAAGAGGGAGCATTTTCCAACTTATAAGTCTACTACAGGGTGTTGTGTGAGAACAGGAACTGGAGAGATTTGTGAAGTAGTAGGTGAGGGGACAGTTGAGTTGAAGATGTCAGGTCTAAACATATTCACTGTAAGGGAAGTTTTGCATATTCCTCTGTTGAGACGGAATCTGATTTTCTTAGGAACTTTTGATGCACAGGGTTGTAAGTACACCGCTCGAGGTGGAGTTATGTGTGTTTTTTAGGGTCGTTGAAAGGTGATTAGAGGTATGAAAATGGTTGGACCAAGCCAAAATAATCTCTACAAACTTTGGGGAATTCAAAATACTTGTCCAAGTGTTGCTCATTTTCCCGTTATTCCCGCAAGTTCATCTAGCACCATCAATTTGAGACCAAGACGTTTGAATACCGTCGTGAGGTGGAGAGTGCCTCAATGTAAGTGGAGTTCGTGCAAAGGATGGCAACTCCGTGATAATGCCTATTGAGGTGTGCCCTTGATAGGGTATACTGATCGGTGAGATTGGGTAGAAATTTGGTCAATTAGAAGAAGAAGCTATTGTTCTAAGTGTTTTTGCAAGTGGAGTTTTAGTAGAGTTTGGAGATGAATAATCACATCATGTGATAGTACTCGTATGCAATTCAAGATGGAGATTGTTAGGAATGTGTCTTGAACACTCGTAGTTCATATTAGAAGAAGGTATGATGAAGCACGGAGGTCAAAGCGTCAAAGAGAGTAGAAGAAAAAACAACAGTAGCAAGGTGCAAGCAGAGTTGAGGTCCACTGCCCTGGGGGAGAGTCGACCGCACACCCGACCGCAGTTGTACAGGGTTTGGCCGAGAGGAGGACGGTTGATGTGTCGAATTTATATGCAAATATTTGTACTCATTTGCCTATTAAAATGACTTGTTTTCGCTGATATTGTCTATAATTCATCTTATTTCCATACGATTTCATTTAATTAATTATTTTTGAAGAAATAATATTTTTGATGCAAAAAGTAAAGAATTGTGGAAAAAATCAACAAACAAAGTAAAATAATTGATTTATCATTTTTTATTGTTTTGTTGACTTAAAAGTGTGACAAATAAATTGTAAAAGGATTTTTATACGCTAATATGATTTATAGTTAGTTTAAATTAATTTTAAACTAATTTAATTTATTTTATTTAAAAATTCTAATTTTTGGTATTATTTTGTGTATGCAGAAGCACGTGGCGGGCAGAAAAGGAAGAAAAGAAAGAAAGAGAAACAAATAAAATTCTGCATTAAAAAGGAAGGAAATAAAGGAAGAAGAAGGACTATTCTGTAAAAAGCGCAACCCTAATTGTTCTCCCGGTTCTCTATAAGAAGAAGCAAAGAAGAGAGAAGAAAGTAGGAGGTGACGGCTAATCATCATTATAATAAAATAAAAAATAAAAAAATTAAAATTATATAATCTCTCTCCCTGTCTCTCACGCGGAACGAAGCAGAGAGAACAGAGAGAGAGATGTGCAATCGACTTGACGCGCTGACTGTGCTCTGGGACCCACACGCGATCTGACCTACTGGCGCACGGATCGAAGCAGGACAGCAGCGACCTGACGCGCTGACGTGGCTCAGGTGCGTGCAATTCGGCCGTTTCTTCTTCGTTCTGACGTGCGGTTTCCAAGAGCTGACGACGCGGTTTTCAAAGCAATTTTTGGCTCTAGTTTTGGGACACGCGGCCCGACAACGGCAGTGTGACAGACTGATACGTTGATTGACGGCGCGTGACAGCAATACTTTTGGCTCCGACTTTTGAGACAGAAAAGTGGTTTGACTTAAATTTTGTATTCTTGTATCTTTTCTTCTCTATATTTTTGATGGAATCCCAAACAAATATGAACTGAATTTATTGTTCTAGAGGCTAAGGTGTAGCCAAGTTTTGTAGAACACAAATTTTAACTCCTTCCTATTTCTCTATTTTTCCTGATTGTGTTTTAATTTTTATTATTTATGCATACAACATGGTGGATAGACATTTGTATGAATTTTCAAATCATAAAGAGACTGAACAGGTAATTTGTGATTAATAAAAATTAACACCGTATATTGGAGGACGTGACCGTTAAGAAATCTAATTTCTCAATTAATAATTTGGTGGATAGACGAATGATTAATTGAGAATAATTTTTAGACTACGTTGATAGAGTGGTTAATATCTTTAGGATTTTGGTCGACAATTGGGAAAAATAATATCTTTAATTTATAAGGGATTATAATTTGTGTGTGATAAACGAGGTGAACCAAGAGCCCTAGAACAAATTTTACCCTTAACAAATTACAAGAGCTTCAAAGTTTTACAGCCCTCTCCCTCTTCACCAATTTAGTTAGATTAAATTAGATTAGAATAATTTAGTTATTTTATCATTAATAAAATTCGACCTTCCAAATAGTGATTCATCTAGCGATATCGGTACTCAGTAAAATATCTAGTCCCTGTGGGTTCGACACTCTACTCATCTATCTATATTACTTGTGCGATTTTGTACACTTGCAAATTCAACATCAAGTTTTTGGCGCCGTTGCCGGGGACTAGTTATTCTTTTATTGATATTGAAAATTGCTAGATTATTGCTAATTTGGATTTTTTTGTAATTATTTTTATTTTTATTATCATTTTACATCTTTATTTTCTTTTGACTAACTCTAACTTTTACTTTTTTTTATATTTTTATTATTTTAGTTTTTTTTAGTTTTTCTATTTTTTTTCTTTTTCTTTTTCGATACTTACATTTCAGGACATACAGTGCATTATCATGGAGAACGATGAAAATAGGACTTTGAGAGACTATGCTATGCCCTCAATTTATGAGTCAAGCATAAAGAAGCCGGTTATTGAAGCTAATGATTTTGAAATTAAACCGGCGATGATTCTAATGATTCAACAGACTGTTCAATTTTGGGGACTACCACACGAGGATCCTTACGCTCACATTGCAGATTTTTTAGAAATTTGTGACACTTTTAAGCACAAAGGTGTATCCGACGATGCAATTAGACTGAGACTTTTTTCTTTTTCCCTACGAGATAAGGCGAAAGCTTGGCTACATTATCTACCACCAGGTAGTATTACTACTTGGGAGGGACTTGCACAAAAGTTTCTAGCCAAGTTTTTTCCTCCAGCAAAGACAGCAAAGCTAAGAAAGGACATTTGCACATTTATGCAATTTGAGACTGAGTCTTTGTATGATGCATGGGAAAGGTTTAAAGAGTTATTGAGAAAGTGTCCTAATCATGAACTACCAAAATGGCTGCAAATGCAAACATTCTATAATGGTTTGGGAGTTATACATAGATCTATGGTTGACGCAGCAGCTGGTGGTGCACTGATGAGCAAAACTTACCAAGCAGCCTATGATCTTTTAGAGGAGATGGCATCAAATCATTACCAGTGGTCTTCAGAGAGAACGATGTCAAGAAAAGTGGCTGGAGTTTTTGAACTTGATCCTTTTTCTACTTTAAATGCAAAAAATGATATTTTATATAAACAAGTAGAAAATATAAATTTTAATGTTATGCAATCTAATATGATTTGTGATCTTTGTGCAGGAAATCATGCAAGTTCAGATTGTCAAGTGGGGAACCCTTTTTCTCCATCACATGCCGAACATGAAAATTTTGTGTCAAACTTTCAAATGCAAAACAATCATTATGCAAACACATACAATTCAGAATGGAGAAACACCCCCAATTTTTCATGGAACAACAATCAAGAAGCAGTTATACACCCTCAAAATTTTTCACAGGAAGAAAAGAAGCCGACACTTGAAGACATGTTTATGAACTACATGCAAAAGACAGATTTGGCAATCCAAAATGTTACAAATTCAATTTCGGCTTCCATTCACAATCTTGAGGTACAAATTAGTAAATTTTTAAATATTATTAATGACAAAACTGCAGGAACATTACCAAGCAACACAGTTGTCAACCCCATGGAAGATTTCAAGGCAATAACACTAAGCAGCGGGTGGACAATTGAGCAACCACAAGATGAAATTGTCGAACAAAAGGTGGTTGCAAATGAAAGTGAGATTGAACAAAGTGTGGAGGAACAAATTCAGCACGAGCAAGTAATGTATAATATTTTTAATTCCATAAATTTTCCTCCTGAAGAACAGTCATCTATTCAAGTAAGTGAAACTCATTTAATTGTGGGCGAGAAACATATGGCTAAATGTGAAAAATCACCAATTGAAGTATGTCCAACAAACTCAAAAATTTTTGAAACCGAAAACGAAAATAATTTTGAACATGTTATGTACTTGGATGCTGAACCTTCTATTTATTCATTTTTTCAGCATAAATTCAAAGAGGTGGGGGAATCAATGACATCATCATCACGAAGAAAACGCCTCAAATTGGAACTTGAACCTGATCCACATCTGAAGAGGAAAATTAGAAAAGATGTGTTAATGTTGTTGGATCTAGGCGTTACTTAACCATCTCACCCCCATGTCTGGCTGAAGACTTAAAACTTAGCGCTTCTTGGGAGGCAACCCATGTTTTATTTTATTGCATTCAGTTTTTTATTTATCTTTTAGTTTATTTTATTTTAATTTTTGATTTTATCTTGTAGGATTGCACAAATTTTGAAAGTTGCCGGGTGGAGCTGTTTTGAACACATGCATTGATGGCTGTTTTTGAGCAGTTTGGAGTCAAAATCTGGAAAAGTGATTCAAATAGAAGTTGTAGACAATTGTCTTAGCTTTCCAGCAAAAAAAAAATTCAACCCATTTCGACATCTACAGCTCCAGATATCGCCAAAATACTGAAGGCTGCGCGTGCAGAAATTTAAAGACGAATCAGGGGAGATATTCTAAACTTTTTGCATTCTTTTTGTTTTTCTTTTTCTTTCCCATTGAGGACAATGTGATATTTAAGTTTGGGGGGAAGGTTTACAAATTTATTTTTATTTTTATTATTTTTGAAAAGAAAAACAAAACAAAAGGATTATAATTGGGCTCACCATTACACTTTTGAGTTCTTTATTGTGATAAGCATTGAAACAATTTTTTTTTATAAAGCAATATTAAGCATACTTATTTACTTTAGGATTATTGAGTTTCAAAATTCCTTACAAAATTGTGTGGGTCATGCTATTATATATAAAAAAAACAAATGTGATGCTTTTTCTTGTGATTATCCCCTTTAATCTAGTCCTAAACAGAGTTTAAGTAAATAGAGTAATAATGAAAAAAAAAAAAAAAGTGAATAAAGTCAATCTACTCCAATGTTTTGAGTTGCTTAGTAACTAGGGGTATTCATCACAAATGTCTACACTTACGTAGAACAGCAACTTGAAATATGAGTATGCAAAGCACTTTAAGTTTGTGACTTGTTGAGTAACCGGGTGAATTCATCACAAATGTTTTGCATTCGCGTCAAAAGGCAAGTGACAACTTAAAGAAGAGACTTAAAAAAAAAAAAAAAAAAAAAAAAAAAAAAAAAAAAAAAAAAAACTCTAGTTTGCTACTCGGTTTGTAGTAGAGAGAAGGGATAATCACAGATTGAGTTGTTGCATACTATAATTACATTAATTGCATGACAAATGCGATTTTTTTTTGGGAATTATGAATAAATAATTGCACTGGAGAAAGTGGGTATGCTTAGTTTTACTTTATTTGCAATTGTTTATATTTTTTTTAATTGTAATTTTGATGCTTGCATGATAAGATTTCTTGGTGTGATGGGTTGAGTCTGCTATTATTATTCCCTTGTTTATTATTCTACTTTTTGCTCGAGGACAAGCAAAATCTTAAGTTTGGGGGTATTGGTCGACTGGTCTTGTTGGATGGTCGACCGACCGCGGCATTCTGTATTTTCTGGGCCTCGATTTGTAAGGTCATTTCAGCCCAATCTTCAAATCCAAGTCAGACCCTACAACTCCTATTCAGTTACTTCTCCTACAGGTTATATCAGACAACTGAGAATCAAGATTAAATTTAGGGTCCTCTTTATTCTTCTATATATATTGTAAACTCCTCCAATATGAGAGTAGACTACTTCATTGATATTTTCTCCATTGCAAAAAGAGGCTTGAGAGAGATAGTTCTTGGTAAGTGAGTTTAATTTCTTGTATTAAGTGAATCATTAACTCCTTGTAATCTCTCGTATTTGAATATCAGATTTTCCTATATTTTCCCCCCAGATTAAGCGAAAGCTAACCGGGATAAATCCTCGTTGTGTTTGTGTTTGATTGATGGATCTACTTGCTTACTCAACTGATTCGTCTCATCTACTTCGACTTTCTCATTGCTCTATTTAGTTCCGCTGTGACACCAGGTGTTTGTTGACGGTGGCAAAATTGTTAGGGTAGTGGGCCCCCTTAGAGTCTTTGTTGGAATTTGACCAGGAGTTCGAGCTGGTGTCCAAGATGGTCGATGATGAGGCATGCCTATAACGCCATGGTAGATCCAAATCGAAAAGTCTTTGTAGAACTGAGAGGCTAATCGGGGGTAGACTCCACTTGGTAATGGAGTTTGTAGCTTTATTTTTAAGGAGTTATCAAATTCATCATCTTCTTCTTCTTCTTCATCTCCAATGTCTTCTGACTAGTAGTTGAAGTCGTTTCGGCTAGGAGTGAGGCCGCCTGCAGCTCGGTTAGGAGTTAGGCCACCAGTGGCCGAGAAATTTTGACTATAAAAAGGAATTTGGTGGGAGGAATATGTTGATTTTTGGTGGGGAGTCCATGGGGTTTTAGGTATCAGAGTCCTTTTATCTTGGCTGGGCTTTAAGCCGTCTCGCTGGAAGACAACTAGAGGTTCAAGACCGAGGGTGGATTCATTATACTCTTTAATGATGTCGAGGAGGTACTCCATGATGTTCTCTCCGTCAGGGACGGTGCGTCCGAAACCTGCAAGGTGAGCTGGGAATGCTGTTGGGCTACCAATGTTGATCAATCTCCCTGTCTGTGAAACATTAAATTTGTTTCAGTACATGAAGTTCAGTTTTATCTGAATGCATTTCAATCCCGAGGTGGCTTATCTGAATCTGAGCTCACCATGAAAGGACTGTAATTCGGTCGAGAAGCATTTGGATTCTGAAGGAAGGTTGATGGATAGTCATGAGCACTATGCTTCCAGCTTTTGCAATGTCTTTTACCTTCTCAACCACACTAAAGGCACTCGATGAGTCTAGGCCTGAAGTTGGCTCATCCAGAAACAACAAGGAGGGCTTGTGTATGATGTCGATACCAATGGATACTCTTCGATGCTCCCCTCCTGAGACACCTTGCCTTCCTTCATCGCCAATGTATGTGTAAACCGTAGTCTGTATGGAAGTAAGCAGTCTCAAAAGAACTGGTTTGTTTTGTTATTTATACAACTTTTTCTTACAAAGAAACATAAAAATTGTTAAGGCTAAAAGGGATATTGGGAAAAGATTATTGGATTAATCATAACCACAAATAATTTAAATTCCATTTATCTTCTATATATAGGAGGCAACCAAATACTAAACTAATCATAATCCGATATGGGACTAAATATATAACATAATATCTAATACCCCCTTTCAAACTCACAGTGGGTCGAACAGTGTGAGTTTGCCCACAAAGTATCGAAATCTCTGAATAGTGTGAGATTTGGTGAAGAAGTCTATTGTCTACCGTGAAAAGGCAACAAAATAAAGTGAAATTGTTCCTGGTTCAAAATGCGCATGAACATAGTGGCAATCAATCACTATGTGCTTCGTTCACTCATGAAAGACCGGGTTGCTTGCAATGTGCAATGCGCTTCGATTATCACAATGAAGAGGAGTATTTCCTGTAAAAGTGACCCCCATATCTGATAACAGCCAACGAACATGAACAATCTCTCTAGTAATAACTAACAACACTCTGTGCTCAGCTTTTGTGGAAGAACATGCAACAACTGTCTGTTTCTTGCTTTGCCATGAGATCAGCGAATCATTAAGGAATATACAGAAACCTGTGGTAGACCGTCTGGTAGTAGGATCACCCGCCCATTCTGAATCTGAATATGCACTAAGATCTAGTTTAGATGTAGAAGACATGAATAATGAGAAAGTAATAATGTCCCGAAGAAATCTGAGGATCCGAAAAAGAGCACTGTAATGAACTGATATAGGATGATAAACAAACTGACGGACAATAGTGACTGCATAAACAATATTGGGTCTGGTCATGCATAAGTAGACAAGCTGTCCAACAATCTGCATGTATCTAGTGGGATTGGAAAGGAGCTCACCATCTGTGGGACGAAGCTTTACGTGAAGCTTTAAGGGAGTATCGGTTGATCGACTGTCAGAGAGACATGCAGCAGAGATAATGTCTAATGTATATTTCTGTTGATAAATGAGTATCCCTCAAGATCCATGGGCAGTCTCTAGACTCAGAAAGTAGTATAGTCTGCTAAGGTCTTTCATATGGAACTACTGGTGAAGATATTTTTGGGTGGATGCAATGCATGTCGAGTCATCCCAAGTAATAATCATATCATCAACATATAATAGTAGAAGTACCATCCCCTGCGGTGTTGACCGCATAAACATAGAGTGGTCCTAAGAACTCTGACTAAAACTGGCATGCATGATGACATGGTGAAAACACTCAAACCAGGCTCGATGGACCTATTATAGATGATATCTAGCTTGACGTAGATGGCAAACATAGGGAGGAGGTGTGGTAAGGCCAGGAGGAGGATGCTTGTAAACACCTCAGATAAGGTACCATGAAGAAATGCATTCTTCACGTCCATCTGGTATAACGGCCACTGACGGATGGCGGCAACGACAATGAGAGTGCGAACTGTAGTCATCTATGCAACTGGAGCAAAAGTCTCATCATAATCAATATCATGCTCCTGAGTAAATCCTTGGAAAACTAAACGAGCCTTGTGCCGCTCAATGGAGCCATCAGGTCGATATTTGACCTTGAAGATCTACTTGCAGCTAACAGGCTGGACACCCACTGGCAGTGGAACAACATCCTAATATGATCAAAAGTACCGAACTCCTCTACAATAGCTTCCCGCCACCTGGGATATTGAATTGCTTCCTGATAGGTTCTAGGCTCATGTGTGGAGTGTATAGTAGTGAGATATGCATGTAACTATGGTGAGTAGGAAGCTAGGGTGACAAAACCAAACTGGTCAGAAGGACCAGTGGCATCAGGTGTATAACATGCCGGTGGGATGCCCAAAGTGAAACGTGTGGATTGACGGGCCGGTGGTGGATTGGTAAGGTGTGTGGGTGAGGTCAGTGGGGTGGGTGCATGCAGCGGTGGGGATGCCGGTGGTGTGGGTGCATGATGCTGTGGTGATGCAGGTGGTGTCTCTGTAGGAGAAATAATAGGTGGAATATCTGTACGAGATGGGAAAAGAACTAAAGGAGTGGGATCAAAAGAAATGCGTGAAGATGTGTCTGGAAGGTAGGCCCAGCAACTGGGGAATCGAGAAAGCTAGTATCCTCAGAGGTCAAGTAGTAAGGAGAGTCTTCCATAAAAGAGACATGTCAGAAAATACGGACATAACCCGCCAAAGGATCAAATCAACGATATCCTTTGTTCTCTGAACTGATACCTAGGTGAACGCACTTAGCAGTGTGGGCGGTTAGCTTCGTGCGCTTAGTGGGAGGAAAAAGGACATAACAGAGCATATTGTAGTCCGGTGGAGTGTGATAAAAGCCTCATAAGGTGTCGTACCAGATAAGATATACGAGGGAATGATGTTAATGAGGCTAGCAGAAGTCATGACAGCTTCAGCCCAGAAAGAGTAAGGAACAGAAGAGGAGAGTAAAAAAACGCGAGCCATCTCAAGAATGTGACGGTGCTTGCTTTCAGCTACACCATTTTGCTAATGTGTGTGAGGGTATGATTGCTGAAAAAGTGTGTTGTAAGACTAAAGAATCGATCTCATAGTAGTAGAAGTGTACTCATGAGCACCATCTGAGCAAAAAATCTTGACGCGCACACCAAACTGAGTGCGAATCAAGGTTGTAAAAATAAGGTAAATAGCAGGAATATCATATCATTGGTGCATACGAAAAACCCATGTATATCTAGTGAAGTCATCGATGAAGGTAACATAATAGAGATAGCCTGTGCTAGAAGGTATAGGAGAGGGTCCCCATATGTCAGAGTGAACGAGTTGAAAATGATGGGTGGTTTAAGAAGTGCTTTTGTTATTAAAGGGGAGTGCTATGTGTTTGGCCAACTGACAACTCTGACAAACAGACAAATGTGTAAAAGAAAGATGACCAAGGGCACCACTACGGGCTGAAGTCTTGAGTCGAGACTCATTAACATGACTTAAATATCTGTGCCACCGATCAACATCAGAGGACACAACACCAGCAAAATAAGGATGATATTTATGTGTATGTAGAAAATCTAGATAATATAGACGATCCTGTCGACTAGCACACCCAAAACTCCTGACCAGTGTGTGAATCTGTAATAGAACAACCTAAAGAATCAAATGTAACGACAAAACCACTATCGCACAACGTACTAATGGAAATAAGGTTAAAGGATAAATTGGGAGCATAAAGAACATAAGGCAATGTGAGTGAGAAAGCTAATAGATCCTGAGTGTGTAGTGAGAAGTTGTGAGCCATCGGCTGTGTGAATGGATGGAGAGTGAGACGGAAGTGCAATGCTAGTGGTGAAGAGTGTATAATTACTAGTAAGATGATGTGGTGCACCCGAATCTAAAATCCAGGAAGAATTCATAACGGGAGTAACAAAGAATGCAAGGGTAGAGGGACTAGCAGTGACAGACTGATCCAAGAGCTGAAGTTCCAACTGAGCGAGATGATGCTGAAGATTGGCCCAATCAGCAAAAGATGGCAAGACCAGAGTAACGGTCATGACCGAAGATGTAAGGGGAGAAGTATTGGGAGGAATGAGATGGTGTTGTTGTGGCAGGAATTGAAATGAGGATGGAGATGTTGCTGGTGTTGGGATCGGGATAGGGTGCCAGATGGTGCTACTGGTGTCGGAAGAAGGGGAGGAGCAGGGTTAGGGATGATGGTGAGATGAGAGAGGAGGCCGAAATTAGGATGATGGCAGCATTGTTGCTATCTGAATCTAAATGGAGATTGGGATGTGAGGGAGAGTGAAGAGGAAGTTGTAGTAGTGGGGAAGTCATTGGAGACTGGAAGATATTGATGAAACTGGGTTCCATTGGAGAAGTTCTAGTACGTGAATTTTTTTTATTTTTTAAATTGACATTTAATTCGAATCTTTTTCGACTTTTTTTTTACTACGAAGACGAATGGCGGTGGCAGTGACAATCAACGGTCGGCAGCAACAGACGAGCAAGAGGAATGGGAGGTAGGGTTAGGATTAGGGTTTTCGGGTTGAGATTTGGTTTTTAGCTGTGGGTTTGGTGTGGATTTCGGGTTTTGGGTTTTGTGTGTGTGTGTGGGGGGGGGGGGGGAACAAGTATAGCGTAAGTGTAGTGGTGGCATTCAGGTCGACTGGGTCGGGTCGGGTCGAACCCAAGTTAGGGCGGGTTCGTGTCAGGTTGGGTCGCGCGCTTAACCGGGCCGGGTTCGAAAATGAAAATATAGACCCAGGAACCCTTTAGGGTCGAACCTATTTCGGGTCGGTCGGGGTCGCAGGTAGGCCCGGTTGAGCATTTTAAGATTTTTTTAACTAATATATATATATATATATATATATATATATATATATATATATATATATATATATATATGAGCAATGCATGCTCCAGTGAAAACGGGTCTATTTTTATAGACCTGTGAAAACAGATCCGCTTTGGTTGTATGAACCTAGGCTGTTGTTTGAAACAACAACCTAAGTTATAAAAAATTGAATGAACCTAGATCGTTGTTTGGAACAACGGCCTTTTATAACCTAGGCCTAGGCTATAAAATTTTATAGCCTAGGCCTAGGTTATAAATATATATATATATATATATATATATATATATATATATATATAAGCAATGCTCCATTGAAAACGGATTTGTTTTCACAGACCTGTAAAAACAGACCCGCTTTGGTTGTATGAACCTAGGCTATTGTTTGAAACAACGATCTAAGTTATAAAAAATTGAATGAACCTAGGCCGTTGTTTGGAACAACGGCCTTTTATAACCTAGGCCTCGGCTATAAAATTTTATAGCCTGGGCCTAGGTTATAAAAGGCCGTTGTTCCAAACAACGGCCTAGGTTCATTCAATTTTTTTATAACCTAGGCCGTTGTTTCAAACAACGATGAAACAACGGCCGTTGTTCATTCGAAATTTTAGAGCGAATGAGGCAAAGAGTTATTTGGAACGAAATTTCCAAATTACCCCTCCGCTACTTAAGTGAGATGGGTGATGGACGGGCTCGATCACGGCCGTTGGATCAAGATGAACTTGATCCAACGGCCAAAAACGTTGTTTTCACGGGTCTGTGAAAACAGACCCGTTTTTAATGAAGCATTGCATATATATATATATATAGTAATAAGAGTCAAAGAGTGAAAGTGTGAAAGAAAATTGTATACATTATTCATTTGAACTTCTATGATTTTTACATATTTTTTACATACAATTTCCTAGATGTTGTTGGTCTTCAATTTGCTATTGTTGTTGTTGGTCTTCAGGCGAGTTGCCTCTACTTGTTGACGTGTCGACTCCAATTCCTTGAGTCCTATCTTCAGCCTTCATCCAATCTTCCGTATACACGAGCATCTCTAACAATTGGGGCTTCAAGAGATTCCTGTAATCTGTTAAAACCCTGCCACTTGTAGAAAATGCTCTTTCTGAATAACTGTAGAGATATGAGGAGTTAGTAAATCTTTAGTCATATATTTAAGAATACAATAAAGATGTTCATGTTCTTTCCATCATTGTATCACATCAATCATAGCACAAAACTCTCACTATTTTGTTGATTATACCAATTTAATTCATTAGGTTGATTAGTCCTAGGTTTTTTGATTAAATTTGAGCAAGTAAATTAAAAGTGGCATACTCTAATCTACTCTTACCCTTACCTGTAGAAGTAGAAGAAGAATAAGTAACTATACTAAAACTACTACTAGATGCAATTGTTCTATCATAATAATCATACAAGTTATTCAATGTTGATTCAAAACTAGCTAAAAATATGTCGCAACCAAGTTCAGATTCATCTCCAGGTAAAGAAAAATAAATTTTAATCAAACTCTTTGTACTCGCTAAATTGATACGAGGATCCATAACTGTAACAATACAATACTACATAGGAGGAGGAAATAAAAACTTAAAAATTTTAGTGTATGCGGGTTTAACAATATGACCAATCTAAATGTCATCAATCATTTCTTGAAAAGTTGTATCATAGTAAGTAGTGAAATAAAAATACCACCAGAAGTAGAATCATAAAATTTTGAAAATTTCAAAGTGCGGTTTTAAAAGGTTCTAAAAGTCGTAACAAAGATTTGGCATAATACCACGATTGTTCAGTCATTTGAAATTTTTTTATATTTTTTGCAAGACAAATATCATTTATACACTCTTTATATTGAGTAACAACATTTAATAAATCAAAAGTAGAGTTCCATCGGTATTTAGCATCCTCAGAAAATTTTCTACAATGTACACCATTAAGCTTACACCATTCTTTAAATTGTTGAAGCATAGAGGTACTTAAATCGATAAAATGTACACAATTTTTAATGTTATACAAAAATGGCTCAACTATTTTCAATGGACCTTGAACACATAAATTTAAAATCTGATATGCACATTTAACATGAAAATTTTCTAAACATGGAGGAACTAATTGTGTTTTTAATGTACTAATGAAAGTATTGTTGTTAGTGCATTATCAAAAATACAAAAAGTTTTATCACGAATATGAAAGATACTACAAACTTGTAAAATACGATCTGCAATTACTAAACCACTATGGGAATACGACAAAGCCGCAAGTGATATGATCCTCTTTTCAATCATCCAATCACTATCGATACAATGGCAAGTTATGCCCATCATTGGAATATCGTTACTACCTTTCCAACAATCAGAAGTTAACAATACTCTATGAGTCAATGAATACAAGAGTGCAATTAAAGTCTCTCATTTCGGTGTAAAATTTAAAACAATCGACCTTGAGTGTGTTTCTAGTGATTCTCCTAAAATGAGGATTTAGTGCATTTTGGTTAAAAGACTCTGTATTTCTACTATCGGAATAGGAAAAAGGTAACTCCTTAATAACTAGTCGGGTCATTTCCCGTCAAATATTTTTAGGATCATATGGGTGGCTATCACATGTCCGGTCCTAGGGTGAATTTTTTGTTGGCCGGGTTGGTCTTCTACTAGATCCTTGTGTACATTTTGAATGTGCCATTTAATTGTACCCATTCCCTCACCCTTCCTCCATTTGGAACTCTTGGAACAAGTTTTACAAATCTTATGTCCTACACCCGGATTCTCCCCATCGGGGATATAGTCATAATATTTGTGACAATTACTAGCTCCCCCCCCCCCTCCAGTTTTTCTACCACTAGTGGGTTCAGTTTATTGTGTTTGTGTGTCAACATCATGTATATCTTCTTCTATGTCGTGTGGAGGGTTATCATGATATCCTACCATAGGATTCATAAATTCAGACTCTATTTGTGGGACTATTGGAGGCCGACGTGAAGAACCGGTGGAATCTCGTCCACTTTGGCTACAACCATTACCTCGTGATCTAGACATGGCAATAGTGTATGTGAAAAAAAAATTTTAGTGTTCTAATAGTGTATGTGAAAAAATAAAAAACAATCTAGGGAGATATCTTTAAAAGAAAATGTAAACAACAATAGGAGGGTTGAGAGAGAGAAATGCGAAAAACCAACAAACAATTCGAAACAAAAAATTAGAACTATAACAAAAATAAAGAGTTGAGAAGGTTGTGAATTTTGATACTGTACTCCGGGAATAATCGTATATATAAATGAAAGAGAAAATAACTGTAGAAGTAGACGTAGTCGATTGTGTAGTAGACATAGTTGTAGTCCGATAGTCGTAGAAAATAGAGAAAGAGCTTCTTCATTGAGGGGGTTTGTAGTTGAGAGTGTTGTTGAATCACCACAAATTCGATATGATCGAAATTGTAAATTCTTTGTTGCTTGCTTCTTTGATGAATGAAATTGAGTAGTAGAAGAGAAAGTAAGAGAGTAAGGTGTGAAAAAAATTGATTGAAGTTAGGGGTTTTTATAGGAAAAAAATCCACACCCCCCCCCCCCCCCCCCCCCAACCCCCCAATAGAAAGCAATGATTCTCTGTTTGCGCCAGCGCCAGTCCAGAGAGCCGTTTGACACGTTGGTCCATCGTTTGACCCGCAATCCAACGGCTCCCAACCCGTAGGTCGAATGAGCGGATTGTGGGCAGGTTTGACCTAGTCAACAGGTTCGCGAGTCTGGTCGAGCGGGTTGGAGTTGCAAAATTGGCGACCCGGGTCGACCCAGACCCGAACCACTTAATTGCGGGCCGGTTTGGAGTGGGCGGGTCACGGGTCATCCCGACCCGGTTGCCATCACTAGGTTAGTGGGTGTTGGGTGCAGAACGAGTATAAGATTAGTGGGGTCGAGTATGGAATTAGAATATGGGTTTTTGAAAGAACAAAAATATGAGGATAAGGGGGTAGAAGAGGGTGGGGTGATGGTGGCAGCTAGGGTTTAGAGAGGGATTAGAGTGGCAGCTAGGATTGAGTGGAGTTGGGTTTTTGAGTTGATAAGGGGGAGAAGATGGGTTTTGATTTTGCTAAAGAAGAAGATGGGTTTCAGGAGGGATCGAAAGGAGATCGTCAGAGTTGATGCTAGGGTTTGTGAGCGGGGGTAGGACGGAAGTAGCGAGAGGTAGGAGGAAGAGGAGCTAGGGTTCGGGGAGTTTGCAGATGTCACGGTCGGTGATGTTTGCAAATGTCGATGCTCGGGATTTTTGTAGATGTCGATGCTGCAGATGTGGAGATTGGGGTTTTTCCAAAGTTGTTGTTGGGATCTGTCGCCGGAGTTGTTGTTGTTGGTAGTCACCGGAGTTGGTAGTCGCCAGAGTGGATAAGAAGGGAATTTTTGTAATTAGGATTAGAGATTAGTGAGGGAGGAAGAAATGTAGTGTTAGTGCTCTGATACCACGTTAAGGTTAACAGAGAAATTGAGAAAGATTATTCGATTAATCATAATTGGGTACAATATCTCCTATATATAGGAGACAGCCAAATACTAAACTAATATAAAATCCGATATGGGACTAAATATATAACATAATATCTAACAATTTTGGTTGCTTCTGTTGCCACCCTGTCCCCTGGCTATGCCCCTTGCACGGAGATGGGGCCAATCATGGGAAGTGCTTCTTCTGTGCCTACTCCTCCTCCCTCTGCGAATACTTCCCCTTGGTCTGCTTGGGATGCTAATCCACATTTCGTAGGAGAATGGGATAAATATACGAGTGCAGTTGCTGCATCCTCTGCCGGGGGGAGCAAGTCCACATCTGATCCTCTCAAAGTGATGGCTAAGGCGGGTTTACAAGCATCTTTTGCCAAGGAAACGGAGGGCATCCTCGCTGCTCCGAAGACATCGGACTGTGGCAAGGTATGTGTTATGTTTTGTGGTTGTTCTTTCGTTTGCACTTATTCCCACCCTAATTTGGGTCAGAATGTTTATTCCTTTACTATTCAACCCTGCCTGTTATTGCAATATCTGGCTTATTCTGCCTTTGCCGATTTTATTTTAAGTCATGTTTTTGCGCCGAAGGCCTTCTCAAAGTCCATTTTCACCTCCCAGCTTTGTCCTCTGACTTCGGCTGAGTATGCTTGCCGTTCTACCTCTCTCCCCCGATACGTTCTGCTGTCTCTCTCAACCTCTCTGGAGGTTCTACTATGCCCACCTCTAACCCTGTACAGGTGACTCCCATCCCGCCTCAGGTTTCGATTATTCCTATAGATATCTCCGCTTCTGATTCCCTCTCTTCTCTCTCCCCGGCTCTGGTTCAACAGTCCGGGGGGGACTTTTCTCCCAGTCTATCTCTGGACTAGATTATCACTTCCCCTCCTTGGTCCTCTCAGAGGAATCCCTTACACGTCATTAGGTCTAGCGCACGGATCCGAGCCAAATATAATGCCCATCTCTCGGCATCTTCTAAAGCTTCATTAGCGGCTCAAGTCCGGAATCTAGAAATTCCGCCTTTCGATCTGCAAAATCTAGACCTAAAGGCATTAGGATCGGTTTATCAGGTCCATTTTAACTCGTTATCTAATGTGGAACTCCTTCAGCTTGCAGCCAACATGGGCTTCTCTTTAGATCCTTCCCATTGCCAGGAGGTGGACTCTATACGTCTCCTTGAGATCCAGCGTGCCCGAGAGTCAAAATTCATCTATGATTAGTATTTCTTGGAACATTAGGGGGCTTGGCAATCCCCAGAAACAACAGGCTGTTTTTCAACTTATTGCTTCCTCTCACTGTGATTTAATCACTTTAGTGGAATCGAAACTAAGTTCTACCTCCCCTTTCATCCTCCGATATATAATCAAAAATTTTCGTTTTGAAAAATTTTGGTTAGAAGACCAAATTTTCGTCAACCTTATTTCCACTTGCCTAGCGAGTGTGGTTGGCTCCCATGGTTTAGGCTAGATCCTACTCAAACTCCATGCTATTAAGCACGGTTGTAGGATTTGGCGTAAGGAAAGGTTTGGACATGCGCAAGAGCTCAAAAACTCGCTCCTATCTTCTATTAATGCTATTGATGTTCTGGAAGAATCAGGGCCCATTTCGGACTCCCTTAGAAGCGACAGGCTCCATTACAAGCGAGATTATGCCTCCCTTCTCCATTTCGAACATGTTAAGTGGGCCCAACGAGCTAAGGCTCGATGGCTCAAGGATGGGGACTCTAATACTTCATTCTTCCACAACTTTTCCTCTCATCGTAGAATATGTAATCGCATCTCGTTGATTACGGTTAATGAGATGGAGGTGAACACCGATACCGACTTCCATGCGGCATTCTTAGCCTTCTATAAGGCTCTTTTAGGATCGACAGGCAACCGTTCAATCCACCTTGATTGGTCCCATCTCTATGGTGAGTCAGATCCCGATCTGTCCAATTTGGATGATCCTTTCACCATAAATGAAATAAGGGCTGCGGTGTTCGGAATGCATAGTGATTCCGCACCCGGCCTGGATGGATTTCCTCCGTTCTTCTTCCAAAAATTCTGGGACTATCTCAAAGATGACTTGTTTAACATGTTCAACGAACTCCATCAAGGAGTTTTCTCCTCCGATCGTATTAACTATGCGCATATTGTTCTTATCCCAAAAGTGTTGGGTGCGAACACTGTGGCAGCCTTCCGCCCCATTAGCCTCCTCAATTCCATCTTTAAGATTATAATGAAAGTCCTCTCTACCCGGCTGAGCCTGGTTATTCCCTCTCTTATTGATGTGGCCCAATCGGGCTTTATCAAAGATATATTTATTCTCGATAGTGTGGTAACGGTTCAAGAAATCATTTCTGATTGCCACCATTTCGGTAGAGAGGGCATCCTTCTAAAGCTGGATTTTGAAAAAGCTTACGACAAAGTCAACTAGGGTTTCCTCTTTGATATCTTGCTCTATCGTGTTTTCGGATCCAGGTGGATAGCCTGGATCAATCCAGTCTATTCGCTGGGACCTCTTCCATTCTTATCAATGGTTCTGAGGGGCATAAGTTTAAGTGTAAGCGAGGGCTGCGACAAGGAGACCCGATTTCCCCCCTCCACTTTGCCTTTGTGGCGGATGTTTTTAGTAGGATCCTTTTGAAAGCTTGGAATGCCAATTTCATTGAGAGATTAGGTGGATTTCAAGGCTTTCGATGTGTTCTTAACCTACAATATGCTGACGACACTGTTCTTTTTTCCACGCCTAATGGGCTAGCTCTGCAGAACCTCAAGCTCTTGCTTTATCTTTTCGAAGGTGCTTTGGGGCTCTCGATTAATTTTAATAAGACTTTTGTTCTTTGGTTAGGTGGCTCCTCCAATCGCCAGGCTGAGATTGCTCAATTTTTCAATTGTTACGTCTCTTCCTTCCCTATACACTATCTGGGTATTTCCTTGCGCTGGGGGAAGCTCCATGCGTCGGATTGGATGCTGTTGATTGATAGGTTTGAAACCAAACTTTCCTCTTGGTCTGGTAGATTTCTCTCTCGCGGGGGCAGACTTATCCTTCTTAACTCTGTCCTCTCGGTGCTTTCCCTTTATATGATGTCGTTCTTCTACTTACCTTCTTGGGTTATTAAGAAAATAGATAAAATCAGAAGAAATTTCTTCTGGTCAGGATCTACTGAATGTAGGGTCGGTAAACACCTGTGTAACTGGTTGACGGTGTGTAAATCCAAGGCCGTTGGCGGCCTTGGTGTTCTTAACCTCAGGAACCAAAATTTGGCCCTCTTAGGTAAATGGATCTGGCGTATTCTTAAGGATGATTCATCGTCCTGGGCTCGTTTGATCATTCATAAATACCACTCACGGCGTAAGATTTGGGATCTTCATCCATTCCTTACCAATTTTGCCTCCCCCTTCTGGAAAGGAGTGTGGAAGGCGGTGGAACCATTCAGCATTGGCCTATTTAAATTTTGTGCTGACGGATCTAAAACTCGATTCTGGATGGATTTATGGATTGGCAACTCAAATATTGCGTCAAGCTATCCTGATTTATTTCGTCTAGCTTCGGATCCTGACACGTTGGTCGCAGACTATGCTGTTGGGGTAAACGGTCAAATTGAATGGATCATTCCATTCAGGAGATCTTTATTCCCAATCGCTTTCCCACACTACCTCCTCCTCCTTTCTGAATTGCAAGCTTATTGTTGGAACCCCATTTAAGATGTCTCCTAGAGATGGACGACATCGGGGTCTTTTACTGTCAAATCCTTTTACTCTTTCCTCAATCACGGAGGAGTTTCTTCCCCTTCTGCTAAATGTATTTGGAGCTCTTATGTCCCCCTCAAAGCGAAGATTCTTATGTGGCTCACCATATAAGACAAGCTCCTCACTGTTGATAACCTCAACAAGAGGCTTCTGGCTTTGGGGCAGCTCTGTGTCTTTTGCAACTCGTTTCACGAGGACTCTCACCACTTGTTCTTACAATGCTCGACCCTATCCCCATTATGGTCAATTTGTTTAAACGCGTGGAGGGTCAACTCTTGACCTAGTTGTTTATTCTCTTGGTGGTCTACCTGGAGGGATCTCCATGTTAGCCATTCTGCCCTCAAATCCTGGGACTTATCTATGATGGCGTTAACATGGATCATCTGGACCGAAAGGAACAACCGTGTTTTCAATAAATCCTCTCGGCCAGTTCGGAATCTCGTAGATGATCTTCTCTTTTTCACCAAGTTCTGGTCCTCTAACTTATCGGACGAAAAGATTCATAACCTGCATCTTCGCAATCTTGACGTGGCAGCTCAGGCTTTCTTCCATAATACTTTTCTCCCACCCTAAATTTGCTTGGTCTTCCCCTTTGTTCTGCTGTTCCCAAGGTGTCCTGGCTATTCATTTTGTGGGTTTTTTATTACCATTGTTTCTGGCTGTGTTGGTAGTGGTAGTTTTTTTTTCCGTATACATTTCCTTCTTTCTTCTTCTGATGTTGTGTCTTGGCTAACATTTTCTTCTTATACCCATATTCTTTCTCTTCCTTACTAACTCCTGTTTCCGGTTTCGTTCTCTCTTGCAGTTGTGAGCATGGGGCTTGCTAAGCCTACTGTCTGCTAGGTCCACTTGTGGTTGTTTTGGGTGCTGGTTTGGCCCGAAATGTGGCATTTTGTGTTTTGGCCTTGTCTTTCTGGGCTTCTACTGTCTTTGTTGTTATGAACCTGTTAGCTCTTGTATTTTGGGGTTATTTGCCTCCTGTACAAACACTTTACTCTCTTTACTGTTGTGTTCTTATTTTTGGTGACTGACCCTCGTGTGGTGGATGATCGTTATGTCTTTTTTGGGCAAAATGTTTTCTTCTCATCTTTACTGCCTGGGTGATTGTGTGGTTTGTGATTGGTTTTTGGGAGTCAATTCTTTGCTTTGCCATGGTGTTTCTGTGCACTGTGTTTGCTCTCGATACTTTTGTTGTGTTGTTTTATTTCCCGTCTGCCCTTCATATGGTGGATGATGGTCCTGTTTTCTTTGGGCTCTGTGTTTTCTTTTCCTCTCTATTGCTTGGTGGTTTTGTTGGGTGCTTGAGCTGGTTGGTGGCAGGTCTTTCGCTGTCTGCTCCAGTGTGTTTGGTTCACTCTGTGGGGTGTTTCGGTGGCTGTTGGGGGGAAGGGAGGTGGTGGGTCTGCGGGCCATTGGTGGTCTCCTTTGGGTTGGGGTGTTGGTGGCTTCTTTCTGGGTTCTGGTTCTCCCTTTCCCTGTGTTGGAAGGGGCTAGCCTCTCCTTCTCGTGGTGGTTGTCTGGGGCCTCTCTCCTTCTGGTCGGCTGGCGTTCCAAGTTCCTTGATCGGGTCCTTCTTCGGTTGTGCTGTGTGGTCGGGCCTCCGACTCATGCCCTAATCCCCGGTCTTTTCTTGCTTTTGTCGTTGCTCGAGATTGGGAGCTTCTGCGGGGAGTGTTGTGGGCTTTTGGGCGGATCTTTTGTCGTCATCCTCAGGCGTGTCCGATGCCCTCTGGTTGTTCCTGTTATTTGTTGTTGGGGGCTAATCTCTCATTAGCGTCGACGTGTTTTTGGTTTTCTTTGTTGTATTTTGTGTTTCTGGTTGGCTCTTTGCCAGCTTGTAACTTTCTGGCTGTATTATTCTTTAATTATTTATTTATTCTGGGTTGGAGCCGAAGGCTCTATCCTGTTAATCAAAAAACATAATATCTAACAAAAATAAATATAATTGGCATAGAATTCAACCAGCAAACCAAGCTGGTCGATGAGCTCCCAGACTCGTCATTGCTTCTCAGACTTGGAAACTGAAGGAGGCAGCCTTACTTCTGCAGCAAACATGAAGGTCTCGAATACAGTAAGCATAGGGAACAGCTGGTCATCTTGCATTACATAGGATGACACCTTCTTCATGTAGCTTGTTGTCACCTGTTCACCAAATTAGTCAGGATTCATCAAATAGCCGTAAAAGGAATACCAACCTATGCAAATTACAGAGAAGCGTAGTAGGGACTAACTGGTCGTTCGTCGATTTTGACAGATCCCTCAAGGCTCCCTCGAGAAATTTTGCTAGCCAACACATCAAGAAATGTGGACTTGCCAGCCCCACTAGGGCCCAGAATGGTGGTAATCTGACCTCGAAGAGCTTGCCCAGATATGTCATCAAGAAGGAAAGTCTCTTTAGTGATCCATTAACCATCTTTTTTCTGCTTCTTCATCACACTATATGAAAGGTTCTCAAACTCGAGTCCTTGCATGGGATAGAAGACCAACTTCTCTACAGGTGCCTCACGTGCCCGACGAATGGCCGGTTCGTCCTGATCGAGTAGGGTCTTTAGTGTTGGGATTGGGGCGTCAACCAATGCCCTCTGGTCGCAGCGTAACTAATTAGAGCAATGAGGAAGTCGAAGTAGACGAGACGAATAAATTGAGCAAGTAAGTAGATCCACCAAACTAACACAAACACAACAACGATGACTTATCCCGATTAGCTTTTGCTTAATCTGGGGGAAAATATAGGAAGATCTGATATTCAACTAGAAGAGAGTATCAGGAGTTACTGATTCACTTGACACAAGGAATTAAACTCACCCACCAAGAACTATCTCTCTCTCTCTCGATCCTCTCTTTGCAATGGAGAAAAGAATCTATGAAGTACTACCTCTCATATTGGAGGAGTTTACAATATATATAGAAGAATAGAGAGAAAACCTAAGTCTAATCTTGATTCTCAATCGTCCGATATAACCTGAAAAAGAAGTAACTGAATAGGAGCCGCACGATCTAACTTGGAGTTGATGATTGGGCTGAACCGACCTAACAAATCGAAGCCCAAAAACGAATCAGCGCCGCGGGCGGTCGACCGTCCAACAAGACCGGTCGACTATACCACTCTCTGACTTCCCAGTACAACAAGCGGTCGGGGGTGCGATCGGGGGGTGCGGTCGACTGTCACCATGACCGGTCGACCGCAACTAGCCTGCACCTACTTCTACTGCTGTTCTCCTTCTACTCGCTTCAACGCTTCGACCTCCGTGCTTCATATTACCTTCTTTTAATCTGAACAACGAGTATTCAAGACACAATCCTAACAAACTCCACCTTGGATTGCATACAAGTGCTATCACATGATGTGTTACTAATCTCTAAATTCTAACAAATTTTACTTGCAAAGAAAACTTAGAAAAATAGCTTCTTCTTCCAGTTGAACTGATCTCTACCCAATCTCACCGAATCCAGTGCAGCCCCTCAATGGCCCACCTCCGTAGATGTACCCACGAAGTTGCCAAACTCCGCACAAACTCCACCTACCCTTAGGCTTTCTCCACCTCTCGACAATATTCGAACGTCGTGGTCTCGTCTCGATGAATCTAGTTGCGGCAAACTAACTGAGCTTGCGGGAATACCGGGAAAAGGAGCAACATTTGCGCAAGTATTTCGAATTCCCCAAAGCTTGTAGAGATTGTTTTGGCTTGGCCTAACCATTTTCATACCTCTAATCACCTTACGACGACCCTGAAAAACAAACAGAACTCCACCTCGAGCTGTGTACCTGCAGCCCCGTGCATCAAGAATTTCCAAGGAAATCAGATTCCGTTTCAGCAGAGGAATATGCAAAATATCCTTTAAAGTGAACATATGTAGACCTGGCATCTTCAACTCAACTGACCCCTCACCCACTACTTCACAAATCTCCCCAGTTTTCGTTGTCACACAACGTCCCGTAGTAGACTTATAAGTAGAAAACAACTCCCTCTTGAAGCAAATATGAGAAGAACTCCCTGACTCAAGAAACCAACTAGAATCCACTTCTAAAGAATTTGAAACAAGAAGACACGAACCACCTGAATCAAAGGCACCGAAGGCACTAACTACATTAGCGACTAAACTCCCGTTCTTGGCGCTCTCTTAATTCTGTAATTTCCAACAGTTTTTTTTGATATGCCCTGGCCTCTTGCAATATCGGCAACGGATCGAATCCTTTTGCAAAGCACTTTGTCTTCCCCCCGAAGGACCATCCACTGCTAGACAACTTGTAGGAATAGACGATGAAGATTTATGGGTCTCATTCCTAAGTTGATTTTCCTTCAATGCTTTGATTACACCATCTACCGAAATAATCTCCTTGGCAGATCTACCGTGTAGCATGGTCATGATCAAAGACTCGTACGAATCTGGCAGTGAATATATCAGGTTGAAAGCTTTATCTTCCTCACACACATCTACGTTGATCGCCTTAAGTTCAGATAATACCTTATTGAACTCTGTAATGTGGTCTTGGAGATCGGTACCTTCCTTCATAGATAAACGGAATAACTTCATCTTCCAATGCATCTGATCTAATAACGACGAACCAGAGTAGTCAGTTATGAGTCTTTCCCGCAGACTCGCCACGTCAGTTTCTTCAAGAAATCTGCACTTGACCTCGTCCGGCAAGGATAGTCGGATTAGACTTATGGCTCTTTCACGAATATCTTCCCAAACGTCATCCTTCATATCAGTTGGCTTTTCCTTCTTCTTTTCCGCTGACTGCAACCGTTCTTGAACAATAACATCATACATGTCAGTCTTCCAAAAATTGAAATTGATCTTACCATCAAACTGCTTGATCTTCAAAATACTGTGGCATGTCATCTTAACCAAGGAACTCGACAACCTGAAGCTTTGATATCAGTTGTTGGGATTGAGGAGTCAACCAACGCCCTCTGGTCGCAGCGGAACTAATTAGAGCAATGAGGAAGTTGAAGTAGACGAGGCGAATAAATTAAGCAAGCAAGTAGATCCACCAAACTAACACAAACACAACAACGATGACTTATCCCGGTTAGCTTTTGCTTAATTCGATGAGAAATATAGGGAGATCTGATATTCAACTAGAAGAGATTACAAGAAGTTACTGATTCACTTGACACAAGGAATTAAACTCACCCACCAAGAACTATCTCTCTCTCGAGCCTCACTTTGCAATGGAGAAAAGAATCTATGAAGTACTACATCTCGTATTGGAGGACTTTACAATATATATAGAAGAATAGAGAGAAAACCTAGGTCTAATCTTGATTCTCAGTCGTCCGATATAACTTGGAAAAGAAGTAACTGAATAAGAGCCGCACGATCTAACTTGGAGTTGAAGATTGGGTTGAACCGACCTAGCAAATCGAAGCCCAAAAACGAATCAGCTCCGCGGGCGGTCGACCGCCCAACAAGACTGGTCGACCGTACCACTCTCTGACTTTCCAGTACAACGAGCGGTCGGGGGTGCGGTCGGGGGGGTGCGGTCAACTGTCACCATAACCGGTCGACCGCAACTAGCCTGCACCTGCTGCTGCTGTTGTTTTCCTTCTACTCGCTTCGACGCTTCGACCTCCGTGCTTCATATTACCTTCTTTTAATCTGAACAACGAATATTCAAGACACAATCCTAACATTCAGGTTGCTATTATTCACCACATATCTCTCCATTTTGGATGGCTCTCCTGTTTGTTCCATAGTTTAGTTTTAGCAGTATAACTATGAGAAAATAAAAGGAGTGAGTTTGAGGAAAGAGGCATGCAGGGTGAGAATGAAAATAGATAATGATGATAATAAATTAATAATGATATATAGGACGGTAAGATACATTTTGTCATTTGTTAGCTTTGATAATGCAGATACTTTTTGTAATTGAAAGAATATCAATTGGCGATTCATACTATGTCAATGTTTTGATTAAGTCCGTATCTTAGCTTAGATGTTTACTTTTAATGATTTGTGTGTTGGTTTTCAAAAGAATAAATGATATGCCGAATTCTATGGTTCAGAAAGAGAAAAGAAACAAGTTGGGAATTTAGTCAGTTTCGAATGTCACAAGAATTGCTGTTTTTTTGCTACTAGGAATTGAGGGGAGATGCTTTCTGTGGCTGCAGTTAAACAGAATTATTACCTTGTCTCTGAATAAAATTTGATATATAGCTTGCCAGGAAGGAAAGATTTGTGCAGACAGTTTATGATATCTTCACTATTGACATTCTTTGGATCCTAACCAAATCCGAATTTAATTAGACTCGAGTTCTAAGAATCCATAGTCCTAGATTACTCAACTTAGATGAAACAGAAATAATTTCATCTATTTGTATTCGTCGAAACTCAATCTGATTCGAAAGTCCCCTGCATCTCTTTGTTTCAAATGGGTGCAATTTGTACAGAAAGGTACACATCTTTTTTCCATTTTTCAGACCATTGTCTTCTTTTTTTTTTTTTTATCATAAACGGTGGATAGTAAGACTTCCTGTATTTCTTTTCAGACCATTGTCATTGGCCGAATAGATTTGGATTCGTGGAGGAGAACCTATGCATTGAATTAACTCTGTTCTTCTTCGAATTTTGGCCATTTACAGGAACAATTTCAAACCAGCTAATTCATTAGCATACATATAGGATTTTAAACAAAGTTGTCACAGTAATCAATGACAAGTAAACATCATAACATCACAGCTAGAACCATGCAATTATAGCCGTCTTCTCTTATACTGCTTCTTCTTCTTTGGCATGAACACAAGAATTACATGACAAAAACACAGCAAAAAAGAAGCCATAGGCAACAACACAAAAATTTCTTTTAAGTGACAAGAATCACACGTCATTAACCTCCTAAAACAGCATCAAGAGGGATATTAATGATAAGACCTTAGATACTGTTACTACTTGAACAAGATCTCTTTCTAGCAATTTCCGATAAATATAATGTTTCTACTCAATCACAGTGTCGCTATTTATTTCACAGAAACAAAGTCATACAATAAATAGAAAGGACACATCTACAAATACAAAGATGCAGGACTGTACAAATACATTAACAAAAGACTAACTTGACTTAAATAGGGATCTCAAGTTTCCCCTAGCGGAATGATAGCATGTTCCTCATTGAAATCCAAACCTGGCTGAATCACATTTCCAAAGTTATTATATGCTTTTGAGATCATACACCAAACAGAAACACAAAATTTCCAACTTACCCACACCATCTTAATTTGCAGTCCTTGAGTGCTTGATTAGCCAGTCAATAACAACATCGATGTTGATGGAATCCTTACATGATATCATGTAGCAGCTAACTTCCCTATCCTTGATGTGCTCGAGCCCACTGGATAATACCATACAACATCAAATATTAGATTCTGAGCAACCACAAGTTAACGTCAGAAGCTTTCTTTAAAAAAGAGAAACTCACAGCTGATCAACTAGTGCCTGCTTTGAAAGAGCTTCAGATTTGTCTATTTTATTGCCAAGAACAAGCAGGGGGATCCTATTTAATGATGGTTTCACCAGTAGGTCATGAAGTTCGCTTTTGGCAATCGGTACACTGTCTCTGTCAGCAGCATCCACTACATAACTGTTTTCATGCATATATTACAGAAGTTAAAACATATAAAGCTGTATACAAAACAGTATATATGAAAGTCAAATGTTGGTTTTCCTTTTTCTGTTTTCAGTCGGACTATAAAACATTTCAGATAACCCCACCCAAAATTAATACAAATAAGAATAATTCTGAATTCATTATTTTTCTAATAAGAATAATTAAGTATTTAAACTCTTCTTCTTCAATATAGCTCCTTCATGGGAGAAACAAACTCTTGGCTATACTACTAATCCCCAAACTCTGCCAAATTATGGTCACAGTCTACGTGGCCTGTACTGTAGAAACTCCCATTAGCTAGTCCAAGCTAGAACTACGAACTCGTGTGCAAAAGTTGTAAAATGGTCAGCCCCTAACGAGAGTGAATTTTGTTTTAACACAAGATTACAAAATTATGGCTAATAACTCCCGTCCAAGTACATACCTCATATAAGAGCTAAGTAGCTACACATAGGAAACAAGGAACAGTTCATACAGAAAACAGAGCAATAATACTGCAAGCCTGGCAGTACGTCAAAGTTTGACAACAACTTGCGAATTTTCATGCACCTCTACCAAAAGTGAAAACATGTTGCCAATCAGCAAGTCATCAATAGCAAGTTACATGAATTAAGTCTAGATGTCAAGTAAATCCTGAAATCGACCACATTAAGTGAAATTACCTTTCCCATTTGCAAAACTTGACCACCTTCATCACAAAACAGTACAAATCTTTGACTTGACTGATTAATTTTACTCTTCAATCTTCTCTTCCTCTTTCTCTTCTCATAAGGACATCCATTTCTTCATTTATCATCTTTCTTCTTCCTCAGTTATGTACTTAGTTTTGCCTTCTTCTGAAAATTATAGTTAAAATTTTGTCTGCTTCACATATTAGGACTTATTCACGGATATGTATAGAAATGTTATTTCCCCACTTATGGCCTGTTAATTTGGTGGTCTTAAATTACAGCCAATGAATGATGTAAGGAGGTAGACTTCTATGATGCTTTGCAGAGACTTCTAATCATTATCATGTGAACGCATTGTTCCAGTAGCAATTGTGTGTAAATTAGACAACATCTTTAGTGATCATTAATTGTCATGAGGCACTTCACCTCCTATGTCCTGGGGGTATCCTTGAGCTATATTGCAGAAATTTCTCTATCAGTTTCTGTCTTTTAAATAATTATAAAAAAAGAGGAATCCGAAAAATATACACGCAAATGCTAGGACATTCCCTGGAAGCGATGTGTTATGCCTGCCTCCGGATGCTTTGAAAATGTGCAAGGGGCATCGCACTGGCGCCCGGATGCGGTGAAAAATGGGCAAGTATTCCTGCACCAATCTGGGCGTGTGCGGATAAAGAAGCTAGTTCAGAAAAATAGGCTTAGGTTAGCGACTTGGAATATAGGAACATTGACAGGAAAATACATAGAACTAGTAGATACCATGATTAGAAGGAATATTAATGTAGCTTGTTTACAAGAAACAAAGTGGGTAGGGGAGAAAGGGAAAGAAATAGATGATTTAAATTATATTATACAGGTAAAATTAGAAATAAGAATGGAGTAGGAATTTTAGTAGATAAGAAATTCAAAGGAGATGTAGTAGATAGAATAATAAAAATTAAGCTTGTATTAGCGGAAACATGATTAATATTATTAGTGCTTATGCACCCCAAATATGATTAGATGCACAAGCTAAAGAAAATTTTTGAGAAGATGAATGAGATAATTCAAGGAGTACCCTTAGATAAGAAATTATTGATAGGAGAAGATAACATGGGAATGAAAGGGTGCAGTGAGGACATGAATTTAGAAACAAGAACGATGATGGAGATACTCTATTAGATTTTGCGACTTCGTTTGATCTTATACTAGCAAATACTTATTTTAGGAAGAGATAGGAACACTTGATAACCTTTAAAAATGGGGCAAACAAGAGCCAGACTAATTTTTTCATTACTAGAAATGTGGATTATTTGACATGTATAGATTGTAAAGTTATACCGGGAGAGTGTTTAACCTCACAACATAGATTAATGGTGTTGGATGTTAAGATTAGGAAACACATATGCGTGAGGTAGGAGACCAGGAACCCGAGAATTAGGTAGTGGAACTTAAAGGGAGAGAAATTATATATTTTTAGAGATAAAGTCCTTAAAGGTGCAACATGGAATTGAAAATGGGAGACAAATATGATGTGGACTAAAATGGTTACGTGCATAAGAGAAATCTCAAAGGATGTACTTGGAGAATCTAAGTGTAGAAGGTTGCAAACTAAAAAAAATAACATGATGGTGGCAAGAAGTCCAAAATATTGTGAGAGAAAAAAGATCAACCTTCAAAATATGGCAAAAGAGTAGAAATGAAGAATATTTGGAGAGATATAAAACAGTTAATGTACTATGGAAGCAATTAATATACCGAGAAGACTTATTAAAAAAATATAGGGAGAATAGGAAATATCTACATATGGTGTTTATAAATCTAGAAAAAGCATATGACAAAGTCTCTAGAGACATAGTATGGTGGGCATTAAATAATAAAAAAGTAACCATTCGGTATATTCAGGTAATTAAGGATAAGTATGAAGGGGCAAAGACTACAATTAGAACAACCACAAGAGAGCAGTGATTTTCCTATTACAGTAGGTTTACACCAAAGTTCGGCTTTAAGCCCCTACCTCTTTGATTTGGTTATGGATGAATTGACGCGAGAAATACAAAAAAAGGTGTCTTGGTGTATGCTTTTTGCCAATGATGTTGTCTTGGTGGATGAGACTAAAGCAAGAATCAATGCTAAATTAGAATCGTGAAGAGAAACTTTGAAAGCTAGAAGCTTTAGAATATGCAGAACTAAAACAGAGTATATGGAGTGTAATTTAGTGATATTTGGAACATAAACGAGGAAGTAGTGAAGCTTGATGGTTAAGATATACCTAAGAGAGATCGTTTTTGATATTTAGGCTCTATACAAAGAGATTGGGATATTTGTGAATATGTTATACATAGAATCCAAGCAAAGGGTGGCCTAAGTGGAGAAGTGTCGGCGGTGTTCTTTGTGACAGGCATACTTTTGAAGTTGAAGGAAAAATTTTACAGGACGACTGTTAGACCATCAACGATGTATGGAGCAGAGTGGTGGGCAACAAAAAAACATGTCAAAAAATGAGTGCAACAAAGATGAGGATGCTAAAATAGATGCGTGGTAAAACTATGAAGGATAGAATTAAAAACGAGCATATACGAGACATGGCAAATGTAACTCTTATCAAAGATAAATTAAGAGAAAATCGCCTCAGATGGCTTGGACATATCACACGTAGACCTAGTAGTGCCCCCACTAGAAAGAGTAATTTATTAAGTATTGAAGGTAGAGTTAGGGGTAGGAAAAGACCTAAACTTACTTGGATAAAAATAGTGAGAAAATATATGACAACTTGTAACCTTCCAGAAGATATTGCGCTAAACCGAGCAGAATGGAAAACCAGGATTCATGTAGCCGACCTCAGCTAGTTGGGAAAAAGGCTTTGTTGTTGTTGTTGTAGCAGTAGTAGTAGCTTCTGTATCAAATGGTCCAACATCCTAAGACGATGCATGCATAAAAATTCTACCAAACCATGGCTGAGTCACATGAAACTTCTATGGGGACACAATGCTGTATAATATTTCAAGACTAACATATTAAATTTGCTATTTACCATCTTAAGATAAATTAATGTGACTTTTTAATGTTTGCACTCCAATCTCTGCACAAATAATAAGAGTTTGTGAGAGTAGGGGGCATAATGCTGTATAATATTTCAAGACTAACATATTATGTTTGCTATTTACCATCTTAAGATAAATTTAGTGTGACTCTTCAATGTTTGCACTCCAATCTCTACACAAATGACAAGTGTTTGTGAGAATATGCACTTAGTTATAAAGATAGGTGTCCACATATGCTTGGGGATTGTGCCTCAACATGGAAGAACCTGGAGAGGTAGACTAGCTTCTGAAAGATGACATACCACTAATTCACCTAGTGTAAATTGTTGAAAGATAAATTTCAAGTGTACAAACAAGTATTGTAGGATGTAGTACAAATAATATTACACAGATATCCAACAGACATATTTTAGAAAACATACTCAGCATAGCATTATTGAGAACTGACGCAATAAGTTTACATAATATATCTGGAAACTCCAAATGTGCGCTACCTAGCCTGTTTAGAGTTAAGGCAAATTCCCATCCAGCCAATGAACAGAGAAAGTCATCTTCAGATATTTTAGATTTTAATTATTTTTTATTCGAAAATTTTACTTAAAACTGCTGAACTGACCCTGATTACCCAAAGATATTTTTTTGACGTTTGAAGCCACTTTAAACCTTAGCATCTGAAAATATTTTGAAAACCCTCAGGCCATTAATATATAAAAAAGAAATCCTCCGGCCACTGGCTGAGTGGACTGCAATTTTTTGGATAATAAACCCCAGCAAGTACCAATTTGCTGCAATAGAATAATACTTTAAATCAAAACTAGCATGTCACTTAACAATTTCAATATCCAGGACCAATCATTAATCACAACTGACCAAGGAGGTTGAGGACGTTCTCCATATAATCAAGGTGGGATATCTACCGTAGAGAAGTTTTTGTGGATATGTCTTATCAAATAGTTAAAAGTGAAAACCAAGGCTTTTAAAAAGAGTTATATATTCAATCATGCTTTATGCATAAAATGTTGTACAATAGAGAAAAAAACATGTATGGAAATGTTTTATGAAAAAGCATGCCTAAAAATGAGCATACCTACATCGAGGATGTTGAGGTAAGTGAAAAACAAGATAAATTACATAAGATAAGAAACGGGTGCATGCACAAAAAATTTTAAGGTTTCTCTAATTACGCATAAAATGAGGCAGAGTTGGGGAAAACCTCAATCAATGACAGCTTCAATCAAAAAGAATGTTTGCAAAACTATGCTTTAGCTATATGCTTCATCAAAAATGTCCTTTAATCAAGAAGTATATGTCATACGTAAAAATAAATACTTCAAGCTGGTAGTCTTGTTGAAAGAAATCAGTCAATGAGTTGGTTTATCTATAAATGAAAATACCTTTAACAAAAAAGAGCATCTTTCTTTTAAAAATTATTTAATCAAAAGTAATGTTTCCAACAAAAGAAGTACAATACACTGAAAAACCCAATTTAACTTGGGATATTTCCATCCATAAATCCACTTCAAAATTGATGGATTTGTGGGGTTTTTGAAAAATGTTTGAGATATGTGGGGTTTAAAATGTTTAAGAGAGTCAAATGACATCTGGGAATTTAAGGTCAGTTGTCAGGTTAACCAGACTTTCCCTTATATATATATATACATAAATAATAAGAGGGGAAAAATTGTGGAAATAAATACTTTTAAGGGGCGGTGAATTACAGAATTGCAGAGACACCACGACAATATCTCTCCCACATTGTTCGGAATCTACGCTGTCCTCCAAGATCCCAGAGTTTTATGGTCACATTTCCTTTTGTCACTTTACGCATGTTGAAACCTACCTGGTTTTACAAATCAAAAGCATGTCAATGTTTGAAATTTCAAAAATCAAATGTTCAAAGCACAAAAGTAATAAAATCAAAGTTACATACAGTTGGAATCATGTCTTCACTGTAGCCACCTGTCTGGATGAAGACAAAGTATAGAGTGAGCATCAGCAGAATTGAGGAATGTAAAGAAGAAGAGAAGTGGCTGATAAACTTACTGCAATTGCATTGACAAGAGATGTCTTTCCTGCATTCTGAAGGCCAATAAGAGAAAGCTCCATCTCCTGTTTAAAAAACAAGCTGAAATGCATGCTGTTAGATCAACGAAGGACCATATCTAAGAGAATGACATGGCACAGACTTTTGACACAAGAAGTCAGGGTAAACTAGGGAAGAACCCTAAATGGGTTCATGTTTAGATGAGGGTCTTCAATCTGAAACCCCAAATGAACTTAAAAGAATTGGTCTATCTAAAGATTACCAACAAGAAAAAAAGAAAAGACAACAGATGCTACAGATGAAGAAGAAACAGAATTAGGTGTAAGAGCCTCACTATCCCTCATTATCTTTCCTCATAAACTAAAAGAAGAAGAAAGATAAATATGTAAATGGTTTTCAAGTACACTTGTATGAAATCCTTAAAGAAAACTTATATTTCTCTCCAAAAGGAACCTTTTTTAGTTTTAAGTTTGTGTTTGCTCCAAATTAAAGATAGCAAGAAAAATCCAATATTACCAACTTTAAGCCCTAACAGTAATTAGTAATACACAAAATCATCCCAAAATAACCTAGGAGACCATGACTTACTGCAAATTCAATGTATACCTATTGTTTCTCTTTCTCAGGCCAACTAAGTTGTCGGTAGGCAAGGCAGTGGGTAAGGTATGTAGGATAATGGCTCGATTCTGGTTCAGATTGTTTTGGAGTATCTGCAGCAAATGAAAGTTACAGTATCAGTCGACTGATAGAAGGATCAGGCGACTGTCCAGAGAGTTTTCGAAGGCTAAAGATACAAGCAGCAGCAGAGGATCAGACGACTGATCGGTCGACTGCCAGAAGGATTGCCAGTCGACTGGTAAGTCGACCAGTCGACTGTCGACGGGATTTTGAACTAGATCAGGCCCAATTCGAAAAGGCCCAATAGTTTCCCTATAAATACACTTGTTAGGGTTTTGTAATCTGTGACGAAAATTAGAGATCCCTAATTCGGTTTTGCAGCCGTCATTATTTGTAAGGGTTTGTTTTCGCCCATTGGTGATAATTTGAAGAAGAAGAAACCCCAACCGCCCCGTGGATGTAGGCATGTATTTTGCCGAACCACATTAAATCTGTGCGTCCTTTTGTGTTGGTTTGTTTTTGTGTTTTCTCGCTGGTTCTCTCTTTGTATTCCGCATTGGTTTGATTGTTGATTAGTTTGTATCGCGCACAACAAGTGGTATCAGAGCTGTTGGTTCGACCTAGAGGGAGATGGCGGGTGATGCAGATGCAACCAAGGATGTTGTGGGATCAAGTTCATCAAGAACAACGATTCACAACGCAAAATTTGAAGTTGAAAAATTTGATGGGACAAACAATTTCGGGATGTGGCAATGTGAGGTTTTGGATGTTCTTGTTCAACAAGAACAAGATGTTGCTTTGGAAGTTGAAAAACCTAAGGATATGTCCGAAGCAGATTGGAAGAAGTTGAATCGAGTTGCGTGTGGGACTATTCGGCTCTTTATTGAGAAGGCTCAGAAGTACGATTTGATGAGGGATACCATTGCTGCGGTGTTGTGGAAGAAACTCGAAGACAAATACATGAGGAAAAGTTTGGAGAATCGGCTGTATTTGAAGAAGAGACTTTTTCGCTTCACCTATACGGAAGGTATGTCTATGAATGCTCATGTTGAATCATTTAATAAATTATTGGCTGATTTGTTAAATTTGGATGAGCAAATTAAGGATGAAGATAAAGCCCTAATTCTGTTGAATTCATTACCTGAAAGTTATGATCATTTAGCAACTACTTTATTATATGGAAAAGATACTGTGAAATATGAAGATGTTGCAAATGCTTTGTTGAATAATGAAACTAGGAGAAGGGATAAGATGGTTGATAGAGAAACTTCTGAAGCGTTGATTGTAAGGGGCAGGACTGAGACTAGATCTGAGTCCAAATCTGGGAAAAAGGGAAACAAATCTCGTTCCAAATCGAGAGGAGTTTCGAAGGACAGAAAAATACCGGCCAAAGATGAATGTGCTTTCTGTCATGAAAGGGGGCATTGGAAAAAGGATTGTCCAAAGCTACGAAATAAGGAAAATTCGACTGCAAATGTGACTGTTGATAATTTAGAAAGTGGCGAGGATTTTTCTTTTGCACTTGCTTCTAGTCCCTCACTTTATCAAGAAGTATGGTTTCTTGATACAGCAGCCTCCTATCATATGTCTTGGAAAAAGGAGTGGTTTACCTCTTTGGAGTATATGGATGGTGGTGTAGTTTTGATGGGAAATGATGCACCTTGTAAGAAGGTAGGAATCGGGAAGATTGAATTGCTAATGCACGATGGTCTTATTAGGGAGCTTTCAGATGTATGGTATGTTCCAGATTTGAAAAAGAATCTGATTTCACTAGGTGCTTTGGAGGCCAGTGGATTGAAATTTGCTAGTGAAGGTGGCATTCTGAAGGTGACTAGCGGATCACTCGTGGTGATGAAAGGGCAAAGAAAGAGGAACTTGTTTTTCTTGCAGGAAAAAATATATTTGGGTCAGGCTGCCAGTGTAACTGAAAGGCCTAAACAGGTTGTTCCCGACTCTACTAGGTTGTGGCATATGCGACTCGGGCATGCAGGAGAAAAGGCCTTGCAGGGGCTTGTGAAGCAAGGGTTGCTTAAAGATGCTAAAGGGTGCAAGTTGGAATTTTGTGAACATTGTGTTTTGGGTAAGCAAACTAGGGTGAAATTTGGTACAGCTGTACATCAGACAAAGGGTATCCTCGATTATGTGCACACAGATGTTTGGGGCCCTACTCAGACACCTTCTATGAGTGGTAGACACTGGTTTGTTACTTTTGTTGATGATTACTCCAGACGAGTTTGGGTATATACCATGAAGCACAAAGATGAAGTTTTGACATTGTTCACAAGTTGGAAGAAGAAAGTTGAAAACCAGACTGGTAGGAAGATTAAGGTTCTGAGATCAGATAATGGAGGGGAATACAAGAACGACCCGTTTCTGAAGTTGTGTGAAGATGAAGGGATCCAGAGGCACTTCACAGTTAGGAAGACTCCACAGCAAAATGGGGTTGCAGAAAGGATGAACAGAACCTTACTTGAGAAGGTGAGATGTATGTTAGCACAGTCTGGGTTGAAGAAGACATTTTGGGCAGAAGCTGTCATATATGCAAGCCATATCGTCAACCGTTTACCATCAGCAGCACTTGAAGGCAAGACGCCTATTGAGGTATGGAGTGGTAAACCTGCATCTGATTATAGTTTTTTGCATATATTTGGTTGTCCTGCTTATTTTCATGTAACTGAAACTAAACTTGATGCAAGAGCCAAAAAGGCTATATTTGTTGGTTTTAGTACTGGTGTCAAAGGTTACAGGTTGTGGTGTCCAGAACAGAAGAAGTTAGTAATCAGCAGAGATGTGACTTTTGATGAGACCAGCATGATGAGCTCGGGACAGTCGACTGGTGGTATAGGATAGTCGACTGGTGAGCAGCAGAAGAGTGGGACAGTTCTCCAACAGGTGAGTAGAAGAAGTTCGGGACAGTCGACTGATGAACAGGAGCAGTCGACTGATGGTCCAGAACAGCAGAATTGTGGGAGCTCGGGACAGTCGACTGGTGGCAATAACCAGTCGACTGGTAGGAGAGTTTTCCAACAGGTGGAGTTAGAAAATTTGTCAGTTGAAAATCCTGTTCCTGTCCAAGATGAAGATGATGTGGTTGATACTGAGAATGATGAAGAAGCTCCTATCCAGCAGGAAGAATCAATTGCAGTAAGAAGGCAAAGAAGAGATATCAAACGACCGTCTCGTTTTACAGATACAGTTGCATTTGCTCTTCCCATTGTGGATGATGAAGTTCCCTCCAACTTCAAAGAAGCCACTAGAAGTTCAGAAAATGCAGATTGGAAAGTTGCTATGGATGAAGAGATGAACTCTCTTCATAAGAATAAGACTTGGGATCTAGTGCAACTACCAAAGGGGAAGAAAGCAATCGGTTGCAAGTGGGTGTATACGAAGAAAGAAGGTCCAAAAGGCAGTGTTCGGTTCAAGGCTAGACTAGTTGCAAAGGGGTATGCTCAACAGGAAGGAATTGACTACAATGAAGTGTTCTCTCCGGTTGTGAAGCATCCTTCTATTAGGATTTTGTTGGCATTGGTAGCACAGTTTGATCTTGAATTGACACAGATGGATGTGAAGACTGCGTTCTTACATGGGGATCTAGATGAAGAAATTTATATGTTACAGCCAGATGGGTTCAAGACAGCTGGGAAGGAAAATTGTGTTTGCAGGTTGAAGAAGTCTCTCTATGGTTTGAAGCAATCTCCAAGGCAGTGGTATTTGAGGTTTGATCAGTTTATGAAGGTGCAGAGATATTCCAGAAGTGAGTTTGATCATTGTGTTTACTTCAGGAAGTTGCAGGATGGCTCTTTCATATATCTGTTATTATATGTGGATGACATGTTGATTGCCTCTAAAAATGCTAAGGAGATTCAAAATTTGAAGAATCAGTTGAGTTCTGAATTCGAGATGAAGGATCTTGGTGAAGCCAAGAAGATACTTGGGATGGAGATAGCTAGAGACAGGGCAAAGGGCACAGTGAGTTTGACACAGAAGCAATATCTTTTGAAGGTGCTGAAACGGTTCGGTATAGATGAGAAGACTAAACCAGTAAGTACACCCTTAGCCAGTCATTTCAGAATTAGTGCTTCTCAGTCTCCAAGTACAGATGAAGAGAGACAGTATATGGCGAATGTACCTTACACTAGTGTGGTTGGCAGTTTGATGTATGCTATGGTTTGTACTCGACCAGACATCTCTCAGGCGGTGAGTATGGTTAGTCGATATATGCATGATCCAGGCAAAGAGCATTGGCAAGCAGCTAAATGGATTTTGAGGTACATAAGTGGCACCACAGATGTGGGTTTGAAATTTGAAAGGGATGACAATATTAGCAGGTTATTGGTTGGATATGTTGATTCTGACTATGCAGGTGATCTAGATAAGAGGCGGTCTACTACAGGCTATTTGTTTACTATGGCTAGGGCACCTATAAGTTGGAGGTCAAATTTGCAGTCCACTGTAGCATTGTCTACTACTGAGGCTGAATACATGGCGGTTGCTGAGGCCATGAAGGAAGCCATTTGGATACATGGACTTTTGAAGAGCTTGGGAATTCATCGGGAGAAGGTGGAGGTACACTGTGACAGTCAGAGTGCTATTCATTTAGCGAAGAACCAAGTTCATCATTCGAGGACCAAACATATTGATGTCCGTTATCATTTTGTGCGTGATTTGATAAAGGATGGTGATATTCATTTGGTGAAGATTGGAACAGCTGATAATCCTGCTGATATGTTGACCAAAGTTGTTGGGGCAGCCAAGTTCAAGCATTGCATGAACCTGGCTAATATTTTGCATGTTTGATGATTTGGAATGGGGGGTTGGAATAGTGCTTCGCTATTTGTTCGCCTAGTATGTGATATCATACTAAGGTGGAGTTTGGATTTGTTGTTACATTTGATGATGAGCATTTGGAGTATTTGTGGAGATTGCTTGGGCTACTTGGAAGATCTTGCCAAGGTGGAGATTGTTGGATACTTGGTGGAAGATCTCGCCAAGGTGGAGATTGTAGGATAATGGCTCGATTCTGGTTCAGATTGTTTTGGAGTATCTGCAGCAAATGAAAGTTACAGTATCAGTCGACTGATAGAAGGATCAGGCGACTGTCCAGAGAGTTTTCGAAGGCTAAAGATACAAGCAGCAGCAGAGGATCAGACGACTGATCGGTCGACTGCCAGAAGGATTGCCAGTCGACTGGTAAGTCGACCAGTCGACTGTCGACGGGATTTTGAACTAGATCAGGCCCAATTCGAAAAGGCCCAATAGTTTCCCTATAAATACACTTGTTAGGGTTTTGTAATCTGTGACGAAAATTAGAGATCCCTAATTCGGTTTTGCAGCCGTCATTATTTGTAAGGGTTTGTTTTCGCCCATTGGTGATAATTTGAAGAAGAAGAAACCCCAACCGCCCCGTGGATGTAGGCATGTATTTTGCCGAACCACATTAAATCTGTGCGTCCTTTTGTGTTGGTTTGTTTTTGTGTTTTCTCGCTGGTTCTCTCTTTGTATTCCGCATTGGTTTGATTGTTGATTAGTTTGTATCGCGCACAACAAGGTACAGGTGGAGTTTTCTTACCCACATGTAACAGCAGATAATTTGTTCTCATTTTAAAAACTGGGTAGGATTAAGGGTAAAGAGCCTATTCCTACACTTACCCCAACTTTCATATAACAGCAGATAATTTGTTCTCATTTTAAAAACTGGGTAGGATTAAGGGTAAAGAGCCTATTCCTACACTTACCCCAACTTTCATATTACTAAGTGCGAAACCTTGAGATTTCTTTAGAATTGCTCTTACCGTAAAATTAAACAAATTTTAGAAATCGCAATCTGATTCAAACTTTTGATTACCATAAAAAGGTCATAATTCTAAACCCAGATAGAGAATAGGTTAAATATCTTTTCCAATTATGAAGAATTGTTAACTTTTTCTTGTAAGGTTCTTTGAATTTTCTGGCAGAAGAAAAATAATTTTCTCCAATCCATACACAACACTGATGCTACGTTCTTGCATAATAAAAACTGTCAAGAACTACTTTACTAACATAATTATGTTGGCCTAGATGTTGGTTTGCTTTCCAGTTCCCTCATATAATATTCTATTTGTATATTTTGTTTTTGATCTATGTTATCTTCCCCATCTGTTATGAAAATTTAAAAGCAAATGCTGTTTTGTAAATTTAGAATATGATGCTGTACATATTAAATTATTTTGTCAATACGTTATTTCTGACTTGAGTTCTTTGACGTTTCCATCTTTTGTTACCACTCTCCCAATATATTTTAAGCATTCTTTTGTCTGGCGGACAATGAAGACAAGGATTTTGAAAGAAAAAACTGCTCCTTAGAGATACAACCAAATGAGACTTTATTCAACCTAACATATCGTAAAGAGTACTTCCAACTACATATTTATCCTTTTCCCTGAGTTCAATTATAGAGTCCTATATATATTATATAGATTCCTTCCAACATATAAAATAACCTAAAATTACCTCTGTAACAAGACATCCTGCTATGGAGTGAATCTACAATCCAGTTTCCAATATAAAGCAAAGAAATATAGGACTTTAACTACCATACAGGAACAATTTATCGCCCAAATTACGTCATCCATTCCACCATTAAATCATCATCCTGATTGTCAAGTACCCAGAATTTCAGCAAATTCAAAAACCTACCCTAAAGTTTCCCTCCGTAATTGGGAACACCCACATTTGATCACAAAATGCACTTATAGCTCAGTTCTTAATACCCTGGGGAAACTTTATAATTGTTATTTTGATATATAGGAAATAAAATAGTGAGGGTAGTTTTTAAATTTTCCTGAAACTTCAAGGGAGTTTTTGGTATTTTCACCAACTACAAGTACGTTCCCAAAATAGAAAACTTACTATGCTTATAACAAGAATTTGATACTAAACTAATAACTACAAAATTTGAGAATGACCCCCTTTTACTGTAACATAAGTAGATAAGTAACTACCAGTTGCTGCAAAAGCATATTTTTAAGTCCAACATCCATTATACTGTTTGGGATTTATGCCCTATAGGATTTTGTTGAGTTCCCAACACAATCAATACAAACCACCAAACAAATAGTAAATTACACCAAACACACAATACTTGTCCCGATTTGAGCAAGCCCTAATCCTGAGGAGGAAAACCGAAATATTATTCAACTAGAGAAGATACAAGTGTTACAACTCTCACCACGACCCTCTCACAAGCCTAACTGGAAATACTTGTTGTTTACAATGGAGAATTCACTCCTCTCTCATATGAATCATATGAAGTACACTCTTATTCTATTCGACACTCAATAGAATCATATCGTTCTTTGAGCCGTTACATTGATTATATAGAGATCTAAAGAAACCCTAGGTTTAATCCTTGACACAATAGCCGTTTAATATTACCTGAAGAGATAATCATACAATGAGAGTCATACAATCTAACTTGGAGAATAAGTCGGGCTTCAAACGAATTCTCAAGATCCACACACGAATACAGATAGCCTCGACGCGCTTGACTGTCCAAGAGGGCAGTCGACCACAATGCTCTTTGTTCCAAACAGAGAGTCCAAGCGATCGACCACCCACTGCGCAGTTGACCGCTAGATCCTCCTTACTACTGCAACTATGGCTTCTCATCTTCCATCCAATCGTCGCTTCGATTCCTTTCGTCGCTTCCCCATTTTCTCTTCACATCGAATATAATATGCAACACATAAACCCAACAATCTCCACCTTGGATTATACTCATAAATCCACACATGTGTGATTTAAACTCTTTTAGAGTCTAGACTCTTTTCATCCAGTTCAATGGCTTATTCTGCTAGTTGAATCTACCACCACATGTTTTTCTCCAATCACATGCCCCTTCACGGGCACACCCAAGTAGATGTTATCATGGAGGTTAAACCCTCCACACGAACTCCACAAACCCTAAGTCTCTCTCCACTTTCTGACGGTATTCAAACGTCGCAGTCTCGCTTCGAGTGATTCTAGTGACGGCTTACTAAATGATGCTTTAGGAACAATGGCCTTCCAAACACTCAGCCAAGTTTTTCAGCTCCCACAAAGCTAGTAGAGATTATGCTGACCCTGCCTAATCTCCCTCTTATCCTTCATCATCTTACGACGATTCTTCCAAACTATCAAAACACTATCTCAAGCTGTGTACCTGCAGCCCTAAGCATTCAGAGTACCCAAGGATATCAGATTTTGTTTCATCAAAGAAATATGCATGATCACTTCTAGTGTGAACCTTTTACCATCTTGCGTCTCCAACTAAATTGTTCCCTCACCCACTACTTCACAAATCTCCTAAATCGCTATTCTCACTGTATGCCCTGTTGTAGACTTAAAAGTAGAAAATATCTCCCTCTCAGAGCAAATATAAGAAGAACATCCCGAATCAAGAAACTAGCCTGAATTCACATATAAAAAACTTGATATAAGAAGACAGTCTTAAGTTATCACCTAAGTTAGACGCGCTAATGCTGACCACATGTGCACCCTTCTATTCAACCACTTGCGACAATCCCTTTTGTAATGCCCAATCCCTTTACAATGGTTGCAACAAATCTTATCCTTGTATGTCATATCCCTTCCGATAGAAGTATCACCATCCACCACCAAACAATATGTAGAAATAGTCCCCGATTTATGCGTCTCCTTCCTCAGTTCATCTTCTTTCACACCCTTGATCTCCCAGACTACTAAAAATATCTCCTTGGCGGATTTTCTGTGTAGCATGGTAGTTATCAAGTGATCATACGAAATTGACAGTGAATATATCAAGTTGAAAGCTTTATCCTCTTCGCTTAGATCATCCACGTTAATCGCCTTCAGTTCAAATATTACCTTATTGAACTTCACAATATGATCTTGAAGATGAGTACCTTCCTTTGTTGAGAAATGAAACAACTTTCTCTTTCAGTATACCCAATCTAAAAAAGAGGCGATCCCGACTAGTCAGTTTTGAGTCTCGTCCCCAGACTCGCCGCGCTTTTCTCCTCAAGGATATCACACTTGACTTCGTCCGCCAATTACAATAGGATTAAACTCAAGACATTCAAATAAATCTCATCGCACTTCTCCTACTTCATGTTGGTTGGTTTCTTTTCTTCTCCATCTAGCAAGCCCTTTTGAATTAATGTGTCATACATGTCCACCTTCCGTAGATTGAAACTGATCCTACGTCGAACTGCTTGATCTTCGTGCTCTGATCAACCATCTTCTTCAAGAAACTCGAACAAACCCACGAACTTGATGCTCTGATACCATTTGTTAGAGATTTATGTCCTATAGGACCTTTTGAGTTCAACACGATCAATACAAACCACCAACTAAATAGAAGATCACACCAAACACACAAAGCACACAATATTTGTTCCGGTTTGGGCAAGCCCGGATCCGGAGAGAAAAACTGAGATATTATTCAACTAGAGAAGATACAAAAGTTACAATTCTCATCACGACTCTCTATCAAGCCAAATTGGAAATACTTGTTGTTTACAATGAAAAATTCACTCACCTCTCAGATGAAGTACACTTTTCTTTTATTCGGAACTTAATAGAATCATATCATTCTTTGAGCCGTTACACTAATTATATAGAGATCTAGAGAAACCCTAGGTTTAATCTTGATACAATAGTTGTTCAATATTACCTGAAGAGATAACCATATAATGAGAGCTGTACGATCTAACTTGGAGAAGAAATCGGACTTCAAAACGAATCCCTAAGACCTGCACCCGAACACAAACAGTCGCAATGCGGTCAACTGTCTAAGAGGGTGGTCGACGGCAATGCTCTCTATTCCAAATAGAGTCTGGGCGGTTGTCCGTCCACTGTGCAGTCGATAGCCAGATCCTCCTGAGTGCTACTACTGTTGCTTCTCATCTTCCATCCAATCGTCGCTTCGATTACTTTCGTTGCTTCCCCGTCTTCTCTTCATATCGAATATAGTATGCAATACATATAAACCCAACATATACCACATACAAGCAGATGTGGGTTGAGCAATTCAAAAACTGTTCTTAACAAAACACTACCCTTATGTTTCCCTGGACAAAGGTTTTAAATATCAGATATTGGTTTCGTACCATATGGAAAAATTTCATATTGGATACTGGATATTAGTGATATATTAGTGATATAAAAAAATAACAGGTTGCCATAATTGACAAAGATATCCTAAATGTGATTTAAACAACCTTTACATCTATAAATTTACAAACAACCTCAAGCAAGCATTATAATAAACTAATAGTTACAACCATAGTATTATAATTGCCTACATGAAATTGTAAGTAATGTAATAATAAAAGAAAGATTTCAGCATATTCTGATTAAACAAACAATATAAGTAAATATTATAAGAATTAACAAGTTAAGGAAGAACACGTTGAACCGAGAATATGATAAGTACAAGAGGTGGCATCAACCTCTTCTAAAATCTGGTTCAAGCAGATAAGTTGAGGAGCAAAAATTAGAGATGAGGTTTTTGCTTTATCAATATAACGGCCGTAACGTGTAACGTGTTCTCTAATGCTGTAACAGGTCAAAATTGTGATATGTTTTCTCAACTCCGTTTCGATAATGGCGGCCTCGCTTAAATGTTGTAACAGCCGCTATAATGGCCAGGCAATCAAGGCTACCCATATATGCTCACATAAGTTCTTATTTCCCGAGGAAAACTTTCAATAGTTCCTCCCAGAAAAGAAAAAAAAAAAAGAAAGTTGAGGGGTAGTTTTTTTTAAACTTTTCTAACAGTTCAGGGTAGATTTCTGCATTTTCTCCAACTACAATTACGATTCCCAAAATAAAAAAACTAAAAAATGCTTTTATAAGAAGAATTTGACAAAATACATATATAATAAACTAATTACTGCCACCGCACTTTGAGAATTAGTCCTCTTTTACTGTGACTAAGGTAGATAAGCAACTAACAGCTGCAGCAAAAAAATATCATATCTTTAAATCCAACAACTATTCTACCACATATGCTCTGTTGGGCATTACTTTTGGATAGTGTTTTTGGATCCGAAAACATATTTAGGTTCAAAATAAGTGTTAGCAAACATAATTCAAAGTGCAGAATAATCAAAAGTACTTTTTTTCTAAAATTACTATTTTTATTATTTTTTTAAAAAAATACCTAAAGTGGTGCGTTTGACTTTTAGAAAAGTGTTTTTACTTGATGGAATTTTTTTGAAGTTAAATATAAGTCTTTCTAGTACTTTTAATACTAATACTTTTCAACCGATCGCACAATCACAGCAATACCAAACAGAGTCAATACAATCAGATGAGTGATAAGCTCAAGTTACAATCCAGTGAACTTATTTCAAATAAAAACCAAAACTTCATGTCAAAAATTCCAAAAAAAAAACTACAATCCCAATCAGAAGTTTCTCAAACAAGAGAGAAGGATAGTACCTTCGGAGCCAATTGAGGAGAGAATCCCAAAGCCCCATATCTCAATTTTGGGGGAATTTTGAGAAACCCTTTCTCTCAGATCTCTCTTAGTTTAAGATACTGGAATTGAATTGGAACAGCGAGGAAGTGATGAGGAAGCCGACACGAAAACAACAAATTATTATTACGGAAACAAGAAAGAGGCGGAAAGAGTATCGCTTCTGTCTGAAGTAAATGGCCTGGGTCGCTTCGGGTCGGGTCGGGTCGGGTCGGGTCGGGCCCGGTTTAAGCCCACACTGTTGAGGAATTAAACAAAAGGCAGGATTATTAATATATTTCCATATAACTCAGCTCACAAATATGTTAATTCTATATAAGTCATTCACATATTGCTATTTTCATATAACTCACTTATAATGTTGCTCATTTAAAAAAAAAAACTATGTAAGGAAATTACTTGAGGGTTCTTACTTGACCTGCAAGTCTTTTTCTTTCCTATGATCTGGTCTAATAGGAATCCTGTTAATTATGGGATACGGACTATCCATATTTAGAAACGATTACTAAAAGGAGTTCTCTTTCCTTATCAACTCTACCTCGATGGACGGTTGAGATTGAATCTAAGGAAACCCTAATGGTAAAGTCGGCCCTCTCTCCACCTATAAATAATGCTTTTCAGCCATCACAAAAAGCATCTCAGAAAAAAAAAACACATAACATAAGGGTTTATAGTCGAGGTGAGAGAAGCTGAATCTCTCCAATAAAGTTCTTCAAACAGATCCAAACAGCCGTCCGTAGAAGCAGCCTTCAGCGAGATCAGAAAGCACTATGGACGGAGGTATTCTTATATTCCTCTCTCACGTGTTCTATTAGTGATTATCATGTCGATTCAAAGGTCTTAGGGTTCATGTAAATAATCGTTTAACATGTGGTATCAAAGCGAAGTTAATGAACGCATTATTTTCCATGAAATAGAATACATCTAAATCATTATAATCGATGATATTACTGTTTATAACTGGTATTATGTTCTTCAACATCATAGATCTGGAAAAAAAAAAATCAGGCCTGTCGCCCCAAACCCCACTCTTCAGTCGAATTCTGTACATTATGTTTTGTCAGGAGGGCCAGCCCCATGGCTCTCGGAGGACCATGGGGGCTCGGCCCTTTACCGGTGCTTTATATATTACACGATATATACCATTTTTTGGGTCATATTAAGTGAATTAATGATTGAAATTATGTTATTAGGGTTTGGAATCACCATAGTGATCCTAATTGATCATCGACTAAAAATTGTGTCTTAATCACCATTATAATGTTCGTTTGATTATCATATGGAGATTTTAGTTCCACAGGCATACTAAATTATGTGTTTGATCAACAATTAAGGAGTACATGTATATGTAGACCAAGGATATCCACAGATACCTTGTAGTCTAAATTAAATAAATACCCTACTCAATTATGTATGATGAATACTACGATGGTATAATGTGTAGAATTTATGATTACTACCCACAGGAATATCATATCCTCTCGTCATACTTATTCAAATATTATGTATGTGTTGTTTATGTTTCAAATAGTCTCATTAAAACTTGTTGTATTTCTAAAATTGCAGCATTTTTTCCTTCAAATTTGTCATCGTCCGTATCATCTATCCCTCTTCTCATGGGAACTAACTTCTCAGAATGGAAAGAGAGAGTTGAGTTCACATTAGGGGTGCTTGACTTGGATTTTGCCTTTCAAATTGAAAAGCCAGATCCTCTTACAGAAAGAAGCACTAATGAACAAAAGACTCTCCTTAAAGCTTGGGAGAGGTCTGACAGATTGAGCATAATGTTTTTACGAATGACAATTGCAAGTAACATCAATACTTTCCTTCCCACACCTGTAACTGCTAAGGCTTTCCTAACTGCAATAGAAGAACGGTTCAAGAATGCAAACAAATCCCTTGTTGGAAAACTTATGGCAGATCTGACAACCGTGAAGTTTGATGGCACACGCTCTATGCATGATCACTGCATTGAGATAACGAACCCTGCAGCAAAGCTAAAGAGTTTAGGAATGACAGTGGACGATTCTTTTCTCGTTCAATTTAACCTCAACACTTTACCCCCTCAATATGGACCATTCCAAATTCATTACAATGCCATTAAGGGTAGTGAATGAACTGGCTAATAAATTGGTACAAGAGGAGGCCAAGCTAAACCAACAAGGTATAAAGGTTGCACATTTTGTCCAATGAGCTTGATATAATGCTGGGAAAAGGTAGAATTCAGGCCATAAAAGAACACCGCCTAGAATGAACGAGGCTAATCAACCCAATGCGAAGAAGGCAAAGAAGGATGACAGGTGCAAATTTTGCAAGAAGCCTGGACACTTTCTGTCATTCTCCGCTTCCCAAAAAAAGGGAATACGAGCGCGTGACAAAGCTCAACGAATGATTTTCATCATTCATGAGCTGTAGGATCGACTCAGCATCATAACAAGAATATAACAAAATGTACACAACCACGCATGCATGAATAATTTATTAATCAACAGAAAATAATTGAAACAAAATAATAATATCCCAAATAGTTTTCAATTCTAGATCAAAAGATAAAACTCGGGACTATAAGCCCGTTATAAGATTCAAGTAGCAACAAATATAAATAACTCAAATACAAGAAAATAATTAAAGCAGTTTTTCTAAGCGAAGCCTAGAACGTTTGCTCACCAATTCCAGCAAGCAATTCGTCTCCAAAGTTTGTATATAAATATAAAAAAGGAAAAAAAAAGGGAAAACAAGATAAATGCCTTTAGTGCAAGTTAGGGCCGCAAATAGTACAAGCAAAGGTATGAAAGCTAGTGCAAGAAATATGGAACAAGATTTGAAATCAAGAATGTATGTCATAATATATAGGGATGCAACAAGTAGTGGAATTTAAGAAACTAGGTAGCAAGAAGGACAACTCGAGTGACAAGACTGGGTAACAAATACTAGTAGTAGAATAAGTGGCTAGTGAACGTGTAATGGTATCAAGCATCAAGTAACAAGTGTCACGTACAAGTGTCGAGTAACAAGTAACAAGTCTCAAGTGTCAAGTTATCAAGTACAAGTATCAAGTAGCGAGTGTCAAGTATTATGTTCAAGTATCAAGTCTCATGTATCATGTAATCAAGTATTAAGTAAGCATGTATCATGTTCAAGTCTTGTAGTTATTACTATCTAGGTAGCACTTCATGTGCCATCCTTTTATCATATGGTTGCTACAGTCAAAGCAATTTCGTTTAGGCCTAGTGGTGGATTTTATAGGGCGGTGTACTCAGGTCATGTTGGAAATACGACCATGTAATCAAACCATGGGCACTAGAGGTGGTCCCCGTCAACTCTTGACGTGGCACTTAGTTCTACGTGGCACTTAGTTCCATCTGATTGCAAATACATATCATGTAATCATATAATGAGCACTAGAGGTAACCTCCGCAGGCACTAGAGGTGGCCCCCGTCATCCATGACTTGGCACTTAGTTCTACGTAGCACTTAGTTCCATTTAATGTAAAATCATGGAAAATGCGGGCCCCCTTCCGAGTACACTTACCTATATTGTCCACTACTATGGTCTTTCCCTTAAACCCCGGCTTGTTATTTATTATTATCATCAAGCAAGCATAAAATTGTGCGAAACAAGTCAAGTAAACATAATCAAGAACATGGAACATGTCTAGGCTTGGCAGGATACACGTTCGAGGGTCAAAACAAATCAAATTATCAAGAACAACGAGAATTCCAAATCTGGACAGCATGACATTGCTGTACCAAAACTGCGATTCCCATTGCTATAAGATAGCAAATGTGGATCTGTCAGAAGGCCTAGAAACTAGACTCCTGCCCAGTTTCAATGCATATAATTAAAGTACATAAAATTTGTGATAACATCTGTCAAAATAGCAAACTGTACAACATTAGTGTTCAGCCAGAATTTGTACAACTGAGTTTATACATATGAAACAGGCTTGAAAAATCATTAATTAATTTTGAGAAAAGTAGAGAATGTTATCTAGGGTTTCCAGTATTAGCATGCAAAATTTCAAGTTATTTACTTACTGGTAGCATAGTTAAAATAATTGTAAACCAAGGTGATGCTGCAGTTTTTTTTGTGAATCTGTGATTACCGACACAGCAACAGTAAAACTGCGATATCTCCTACACCGTAACTCGAAATTCAAACATTCTGGATGTTATTGGCAACTAGACACTTAGGGCTACATTTCTTATTCAGGACTCATGTTCAGATTTTGGTTTTATCGGGGTCGAAACAGTAAGGCAAGATAGAAACAGAAACCAACTAAAACATTTTTTGTATGAAATGAATCAAAATTTTACGAAGGGTTGTGACTCTTAGATCATGTAATGTATAAGGAGAAATATGAGATCATCAACGATGAACAAAGAGGAGTCACATTCACAAACTATTTGCAGTATTTTCAAGAAAGAGCTTGTACTAGAAAATGAAATGTACAAGAGATACTTGCCTTGGGTGTAGACGACGAATCCGAACACGAACAATTAACGGGATGAGAATCCTGAGAGGCGAGGCACAAGCACAGACACACGCACGCACGTGTGAGACACGTGCAAAACACCCACACAGCAGATCTACCCCGGATCTCCTCTAGACACCAAACAGTAAACACACAATCAGATCTGATCAGATGGAGGCTCGGATCTTGATGCGATCGGGTGGTTCAGATTTGAACAGCCACTCCCTCTTCCTCCTTCTTCTCTACTTGATCAACCGCAGCAATGGCGATAGGCGCTTCGATGGCGATTGCGAGCGGCGATAGTGGGAGGGCGGTCGCGGCGGCGACCGGTAGCATGCGGCGACGATGTCGAGGGAAGCTCGACGCAGGAGGCGGCGTGGCGTGGCCCTATTCTTGATGGGAAAACAGAGCGATGGCAGAGCTTGGGGGTTCGACGACGGTGCGGGGTCGGTGGGGATGTTGGCAGTAAGAGCGGAGGTCGAGGGTGAGGAGGTGATGGGTTTCGGCAGTGGAGCGAGGTGAGGAAGATGATGAAGGGGATAATGGCAGAGGAGAAGTAATGGGTTGTGGCGGTTGCGAGGTTGAAGACGTGTGGGGGATGAGGGCGAGGAGACAGTGGGGTCGAGGCGATGGTGAGGATGAGCAGGGAAAGAGGGACGATGACGGGGAGATGAGGCATCGGGAAATGGGTACAGAGGTCGAAATTGGGTTTCAATGAGTGGAGGAAGAAGGAGACGGGGAGAGAAATGGTAGGCGGCTGCTGTTGGGGTTAAAACAGTATTAGGTTAGGGTTAATTAGGATTAAGAGGGTTTAAATAGTAGGGTTATGGGTTTTGGGTAACAGGATAGCGGGTTTGAATGGGATCCAACAGGAGATTGAGTCCAAATTCAATATAATAGGGAAAAAGAAATAGATGAGGTGAATCAGTTCACTCTTCATGAAGAACGACAATTCAGAGCAGATACAACAATGAAATTGAAATAAATATTGGCACAAAATTGAGTTGAAACAAATGAAATGATTTTATTCGAACTAGAACAAAATAAAGATCTCAAATTGATAGACAGAGTACAAGGAATGCAAATACAATAGAAAAATACAGATATGGGAAATAGGAGTTACAAATCCTACCCACCTAACAAGCAGAATTTCGTCCTCGAAATTCACACAAGTGGTAGATAGGGTAACCCCCCCCCCCCCCACACACACACAAAGGAAAATGAAGAACAACAACAAAACAAAACTACTGAAACAGATGGGAAAACTTTTGCTGAATCTCCTCCTCCAATTCCCAAGTTGACTCACCCGGCGAGTGAGGATTCCAAGATACCCGAACCAGCTTGATAACCTTGTTATTCATCACCTTCTTACGCCTGTCCAAGGTAGTAACTGGTGGAATCTCACAAGACAGATCCGGTTGCACAGACAACTCAGAGTAGTCGATCACATGACTCTCATCCCTGATGTATCTCCTGAGCTGGGAGACATGAAAGATATCATGCACCCCAGATAGAGCCGGTGGCAATGCAAGTCGATAGGACACCTTGCATACTCGCTCCACAATATCAAAAGGCCCGATGAACCTGGGGCTTAGCTTACCTCCACCTCCAAATCGGATAACGCCTCTCCATGGTGATACCTTAAGGAATACATGGTCTCCCACCTCAAACTCCATGGGCCTTCTGTGGACATCTGTCCATTTCCACTGCCTGTCCTGCGCTGCCAGAAGGTGCTTCCTATTCTGAGCCACTGCATCGACAGTCTTGGTGATCAATTCTGGCCCCAACAATTTTCTCTCACCCATGTCATCCCAGCACACTGGTGACCTACACTTTCGACCATACAATGCCTCGTACGGTACAGCTTTAAGACTGGCTTGATAGTTGTTGTTATACGAGAACTCTACCAAGTGCAGATGATCCTCCCAAGACCCTCAAAACTGAAGTACACAGGACCTCAACATGTCTTCAAATGTCTGAATGGTCCTTTCAGACTGCCCATCTGTCTGAGGGTGGAAGCTGTACTTTACTTCAACTTGCTCCCAAGACTGTTCTGAAGGCTCTCCCAAAACTGAGATCTGAACTTGGTATCCCTGTCGGATACAATGCTGACCGGAACCCCCTGGAGCCTGATAATCTCCTGCATGTACCTCTCTGCAAGACTCTCAGTAGACTAACCAACTCTGAAGGGGATGAAGTGAGCACTCTTCGTCAGCCTGTCGATAATTACACAAATGGCGTTGTGACCCTTAAGACTCCCTGGCAAGGTGGTCACAAAATCTATGGTGATTGCTCCAACTTCCACTCCGAGATGGGAAGAGGATGAAGAAGTCCAGCGGTCCTCTGATGTTCTGCCTTCACCTGTTGGCAGATCAAACACTAAGACACAAATCTGGCTACTGCCCTCTTCATACCATGCCACCAAAAGTGGAGTTTCAAATCCCGATACATCTTGGTACCACCGGGATGAATAGAGTATGCCGACCGGTGGGCTTCCTCGAGCAATTTTTGCCTGACTTCACCTTTTGGGACACACAGCCTAGACCCAAAGCAAAGTGATCCATCTGAGTGAATGACCATATCGGTCCTCGAACCTGCCTCAACTTCTGCTCTGAACTTCTGTAACTGCTCATCACCTGCCTGTGCTTCCTTAATCTGCTCTACCAGAGATGACTGCAACTGAAGCATCATATAACTCCGATCGGCGCCCGACATAATCACATTCAAGTCCAACCTTCTCATTTGCTCAATAAGCTCATTCTGTTGAGTCAAGAACATGGCGACTGGCCTCCTGTTCAATGCATCTGGCACCAAGTTCACCTTACCGGGGTGATACTGCAAACTGATGTCATAGTCGGCCATCAACTCCAAGCAGTGCCTCTGTCTCATGTTCAGCTCTTTCTGAGTGAAGACATACTTGAGACTTTTGTGGTCGGTAAAGATTTCCACTCGGTCTCCAAGTCAGTAGTGTCTCCACAACTTCAAAGCGAAGATCACCGCTACCAACTCCAAGTCATGAGTAGGATAGTTTTTCTCGTGCGGCCTCAACTGCCTGGATGCATAAGCAACAACCCGACCCTTCTGCATCAATACTACACCTAGACCTCTGCCTGAAGCATCGTAGTGAATCACGAAACCACCCGAACCATCTGGTATAGTCAACACTTGCGTTGACGTCAACCTGCTCTTCAGCTTTGCGTAAGCCTTACTACATGCCTCATTCCAAGCAAACTTCTGATCCTTCCCTGTCAGTTTAGTCAATGGCCCGGCAATCTTCGAGAAGTCTTAGACAAACTTCCGATAATACCTTGCTAGCCCGAGAAAACTCCTCACCTCTGAAACTGATTTAGGACTGGCCAATTCTTCACTACAGCAATTTTGGACGGATCTACAGAGATTCCCTCGCCCGAGATAATATGTCCCAAGAATGTGATTCGGTCAAGCCAGAACTCACACTTGCTGAGTTTTCCAAAGAGCTGATTCTCTCTCAGAGTCTACAAGACTAACCTCAGATGTTCAGCATGCCCTTCTGGTTCTGCGAATACACCAAGATGTCATCTATAAATACCACCACAAATCTGTGTAGGAACTGGGAGAAAACGCTGTTCATCAGGCTCATAAACACTGCTGGGGCATTCGTGACTTCGAACGGCATCACCAAGAATTCGTAATGCCCGTACCTGGTCCTGAACGTAGTCTTCTGCACATCTGTTGCCTTCACCTTCACATGATGGTACCCCGAGCGAAGGTCCAACTTTGAAAAGACTGCAGCACCGCCCAACTGATCAAACAAGTCGTCGATCCTAGGTAGTGGATACCGATTCTTCACAGTGACATTGTTCAGCTCTCAGTAATCCATGCATAACCTGTGGCTTTCGTCCTTCTTATTGACGAATAGAACAGAGCTCCCCACGGTGAAACACTATGCCTGATGAAACCTAAATCTAACAAACCCTGAATATGCACTTTCAGCTCTACTAGCTCAATCGGTGCCATCCTATATGGGCTCTTCGATATCGGCACTGTACCAGGCTGAACCTCAATGCAGAACTCCACCTCTCGATCTGGAGGTAACCCGGGCAATTCTTCTGGGAACACATCCAGGAATTACCGCACTACAAGAGGCGTAGCCTCACAGCCTGTGTGCAACTCCATTGCACAACCTTCTTCATCTGCCACCTTCTTACCATGCCCAAGGGGTGTCTCCCCAGCATGGAACTCAAACTCTGCATGTCCCGAAATCCTGAACACAACTTTCTTCGCTCGGCAATCAATAATAGCATGAGACTCCTCCAACCAATCCATGCCGAGAATCACATCAAACCTTGAATTCCCGATCACTATCAGATCTGCCTTGAAATCTGTGCCCCCAATGACCATAGGGCTCTGCTTACACTCCCTAGAGCAAATGAAAACACCGCCACCTGTGGTGATGTTCCAAGCTGCCGGCATAGCACTGCACCCCAACTGATGCTGATCCACAAAGCGGGAAGAGACGAAAGAATTGGTTGCCCCGGAATCAAATAGGACATGGGCAGGAAAAGAATGAACTAGAATGATACCTATGATAGAATCAAAAACATGGGAAGAGATGAATAGTGTAGGATAATAAGGATTAAGAAATACTAATATGAAAAAGACAACATGAATGGATGATGCAATAAGAAACAACAAAGCAGGGAACATATAATAAACAACAAAACACATAAATATACCTGCAACGACCTCCTCTGCGGTCTTGACCTCCTCTGCAGTCAGGTTGAAGGCCTGACCTCTCCTCGAGGCAGCGGTCCTCTGACCGATGATCTAATGCTGATGAGGAAGTGGTGGCCTGACCTGACCAAGAGCCGGTACCCCCGGCTGAACTGGTCCTCTGGTTGGTGGAGCCAACCCCCTGTGTGGGAACTCACGGAACATGTGATCACTAGCTCCGCATGCGAAGCACTGACGATTTGCTGTTCTCCAGTCCCTGCACACATGACCCGCCTTGTGACAAACGTCACATCTCACATCCCTCATCGGAGCCGTAGGTAGGTATGGCAAGGCCCCTAGTGCTGAGGCTAGAGCTGGCCTCTTGATTGGCCCTCCAGTGGGCCTAGCAGCTATAGGGTGCGGAACGGACTTCTGGATGGCACGCTTCCGCCTACTAGTTTGTTCCTGACTTCTAGCATCCTCCAGGATGTCAGCATAGGATCGAAGTCTCAAGGCAGCTAGGCGATCCTGGATCTCAATGTCCAAGCCCAGTAAGAAACAATGCCCTTATCTTCATCATTCGCCACCATGGACGGGGCAAAGCGACTCAGTCGGGTGAACTCCGCAGCATACTCGTCTGTGGTCCGACTTCCCTGATTCAAGATAGTGTCTCAGTTAAAACATTGATATATCATGAATTAACAATGAAAATTGCATAATAAACACTATCTAACGAACCTGAGTAAGCGCGACAAATTGCCACTCCATTTCATTCCTGGTGACATCGGGAAAGAACTTCGTGAGAAAGCTCTATCTGAAGATGGCCCAGGCGATGGGGCGCCCTACCGTTCCATCTCAGCTCACCACCAGATATAGGCGAGGTCAACAAGCTGGATGCTTACGATATCCACACGATCCACATCAGCTATTAGCACTGCGATCAAAAGCTGTTCAGTCCTGATGAGCCATTGCTCTGCTTCCAGCGGACCTTCAGTACCTGAGAATTTGTCTGGGTGTAGCCTCATGAAGTTCGCTACATTGCCAGGTCTCGGTGGCAGCACCCCGGGCGCAAGTACAAGGGGCTCTCTGTTGGCAGCTTCCAAAGCTGCCCTCATCAGTTCACCATGTTCCCGCTGCATCTGCATCATTTGTTGCATCAATTGCTCATTCTGTTCATACTACAATTGCAACACTTGCATAATAGCGGGCTCCTCTGACTGATCACCCCCAGTTTGGGAGGACAAAACATTCTTACGAGTCATAGCCTGCACAAACCGAAAACAATCAGTACCCAGATCAAGTTGATAATTAATTTTTCATGCAATTACATGGCCTGTTAAATTTTGAGTTAATCCTGACTGAGTCAAACCTGTCTAATGTATTAGTCAACTAACACATTAGCCGAACCTGGCTCTGATACCACTAAAAACCTTGTCACGCCCTGCTTCCCAAAAACACAGAAAACGAGCGCGTGACAAAGCCCAACGAATGATTTTCATCATTCATGAGCTATAGAATCGACTCAGCATCATAACAAGAATATAACAAAATGTACACAACCACGCATGCATGAATTATTTATTGATCAACAGAAAACAATTGAAACAAAATAATAATATCCCAAATAGTTTTCAATTTTAGATCAAAAGATAAAACTCGGGACTATAAGCCTGTTACAAGGTTCAAATAGCAACAAATATAAATAACTCAAATACAAGAAAATAATTAAAGTAGTTTTCCCAAGCGAAGCCTAGAACGTTTTCTCACCAATTCCAGCAGGCAACTCATCTCCAAAGTCTGTATATAAATATAAAAAGAGAAAAAAATATGGAAAACAAGATAAACGCCCTTAGTGCATGTTAGGGCCGCAAATAGTACAAGTAAGGGTATGAAAGCTACTGCAAGAAATATGGAACAAGATTTGGAATCAAGAATGTATGATATAATATAATAGGGTTACAACAAGTAGTGGGATTCAAGAAACTAGCTAGCAAGAAGGACAACTCGAGTGACAAGACTGGGTAACAAATACTAGTAGTAGAACAAGTGGCTAGTGAACATGTAATGGTATCAAGCATCAAGTAACAAGTATCACGTACAAGTATCGAGTAACAAGTAACAAGTCTCAAGTGTCAAGTTGTCATGTACAAGTATCAAGTGGCGAGTGTCAAGTATTATGTTCAAATATCAAGTCTCATGTATCATGTAATCAAGTATCAAGTAAGCATGTATCATGTTCAAGTCTTGTAGTTATTACTATCTAGGTAGCACTCTATGTGCCATTCTTTTATCACATAGTTGCTACAGTCAATGCAATTTCGTTTAGGCCTAATAGTGGATTTTATAGGACGGCGTACTCAGGTCATGTAGGAAATCCGACCATGTGAACAAACCATGGGCACTATTGGTGGCCCCGTCAATCCTTGACGTGGTACTTAGTTCCATCTGATTGCAAATACATATCATGTAATCATATAATGGGCACTAGAGGTAACCCCCGCAGGCACTAGAGGTGGCCCCCGTCATCCATGACGTGGCACTTAGTTCTACGTGGTACTTAGTTCTATTTAACGTAAAATCATGGGAAACACGAGCCCCCTTCCGAGTACACTTACCTATATTGTCCACTACTATGGTCTTTCCCTTAAACTCCGGCTTATTATTTATTATTATCATCAAGCAAGCATAAAAGTGTGCAAAACAAGTCAAGTAAGCATAATCAAGAACATAGAACAAGTTTAGGCTAGGCGGGATACACGTTCGAGGGTCAAAACAAATCAAATTATCAAGAACAACGAGAATTCCAAATCTGGACAGCATGACATTGCTGCACCAAAACTGTGATTCCCGTTGCTACAAGATAGCAAATGTGGATCCTTTATAAGGCCTAAAAACTAGACTCCTGTTCGGTTCTAACGTATATAATTAAGGTACATAAAAGTTGTGGCAACATGTGTCAAAACAGCAAACTGTACAGCATTAGTGTTCAGCCAGAATTTGTAAAACTGAGTTTATACATATGAAACTGGGTTGAAACATCATTAATTAATACTGAGAAAATTAGAAAATGTTATCTAGGGTTTCAAGTATCAGCATGCAAAATTTCAAGTCATTTACTTATTGGTAGCATAGTTAAAATAATTGTAAACCAAGGTGGTGCAGCAGTTTTTTTGTGAATCTGCAATTACCAACACAGCAGTAGTAAAGCTGCGATATCTCCTAGACCGTAACTCGGAATTCAAAAATTCTGGATGTTATTGGCAACTAAACACTTAGAGCTACATTTCTTATTCAGGACTCACGTTCAGATTTTGGTTTTATCGGGGTCAAAACAGCAAGGCAAGACAGAAACAGAAACCAACTAAAACACTTTTTGTATGAAATGAATCAAAATTTTACTAGTTGTGAACAAGTGTATCAACGAAGCGTTGTGACTCTTAGATCATGTAATGTATAAGGAGAAACATGAGATCATCAACGATAAACAATGAGGAGTTACATTCACAAACTATTTGCAGTATTTTCAAGGAAGAGCTTGTTGTAACTCCTGTTTTCCCAAAAATGTATTTAGTGTATTTTCTGTATTTAAAATTTTCGTAAATTATTTTTACCGCTTTCAATTTATTTTGTCAAATTTTACTATTGGATCTCCTATTAAAATCTATTTTCGATTAATAATTGTATTTGTAACTATTTTGTATGATTTTATATTTTAATACAAACCTTACTATTATTATTACTGTTATTTTATGCTGATTGTATATTAAAAATTCTATTGTATTTGCTAGTATTTGAGTATTAACTCAGTGTATACTATTTGATTTATTGTACTATGATATTTCTAGTGTATATTTTCTATTGAATAAATTATTTACTTTTAATATTAATCTAATTATATTTTTGAATTAATTTTATTGAAACCCTAATGGATTTTTAATACCTATTAACCCACATTTCCCTTAAACCCAAACCCCTGCTCTGTTTCCCCTACCCTAATCCTATTCTACACCCGACTCGTTAATACCTATTTACCCATCTGCCTCCTATAAACCCTATTTTCCCCACTCTATATATATCAACCCATTAACCTACTGCCTCTTCATCTTCACGTAACCTAACCAGCCGCCTCTTCAACCCTCTCTCCCAACCCCGCTCATCCTTTTCCCTGAGCATTGTCCACCCTCCTGTTGCGCCACCTGTCTGCAGCCAGGGCGACAGCTACGCGCCGCCCTCCATCTCGTGCTCCTCGTCTCTCATTCCCCATCCTCCTGCTCTCCCGCCTTATGCCACCGCCCCCCTTGTGCTCCTCCTGAGCGACGTGCCGCTCGACTGCAGCACCGACAGCCAAGCAATGCCAACCACCACCACAGGTGCCCCTGCCTTCTCTCGATAGCCCTGCAGTTCTCCCTGTGCTGTCACCAACAGCAGTCGCAACAGCCCAGCAGCCCCTCCGGCCAGTCGCGACACCTCCGGCGTTCCTCCCAAATGCCAGCCAGCTGGTTCTCCCCCTGTGTGCCGTCCCCTCGTGGCGCTGCCGCCATGGGCCACCAAGCTAGTGCAGCCCCTTAGCTTTGGTTGATGTTTGTTTGGTTTTAATCTTGTTGATCGTGAGTCGTTGATCTCTTGATCATCTTGATCATGGAGGGTATGATCATCGTTGTTTGGAGCCGTTCGATTGGATCGTGATCTCATCCATCATCTTGATGATCACTTTGAATTTGGGCCGTCGGATCTTAATTATCATCTTTGATTATGGACCATTGGATTTCTTCATCATCATCTTGGAGTTCTTTGATTTCTTTGATTGTGGACCGTCTGATTATCGATCTGATCCGATCATCATCATCATCATCAAGATACTGGTCACATCTCGATCTTGATCTTGATCTTCGATCAGAGTCGTCCGATCTGATCCGTTCCCTTGATCTCATGATCTCAGCCATCCAATCGTGTTCGTGGGTTATTTGTTCTTTGGATTCGTGATCTTGTTCATGATCATCTTGCTCATGATTCGTTGCTGTTGAGTTCGTGTCCGGAAATTCTTTCCCGTTATTCTTTTTCTTTTGGTTGGATTCATCGTCTTTCAGGCAAGGCACTTGTACTCCAATTCATTTGTTTGATACAAGTAAAAAATGTTCACCTATAATGTAGTTGGGTCTAGAGATGACTCTTGTTTGTGTTTTTCTTGATGGATTTTGTCTCTATTGTGAAAACTTGACCATAGTTGCCTCACGACACAATATGGACATGATTTAACTTAGGTTTTACCTTTTCTTGATTTTGATCATGTATGTGAGACTTGTGTGTAAATTCGTGTTTTGGTTGAGACCCATGTGAAATACTTGGTATGGACATGCTAGATACCCTAATTCATGATGTTTAGACACTTGGTAGACTCGATTTCATGTTTGGATGTGTTTGGATCAATTTTCTTGAATCTATGTTAATTTTGTGTTAAGGGGAAAAATCTGTTGTTTGTTGCTGTTCTGTTTTGTTTGCTGTTTTGGACTATCTTGAAGTCGGTATCTTAATTTCTGTATAAAACATGAGTTTTATAGAATTTTGACTACTTTCAAACCCCTCTGACCTTACTTGATTTTATTTTCGTATGACTGAGTTATGACGGTTTTACTACAGAGGTGTCGACCTTTTTCAGATTCTGTTTTTCGGTAATTTTGATGACAAATCATTTGAAAGAGCTATGCTAAATATATTATTTTGATCCAAAACTTTGGTCAGTGTTTCTTTATCAAGTTAGGGATTACCCAGGATTTTGGTGAATTTTATTGATGAGTTTTATGTGATGTTTCATGCTCGTTTATGAAATCTATACTTGCTGTATTTTGCTCGCTGTTCTATAAAGAACCTTATTTTCACTATGATTCCTTTTACTGTATAAAAAATGTTTATGAAATGTAAAAGTTAGTATATTTTATCTATTTTCATATCCCTTTGGCAGAATTGGATTTCGTTTGCGAGATATCTTAGTTTTCGTACAGCAGTGTTGGGAATTCCAGATTTGCCAAACTATGTTTTCTTGATGCTTTCTTATTTTTGATGAATGATCTAATTTCACTGGAAAAATTTGAAACTTTATATTTAGATACTGGACATATAGGGGAATACCCCAGATTTTTCTTGGATTTATTTATTGAGTTATCATGTTGTTTTCCTATTCTTGAATTCGTTTTCCTGATTTCTGGCTGAACCTATTTTCTGTATTCAAACCAGTTTTGAGTTATGTTTTTGTGAATTAATATATGATTTATTTATATTCCCTGGATTCGTGTGGAAGTTTATTTTCCAGATCCTTCGACGGATCCAGTTTTGCTTGTTTGTAATACTGGGAATCACTGTTTTACTACAGTATGGTCTTGCTGTCCTGAACTTGAGATTTGTTTATTTTAGTTCTTTTATAAGATATCTTGCACACATACATGTTTCTCTTACAACTTGAACTTGTTGCATGACCATGACATGATATACTTGATATGTTTTTGCACATCTACATGCTTGTTGGACACTAATAATAATAAATAATCAAGTCGGGGTTAAGGGAAAGATCTAGTAGTGGATAGTGCAGAAACGTGTACTCGGAAGAACCTAGTGGTTATTGGAGCTTGTTTACATGTGGAGATTTACAAGATATACATGACACGTACACACATGACACTGGAGCTTGTTTGGGTTTTGGAGCTTGTTTACATGATACATGATTCATGATACTTGGAGCTTGTCCCTGAGTACACTGCCCTGTATGGTCCCCTACAAAATCTAAAGCAAAACTGTTTGTTGTAGCAACCATGTAGTAAAAACCGGGATGCATGAAGTGTTGTAATAACTACGAGACTTAGACTTGACACAAGACATGATACATGCTTACATGACACTTGAACATGATACAAGAGACTTGATACTTGACTACATGATACATGAGATTTGATACTTGATACATGTTACATGACTTCTTGATTCTTGATTCTGGTTACTTGATGCATGACACTTGTTTACTTGACACTGGACACATGCTATTAAACTTGCTCATCTTGACATGCTATGATTTATATCATGTATTCATGATTATACCATGCTAGGTTTGTTACTTAGATTTACCTATCCTATGTACTTGTATCCTACATTATAAGTGGCCTGTAACTTGCAATTGACGGGTACTTGTTTTTCTCTTTCCCTTTTCCCTACATTCATTGAATTGCAGATTTCAGAGAGCAGGTTCCAGATGGTATTGGTGATATGAAGTATTAGTGCTGGATCTTGTTATGATTATTCTTTGTAGTTGCTTGAACAATAATTACATTCATGTATTTGGATTTATTCTTGTATTTGGGCAATGTGACCCATGATTTATTGTGTATTTCAGATCATGACTATTTGAGATTAATATATTTTATTTCAAGTATTCTTGTTGGTATTTGGTTCATATGTGCATATGGTTGACTTTTCTGGCTTCCGACTCTGATTATATTGTGATATGTTGTAAAGATTCTTGAACAGCTTATGGATGTTGAAAATCATTCGCTGGGCTTTTGTCACATATCTGTACTCCGTATTCTTTTTGGGAAGCAGAGCGTGACACTTGTACTAGAAAACGAAATGTACAAGAGATACTTGCCTTGGGATGTAGACGACAAATCTGAACACGAACAATTAACGGGATGAGAATCCTGAGAGGCGAGGCACGAGCACGAAGACACGCATGCACGTGTGAGACACGTGCAAAACACACAACAGATCTACCCCGGATCTCCTCTGGACACCAAACAGCAAACGCAGCAATCAGATCTGATCAGATGGAGGCTCGGATCTTGATGCGATCGGGTGGTTCAAATTTGAACAGCCACTCCCTCTTCCTTCTTCTTCTCTGCTTGATCACAGCAACGGCGGTGGGCGCTTCGACGGAAATTGCGAGTGGCGATAATGGGAGGGCGGTCGCAGCGGCGACCGATAGCAGGCGGTGACGATGTTGAGGGAAGCTCGATGCAGGAGGCGGCGTGGCGTGGCCCTGTTATTGATGGGAAAACAGAGCAATGGTGATGGCGGAGTTTGGGGGTTCGACGACAGTGCAGGGTCGATGGGGATGTTGGCAGTGAGAGCGGAGGTCGAGGGCGAGGAGGTGATGGGTTTTGGTAGTGGAGCGAGGTGAGGAAGACGATGAAGGGGGTAATGGCGGAGGGAGAAGTAATGGGTTGTGGCTGTTGCGAGGTTGAAGACGAGCGGGGGATGAGGGCGAGGAGACAGTAGGGTCGAGGCGACGGTGAGGATGAGCAGGGAAAGGGGGACAACGACGGGGAGACGAGGCGTCGGGAAATGGGTGCAGAGGTCGAAATTGGGTTTCGATGAGTGGAGGAAGAAGGAGACGGGGAGAGAAATGGTAGGCGGCTGCTGTTGGGGTAAAAACAGTATTAGGTTAGGGTTAATTAGGGTTAGGAGGGTTTAAATAGAAGGGTTATGGGTTTTGGGTATTAGGATAGTGGGTTTGAGTGGGGTCCAACAGGAGATTGAGTCCAAATTCAATATAATAGGGAAAAAGAAATAGATGAGGTGAACCAGCCCACTCTTCATGAAGAACGACAATTCAGAGCAGATACGAACAATGTAATTGAAATAAATATTGGCACAAAATTGAATTGAAACAAATGAAATGGTTTTATTCGAACTGGAACAAAATACAGATCTCAAATTGATGGACAGAGTACAAGAAATGCAAATACATTAGAAAAATATAGATACGGAAAATAGGAGTTACACTTTCAGACTGCCCTAAACGAAAAGAATGGTTCGAAAAGAAAGGTAACCCTATGGGTTTTGTAAGCTTTTTTGAATCAGATCTTACTTATGTTTCTTCTGATACTTGGTGGATTAATTCTGGTACTAATGTTCATGTTTCAAATTCGATGCAGGGATTTCTTACGACCCAAACCATAAGCCCAAGTAAAAAATTCTTGCTCATGGGAAATAGAAATAAAGCAGCAGTTGAAGCTATTGGGACTTACCGTCGCATTTTAGATTCTGGATATCATTTAGATTTGTTTCAGACTCTTTTTGTTCCATTTATTTCCCGCAATTTAGTTTCAATTAGTAAACTTTTTTTTGAATGAGCGGATAGAGTCTAAGACTCCAGCCGAAACAAATATATAGATTAAACAAAAGTGTCATACATAGGAGTCTTACAATATGTAAAACTGCAGAGCAAGTCAAAGAAAACGAAGTAACGCAAAAGAAACTAAATACATCCTCAAGACTCTCACATCAGTGAAATAACAAGGGCAAACGACGAATCCACAGGGAAAAGTATGCCAGAATGCGTCAACCTGAATGACCTGTTCAATGCCTGAAGCATAACCGGAAGTCCCCGCACGCCACCTCCCTCGCAGGGCTAGTGAAAGCCCCAAAGCAAAGAACCACCGCACCACCGCACCGGACTCGCTAGGGGCGAAATGGCCAAACAAACACCCCACTGAACATAACGAGAGCAAGGGAGGCAGCACAAATCGACTGCACCAGAGGAGAACGAGAAACACTGAATGGGGCCGAAAGGATCCCCCGAAAAAAAAAATGCTAAAGCGCATAAACAAGATTAGAGGAGAGAAAACCAACCCACTCCCCTATACCGAAGAAACTACACCGTAAGCACGGCGGTGGAACAAACACACCAAATGGGTACAGAGGAAAGCAAAATTCACAACTCAGCTGCCCTCGATTAAAAAAGAGGACCAAGAGGACTAAAACCAGGACCACAAACCCAAACACAAACTGCACACTCCCAACGGAAATAATCACGCACCACCCACAAAGAGACGCCACACCACAATTCAAGGCCAATACAACAAAAACAGGCACACAAGCAGCAAAGCACTGTCGTAACAGCCGCAGTCCACCAGCAACGAGACGGACCAAGGTCAAAAACTAGTTAAAGAACGCAGCAGTCTTAGTAATCAGATATTACAACAATAGGGCCGTTAGTGCAACCAAAAACATCGGCCGGGAGGATAAAACAACTAACACCCACAACAAAAGAGAAACAGATCAACAATACAGGTATAAAGAACAAAACAGCACCAAAGAGAGGGCCAGAAACACCCCAAGAGGACCTGAGTCCAAACGCATCGCCAATCACTAGGTGAGCGGCACACCAATAGTCTAACCAAAAGACCCTAAAAGACCACCAGTACTCCGAAAGCGAAACAAAAAACAAGGCCACCACTTTAACTCTGCAATAAAAAGCAAAAGGAATGCGAATTAGAGAGCAAATAGCTTTAGCAAGTCGACGAAAAATAAGAACGAAATAGTGCTAATCATCTCATCCAGACAAAAAGAATGAAAAGATTCCACTTAAAACAATAGTTAAGGGGAAAGGAAGAAACAAAAACTGAAGAAGAAAAAAAGAAAAAAGGGGAATCCTCGATGATGTGCTCTATCGATGAGAATGAGAAGGAAAGGAACAACTATTACTACGAGCCAACCAAAATACTCCAAGCAGGACGAGATAATCGAAAGAAACCACGGAATGACCCAGACAATCAAGTTAAAAAGAAATTTTTAACCCATGAAAACACATCCAATTACATCAACAAAAGGAAATAGATGAGGAACAAAAGTTACAAAAAAGGAGCTATTAGAACACCACCAAAGGAGGGCCATGTCGAGACGAGAAAGTTGCAAGGCCGCCACTTTATCCGATGCTAAAGTGGAGGGCCAAAATTTGGAAAAAAATAAGAAATCATCAATTATATGCTCAATCGAAATAGCTGCCTGCTCGAAAACACGCTTGTTGTGTTCAGACCAGATAACCCATATAATAGCCATAATTTAAAGGACCCAGGACCTACGAAGCTCTTTCCTAGGGGATTGAAACAACGAGCACGAAGAGAAAACGATAGGAAAACCCTGCGGTTGCCAGGCTCTGACTGCGATCAGCCGAGCGGCTTAATGAAAGCACACTTAAGGAAGAGGTGCTTGGCATCTTCATGGTGAGCTGAACAAAACACACACAGCTGACCCACGGCAGAATTCATCTTGTTAAGAATATCTACCGTGAGAAGTTTGTTATTCAGAGCTAGCCAAGTGAGGATTTTGGACTTGAGAGGAGCACAGTTGCTCCATAAATACTTGGCACTCGGGGAGATAGTCCCCCCAAAATTCAGAAAATTGTAGAAAGATTTGACCGAGAAATTACCAGCCGAGGTCCATCTCCAAATGAAGTCTTCCCTAGGATGCCATTAGTAACGGTTGATACCGTCGAACAACTCTTGAAGTTGTGACATTAGCGTCGAAGGGAGAACACTAGTGAGCTGAATGGACCAGAATTTTTAGTTATTGATAAAGATCAAATAATCTGCAACCTTGGCATAGGGGTTGGACACCGTTTGGAATAGATTAGGAAAAGCATGGGTGAGTTTGATGTTCCCATACCAAAGATCTAACCAGAATCTGGTCTTGGTACCATTAGCGCACAGGTGCACCAGACTGCAATGAAAAGGGTTGGCTACTTTCCAGACCCCTTCCCAGAACAAGGAGGATTTACAAGGGAGGCGAGGGATGAAATCCGTCATATTGGACCTCTGAAAACAATTGGCTATAATCAAACGCGCCCATGGAAGATGATCCTATTTAAGAAACCTCCATAACCGTTTCCCTAGGAGGCCATATTTTGGTGCCTAAGATTCAGGACCCCAAAACCTCCGGCTGCCATGGGCGTGCAAATCAGTTTCCAGTTACAAAGGTGAGATCCGGCTTTATACAAATTCGAACCAGACCAGAAGAAGTTCCTTCTGATACGGTCGATTCTATTAATGACCCACGTTGGTAGGTAAAAGAAAGACATCATATAAGTAGGGATGGAGGAAAGAACGGAGTTGACGAGAATGAGTCTGCCTCCTCGAGATAGGTTTTTACCTAACCACTGGTTGAGTCGCGATTCAACTTTTTCAATCATCGGCAACCAATCCTCTTTGTGAAGTCTGCTCCATCTGAAGGGAATACCAAGATAATTGATAGGGAAGAAAGCAGAAGAACAATTAAAGAAAAGGGCAATTTCAGTTTGCCGGTTATGGGAACCCCCAAGCCAGAGAACCGAGGACTTTTGAAAGTTGATGGCCAGTCCCGACGCCTTTTCAAAGACATAGAGTAATAACTTGAGGTTCCGAAGAGTGCTCCCATTGGGTTTGGTGAAAATAATGGTATCATCAGCGTATTGGAGGTTCAAAACTCCACCAAAACTACAGGAACTACCAAGACCTTCGATGACACCGGCATCCCACGCGTTACGCAAAAGTTTACTAAACACGTCCGCCACGAAAGCGAAAAGGAGGAAAGAAATTGGGTTGCCTTGTCGAAGGCCACACTTACACTTGAACTTGTGACCCTCCGTCCCATTGATAAGAACGGACGAAGTGCCAGCGAAAAGACTGGATTTGATCCAAGCGATCCATTTCGGACCAAAACCACGATGCAGAAGAATTTCTAACAGAAAATCCCAGCTAACGTTATCGTAGGCTTTTTGAAAGTCCAATTTCAAGAGGATGCCCTCCAAATTCGACATGTGGCAATTCGAGATGATTTCCTGGGTAGAAGACACACTATTAAGGATAAAACGATCCTTAATGAAACCAGATTGCATAGGGTCAATTAAAGGAGCGATAATGTCACTCAGACGAGAAGCAAGAACTTTCATGATAATCTTGAAAGTGGTGTTCAGGAGGCTAGTCGTCCTGAAGTTAACAACCAAATTAGCACCGACGAATTTTGGGATTAGGACGATGTGCGCATAATTGATCCTATCGAAAGAAAAATCCCCCCATGAAGATCGGTGAACATTTGCAAGAGATCGTCTTTGAGACAATCCCAAAATTTTTGGAAAAAGTAAGCGGGAAAGCCATCCGGGCCGAGCGTAGAGTCGCTTTTCAAGGAGAACACCGCTCTATTAATTTATTCTAGAGAGAAAGGATCTTCCAGACTAGATAGATCAACCAACTGCTGACCATATAGCTGTGACCAGCGAAGATGGATAGAGCGATGTTTATTAGAACCTAACTGCCCTTTAAAGAATCGAAGGAAAGAGGCATGAATATTGGGAGTTGACGATACTTCAGTATCATTGTCGAGAATAGAGGAAATTATAATGCTACGTTGTCTATGAGAGGCAAAATTATGGAAGAAAGCGGTATTAGCGTCACCTGCTTTAAGCCATCGGGATTTCGCCTGCTGTGCCCAATTAATGTGATCCTTGTGAAGTAATTCAGCGTAGCTTCTTTTAAAAGAAGCGCGCTCGGAACGAAGGGAATCAGAGATAGCAGAGGTTTCTTCCATACGGTCGATGGATTCAATAGTAGCCAGGCAGACGTTTTTAAGAAAGTAATCACTGGAGTATCTTTCTTTCTGCCAAATCTTGCTACCAAATTTAATCGCGTGCAACTTAATCAGAATGCGTCCTACACCTGACGAGCCCATAATAAAAGAAAGACATTCTGTGATGAGGTTAACGAAGGTTTGATCTTGCAGCCAGAACTTTTCGAAGCAAAACTTGAAAGATCTGGAGAAATTATAGTTTGAAGATAAGGAGATAGGAACGTGATCAGAGGAAGGATTGGGGAGAGCCATAACAAAAGAGTTATGGAAAAAGTTGATCCAGTCCGGGAAAACCAGAAAATGATCATGCTTAGCCAGGGTCGGCGGAGACCGCATATTCGACCAAGTGAAAGCTCTACCATTCAGTGGTAGCTCAGTCAATTGGAGGGAGCGAATACAGTCATTAAAACGGGTAGAATCTGGGGAGTAATGTGCTAAACCGGATCTATCGGAAGCAAATCTGGTGACGTTAAAGTCACCACAAAAGATCTAGAAACCGTTAATGGAGTGTTGGAAGGAATAAAATTCATTCCAGAAGGCTTCCCGTCGATCCGTAGTCGATGGACCGTAAACCGACCCCACTGTCAGAACACGGTTGAACTCAAACTAGTGAAAACGAACAATAAGGAAGAAAGTTAAACGAACGGTTGAAATGTGAGTGAAAACTGCTTCCTTGAAACCTAGCAGGATGCCTCCCTTAGTACCTAATGCATCTAGGGCGATCCAGTGTGAGATAAGGGATCTGCCTATCGAACGTAGTAGAGAGCAGGTTGGTTTTAAAGTTAATCATGGTGATTGTAGTTTAAATTTATTTATGAATTCTAGTCTTATTGGTTCTGGAATTTTAATTAGTGGACTTTATAGATGTAATCTTATTAGTCACTCTTCTGAAACACATCTCACTCTGCATCCTAATGGTAAAACAAAATAAAAGACGTCTAAAAATGACTCTTATTTCTTATGGCATAAAAGGCTGGGACATATTTTCCAGTGAAAGAATAAGGAGATTGGTAAAAGATGGAGTCCTCCTGAGTCTTGATTTTACCACTCATAAAATGTGTGTAGATTGCATTAAGGGTAAGGCAACAAAACATACAAAGAAAAGAGCCACAAGAAGTACACAGCTTCTTGAAATAATACATACAAATATTTGAGGATCTTCTGATGTTCCAACTTTTGGAGGGGAGACGTATTTTATTACTTTTATCGATAATTTTCCACGCTATGGTTACCTTTACTTGTTGCATGAAAAATCTCAGTCTGTGGATGTTGTACAAGTGTTCATAATTGAAGTCGAAAGGCAATTAGATAGAAAAGTGCAAATCATAAGGTCAAATAGAGGTGGTGAATTTTATAGAAGGTATGACGAAACATGACAACATCCTGGACCTTTTGCAAAACTCCTCCAGAAGCTTGGAATTGTTGCCTAGTACACAATGCCTGGTTCTCCATGGCAGAATGATATCGCTGAAAGGCAAAATCATACTTATATGAATATGGTTAGATCAATGATAAGTCATACTAATTTACCAATATCCTTGTGGATGGATGCTTTACGAACAACTATTTACATTTTAAATCGAGTTCTTAGCAAGGCAGTTCCGAAAACACCTTTTGAACTGTGGAAAGGCTGGAAACCCTGTTTAAAACATCTCTAAATTTGGGGATGCCCAGCTGGGGAAAGAATTTATAGCCCACATGAAAAGAAATTGGACTTTGAAACGGTTATTGGTTACTTTATTGGTTACCCAGAGAAGTCCAAAGGATATAGGTTCTACTGTCCTAATCATAGTACGAGAATTGTAGATACCGAAAACGCTAGATTCTATGAGAATGGCGAAATTAGTGGGAGTACTAAAGTACAAGACATGGATATTTAAGAAATAAGAGTACCCATTCCTTTACCCTTTATTCCAAAACCTATTGGGAATCCTACCATTGTCGAACAGTTAGACAATAAGGAACACCCAAATAATGGTCCACAACTCTATAATGACATTAACGCCAATGAAACACCAGAGGAACCAGCATTAAGAAGGTCTCTTCGCCAGAAGATATCAGCTATTTCTGATGATTATTTGCTTTATCAAGTAGAATCTGATATTGGGATGATTAAAGACCCGGTATTGTATTCACATGCCCTTAAAGATGCTAATTCTAATAAGTGGATTGATGTCATGAAGGATGAATTAAAATCTATGGCTGAAAATCAAGTTTGGGATGTTGTTCAATTGCCTCCAGGACACAAACCAGTTGGTTGTAAGTGGGTCTTCAAGACCAAACATGACTCCAAGGGCAATATAGAACGACATAAAACTAGACTTGTGGCCAAAGGTTTTAATCAGAAAGAGGGTATCGATTATACTGAGACCTTTTCCCCTGTGTCTAGGAAAGATTCTCTCAGAATTATCATGGCATTAGTAGCTCATTATGATCTCGAGTTACATCAAATGAATGTGAAAACTGCCTTTTTGAATGGAGACTTGGAAGAAGAAGTCTACATGTGTCAACCTGAAGGCTTCATAATCGAAGGTCAGAAAGACATGGTCTGCAAGCTTAAGAAATCACTTTATGGACTGAAATAAGCCTCGAGACAATGACATCTAAAATTTGATGAAACCATCACGGATTTTGGTTTCAAAGAAAACTTAGTTGATCCATGTATATATCTCAAGATCAATGGGAGTAAGTTCATATTATTGATACTGTATGTTGATGACATCTTATTAGCCAACAGTGATATCTTGGTACATTACATGAGACTAAAGATTATCTTTTTAAGAACTTTGAAATGAAAGATCTAGGTGAGGCATCCTATGTGACAGGAATAGAGATATTCCGTGATAGATCACTCGGGATTTTGGGATTGTCACAGGAAGCATATATTGATAAAGTTCTAGAAAGATTTGGCATGATGACATGTTCTTCTAGTGTTGTTCCATTGCATAAAGGAGATAGGCTTGATCTTAAGTAATGTCCGCAGAATGACTTGGAACGGAAAGAAATGGAAAGTTATCCTTATGCTTCTCTTGTTGGGAGTTTGATGTATGCACAAGTTTGCACCAGACCTGATATTAGCCATGCAGTTGGCATGTTGGGTAGATTGCAAAGTAACCCAGGACTCGGCCATTGGCAAGCTGCAAAGAAAGTGTTGAGATACTTAAAGTGAACAAGGAATTTCATGCTTACATATAGAAAATCAACACATTTACAGATGGTTGGATTTTCAGATTCAGATTTTGGTAGGTGTCCTATCACTAGACACTGCAATCTTGGCTATGTGTATCTCCTAGCTGGAGGTTCAGCATCATGGAAAAGCTAGAAATTCGGGTTGCTCCACACATCTACTATGGAGGATGAATTTGTGGCATGTTAAGAGGCTGCTAATCAAGGAGCATGGTTGCAGAATTTCGTCTTTGAGCTTCATCTCTAAGACTTTAACTCTTTACTGTGACAGTAATGCTACAACATTTTTCTCCATGCACGACAGGATATCTAAGGGAGCAAAACACATGGACCTTAAATATCTATCACTGAAACAAGATGTTAGAAGATGAATGGTTGTCATTGAACACATAGGCACGAATGACATGGTTGCAGATATATTTACAAAAGGACTACCACCAATGCCTTTTCAGAAACACACTGAAAGCATGGGTCTTGAAGATAGCTCCTAATCATTACTTTCTGCCATTTATTATGCATGTATTTGACATTTTATTGAGCTTTTAATAAGACTTCTACATCTTTTCTATTTAGTTTTCCATTGTGTACACATATCATTATTGGATATTTGATAACAGAATATGTCTTTCCAAAGACATTATGGGACCATTATGAAAACTTCTGCTTATGGCCCAATTATGAAGGTCGTTGATGATATAGTACATGGAAGGGATCATGCTGCAAAATGATATATGACCACCATGACTCTCATTGATTGCTAGACTAACCAAGGCACTAATGAAACCAACTAAATATAGGTTTAGCACTTCATGCGCGCCTTACGTTTCCTAAATGAAAAACCTTAATGGATCTTCTTAACGACCAAGTGGGAGACTGTAAGAAAATTACTTGAGGGTCCTTACTTGACCCACAAGTATTTTTCCTTCCCAAGATCTGGTCTAATAGGAATCCCGTTAATCATGGGATACATGCTATCCTTATTCAGAAACGGTTACTAAAAGGAGTTCTTTTCCCTTATCAACTCTACCTCGATGGACGGTTGGGATTGAATCTAAGGAAACCCAAATGGGAAAGTCGACCCTCTCTCCACCTATAAATAATTTTTTTCAGTCATCACAAAAAGCATCTCAGAAAAAAATATAACGTAAGGGTTTATAAGCGAGGAGAGAGAAGCTGAATCTCTCCAATAAAGTTCTTCAAACAGATCCAAGCAGCCGTCCGCAAAAGCGGCCTTCAGCAAGATCAGAAAGTACTATGGACGGAGGTATTCTTCTATTTCCCTCTTACATGTTCTGTTAGTGATTATCATGTCGATTCAAAGGTCTTAGGGATCATGTAAATAATCGTTTAACACACTAATCCTAGTGTTCCATTATATACTAATGCATTTAAGGTAAAATTGCATTTTTATACCTCTATAATTTTGATTGTTCATCTTTCCATAAGATGGAGATAATTTTATTTTAACTAGCGGTTAAAATATTTTTTTCACACGGAATTCTAGTTAATAAGAGTAATTTTTTTGGGAATGAATGAGATATAGTGAGTGAGTTATATGAAAATAAAAAACTGTGAGTGAGTTATGTAGAAATAACCCACAAAAAAAAACCAACCAAGTTGTGGTACATATTAATAAATCAAATAATTTTATGATTTTCAATAACCACTATATCTAATACTATAATAAGGGAGAGTTGTAGTTTTATCATTTATAGACAACTTGTTTAAAAATCAACAAATTTGATCTAATCTCAACCACACATTTTTAAAATGAGAGTTATTTTAACCATCCATTTACTCAATTATTGTCAGTTGCCATAATATCCTCAATGTTCAAATTTATTTATGATATAATTATTTACGAAACTGTTATTCATGTAAAATAAAAGTTTTTACCACTAGGAATAATTTGTAAAGAGAAACTACTCAATTGTAGTGGTTAAAGGAAGGTCTCACGTTCGGGGTCTGACACATTAATCTGTATTTTGAAAAAATAAATAATTAGTAGGAGCTTAAGAGAAAAAAAGGGGTCTGTATAGAACGGTGCAAATTGCTAGTTAGATAATAACAAGATGGAAGGAGAAAATTAAACTAAATTTAAGTACATTAAATTAAGGCAAATTATTTAATATAGCTGATAATTATTTATTGATTATCTATACTACATTAAAGTAAGAGTTTATAATAATCCCAATAGATTCATTCTGTCAATTAGAACTTTCAATCGTGATTTCCGATAATCATCAATAGATTAGATTCTATGGATGAGAATTTTTTAATAACGTACGTGCATCCAATAGATAGAATAAGGCATTATTATTTTATATAAATAAAAGAAGTTAATTAAAACGGAATCATTGTTTTCACCTAATAATTGGAAAATAAAATAAAATAAAAAATGGCATCCTATCATATGCAATCCATTTACGCATGGAAATAAATAAATTGAAACTTCATTATATGTGCAATAGTTTATAAATGGACTAATCCCATCCATGCATATGAAATATTTGTTATCGTATTTATTATAATGTACAGTAATTTAGAAATGCACTAAATTATTGTTAAGAAATGGACTAATTCTTTCAAATTGACATATAAGTCAAATTTTTTATAAAATATAATTTCAATCATTCATTCAAATTCTTCTATTGTTGTTCTCTTGCAAGGTAAATTTTTTTTTCATCCTTCTTCTCCTACTTTATTTTTAGATTTGTTTTTATCTCTTTATCAGAAAGATATATGCTATTTCAGAAGAGTAAATAAAGAATATATTTAGAGAAGTAAAATATCAATAACAAAGAGAAGCAACCCTAATGATCATAGTACAAATATCGTTCTTTTGAAAGTTATAAGATTAGTAATATGGTTTATCTTTTTTTCTCACCCTCAGCTTCATTTGCAGATTGATTCTACTTATTGAATTGTTTAGTTAAAACAAGTTTTAGCGCAGTAAATAACAATGAAAAACAGGAGTAGCTGTAGCGCCCCGAATTTCTAATATGATATCTTAGAAAATACGTGGCACATTCCCAGTGATCCACTTCAACATAATATTAAACATAATCAACACCACTAAAATTTTCAACTTTTATCTCAACAAATCTTTTACAATACACAGCGGAATTCAAAACAAACTCAACTCAATATTCTCTTTATTTACAACACAAATTTATCTCAAGATTGCTATTACAAATTTACACAAATCTCTTATATGTCAATTATATCTCAAAACCAACTTAAGCATCCCATCTCCAACTCTTAGCAACTACCTGCAACATGTGAGGCTAGAGATGATCCCTAACCCCCAAACTAAAGGGGTCAGCCATAAATGGTGTGAGAAATATAAAAATAAACAAACAAACAACATAAAGGATCAGATCTCATAATTTTTAAACAACAAGTACTAAATAAGATTATGAAAAGTACGAAATGACAGTTAACATAAAACATCAAGTGTCACTAAGCTAAGTGTTAGGTGTAGAAAACAAGAAAACAAATGCATAAAACAAAGCCAAGAAAACACAAGTTCTATATGCGGACTCTCTAATGCGTACTTGTCGAAGTCTATGCATCCCATTCTACATAGGTTCGGTGCAAGCCGTTAACGTCTTCACTTCATAGGGTTCAATCCCCGCGTTATGAACTAATCCTAACACGATGACTACTACGAGATAAAGATAAACCATGGTTAGTATCTCATGCCCGATAATTCCGGAGATGGATCCCACACCCAAGATATTTTACTTGAATAATTCCGGAGATCATCCCACACCGAAACATTGACACGCCACCACACGAATACCACATGTGCTTCACCTCGACTCCGATAATTCCGAAGACCAATCCCACACCACAATAGTTACCGTGATAATTACAGAGATTGTCCCACACCACAAGACTGTGATAATTCCGGAGACATATCCCACACCACTAATAATCTACTGTGATAATTCCGGAGATTAAATCCCACACCGAAAGCCATACTGAGATTCGTGGCTCATGTTCCCGTTCATTATATCACCACTAGTGCCTGTCCTTATCATTTTTTTGGGTTAATTAATTACTTAACGAATCTCCTAGAGTGGTATACCCTACCGGCCTAATTTCAAAACTCAATAACTGAATGCCTCAGTGGGCCTCAACTAATACTCAACACCGGTATACTAGGGTCACACACACCTCTAGAGACTCAAACTCAAAAGTCTAAACTAAAGTTTCACTAAACAAAGTGGCTCAACTAAATGTCTCAAACTTAATACTTAACTGAATATCTCAAAGTCAAATGTTTAATCAAATACTGAACTGAATGTCAAGTATAGACTGAATTATCTGAAGAACCAATCATTCAAAATAGCACTAAAGTTCACAAAGATCCTTCAGTACCAGTCGACTTATATTGTAGTAAGTCGACTGTCCAGAGGACAAATTTTCCAAAATTTACAAAAATAAACTAAGTCTTATAACAGTCGACTTACAAGCGGGTCAGTCGACTTACCCGAGATAATTTTCAATAATCTTCTCAAAATTATTCTAAGTATACAAGTCGACTTAACAGGTTATAGGTCGACTGTCCAGAAGAACAATTAATTTTCACAAAAATAATTTCTTCAGTGGACCAGTCGACTGCCTATGAGCTAAGTCGACTGTCCAGAACAACTTTTCAATGATTCTAAAATAAAATGTCAGGCTCGTACCAGTCGACTGCACAGTAGGCCAGTCGACTGTCGGCCTACAGATTTCAAAATTAGGTCTGATTACAAAAATCAAATTCTGAAGCTTTCTAATGATCAATGTTTATGAAAATAGTTCGTATTCAGTAAAATAATAAATCTCAACGGATCTTCATCAGGTATATGTATATATATCACTCAAAACATCAATAAGTCAAGATTTAAGTTCTCATGTTCTAAATCACAAATCTTCTCATTAGGGTTTTACAAGATCTAACTTTCTCTCACAAATCTAAATCAAATCTGAATTATGAATCTAATGTCCAGATGTTCATACACACATCTCAACATGCTTTTAGCAACACAATTTCAATAATAAGGATCTACTATTCCATCCACAATTATTCACATGATTCATACCACATTACAAAATTTAAATCGTTCACAACATCAAATCAATATATCAATGATACTTGCACACATAGATCAACAACAAGACAAGTTTCTTTCATGCAAAACATCAAATCAAACAACAAAACATACATCAAACCACAAAACAATTTTTATATATCTCACCTTAGATTTGAGAAAAGTCCACGAAAAGAATCCTCCTTTTGCTAGATCCAAAGACTCCTTCTCCACCAAAATAAGTCTCCAAAATTCTGTATTTTCAACAATGATGGCTGGGAGAAAAATCTCTTAAATATGCCGGATTGATAATTAGGGTTTTACCCACACTTTTGCAAAACAACCCTTTCCAAAAATACAATTTACATATATAGATCATTCTTTGGAAATTCTATCAAAACTCATTTAAATTAGGATTTATAAGAAAATATACATTCTAAATCTCAATCCATACTGTTCAAAACGTCCAGAAATTGTATTTTGCACTTTAACCCCTAAAAATGTCGAATTTGCAAAAAGGTCATTCTTTTCTCAAAAATTGCAAATAGTTTCAATTAATTTCAGAAAAATCTGGAAAAATACTAAATAAATCACAAATATTAAATAATGATTTTTCATGATGAAAACTTAATTTTCCAACTTCTCAAAAAGTATTTGCACGTGTTTTGCATGTGTACAAGAGATAAATTTTCTGAAAATATTCATTAAATCTCCAAAAAGAAATCTAAATTCATTTTCAAATATAAAAATAATATTTGAAAATACGGGGTTCTACAGTAGCAAAGGAACATAACAGTTTTTTTTTAACATATACAATTAATGAGTTATATAATTAATAAGATGTGCGTAAAGGCCAACTTAAAGTTATCTTAATCTGATCTCAAGACCTGAAACAAAAATTATTTCATTTTGAGCCATATATCTACTTTTTGATGACCACTTTACGCATTTATCTTAATTTTAAAGAAAGTGAAAAAGCAAGATCGATATATTGACTAAGAAAACAATAGAAGCGCTCTTACTCTCTTGATCTTTAGCATATGATAAATTCTAAAATATATGAGTCAAAAGTGATAAAAAATTACTTTATGAATTCAGCTCAATTTAAAGAGTTTGAGATTTTTTCTTTCCAAAAAGGTAAAAAGAAATACCAAATGTGAATCAGGGTAGGTTTGCAGTCGACTGTTAATTTGGGCAGTCGACTGTCATTTCCTCCTGACCAAGGTCGAGAGGAAATGACAGTCGACTGCAACAATTTCAACTGAAGTTGCAGTCGACTGTAATATGTGTAGTCAACCTAACCTTTCCAAGATTGAATATTTCGGTGAATCCACTTTTTATTATTTCCAAAACTTGATCATTTGCCACCAATACTTTTGCATAGTTATTCCTCATAAATAAAAATAAATAATCAGTGATGCTCTGACTTCTTGATGATCAATTATATTTTTCTTCTTGATGAATCTTTTCCGATATTTGCAATCTTTCAAATTTACATTATTTTTTCCCCTTGTTCTTTGATTCTATCTTGAGATTTATTTGAATTTCATTCTATATTGGCACGAAAAAGATCTTAGTTAAAATTATTAGATACATTGTGCATATTTCGTACACACCAAACAAAGAGTCAATAATCTCCCAATTTTGACGTGGACAAAACACGTTAAGAATTTAAAATAAAGCTTCCCCTTAATCCGATACCCCCCTTAATCTGACACATGAATATAAGATTAATTATAAGAACACTAGTAATCTGCAAGTGCTATGCACGTCCTAATAAATTATTTTTTTCTTTTTAAAGTAAATACTAAGATATAATCTGACATCGAACCTGAGACATCTCTTTACTCATCACATACTCTTTACAAATTACCCATAATGGCATAAACTTTAATTTTATATGAGTGACCATTTTGTAAATAATTATGTAGTAAATAAATTTGAACTTTGAGGGTATTATGGTAACTAACAACAGTTGAGTAAATGAATGGTTAATATAACTCTCACTTAAAAATAAATTGTTGAGATTAGATGTTGGTTGGTTGTTTACAAATTACAAATTGTCTACAAATGACAACCCCAACTCTTCCATTATAATATTAAAGATATTGTGTATGGATGAGATGATCTGCCTTTATGAGGAAAAAAATATGCACACAGTCTACACCAAACATCAAGTGAAACTTCTCAAAATGATTATCAATAATGGAGCAATTTATTTTATTGTAATACCCCAGACTTCTAGATAGGTTGTGTGCATACAGAGCATGCACATAAAGTGTTTGATGAAATATTCGAATGAATGTGTATGCATATGAAGTGTTTGATGAAATACTTGAATGAAAGGTAGAAAGTAGTAGGAAGTTTAGTCCCACATAGGTGGTAAAATAGAGTAACTAAATGTACATATTAGATTGCCCATGATCCAAGAGTACCAACAAAGCTATAATACTTTTGATGAGGCTATGCCCTGTGATGGGGGTGTGGTTTAGGTTCTTTAGGCCGTGTAGGAATGACAATTAACAAAACACTAGACATGTGCGGAGCTAAAGCACGCTAAAACTAGGCCTCTGATATGGCTAAAAATGGGGTTAAATCAGAACCGTCCAAATCAGGAACGAATCTTAAATCCTAGGGGTAAAATGGTAATTTCACCTACCAATGGGTCTGAAGTGGGTACTGGTTATCCTCCTCAAAGATCCATTAACCCGCGAACGGATCTACCTCAACTGGGTGCGGGTTTCAAACCGCAGCAAACCCGGTCCACCAGGATAGAATTAGGGTTTCTGATTAATCCTAATCAACAGCCCTGATTCATATCTATCCTTTTACTGGGGATTAGGGATTACATTCCTTATCTAAACACAGGGATTACATGCCTAATTCAGTCCCAAAGGCGGCTATAAATACTCCCCATCCATCGCCCTTAAGAGGTAATCAATCTTTTGCCAATTTACGCTCTTTCATAATCTTCCTGATTACTGACTTGAGCGTCGGAGGGTGCGTCGCTGGGATCAACCCCGGTGTCTCGCACTTTTTGCAGGTGAACGGCGGGAGTCAATGGTCAAACTCCGGCGGAACAGGTTCAGGTTTGTTATTCATGTTTTCCAAGAATCCACAAATACTATCTGTTTGCCCCCACACCAGATTTAGTGGCAACAGATTGGCGCCGTCTGTGGGAAACAAACGAATAAGCAGCCTCCCCTCTTCCTGTTGGTCAGATCTTCTCCAGCTATGCCTCCTAGGAAAGTAAGATCCAGAGGGTCCAACCGTGGACCCAACCCCGTCGATCAGCAATAGGAAGTCCCCATCCAGCCCGCTCAGCAGCAAGGGCAACTTCCTCCTCAAGCAGAGGACCCTCTCCAACAGGACCAGCCTCCTCTTCAGAATCAGCAACCTCCTGAGGGTCCCCCCGGACCTCAAAATGCCGGTGCAGGGGTCTCGCGTCCCAACCCGTAGAAGCAACATCTCCATCAGGACCACGTCTCAGTACACAATGCCTCTACGGATTCTATGGCCTCCTGCAATCCCCGAGCTTCCGACCTTCGCAATACCATCCTTAATCGGCAGAAGGATGAGGATCTTCGCCGCCGTCTGGATGAGAGGTGGGTCCGAGAGGGAGCCTCCTGCCAACAACGTCCAGATGAGCGATCTCCTCACCGCCAAGACTACAGAAGGTCCCCCACCTGAAGAGGGCGGAGAGAGTCCCCCGAGCATCACAGGAGAAGACCTAATTCCCCGGCCGGTCGGCAGCATCCAAGGAACGATGAGGCACCCATCACTCGTGCCGAGTTCCAGCAATTCCAAGCCACCATCCTACAAGCTCTCAATCTCCGATCCTCCTCCGGTCCGAAGTCCTCGCCGACGGTCCCTAACTCCTCCCCCAGCTCCTAGCAACCCCCAGCACATTCCTAGTCCTCACCGCTCCAGGAGCTACCGTCGTCGTAGCCCCCGCTCTCCCTCGTACGAAGACGAGTCTAGAGGCTCGGTTGATTACCGTCGAAGGGATGATGCTGTCTACCGCCGTCTCCACGAAATGGAGAGGCGCTTGGATCAGTTAGACAGAGAAGAAGAGCTTGGAGGAAGGACCCTTCACTCGAGTCGACCTCCTTTTTCCTGAACCATAATGGAGGCACCCGTACCAATCGGCTTTATACCTCCTCAATTCGAGACTTATTCCGGGGAGTCTGACCCAGTCGATCACATCGAAAGCTTTAAGACCCTCATGCTCATCCATCAAGCTTCCAATGCTCTGCTGTGCAAGATCTTTCCCGCTACTCTCAAGGGTCCGGCTCGAGAATGGTACTCTCGCCTTGCCCCATCCTCAATATTCTCCTTCGAGCAATTTGAGACCCTCTTCGTCACCCACTTCGTGAGTAGCCACCGAACTGAGAAGACCAGCATTTCGCTACTCTGCCTCAACCAGAAGAAGGGTGAGAAGCTGAGAGACTATGTGAAAAGGTTCACAGCAGAAGCCAGGTCTATAGCATCCCTCGACCAGTCGGTCGCTGCAGCAGCATTCCAATCCAATGTCCTCAACTCCAGCCTCCGCTCCTCCCTCCCCAAGAAGCCCCCGCAGAACTTCTCTGACCTCCTCCTCTGGAGCGAAAAGTATATTCGGGCCGAGGAAGCTGAGCACCGTCCCAACTTTGAGGGGCCTTCCTCCGGGTCCAAGAGAAAGGGAACAGAAGAAGAAGGAGCCAAGAAGCTCCAGAAGGACAATGGCGGACAGCGCCGACCTCCCCCCAGATTCGAAAAGTTCAAACCTCTTAACACCAACATTTCCACAATTCTCATGGAAGTTGAGAAGGAAGGGGTGGTGCCCCCTGCGCCAAAAATGAACACCCCTGACAAGAAGAGGGATAAAGAGAAGTGGTGCCGCAATCACCGGGACCATGGCCATGATACTAATGATTGTCGGGCCCTGAAAAACGAGATAGAAGCCCTCATCCAGAGAGGACAGCTGACCAAGTTCGTGAGAAAGGACCGAGCCGATCTTCCTCCCCTGCCTCAGGGGGCTAACAAGCTTACTGAACGCGATGAAACGCCCGAATTCGAAGAGGAGCGTGTCTTGCACCTCATTCATGGGGGCCCAATGGGGGGCTCCTCCAACTCCTCTCGAAAGGCATTTATTAAGGAAGTTAATTCGGTCCGCGCCACACCTCCTCCTAAAGGCCTCGGAGTGCCCGTCACATTCTCAGATAAAGACCTTGAGGGTGTCTGAACCCCCCATTGTGACGCACACGTCATCAACCTTCATATGGCAAACTTTAAAGTGGAAAGGATCCTAGTGGACAATGACAGCTCCGTTAACATCCTCTTCCTCGCCGTTTTCAAAGGCCTCAAACTATCCCGGGACAGATTTAAGCCTGTTGGCTACACACTCCATGGGTTCACGGGAGTGCCAGTGACTATTGAAGGGGTTATCACCCTCGACGTAACCGCTGGCAAAACTCCTACTACCCAAACGAAGTCGATGGACTTTATGGTCGTGGATGTCCCTGCAGCCTACAATGTCATTTTGGGTCGGCTCGGCTTAGCCGCTCTCGAAGCCGTCCCTTCCGCCTATCACCTCAAGATGAAATTTTCCACCCGGGCAGGAGTAGGGGAAGTAAAAGGCAATCAGGAAACGGCCCGCAAATGCTACATGACCTCTACTATGGGTCCAGACCTCTCCCTCGAAACTCTTGAAATCCCCCAAGATGTAGTCCGACCAACGTCCGAGCCGGTGGATGAGTTGGAGGAAGTGCTCTTCTCTAAGCAGGATCCTTGCTGAAAGTTCTTTGTTAGCAAAACCCTCCCATCTGCCCTATGCTCCGACATAGTCCAATGCATCCGAAGGAACCACGACCTTTTTGCTTGGTCGGCCGCAGACATGCCCGAAATTTTCGAAGTGCTTTTAGTCCACCACCTCAGCATCGCTCCGGGGTCCAAACCGGTCCAACAGAAGAGGCGCAAGTTCGCTCCCGAGCGCCAGCAAGCTATAAAAGAGGAGGTGGACAAGCTCTTGAAGGCTCGGTTCATACAGGAGGTAAACTATCCCGAATGGCTCTCGAATGTAGTAATGGTAAAGAAGTCCAATGGGACCTAGAAGATTTGTATCAACTTTACCGACCTCGACAAGGCATGCCCCAAAGATCCATTCCCTCTTCTAAGCATCGATACTTTGATTGACGCCACTTCAGGCCATGAACTCCTCAGCTTCATGGACGCCTTCTCAGGCTACAATCAGATTCATATGTTTCCCCCGGATATCCCGAAGACCTCCTTTGTAACCAATCAGGGCCTCTACGGCTACAGAGTAATGCCCTTCGGTTTGAAGAATGCAGATGCCACTTATCAACGCCTCGTCAATAAAGTTTTTCAAGCACAGATTGGCCGAAATATGGAGGTATATGTTGACAATATGCTTGTGAAGAGCATCCACGGGGCCGATCATGTGACCGATCTGCAAGAGGCATTCGACGTACTCAGGAAACACGATATAAGACTCAATCTGAACAAATGTGCGTTCGGAGTCTCGTCGGGGAAATTCCTTAGCTTCATGGTCAGCCAAAGAGGAATCGAGGCCAACCCCGAGAAGATCAAAGCCATATTAGACATGGCTCCCCCGAAGAATGTTAAAGAGATTCAGAAGCTAACGGGTCGCCTGGCAGCCATAGGGCGCTTCCTTTCCAAGTAAGGGGAGAAGTGTCTTCCCTTCTTCAAGGCTCTCAGGGGGGCTAAAGGCTTCGAGTGGGGTCAGCAGCAACATGACTCATTGGATCAGCTGAAGGCTTACCTGGTCAATCCTCCTCTCCTCAGCAAACCTGTTCCCGGTGAAACCCTCTACCTCTACTTAGCAGCCTCCGAGCAGACCCTCAGCGCCGTCCTCGTAAGGGAAGAAGATAGGAATCAAAAGCCTATTTATTATGTGAGCAAAGTACTTTGGGATGCCGAGCTCCGCTACCCGAGGATAGAGAAGATGGCATACGCCTTAGTCATGGCCGCAAGAAAGCTTCGCCTATATTTCCAATCCCATTCGGTGGTCATTCTTACCGACCAACCGCTGAAGCAAGTTCTCCACAAACCAGAGACCTCCGGTCGCCTCATGAAGTGGTCTATCGAGCTGAGCCAGCATGATATAACGTATCAACCTCGGACCGCGATCAAGGCTCAGGCCTTAGCTGAATTCATAGTTGAAAGTACCATCCCCGAGGTCAGCCAAGCAATGAAAGGACTGCCTGTCTGGTCGGTTTATATAGATGGATTCTCTTGTAACGAGGGAAGCGGAGCCGGGGTCATTCTTGCCGGCCCAGATAATTTCATCCTCCAATACTTCCTCCGGATCAACTTCAAGGCCTCTAACAACAAAGCAGAATATGAGGAACTCATAGCCGGCCTCAGAATGGCTCGCAATACAGGGGCGCAGCGCCTCCGGATCTTTAGCAACTCTCAGCTGGTCGTAAATCAGGTCCTAGGCGAGTACGAGGCACGAGATGACCGAATGGCTAAGTACCTAGCCAAGGTCAGGAATCTCATGGCCCAATTTGAAGAAGCTCTCATCCAGCGAATCCCCCGAGAGGAGAATTCCCAAGCCGATGCCCTCTCCAAGCTACCCTCCTCCTCCCTCCAAGGTCTCGAGCAGACCGTCTTGATTGAGGTGCTCCTGAAGCCAAGTATAGAAGATGAAACTTCCGACTCGTTGGAGTCGCTACCTGTCATGCTTCAAGATAACTGGATGAAGCCCCCTGGTAGAATTACTAAGGGACAGGCTCCTCCCCGAAGACCCTAAAGAAGCTCGCCGAGTGAGAACCCGAGCAGAGCGATACAGACTTATCGAGGGCATCCTATACAAGCGCTCCTTCACACAAGTAGACGGCAGGCCTTATTTGAGATGCCTTTCTTCGGAACAAGCCGAATATGCCCTGCAAGAACTCCACGAAGGCATCGGCGGGGCACATTCAGGGTCCAGATCCCTAGCTTGGAAAGTGTTGAATTATGGATATTTCTGGCCCACTCTCCTAAAAGACGCCGAACTACACATTCGGCAGTGCAGCTCTTGTCAGAAGTACTCCAACGTCCGTCACCTTCCACAAGCTCCACTCACCTCCCTATCAAGTCCTATCGCTTTCGCAATGTGGGGGATGGATTTACTAGGGCCATTCTCACCAGCTCCCGGCCAGCTCAAATTCTTAGTCGTGGCAATCGACTACTTCTCGAAGTGGATAGAGGCCGAGCCCTTGGCCACAATCACCGAGAACAAAGTACTTCAGTTCTTCTGGAAGAACGTTATCTGCCGATTTGGTGTCCCTCGAGTCCTCATAACAGACAACGGAACCCAGTTTATCGGGGCTGCCTTCCGAGCTCTATATGAAGACCTCGCCATCCAACAACATTTCTCCTCCGTCTCCCATCCACAGTCGAATGGTCAAGTGGAGAATGCTAACTGATAGATCCTCTCTGGTATTAAGAAAAGGCTGAATAAGTGCTCTAAAGGCTTATGGGTCGATCAGATCCCTAACGTGCTGTGGAACTACCGCACCATGAAACGGACCCCCACAGGAGAGTCACCATTCAACCTCACGTATGGGTCCGAGGCTGTGATCCCACTGGAAGTCGGCATACCTTCTCCTCGCCTTCTTGCCTACGAAGAAGAACAGAATGCCAGAGAACTCCGGGCAAACTTAGATTTGGTCGACGAGCTAGGGGAAAGAGCGTCAATCCGCCAATAGGGTTATCGGAGGAGGATCGAGTTGGCATACAATAAGAGAGTCCGTCCTACCGACCTCAAAGAAGGGGACTTGGTCCTCAGAAAGTTAGCAATCTCTTTTCCTGGACAGAAGAGTAAACTAGCTCCAAATTAGGAGGGACCCTACAAGATCTCCAAAGTAGTTGGCCCTGGACATATCGTCTAGAAGACCTCGAAGGCAGAGAGATCCCCAGGACTTGGAATGCCGACCATCTTTTGAAATACCAAAAGAGAGCATTAACGCCTCTCTAAGTATTCTAGGATGTCAAACCGTTCCTCTCCTTTTACTTGTATTTTTTTCCTTTATTTCTCTCATGTAATAACGGCTCACAACTCAGAAGCAGCCAGCTATTAGTTATCAATAAAAAAAAGTTTTTTCATATTTTACTTGTAAAATTGCTTGTATCCCTCTGCTTTTACTCTTCACCCAAACGACGAGTTCGGAGTCCAACACTTGGCTCGACTCCTCTTCGCAAGCTCGCTCTTAAGCGGACTAGAAGGGGTTCGCCATTCGGAATTGCTCCCACAACCGTTGAACAAACTCTAACGACGAGTTCGAAGTCCAACACTTGGCTCGACTCCTCTTCGCAAGCTCGCTCTTAAGCGGGCCAGAAGGGGTTCGTCATTCGGAATTGCTCCCACAACCGTTGAACAAACTCTGACGACGAGTTCGGAGTCCAACACTTGGCTCGACTCCTCTTCGCAAGCTCGCTCTTAAGCAGGCTAGAAGGGGTTCGCCATTCGGAATTGCTCCCACAACCGTTGAACAAACTCTAACGACGAGTTCGGAGTCCAACACTTGGCTCGACTCCTCTTCGCAAGCTCGCTCTTAAGCGGGCTAGAAGGGGTTCGCCATTCGGAATTGCTCCCACAACCGTTGAACAAACTCTAACGACGAGTACGGAGTCCAATACTTGGTTTGACTCCTCTTTGCAAGCTCGCTCTTAAGCGGGCTAGAAGGGGTTCGCCATTCGGAATTGCTCCCACAACTGTTGAACAAACTCTAACGACGAGTTCGGAGTCCAACACTTGGCTCGACTCCTCTTCACAAGCTCGCTCTTAAGCGGGCTAGAAGGGGTTCGCCATTCGGAATTGCTCCCACAACCGTTAAACAAACTCTAACGACGAGTTTGGAGTCCAACACTTGGCTCGACTCCACTTCTCAATCGCTGTTAAGTAGGCCAAAAGTGGTTCGCACATAAGAAGAAAGATTTGCTTCTAATTTTGAGTAGTGGTCAAAAGTTGGAGGAGTAATACTTAAACTAATACCAGCCAACGCAACATTCGAACATCAGAAGCAAAACAAACTTTTTTATTAAGAGCTCGGACAAGGCTGACACTACAACAGATTTTTACAATAACTTGAAAAGCATAATACAACTTGTTTAGCGCTTCTTTGGAAGGGGAACGCTTCGGTTCAATGACACACGAGGCCGGCGTTGCCTTACCTCTGAGCTCGACTCTAAACCAGCAAAGCGAGAACCCCCTTCGCCGCTAATTCTAGCTGTGGCCCCAACTGAGGCGCCACTAGACGAAACAGCTGCACCACTCTGAGCGTCAGCTGGGCTCCGCCTAACGGCAGGCGAATGAGTCGCAAGTTCGTAGAACGAGATACCTCTTTTGCTCTCTTCGCGAGTACACGACGTACTGCGAACATTGATCCTTACGAGTTGAGGTTTCAGTGATGCAATCTCCTCCTCTAGCTCGACGATCCTATCTCTCAGAATATCGCTCTCTGCCGATACTTTGAGACGAGGAAGTTTAGACGAGCCTGCAACGTTAGTACTGTCGGCCACAATACGACGGAAATGAGTCGCTTCGATACCCTGTCAATGGTGATCCTCCTCAGTTTGTCAATTCTGGTCGTCAACTCATTGCGCTCGGACGTCAACTTCCCCACCCTCGAAGCTAACTCCTCTTCCTCCGCCGAATGTTCTTTCACCGTTACCTCCAAATGACGAACCTCCGCCAATAGTTCGCTATTTTTTTGTCGGCATCGAAGAGCTCCTTACGGAGCAACTCTATCTCGACTTCGAGACGAGTCTCTCGAGGTTGTTTCCGCAGTTCCCTGAACTAACAAAAATACCCTCTCGCAGTTGCTTTGATATCCTCCGATTTCAAGAAGTCATAAAATGCTTTATCCCGACTGCGAGACAGAGCCCGCTTCGTTTTCTTCAGCTCAGTACGAAGGTGGGAGACCTCAGTAATTGGACCCAACTCGACCTGAAAAGTTGAGGAATATCAAAAGAAGTCTTCAATACTTTGGCCAGTCCGCAGTTAGGCATTACAAAAGAAAAAAGAAAAAAAAAAGAGAACAAGAAAACGAGAAGAGGCGACAAAGTCAGGGGTCGACCTCATCATCGCTCGGCACAGCTACAATCGCACCCTCAGCACCACCCTCGCCTTCGGAATCTTCGCTCTCCGGCCTCGGAGCGAGCTCGGCCAAAGGCAGCTCTTCCTCACCCTCTACGGGGTCGTAGAAGTAGTAGGACGAGACGTCGAATCCGGGGTTCCGAGCGACGATATGCTTCAGCGCTCGGCCGTACGCTTCCTCCATGTTGGTCAACATGTGAGCCTCGGCCTCGTCCCGAACTTCCTTCTCTGCGGCCGCCACCTTCGACGCGTGATCGCTCAGGGCCTCCTCTGATGCCTTCAGGGCTTTAGACAGCTCCCCTTCGAGTCGAGCCGTCTCCTTTTCTAGGGTCTCGACCTTGGAGGCCTCGGCGGCCGAGCTCCTCAGTGCCTCGGCGAGCTGAGCCTTTAGGTCGGTGACTTCGGCCTCGAGCGAAGCAGAATGCAACTGTTTGGCCTCTAGCTGCTTCACCGCCTTAGACCGCTCCGACCGTTCCCGGTCGTTCAGAACGGTCATCTCCTTTTCCTTGCTCACGAACTCCTCGAGCAAATAATTGAAGTGGCAGAGGGTCTACAAGCCATACAAGAAGCAGTAAAGGACGAGCACAAAAACTTAGAAAATTTTTGAAGAAAGTCCTCTACTACTTACCAACATGGTGTTCCGAGAAATCTGCATCGCGGCATCACCAACTTCGTCCGCCTTGAGTGCCGCTCGGTCTTTTGGGGTCGGCAGGTGCTTCACTGCCTGCATGCAAATGTTACCGTCCCGTAAGAACCCGTCGACCTTCATCACATGCCAGTCAGGGACGAAGATGCGCTTGTGCTCCTCGGTCAGAATTGCCTCCGCCTCGGCAGTGAGGGGCGGAACGTCGAGAGCCAGCGCCGCGCTAATGTTGAACGCTCCGCAGGAAGACCCTAGGGCATCTATTCGTGCCGTTGGGGTCGGCGCATCTGAGGTAGGTGGGGGCGAACGGCACCACGAGGCCTTGATCGGGCTCCACCAGAGGAGCCTCGACAACCTGCCGCTCGAGGGTCGGAGAGACCGAGGGGATCTTGGGTGCTCGCCCGCCTTGGGGCCCGGATACGGTCCCCTTTCTCTTCCTCACCTCCTGCTCCTTAGCCGCTCGGGCCTTAGCCATCAGACCTTTGTAGTCCATGCTGGGAGATTCTGCACAAACCGAGTGAAAAAAGTTAGAAAAATTTTCCAAAGCTCAAAGACAAAACAAGAATAGGAGAAGCGTACTAGGGTCGATCGGACTGAGACCCCCTCGGAATAATGCCTCCTCGGTGATGTCTTTCCAACTGAGGGTCGGAAGCCCGAGCAACTTCTCCACGATTTCTGCCTCCTCGTTGCTGAGCACGGGCTCTTTCTTCGCCCGCTTCGGAAGGTCGTCCCTCGACCACACCGTCGGGATCACCCATGGCTCGGGAGCTCGGACGAGGAAGTACTTCTCTTTCCAATGCTTGATCGAGTCCGGGTTCTCGATCAGCTTCACACCCTTCCTCGGCGAGAGATAGTACCTCTGCTCATTTTTGTTTGGTTGGCAAGGACGGTAGAGACTCCGAAGGATGAACATGTTGGGCAGAGCGCCGACCTCCTGGCATTGAAGAACAAATGCCATAACGTGCCGCCAGGTGTTCAGCATTAGCTGAGCCGGATTTAAGTCGTACCACTGCAGCACCTCGATTACGAAAGGGTGCAGCGGCAGCCGAAGTTCGGCATTCAATGAATCGGCGGGAAAAATGCACGTATCGGCCGAGGACGATGTGCACGCTCGGAAGTCAGGGCCGGGGAGAAGGAGCACGTACTCCGCGGGGATTCGGAACCCGCTCCGGATACGATGCAAATCCGCCTCGGTCAGGACCGAAGAGATCTGAACCACCTCAGAAGTTTCCCTCGGCTCGTTCTCCTCGATCGACTTGGCGGTACCCTGCGTCACCTTCTCTAGCAGACCTCCGGAGTAGCTCCGCACATCGTCAACGCTCGACAGAATGCTCGGAAGCCGACCCAACTCCCCTGCAATCTTCGGATGCTCGATTATCGTTTCCACACCCTTGCCCTTGCCAGATCGGACCACTACCTCCTGAAGAGGCTCGGCAACCTCCGCGTCTGTATTCGGCCTGACCGTTGTCTCTTCGGTCGGCTCCACGATCTCCTTCCCTTTACCCTTGCTCGGACTGACCGCTCGGCTGACACCTAGGTCCGAGGAGGGGGTCTCATCCGTGGAAGAAAACTTAACCATTTTTACAAAGATGAGGAGGGGGACTGACCTTGAAGTGACTAGAACGGCCGGAAAAGATCTCCGGAGCCTAAAACGCCTTGTCGCGACAGCTAGCAGCGCCACCCAAGAGCTAAAAACTTCGCTAAAGAGTAAAAACCAAGAGTGAGAAAGTGAAAGTGAGAAATGAGGTAAAGTGTTGAGGGGGTGAAAACTTATAGTAAAAATGACGCCTCTTGGGCTTTGTAACGTAAGGGCGCAACTCTTGGGCCTCCCTTGAAGCGTTACAAAAGCCCAAACGGCTAAGTAACGAAGAGCCACAACTATCGACAAAGGAAGCGACGTTTCGATCCAAGTAAAATCACTCGGCGCTTCGAAACCAAAATTCGAGTGACAGGCGATCCGACCTCCACAACAGAGATGATAGCTCGGAATTCCGACCCGAGCAACTAGTGACCCGAGCCACTTCGCTCGGATTCCGAGCAAGTGTCAATCTGAGCCACGAATTGGAGAAAACGACTTTCTCCTCAAAGTTCGCGTAAGATTTCGATCAGACGGCTCAAATCATGCCAGCACCGCTACACGACAAGATAGTGTTTTCTTGGGAACTGAGCCAGCATTGAGATCTGTGCCATCATCCAACGGCTAGGATCGCCCCACGTCCCTTGGAACAAAAATCCGAGCAACAGGCGATCCGACGTTCACAACAAATGGGATAGCTCGGAATTCTGACCCGAGCAACTAGTGACCCGAGCCACTTCGCTCGGATTCCGAGCAAGCGTCAATCCAAGCCACGAATTGGAGAAAAACGACTTTCTCCTCAAAATTCGCGTAAGATTTCGATCAGACGGCTCAGATCATGCCAGCACCACTACACGACAAGATAGTGTTTTCTTGGGAACTGTGCTTGCCTTGAGATACGTGCCATGATCTGACGGTCCAGATCGCTCCACGTCGCTCGGAACTCAGAGCCGAGCAACTGGCAATCCGAGCCACTCGCGCAACGGAAAAACCGAGTCATTTCGCTCGGATTCCGAGCAAGTGCCAATCCGACCCTCGAAAGTGAAGAAAAATGCCGCCGAGTGTCTCCAACCGTTGGATCATTACGAAAATCGCGCCTGAGATGATGGACGGTCTAGATTACGCCACGTCCACTAAACGACAAGATAGTGTTTTCTTGGGAACTGTGCCCACCTCGAGATCCGCGCTGAAATCCAACGGCGCAGATCACTCCACGTCGCTCGGAATTCCGAGCCGAGCGACTAGCGATCTGAGCCACTCACGCGACGGAAAAACCGAGCCACTTCGCTCGGATTCCGAGCAAGTGCCCATCCGACCCACAAAAGCAAAGAAATTGCTGCTGAGCGACGTTGTCCATCCAATCTTTCAGAAATTCGCACCGGCACAGGATCAACGGTCCAGATCGCGCCACGCCATAATTTGGTATTTTATTTATTAAAAGCATTTTATTTACTTAAAAATTGCGAAAAAATGGTTAAAAATTCGGAAAAATTAATTAAAAATCCTAGAAAATAATCATAAAGCCGGGGAAATATTGTTGAGCCCCCGAGTGAATAATTATTGCCTAGGAACATTTATTAAGACCCCCAAACGACAAATCGACACTTAGCAAAATTAAGTAAATATTCCGAAAAAATAGATAAAAATCACCAAATATCCAGAAGAGCTCAAGAACAACTCAGAGCATGCAACTAACTTAGAAAATCACCATACCGCCTCCTACAAAGATTCGAAACCTTCCATTTGGACTCCGATACAACTCCGCCAGCCATTAAGACAGAAAAACTACTCCTCAAAGGCTAATCAAGCTCAGTCTTCGGGAGTGGGGGGCTCGTGATATGGCTAAAAATGGGGTTAAATTAGAACCGTCCAAATCAGGAACGAATCTTAAAGCCTAGGTGTAAAATGGTAATTTCACCTACCAATGGGTCTGAAGCGGGTACTGGTTCTCCTCCTCAAAGATCCATTAACCCGCGAACGGATCCACCTCAACTGGGTGCGGATTTCAACCCGCAGCAAACCCGGTCCACCAGGATAGAATTAGGGTTTCTGATTAATCCTAATCAACAGCCCTGATTCATATCTATCCTTTCACTGGGGATTAGGGATTACATTCCTTATCTAAACACAGGGATTACATGCCAAATTCGGTCCTAAAGGCGGCTATAAATACCCCCCATCCATCTCCCTTAAGAGGTAATCAATCTTTTGCCAATTTACGCTCTTTCATAATCTTCCTGATTACTGACTTGAGTGTCAGAGGGTGCATCGCTGGGATCAACCCCGGTGTCTCGCACTTTTGCAGGTGAACGGCGGGAGTCAACGGTCAAACTCCGACGGAACAGGTTCAGGTTTGTTATTCAGGTTTTCCAAGAATCCACAAATACTATCTGTTTTCTCCCACACCAGATTTAGCAGCAACAACCTCCAAATCATGTTCAAGATTGACGGACCCGGGGCGGTACAAATTTGGTATTAGAGCTAACTTTCTAACACCGATAGTGAGTAACTCATCAGTTAAATAGGAAACAGTCATGGATTAAGTACGGGTCCGAGCTTAGCGAGAACCCTAAGTTTTAGGGGGGGGGGGTTAAATGTAATACCTCATATTTCTAAATAGGTTGTGTGCATATATAGCATGCACACAAGCTGTTTCATGAAATATCCAAATGAATATTTATGCATATGAAGTGTTTGATGAAATGCTTGAATGAAAGGTAGAAATTAGTATGAAGTTTAGTCCCACATAGGTGGTAAAATATGGTAACTAAGAGTATATATTAGGTTGGCCACGATCCAACAGTACCAACAAAGCTTTAGCACTATTGGTGAGGCAATGCCCTGTGGTGGGTTTGTGTTTTAGGTTCTTTAGGTCCTGTAGGAAAGAAAATTAACAAAATAGTAGGCGTGTGCGGAGCTATAGCACGCTAAAAGTATGCCTCCAAATCATGCTCAGGATCGGCGGAGCCGGGGCGCTACATTTATAGTATGTAAATTAATCATGATATATTTTATTTCAATCAAAAAGACTTATACAAGATATGACATTTGAAAGATCAAGTCCATAATAGAAAAACTTTTGAAAGAATGAAATACAAAATACGATAAAACTCTAAGATCATAAACTTTAACTAAAAACAATGATAAGATAAAAAAAATTCTTCCAGTCCCAAATTCTCCCCCTTTTTGGAACACATCAAAAGGGGGCTACTCCTCATCATCGTCGTCCACATCTTCACCGCCAACATCCTCCTCACATGTCATAGAGAGAAGAGATAATAGAAAGAAATAATAATAATAAAAAATGAAACAAAAGAATGAATACCGATGCTTGCAATTGATTGCTGAATTTGCATTTGACTTCAATTATGTTTACCCCCTTTTTTGAAATAAAAAATATTTGTGTTGTGATAAACATGACCAATGAATCCATTCAGAAAATTTGAGAAAGTAAAATTAATCAAATTAAAATATCAATAACATTCAATTCACCATGCAAATAATGAAAATGTTTTTCATCCAGTGATTTAGTAAAAATATCGGCTAACTGCAAATCAGATGGAACATATTCAAGTATGATGTCATCTTTAATGAAATGATCCTTAATAAATGGGTAAAGAATTTTTATATGCTTTATGCGACTAGTATTATCAGAATTGTCAGTCATTTGAACAATACTAGTATTATCATACTTAATTGGAATATGATCGAGAAATACCTTATAATTCTCCACCGTGTGTTTCATCCATAATACATGTGCACAACATGATCCTGCAGCTATGTGTTCGACTTCGGCGATGGACAACGTAACAGAGTTTTGCTTCTTTGAAGCCCATGATACTAAAAAATTTCCAAGAAAGTTATATGTGCCACTTGTACTTATTATGTCAGTTAAACTTCTAGCATAATCGACATCTGAATATTCTACAAAAGAAAAATTCCTGTTTTTCGGATACCAAAGGCATAAGTTTGGAGTATCTTTAAGGTATAAAATGATACTTCTAACAACAACCAAATGCGATACTTTAGGACATGATTGAAAATAGACACATAGACAAACACTAAACATAATGTTAGGATGAGATGCAGTAATACAAAGTAAACTACCTATCATTCCACGATGGGTAAAAATATCAATGTTTTTACTATTTTCGCCATTTGCGAGTTTTGCGGTAGTTGACATTGGCATTTTATATGTGTTTGAACTTTCCAATCCAAACTTCTTAAACAATTATCTCACGTGTTTAGATTGTTTTATTAAAATTCCATCTTTACTTTGTTGTACTTGAAGACTAAGAAAATAGTTCAACTCACTCATCATGCTCAACTCAAATTCATCCTGCATTTGCTTTGAAAACTTCTTGCACAAATTTTCATTAGTAAACCCATAAATAATATCGCCAACAATCAAATTGAATTTGAATAATCAAAATTTGAGCAATCAAAATATCTTTAAGATAGTGCTTGATAAAAAAATGTAGTATCTGCTTTCCCTTTTTAGAAACCTATGTGATTAAAGAACAAGCCCAAAAGTTCATACCAAGCTCGAGGTACTTGCTTCAAATCGTATAATGCGTTATCAAGAAGGGGTTGTTGTTAGAAGTGATTTGCATATTGATAAATACTAAAATTTTGATTACGCATTATACGATTTGATAACGCATTCACGTATATATTCAATATGCAAATCACTTATATAACGTTGAATATATACGTGATAAGTGATTATAACAATAATTAAAACCATTCTCATTTTATTGTTCAAAACTCTCCCATTTTTTGTCTTACATTATTAAGGGGCATAAAATTAAATAAAAAATTAGTTCACAAAAATGATCCTTTTGCACAACGTGTAGTAAAATAGTCATATCTTTTTTTCTTTTCTTTTCAGAGCTCTAAATAGACTGAAACTAGTTTTATTTAAAAGAACTTTTCGAGATCTTATAAACGATACCTTATTTGACTAATTTCGTAAGGAAATGAGAGAGATATCAGTTCCAAAAAATCAGCCTATTAATAAATATAAAAATTGCATATTTCAATCAAATCAAAATTAGATGTTAAGAATCTTGGTCTAGTTTGACCTCAATTAAAATTTGAAAAGTATTCGTCAAATATAGGTCAGTTAGATAAACATATTTAAAGAAAATATATTGTACAAATATGATTGAAATCTTCTATTTGTTTGAATACAAATCTAGTTTTGATATATTTGGAAATCTATAATAAATTCAAACTAATTCCAAGTAATGTAAAACTTTGTAAGAGACCAAAATAAGAATAGAGGGCAAATAAAGGGCACTAAATCAAGTGGCTTGCAAAAATAGTAGCAATTTAAACTGAAAATATGAATCCAAATTTAAGCATGATAGCAGAGCTTGATTTTCAAATGACATGGCAAAATAAAAAGAAATATACAACAACATAAACATATTGTTATAATTTTTTGGATTGAAACACAAAGTTTAGACCTATATGAAGAGTGGGTCAAACAAGGGCCTTGAATATAATTTATTAAAAGAAAAAGGAAGGAGTCCGGATGTGTTCGGATGCTTGTGGCCCCGATTTTATGAGAATATTATTTTCTCATATATATCCAGCAACTTATATTCCTGATTTATTGGGTAGGGTTTTTAAGTTGTGGGTTTGGATATCTATTGGATTCCTTATCTTTTAGTGTTTACTTGGAGATACGAATATAGATGAAAATCCTAGGATTTTGCCAATGCCGTGAATGCCATCAAAATATAAAGTGAGAGACTAGAGAGAGTTATCTATTTTGTTTTGAGAGATTTTGGGGCAGAAAATGTTATGGTGAAAACTTGTATCTTTATACTTTTTGAGTAAGTAATATTGTATCATGTTGTTCTGGTGTTTGTGAGATCTTGCATTTGTGTGGAATCTTGTTCTACAAAGTGGTATTAGAGCTTTAGGTTTCGTAATAGCCGATAGCGAATCGCAAAGTTGTTGGAACTGATTTCACATTGTGAAAGATTCAGATGGTGGCGTATCTCCGTCAGAATGATCTGGATGGTCCGTTGTTTGATTGAAAGTCGAAAGGTGCAGACAAGGATGCGAAGATCATGGCGGCATGGAATCATTTGGATCAGAAGTTGTTTAAGGAAGGTGTAGAGGTTGCATATCTAGTGGGAGTTGATTACCATGGTGGGAAGGATTCTAGAGGAGAGCAAGAGTTTGCCGTAGGAATTAATTTTGTCTAGTAGGAGTTGATTACATTTGTAGCATGATTCATCTTTGATTTTGTCTCTCCACCTTGGTATCTGCCATATTTTTTTTATTTTTGAGAAACATACAGTATTGTTTAGTTAGGAGCTCGATGTCTTCGTCGGATGATTCCTTGTCTGAGTCTGAGTTCAAGTGATGTTGTGTAGCAGCTTTTAAGGTGATGGTCTTCTCTTCAATTTTAGGTATGACCCAATGTTATGTCTATACCTTTTTTGTCTTTGTCATCTCCATTTTGTATGTCTTGAGTTTACCTTGATAAGTGTAGTAAATGAATTATTTTTCTTCGTGTGTTTCCCTTATTGTGCCAGCTTTGATATCCCATTCTGGTGAGAGACAATTTATGATTTTTCCTACCTTCCGGTCATCGTCCAAGCCCTTACCTAAGCTTTCAAGTTCATTAGTGATTATTTCAAAGCGGGCAACATCTGATCTATACTCACCTAGAATCATGCGAAACACATCAAACTTATAATAGCATAAAGTAACTTTAGCTTTACCTCCGATACGGTTCCCTCATGATGCCTTTGTAAGTTGTTCCGGATTTCATATGCAGTTTTACAGGTGTCCACATCGCATGAGTTCTTCATTATTTAAGCATGCATATAGTGTTGTCATGGCTTTGAAGTTGACATTCTTTAGTGCAAGTACCGCTTTGGTAAATGACTTCTTTCCAACACTGACATGAATATCTATTTTATGGATACATACATTTCGACTTCTTCTCCAAGCATTTGCAAAAAAATGATACATATGAACCTTCTACAGATCATAGCATTTACCATCAAAATAAGGTGAACGTGTAATACTTGACCCATTGGAGTTGGATGACTATGATGAGTACAAGTCATTAGGTTGAGGGTTTTCAGCTATTAGACATTTTGCTATTGCTTTTAAGCCAATAATGAGCACTTCGCTAGCTCTGATACCACTGTAAATCACCCCGTGCGGCGGGGTGGGGTGGGGTGGGGTGGGGGGGGGGAGGGTTGAATCAGGTGATTTTTTGAAAATTAAAAAACTTAAAGTAAGGAGATATAGTTAGAGAAAGCAAATACAACAAATATGTGAGACAGTGCGATTTAAGTGGGTGAGCTGCAACATTAATCCACTATCCCCTTACTCGCAACAATTCTCCGCCGCAAGTGTTCCACTATACTTAAACCCCGTATAATGAATTCTCGGTATTCAGGCCAATATTCCTATTACACCCACATGACTTCTATATATAAGCCTCGTAAACCGCCTCGATCCAAAGCAAAAAGAAAGTGAACAAGCAAGATCGACGTATTGACTAAGAAAAAATTAAAAGCGCTATTCTCTCTTGATCTTTAGCAAATTATAAGTTCTGAAGTATATAATTCAAAAGTGATAAAAAAAAAATACTCCATGGATTCATCTTTATTTAAAGAGTTTGAGATTATTTATTATTCCTTTCCACAGATGTAAAAAGAAATACCAAATATGCATCATGGTTGGTTGCGGTCGACTGCTAATTTGGGTAGACAGTCACCTGCATCAATTTCAACTAAAGTTGTAGTCGACTGTTAAGTGCTGTCAACTGTAATATGTCTAGTCAACCGAACCCTTCCCAGATTAAATATTTCGCACAATTTACTTTATATTCTTTCTAAAACTTAATCATTTGCCAACAATATTTTTACATATTTATTCCTCATGGATAAAGTAATAAATAATCAGCGATGCTTTGACTTCTTGATAATTGATCACATCTTTCTTCTTGATAAATATTATCTGATATTTGCATAATTCATTGTCTTTTTCTTTGATGATGAAGATCTTGAGATTTATTTGAATTTCATTCTATATTTACTTGTAAAAGATCTTAGATAAATCATTAAATGCACATGTGCATGTTTTGTCCACACCAACCAAAGAGTCAACAACATATCAAATATATAATTTGAAATTTGAAATTTGGGTTGGAAGGTACTAAGATATCAAATATATAGTATAATTCTTATATGGAAATATGTTTTAATATATTTTGTTTTTAGGTCGGGCAAGTATTCAAATGCGGCGTATGCAACAGTAGTAAACATCGAATGTGATTATACAAATTCAGTTTGAGTACCCGTTTATGTTAAAATTGAACTTCCAACATATAATAATAATGTTTTGTGTGATTATGCAAATTCAGTGAGCACCCATTTATGTTAAATTTGAACTTTCCATCATATAATCATAATATTTTAATCTATTACCAACAATCGAGCAATCTTTTGTTCACACACGCGTTTTGATTGGAACCTATAATATTTCAATACCAAATTGTTATGTTCAGCTTAAGATATTACTTCTGCATGTAACTCAGTAGCCTCCAATTTTGCTTGCAATAATTGATTTAGTATCAACAAAATACTTTTTTTTTTCCTACTTAGAAACAACTATTTGTATTATTTGAATGTCATGTTTAGGAATAGCAATCGGGTCGGGTCAACCGGCGACCCGCCCACGACCCGCTCGAATAACTCGGCCCGCGAAACGACGGTTCGGGTTCGGATTTGGATCGAACCCGTGAACAGTAACGGGTTGACCCGGGTTACGAAAATATTGAATCGAACCCGCTGAACCCGGCCCGCGAACCCGCTAAAACTACCCCAACCCGCCCGCCAACCCGGGGGTCGACCCGCTGGTTGCGAACCGTTTGACCCGAATGGGCCAAACGTTCGACCCACCCCGGGTCGATTGTTGACCCGCGGGTCCAACGGGTCGCAAGAGGTCCATTGGGCACTGTACAATAGAGAGCGGCAGCAGCAACGGCTCTTAGAGCCGTTTTGGTAGATTTTTTGGTTTTTTTTATATTATTTTTATATTATTTTTATATTATTTCTAACCCTATAAATACCTCCCAAAACCCCATCAAAAAATTCACACCTTACTCTCTTACTCTCTCTACTATTATTACTCAATTCTAAGCAATTTGTGAACAACTGAAGTATTGAACAAACAAGTCTTCAAGGCATATACACGATCAAATTCCGATCATATCGAAATCAAAATTCAACAACGTCTTCAACTCTTCAACTCTTCTCCAAGTGATCAAGTCTTCAACTTTCCTCCAAGCCCTCCTCAACTCTTCAATTCCGGATTTCTACGTCTACTTCTATTCTTATTTTCACGGATTTTTTTTATATACGCGTATCCACGGTGAACGGTATCAAAATTTCATACATCTCTTCTTCTTATTTTATTTTTGTTGTAGTTATAATTTTTTCGTATCTTAACCGTTTGTTGGTTTTTCTATCTTCTCTCTCTCAACCCTCTTATTTTCTAGATTTTTTTTTGTAACTCATCGCTCCTGCATTGTGCAGTTTTTTTTACATACATTACTACATTATGTCTAGATCACGCGGTAGCGGTCGTAGCCAAAGTGGGCAAGATTTCACCAGCACTTCCCGTAGGCCACCAATTGTCCCACTTAGTGAGCCCACCGAAGAGTACTATGATCCTCATACCCAACAATGGGGTACACACAATGAATTTGTAGGAGACATACAATTAGAAGAAGAAGAACAACAACAACCAACCGAAACAACACAACCCCCTAGTGGTAGGAAAAGTAGAGGGGAAAGTAGCGATTGGCATAAATTTTACGATTTTATCCCGGACGAAGAAACTCCGAGTATAGGTTTGAAAGTTTGCAAAACTTGTTCTAAGCAATACAAATTCAAGAGGGGTGATGGCACCGGTACAATTAAGCGACACATCATAAATAACCATAAAGACCTTCTTGTTGACCTACCCGACCAATAAAAAATCTACCATAGGACCGGTCTAGTTGATAACCACCCTTATGATCCCGCTGTTGGTCGTCGGGAAATGGCCCGATTAGTAATAAAAGAAGAGTTACTATTTTCCTATCCCGAGAGTAGGGACTTGGAAAATTTTAATCAAACGGCTTTAAACTCTCATTTCAAAAAAATCCCGAGAAATACTTGCAAATCGGATTGTTTTAAAGTATACAATGAAATGAATGACGCTTTGATTGCAATTTTATGGAGTTTAACTTGTAGAGTTAGTTTAACTTCAGATTGTTGGACGGGTGTCAACAACATTCCAATGATGGGAATAACCTGTCATTGAATCGACAATGATTGGATTCTTCAAAAAGAATCATATCACTTGCCGCGTTGCCCTACCTCCATAGTGGCGTTGAAATAGCAAACCGTATTTTAGAAATTTGTGATGTTTTTCATATTCATGATAAAATTATATATATTAGTTTTGATAATGCATCTAAAAACAATGCATCAATTAGTATTTTAAAATCCGCACTAAACCCTCCATCTGACAATATTTTTCATGTTAGATGTGCATGCCATATTTTAAATTTATGTATTCAAGATACATTAAAAGTAGCTGATCCATATATACTTAAAATTAGAAATTGTGTATATTTTATTGCATTAAGTGGCACCGTATTTCAAGAATGGAAAAATTGGTGTAGGATTTCAAATGTACCTTTTAGAAAATTTTCAAAGGATGTTAAACACCGATGGAATTCTACTTTTGATTTACTACATGTTGTTACAGAATATAAAGCATGTACAAATAATTTTTGTATCACAAAAAATATGCCAAATTTTAAAATGACTCACACTGATTGGTTTTTTGCAGAATCTTTGTTGAAAATTTTAAAACATTTTAAAACCGCAACTTTAAAATTTTGAAAATCATATGAATCTATTTCTAGTAGCATTTTTATTTCAATAGTTACTATGATGCAAACTTTTAACGAAATGTTAAATGATGCATTTGTTTGGTGATATTGTAAAACATGCATTCAAATTTTTTTTTGAAGTATTTTAATCCTCCTCCTATGTTGTTGTGTTGCTACTGTTATGGATCCTCATATCAAATTAGAAGGTACGAAGAGTTTGATTGAAATGTTTTTTGTATTACTTGGGGAGGATGTAGAAATAGAAATTGATTGCGCTTCCTTTTTAGTTAAATTTGAATCACATTAAATAACTTGTATGATTATTATGATAGATCTTTTGCTTCTAGTAGTAAATTCCTGTAGTTAGTTCTTCTTCTGCTACTTCCAAAGGTAAGGGTAAGAGTAAATTTGATGATAGAACATTTAATTTACTTGCACAAATTCAATCCGAAAAACCTAGGACTAATCAACCAAATGAATTAAATTGGTATAACCAACAAGATTCTGAGTCTTCTACTTCTCCACTAGATATTTTACAATGGTGGAAAGACCATGAACACACTTATAGTATTCTTAAATATATGGCTAAAGATCTACTAACTCCTTCTGTCTCTACAGTTGCTTCTGAAAGTGCATTTTCTTCAAGTGGCAGGTATCTAACTGATTACAGGAATCGCTTGAAGCCCGACTCGTTAGAGATACTCGTTTGCACAGAAGACTGGCTGAAGGCTGAAGATAGGATACAAGGGAAAACATTATCTACGTCCACAAGTGGGAACAACTCGCCGGAAGAAGAACAACAACAACGTCAATAGCAACCAAAATGAAGAATTCAAGACCAACAACAACAAGTCAACAACAACAAATTGAAGGCAATCAACTTGAAGACAATTGTAAATAGGTAAAAAATTGTATTAAATCTTTGCTTGTTATTTCAAATTAGAAAAATTGAAGTAAATTAAAATTGTATATAAGAAATATGTTAGTGTATAAAACAAATTTGTGAAATCTTTATTTCTTATTAGAAATTGTGAAACTTGTATAACTTGAAATCATATGAATAATATTTCAATATTTTTTGGCAATTTTACTCTTTCAATCTTATTATTATTATTACGATTTTTAATATTTATTATTATTATTGTTATTATTTTAAGTTTAAAAAAAACCTATCTAAAAGGGCCAACCCGCGACCCGACCCGACCCGGGTTGGACCCGAAAGGGTTCACAAGTTGGGCGGGTCGCCATTTAACCTCTTCGACCCGACCCGGCCCGGCCCGTTTAAGCCTCCAACCCGACCCGAACCCGCCCAAGTCATCCTCCAACCCGGGCGGGTCCGGCCCGACCCAGCCCGGTCGACCCGAATGCCATCCCTAGTCATGTTGAAAAATTACCAATGATAATCATACATCAATCTATTGTTGGTATTATTTATTCATTCATTTATATTTAATTTATTCATATATGCATTACACGTGCAAAATATACTAGTCTATTGAAAAGTGGTAGAGAATTAGTTATTAATTATTTAGTGAATTGCCAATTGTACTACTCCTAGTTCATAATATAGTTTATAAATATATATGAGCATCTACAATGGTGTTTCTCATTTTATACAAAATGGCACCTACAGTAATAGAAAATAGGGAAATTGTCTACAGTGGTTGTCTGCTAAAATTTTGCTAAAATTTGAGAAAGACGAGATATGTTGTTTCGTCCGGTAGGTTTTTTTAATAGAATTAGTTAATTAGTTATTAGATATTAAAATAGGTTATTTAAATAAATTAAATAATATAATATAACCTAATACCTAATTAACCCACCCCCTAAACCTACTTTCCACCTAATTAACCCACCCCTTTTGCTGGACGAGACATGTTGTCCCGTCCAAGCAAAAATATGCTGGAACGGGACAACATGTCTCGTTTAAGCATTTTTTTGAATTTTTTTTCCAGAATGTACATGTTGTACCGTCCGATCAATTAAAAAATAAAATTGTCAGACGAAACATATTGTCTCGTCTCATCCCATTAAAAAATTGAAAAAAAATGGGACAAAACATGTTGTCTCGTCTCTTATAATTTGAGAATCGCAAATTGGTTTCTCATAAATGAGAAACGACTGTAGCTACTTTGCCAAAATATGGTAAAATAGCAAATCACTGCAGTGCCAACTTTCTCAAAAAATAAGAAATTGGCAAATATAGCAAACCATTGTGGATGCTCTAAGAGAATGGCAACCTTGTGTTCCAAGAAAAAGTAAGTATTCTATCACTTTAATCATTCTTGCAAGTCACAACCACCAGTACATACTACTAGTCTACTAGTAATAAGAAATTCATTTGTCTCAAAATGTTTCTGAATTCATGTTTTCGGTTGGGAACCAGTGGACTTGGGTAATTAAAATTTCTAAATGCATTTCATATGTCAAAACAAAAAATTAAGGTAACAAATAATACAAACAATCGCATGCATATGTTAGATATTATATTATGTTCGATATTATATTACTTAGTTTAGTCCCATATCGAAATATGTATCAGTTTGATCTTTGCTTCTCTCCTATAGATAGGAAACATTGTACTCAGTTATAATCAATCTAATAAAGTATTCTTTTCTATCTCGGAATCTAACATAGTATCAAAGCATCTACTTTCATAAGACTTATACTATTTTCTTCTCATCATCGAGGTGGAGTGGTTCCAGTCTTCATCAGAATCACTCCACCTACCCTCACCTACAACTAGATATCGCTTCCGCTTCCTTCCCTTATGACGGCTCGTCAAACCTTAATCCCTAATTTCCCTCTAATCTCAAATCAAATCGCTTCGTTGTCGCTCTCCCGTTGCTGTCGTCTCCTTCACAGTCGACATTGTCCTCCCACAACATCCTTATGCCTAATCACAGTCATCATCACTAGAATTCACTGCCTTCCATCGAGATTCAATCCAATCCAGATCTCATCCAATCCAGATCCAATCCAATCCAATCCTATCCAGATCCCATCCAATCCAATCCAGATAAAATCCAACCCAATCCCACCCTCCTTTCAGGGCCTATCCGAAAGAGAATCTAGTACCCTCCCATCCCCTCAAAACCAATCCAGATCCAATCAAATCCTATATCCTTATCCCGATATATATATCCCCAAGATCCAAGAGCCGAATCCAATCCCAAATCAATCCCAATGTCTTCTGATGTCTATACCATTCACTCGAGGCCATCCTACCGTCCTTCTTGGGGTCCTTCCCGTCTACCCATAGGCATCCCGACCTACTCCTCCTCCTCTTCCTCATGTCGAAGAGCACCACTCTTGTCGAAGAGGACATTACTACTACTCCTACTTCATCCTGTGAAATTTCGATCCATAGTGGGCAAACTTATACTGGTTGATCCATCATGAGTTTAAGAAGGGATGTTAGATATTACATTATTCAGTTTAGTCCCATATCGTAATATGTATTAGTTTAATCTTTGCTTCTCTCCTATATATAGGAGACATTGCACTCAATTATAATCAATACAATAAAGTATTCTCTTCTATCTCAAAATCTAATAACATATGTGAAGTTTAAAGTTCAAACTTTGTCACTTTAATTAGAAACTTAATGTTGCTGCTTATTTTTGTGTAGGAGCAAGTAGATAATGAGTTTTTTTTGAAGGAAACTATTAAAAATCTAACTTTTGATCATTGCCACAAAAAGTTATTGGATCTCCCAAGATTGGATCTGGGTCGTTGATTGAGAGCCTTGATCTGAATAAGATGGTTTCTAACGTGGCTGATGGACCTGCAAAAAGCCTGAAACACTAGGGTGGCCCTGACGACAGACCTTCCGACGAACAAGTCAGAACCAGAGAAAGAGAATTTGAGAGAGAAATTGCCAATTATCTTATGACAGAGGAAAGGGGAGGATATTTATAGGACTGAGAAACTGTTTAGGAGATTGATATGAATCTCTTATCTCATGTTGATTCTCCCCCTTAAGAGATAAGGCTCTCTTGTATGGGGATAAGAGATTTGACTTACAATCCTCATGAGTTGGGTGTCTCTCCTAGTGGGCCTAATCGCTTTTAATGGGTTTAAAAGTGGCCCATATTTTGTAGATAAGTTTGATGAAGGCCCGAAATATGTTAAAGAGGCATGTGATGGCCAATTTGCCTGTAGAAGCTTTAGGCACTGTGCTTGAATCATACGACCCTGATTTGCTGTAATTTTCACCATTATCATAAGCCCCCCCAACTCCTGAAAGACAATTTTCTTTGCTTTTGGGGAGTAGTTCTTCTGATTTCAGTGTTCTAGAGTACAATCTTAGCTTTCAGGGACGATTGGAGATACCAGGAACTGATCAGAAGCTTCTGGAGGTTGTGAATATTTTCCTGGAAATTTCTGATTTTTTCTAAAATTTTCCATCACTTTTTCAAATTTTAAATATTTTCCCCCATTTTAAAATTGCTTTTTTGAATTAATTATTCCAAATTTAATAATTATTTTTGAAAATGTTAATTAAATATTCAAAATTTTATTGAATTTTAGGGACTTTTTATTGATTTATCTGACCCGGCATGCCTTTTAAAGTGATCTGATGCATTGATCAGTCAAGGATCGCTCGCTAAGTGACTTCAATGGCTATGATGGCGCTGCGGTGATGAAGGGCATGTGGCTTAATTTGGAGCACTTATCAAGCATAGGCTCGCGTGTCTGGGCGATCTGGCGGTCGAGAAGTGGGGCTGAGCGGTAGGGAAGAGGGGGACGGCGTAGCTTGATTTTAAGCGTCCATCTCAAGAGGACTCATTGATCTGAAGGATCCGACGGATACCATTTGATGCGAGAACCCATCAACTCTGCCGACCATTTTGCAGAGCTACTATTCATCTTCTTCTTTTGATTTCTTGTACTTGAGCGACCTAGGCATTGGGCGAGTTTGGTGAGCTTCAATTTGGTGAGCTACAAGCTCATCGGAGCTACTTCAGGCAAGGAACGAGTTCAGTGAACTGCTATACAATGAGTTTCGAGCTTGAAGAGCTTTGCTTTAGCGAGAAACGAGCTCGGAGAGCTTCATTGGACGAGCTACGAGCTCGGCAAACTTCATTGGATGAGCTATGAGCTCGGCGAGGCTACTTCGAGCGAGCTTCGAGCTCAAAAAGTGTGGTTGTCATTAGCTATGAGCTCGGCAACGTTGCCTGGGATGAGCTATGGAGTTGGTGAGTTCGGCAAAGGAGCTTGGTGAATGCTTTTTTAGGTGAGCTTGAGCTCGGCGAGCATCGTTCTGGTGAGCTTTGAGCTCGGCAAAGTCTCTTTGGGTCGAGCTCAAGCTCGGAGAGCATTGTTCTGGAGGTCTACGAGCTCGGAAAAGCTACTATAGGTGAGCTAAAAGGTTGTCGAGCCTTGTTTTGGTCAGCTCGGAGCTCGGTGAAGCAACTACGGGTAAGCTTCTGGAGTGGTCGAGCTAGGGAGTCTCATCGGCGAGCTTTGTGAATGGCGAGCTCCTTCGACGAGCTGAGGTACGGGCGAGCTTGGCGGAGCCTTGAATCTTTGAAGTCGAGCTCGACTTCAGGCTATGAACTCAATGTTTTTGAAGCTTGGGTTTGGAGTTTGGGTTTTGAAGCTTGGGCTTTGGAGTTCGGGTTTCGAACTCGGGTTGGGTTTGTGACCGTACTCTCCACTTTATCACCCAAGAGAGTTTAGGAGCTAGTTGGATTTGTGCTCTTTTTGTTTGGAATTGAAGCTTTCGAAGTCGAAGCTAGAGTTTTTGGCTGTTGGAGAAGTCGATTGCGGGAGTTGTGGTTTTGAAGTTGGGTTTCTTCGAAGCTAGGATACCTCTTAGAGCTTCGTCCTAGTAGTCGTGGTGAGCTGTGCTTGATCACCTCCTATTTTGAAGCCTTATGTGGAAACTTAAGTATGTTCAAACTTGAGTTAATGAAGCTGGTTGTGTTTGGTTGAGATAGGGGTTTTTGAGAGAGTAGGGATTGTGTTTGGAGCTTAGTAGGAGATATTGTCGAGCTTGTAGACTTAATCACCTTGGAGCTTGGTTGTATTGGGTTTCTCATTGTTAGTGTTGAGTTTTGAGCCTACAAAGTGTTTGTTGATTGGTCTACCAGATTGTGCCCAAGCTACTTGGTTGGAGATTCCTTAAATTTTTGCCACCAAGTATTTGCTGATTTGTCTATCCCATCGAATCGTTATTTTATCGACCAGGCATTGGGGCGTTTGCTTGTTTTGTCGATCAAATGTTTCGTTGTTGTGATATTGCTCTTGTTGATATGAGTAGAGTGCTTCGACCGTTAGATCGTATGGATGTCTCAGAAGTCGCCACATGGTAGTTTGATCTTAGGGCCCTATAAATATAACACATTTCCACTCCCATATTGCTTATTTACCTCCTTCACTCCTCTCTCTAGAATTTTTTTTAGAGCTTCACTCTCTAGAAACTGTGGTGGTTTACTAGGTGGTATTGGTGGTTCTCCTGGTGTTCGAAGGTGGTGCTAGCATCCGCTGTAGACTCTGTGCTCTTGTTACTTCGATTAGGTAACCCCTTCACGATTATTGTCCATTATGTCTAGCATATCGACGACCAGTTCTTCTTTCACCGTGGTTAATTTAGAGGTAGACAGTGATGTTGAGTCTAGGTGTTTCACTAGAGGAGAGAAGGGGAAGGATGTAATTGGTCGTTCTACTATTGTGGAGTTGGTCATTGAGCCTGAGCGAGATAGAGGATGTGCACTTAAGACACTGTTGTTTCTAGTTCCCGAATTGATTAAGGAATACCCCGTAGTTGATTGAGATTTTCTTAGGAACGACATGGAGTATGTTAAACTAGAACCAATCCACACCACTAAGGCTGACTATGTCACCACTATTCTTACATCGGAAGAGCTCTCCGTGTTTAGGGCAGCCTTCGGGATTCCCTCCGAGTACTAGTTACTCGTAGCGGGTCCTGGAGTTAGGGCATGCCACACGATGTCGGAGGAGTACTGCTTCTTCCCTTGCGTTGCCTTTTACGTGGGGCTTCGCTTGTCCCTTGACCCCTTTGTTAGAGAGGTGCTCAATTGGTTAGGCTAGGTCCGATGCAGCTTATGCTAAACACGTGGAGGCATGTGGTGGGATTCGTCCTACAATGTCATAGGCTCGGGGCTGAACCAAATCTCGCCGTGTTTAGGCGGCACACTAGGATCGTTCAACAGAGAAAAATGGTGGAACGTTGGTAAGTTAGCCTTTGTGGCAATCAGGGATAATCGATGTTCCCAGCTTGATTAGGTGTTGGAAGGAGAAGTTTCTCGTTGTTCGAAGTGCTGAGCCGTGGGGGATTCCCACGACTTGGAGGAGAACGGTTCCATCGGCATTAAGGGCGGAGCCGGTGGTGACCGTAGTGGAGAATGGTGTTAGTGATGCTCTTTTCACGTTGAAGGTGTTGGTATGGCGATATATCACTGATAAAGTACTCTTCGAAGGTGGTCTTAGCCTGGTTGTTCCCAGTACGATTTATTGCTTTTCTTTCTTCCATATTCTATTGTTTGATTTACATCTTTGCTATTGCATATAGCTTTTATTTTGTATCACAAGTTCTCATCTCTTCGTGTTTCACATTGCAAGAAAAGCAGGTATGGATTTTGAAGATTTTCTGGCGGACATGGAGGTGCTTCGCAACAAGAGGACCGAAGAGCATAAGAAGCGCAAGTGGTTGGCGAGTCATCCTCTTTCGCAGGACACGTTGGCCCTGGCCCTTGCTGTTCAGAATGAGTTAGCTTCGGGGGCGGCACCTAATGCTGTTGTGGTGGATTCTTCCTTGGTGGCGACCATGGTGAGTTCCACACCTATCCCTCTGATCGCCCACGCAGCGGTGATTCTCAGTGATGAGAGGGAGATGGTTCACATTCCCGACTGGAACATGAAGCTGCAGTAGAGTTTTTTCGGCAACTGAACTGTTTGCCTTGACGAGATCTGTTACTTCCCCACTCAGACTGACCGGGAGAGGCTAAAGATAGAGGACCCCCCCCCCCCCCCCCCCATGGTTCAATCCTGGAGATTGCCCAGGCACAATGATGGTATGTTCTAGTGACTTTTAGAATTTGATTTATGTTTCTCCCGTTTCTAGTGTGATGTCTTGATCATTTCCTTCTTGTTTCAGATGACGTATCACTTCGGCCATTTGGTCGATTTCTATGCTGCCGAATAGAAGAGCACGAGAGCACAGGTCTCGCGTGTTGAGCTGGAAAATAAGAAGGCCATCAAGGAGTTGAAGATAGAGGTGGAGACATTAAAGAAGAAGGAAAGGGAAGCGTGCCTTGAGTTGGAGGCTTCAGTGAAGGTGAGGAGGAGACTCGCCTCAAGCTTGAGGCATCGGAGAAGGGGGTGGCTGGACTCTTACTTGAGTTGGAGAAGGTCTGTGCCAATGCGGCATTGGAGTTGAAGCCCGGAGTGGCCAAGGTTGTTGGTGTATGCCCTAGAAGTCAGTTGTATATTGACATTACTAGTTTATATTTGAAGTTTATTTTATATATGAGGCATTTCATTTATTGTGATGTTTATTGTGGTTAAATGAACATAACAAAGTCCTTAGAATAGTAGGTTCAATACCATAGGATATCAGGTGTATGATTTGATTGTGAGATCCTATTGGTTGTAATTAGAACACTAGTATAGCGCCCCGAATTTTCAGTAAATAAAAATCAGAAATAAGTGGCACAATTTCCAGAATCAACTTCAATTGCAATCATAAACACAACATCAAATACAAGGAAAAATAAAACTTTTTATTACATCATTTCTTCTTACAAAACACAGCGGAATTAAATACATTAATTACAAATCTTTACAATACATAGAATCTTCAATTTGCATTTATACTCCCAGCTTTATTTAAATCGATGCAATCAATAACTGAAAACCCTGCAAAGTCTATTGAAAGTGGGCACGTCAGTTGAATGTAATTGACGTCAACTATAGTAATAGTGATACTTCTAAATCTCTCAATCACAAACTCAATGCATATCAATAGAACAATAATCAATGATGAATAAACAACAATAAATAGAACATTGAACAACAAGTGAAGCTAGGCTAAGTTTCAAGTGTATGAGATGAAAACAGAAAGCAAGCATGCATAAAACAAGTCAAGAAACACAAATGCATATGATGATTTCTAATGCATACTTGTCGGATTCTATGCATCCCATACTACATAGGTCCGGTGCAAGCCCTTATCGTTCTCCACATTATTGGGTTCAATCCATCGTTATGCAACTAACCTACTACGGTGATAGAAACAAGATCTAGATACTCCGCGAATAGGCCTACGTCCCGGTATCTACTCGCCAGACTAGCACCCTCAACGCGCAAGCATCATGGAAGCATCACTCTAACTCCGGAGAATCACCTCCCTGCCGTGTACCCCGCAAATAGGCCTTCCGGCCCTCGATGTGCAGATACACCGTACATTCTGTGAAATAGGCCTGCCGACCCCTCGATGCACGAACATACCGTACGTTCCATGAATAGGCCTGCCGATCCTCAACACGCAGACATACCAAATACGTCTCGCTTCTAGATATTCTGCGAATAGGCCTGCCAATCCTCGACGCGCGAACATACTAGAGAGACACAACAAATACACAGTCCTGGAATATATCCGTCCGACTGGCAACAGAGCTCATACTTACGTTTCCCAAGATCTATCACATGTCTACTAGTGCATGTACTTATGTTTATTATATTCAATTGAAAAAATCACAGTTCCCCATAGAGTTGGTGTACCCTACTGGACCTAACTCTACTAAATCAATAACAAAAGCCCCACTCGCCGTATTCCACAAAATCTCAATTGCTGGCATCTAGGTCCCACTCAACCTCTAAAGTCTCACAACTGAAAATCCGCAACAATATTCTAGGGTTCTCATCACAACCCTAACACACAAATAAAAACACAACTTGGTTTAATATACAAAACTCTTTATTAATCACATTTCTTTTAATCAACTCATTGCATCATAAAAGACTCTTTCAAATATGGAAACATAATCACTTATGAAAATTCTTTAAAAAAAAACTTTCAAATCTCACTTCCCAATCATCCATAAGTTCAATTTATTTAACTAGGGGTTCAATCAATTGAAACTGAAACAACCCCTTTAATTATGAGATATCACCCCCAAAAATATAAAATTCTTTTTATTCCAAAAATCTGAAATTTACCTCTTTTGGAAACTGAAACTACCCCTTTAGAACTCAAAGTTTTCATCTTTAAAAGCTAAATATATAATCCCTCAAAACTGAGAATTTAATCTTTAAAAAACATAGATTTACTTCCTCAAAACGTTATATGAATATATTAAAAACTTGCAAATAGATTTCGAAAAAATCTGAAATTTTAACAACTTTTAAACTCCATCAAAACTCCATTAAACTTCACACAAATATTAGTTTAAACACATATATATACCATTTATACGTGTACTAGGGTTCCTCAACCTTAGCACACAAAGTGTAAATCCCGGTCGGATTTATTTTGAATAATTATTATTTTTTAAATTAAATATTTTTATGGCAATTATCTAGTTTTATTAATAAAAACTTATCTGTATATATATAAACTAGTAAGTATATATATGTATTGTATCGTTTTGTGCACTGGTCAAAATCCTGTAAAATGCATTTTTGAGAAAATGTCTGAAATATTCGGGCTTGATATTATAAAATTATTATTTTATTATTATTTTATTATTATTTTCAAAATTGAAATATTTTTGGTGGATATTACCCGGTTTTGTTAATAATCATTATCTATATGTATATACCAGTCTGTATACATATGTATTGTATCAAATTGGTACGGAAATCTTCCGTGCCGGTAATAAAATTATTTTTTTTATTATTTCTGAATTAAAATATTTTTGATAGAGATTATTTGTTTTAACTAATAAAAATTATCTTTATGGACAGATATATGTACGCATATGTACTGTATCGATTTCGTACGTTTGTACGAAATAATGTAGTATGCGATTTTGGAAAATGTCTCTTATTTTTTATCCATCATGATCAAATGTAGGGTTAGGATTGGATTAGGGCTTGATTGCAATTTAAATTTGCAAATTGAACGGATTAGAGTTTGATTGCAATTTAAATTTGCAAATGAAACTCAAATGTTTTGAGCCACAAAGAGAGAGAGAAAAGTGGCTCTCTCTCTACCACATCTCTCTCTCCTTCTCCTATAATTGGCCGGCCACAACAAGAAAGGGCAAAAGCCCTTTCGTTTTTTTGTGTTCTTCTCATCTCATTCACCTTCTTTTACTTGTTTTAAAATTAGAAAAAAATTTGAGAAGAAAAGAAAAGAAAGAGAGATCAAAATCAAAAGAAAGAGTGGGTTCATTCTTGAGGTTGTTCTTGAAGAGGAGCAAGAACAAGGAGCAAGGAGGAGAAAAAACAAGCAAGTTCTTCCAACACTTTGGGTGGGGGTTTCTCACTTGTTTGTTATTGTTATTATTATTGTTATTATTTAATAAATTCAAGAACTTGGACTAATTTAATGCGCATATGATGATATTGGACTAGAATAAAAATACATATAAAGATTGAAGTATTAGAACACAAATAAAAACACTAAAGAATCAATCCTAAACTAGTATGTAGTTTTGATTAATTACTTGTGTTAAAGTTGAAATTTTGACTCCAAATTAATTTGAGCTTCTTGTATGTGTTATTCCCATGCTCTAACTTTATAGATTTTGGGGTTAATTTGATGGGGAAACAAATCGTATCCCCAAAACAGCGAGCATAAAAAAAGAAATCGCTGTTTGGTTGATTCAACTTGTATTCAAGGACAGGATTTTGAGTTCCTTATAGAATCTGAAAAAGTGGTCAACTAGGAAGTTGTAGTAGATGTTCTCCTCATTTCCAGAATAGCCAATTTCGCTAGATTCCGATAAGTGTAGCAAAAGTTACGAGCTTTACAAGTTTTAGCTTTTGCTGTGCTTTTGTCGTTTTTGAATTGTGTTCAAGGGACTAGATTTTGAGTTCCTTATGGAATCTAAAAAGTGTCAACTAGAAAGTTGTAGTAGATGTTCTCCTCTTTCCAAAATGGCCAATTTTGCTAGATTCCGATAAGTATAGCAAAAGTTATAAGATTTACAAGTTTCAACTTTTGCTGTGCTTTTTGTTCTTGTGTTGTGTTCAAAGAACAGGGAATTGAATTCCATAAGGAATCTGAAAAAATAATCAACTAGAGAGTTGTATTATATGTTCCCACCTTTCTAGAAATTATAATTTTGTTAGATTCCAACAAGTATAGAAAAGTTACGAGCT